>CM030364.1:171690097-172290097 GCA_017893485.1 Hemerocallis citrina | reverse complement strand
GTTTTTATTTCCGTTGTATTATATGTTGTTTACTATTGTTGCATTTGTAACAATTATTGTAATTTATTTATTTGTTGGAAAGCATCCAAGTGAAGTACCAAGTGTTGTTCTTTTATTCATTATACTCTGATGTAACTTGTTGAAAGTTGTAACACTTGGGCTTTTAAATGTATTATTGTAACACTGATATAATGTATTGCAGTTTTATAACATTCAGACTTGTAATACATTTGTGTTGAATAAAAAGTTTTAAATTTTTCTGTTTTTTTTCCTGTATATTGTGGCTAATTGAAGGAAAGATTCTGCCTTATGTCACGGTTTCCCAGTATATGGAAATCGGGGTGTTACAGTCTCGAAGACAGGCTTCAGCATGGCTCCCAAAGCCAGAAAAACCTTCACTGCTGGATGTCGTCCAGACCCTCCTCCCTATCGCAACCATGTCTCCAGTCGACCCCGAGCCAATGGTGCGGGAGGACCCGAACCGAGCACGTCGCGCTCGGTGGCTGCTCCCGACTTACGGCGTGTGATCCATGAATGCCAGATCAACCGGTCGAGGGGAGGGGCCACTCCCAACTCGGTCCCGAACCACGAAGGTAGCCGACCCAAGAACGAGAACTTGCACACAGCCACTCGCCTAGGGGGCCTCCGCCTTCATGCGGCCAAGTAGAGCAGACCCCAGTCATGAGGGTCGAGTTCCAAAACTTTACGAACGAGGTCCTCCAGGCTACCGAGGCAGTCCCAGGACCGAGGCACGCAACAACTCCTACCCTCAGCGAGAAGCCCCGGGCAGCGAATCCCACGATTCGACTGCCCACTGGAACAAGATGATGCCGTCCTTCGACGCCTCCAGGAGATGGAGAACCGCCTCGCCCATCTCGGCGAGGGAGGGTCGTTACCTGGTCAAGGGTACAGGCCGAAACGAACCCCATTCTCCACTCATATCTTAGAATCCAAGATCCCCAGAAATTTTAGGCCTCCCCAATTTGAGACTTACAACGGCAAGGGAGATCCCGCTGGTCACATGGAAGGGTTCAAAACCCTTATGCTGGTTCACAACGCCTCGGATCCTCTCCTGTGCCACGCCTTCCCTACCACCTTCCATGGTCCAGCTCGGGAATGGTTTTCAAAGCTCACCCTCGACTTGGTCTTCTCGTTCGACCAGCTAGAAGCAAGCTTTCTAGTCCACTTCGTGACTAGTAAAAAGGTCAAGAAGACGAGCGCATCACTTCCGGACCTCAAGTAGAAGGAAGGGGAACCACTCCGCGAGTTCGTTCGGAGGTTCACCGCCAAGACGATGTCGTATCCTCTCTCGATGCGGGCGTCGCTTACACAGCTTTCTAGCACAATGTTCGCCACGGCCAGCTGAAAGCCTCCTTAGCCAAGAAGCCACCCATCGACTTCCCCGACCTCCTCAATACGGTCGAGAAGTACATTCGGGCCGAGGAGGCTCTACATCCCGAGGGCATCAAAGAAGCTATAGACAAAGAGAAGCGCAAAGCGGACGATGTCGAGCCCGCCAAAAAAGCTACGAAAGATGCATCTGGTCTGAAGAGGTCACCTCCGCTCCTCCATTTCGAAAGATACATACCGTTGACCCAGAACGTGTCAGCCATCCTCTTAGAGATCGAGGAAAAGGGGATCGTCCGACTCCTTCCCCGACCGAGCAATAACAAGAAACGGGACCAGAGGTTCTACTGTCAGTTTCACCGGGACCATGGGCACGAGACAGATAACTACCGCGCCCTTAAAGACGAGATAGAGGCCCTCATCCATTGAGGGTACCTAAGGGAATTCACCCGAACTAACCCGAGAGACCGGAAGGACCAGGGGAATTTAAGGCCTTCACCTCCTCCTCGAACAGTCAGCAAGCAACCCGACCGAGAACATGAGCCCAAAGAGACCAGCGCGAGGGGGGGCATCCTACATTGTGTCCATAGCGGGCCCATGGGAAGAGATTCCAAAACCTCCTGTAAGGCCTTCTTGCGGGATGTAAGCTTGGTCCACGGCCAACCGCCCCTAGAAATTAGCAGCAGACAATCTCCCTCTCAGGAGAAGACCTGGAGGGTGTTTGACTCCCGCATTGCGATGCTCTTGTCATCAGCCTTGGCATGGCCAACCACGAGGTCCGGCGTATCCTTATGGACAACGGTAGCTCGGTCAACATCCTCTTCCCGACCGCTTTTGAAAGCCTCAAGCTCTCCCGCGAAAGGTTGAAACGAGCAGGGTACACGCTCCATGGATTTTCTGGCATCCCCATCCAGATCAAGGGTATTATCATGCTTGACGTAACGGCCGGCATGGCCCCAACCCTCCGGATCGAAGCAATGGACTTATGGTGGTCAATGTCAAGGACGCCTATAACGCCATTCTCAGAAGACCTGGCCTTTGCACCCTCCAGGCAGTTCCTTTCGCCTACCACTTAAAGCTCAAGTTTCCCACCGATCACGGGGTGGGCGTTGTTTGAGGCAATCAGGAGTCAGCACGTTCGTGTTACATGACCGCAGTAGGGGGCGACGTCTTTCCCCTCGACGCGGTAGAACTCCATTCCGAGCGATGCTCGGAACCCGTATATGTGCTTGAGGAGGTCCCTTTTTTTAAGGAAGAAACGTCCAAGTGGTTCTGGGTTAGCCAATCCTTGGCCCTAGACCTAAAGCGAACGATCATTGAGTGCATTTGTCGGAACTCCGACCTCTTCATCTGGACGCCATCCGACATGTCGGGAATCTCTGAACACATCATAATGCACCGGCTGAGCGTCCGTTCAGACTCAAAGCTAGTCCAACAGAAGAGGCATAAGTTTGCCCCTGACAGACAACTGGAGGTATGGAAGGAAGTCGGAAAGCTCCTCTCTGCCCGATTCATTCAGGAGGTCAGCTACCCAGAGTAGCTAGATAATGTGGTAATGGTGAAAAAGGCGAGCGGTACATGGATGATCTGCATTGATTTCACGGACCACAACAAGGCCTGCCCCAAAGACCCCTTTCCGCTCCAGAACATCAATGCACTCATAGATGCGATAGCGGGGAACGAACTGTTGAGCTTCATAGATACCTTTTCAGGCTATAACCAGAAAAGAATGTTCCCCCCCGACCCAAAAACTGCCTTCATGACCGACCAAGGCCTTTACTGTTATCGGGTCATGCCCTTCGGGGTGAAGAACGCCGGCGCCACATATTAGAGGCTCGTCAACCGGGTCTTCAAAGATCAGATCGGGTGGAACATGGAGGTGTATGTTGATGATATGTTCATCAAGACCCGTTCGGGCAAGATCACATTACCGACCTCGAAGAAGCTTTCAGGGTCCTGCGGTCTCACAATATGAGGCTCAACCCTTCCAAGTATGTCTTCGGCGTCTCTTCGGGAAGGTTCCTCAGATTCGTGGTGAGCCACCATGGCATCGAATCAAATACTAAAAAGATTCAAGCCATCCTCGATATGGCTCCTCCTAGAAACACCAAGGAAGTACAAAGTCACACAGGACGGCTGGCGGCCATCGACCGTTTCCTCTCCAAATCTGGAGAGAAGTTGCTTCCATTCTTCAAAGCCCTCAGAGGGGCAAAAAGCTTCAAGTGGGCGACCTCCCAGCAAGAGGCATTAGACCAGTTGAAAACATATCTCGCTAACCCACTGCTCCTCAGCAAGCCGGAGCCGGGCGAGCCCCTATTCCTATACATGGCAGCCACTGAACACGCGCTCAGCACCGTGTTGGTCAGAGAGAAGGACGGGTTGCAAAAGCCCCTCTACTATGTTAGCAAGATCCTGCATGATGCGGAGGTCAAATACCCGAGGACGCAGAAAATCACCTATGCACTGGTAATGGCGGTGCGGAAACTCCGACCCTATTTTTAGGCCCACTCTGTCCGCGTTCTCACGGATGAGCCTCTCAAGACAGTCCTTGACAAGCCCAAAAGTTATGGCCACATCATCAAATGGTCAATCGAGCTCAGTTAGTACGACATCAGCTACCACCCTCGAACAGTAATAAAAGGCCAAGCTCTTGCAGAATTTATTACCGAATGCACCATCCCCGAGTCCCCGAAAATTTAGGAGGATGCCCCGGCCTGGAACGTCTACGTCGCCGGTTCATCCTATAAGGAAGGGAGCAGCGTTGGCGTCATCCTCAGAGGCCCCGATGACTTCGTCCTCTAGTATTCTCTTCGGCTTAACTTCCCAGCCACAAAAAACGAGGCAGAATACGAGGCTATGATCGCAGGACTTACACTAGCCTACTGGGCAGGGGCGAGGCATATATGAGTCTTCAACGACTCCCAGCTCATGGTCAATCAGATCACCGAGGAGTACGAGGCCCGTGACCTCCGAATGACCCAGTACTTGGCACGTGTGAAGCACCTCGTACAGCTCTTCGCACAGGCGGATGTCCAGCGGATCCCAAGAGAGCAAAACTGTCATGCTGACTCCTTATCTAAACTCGCGTCATCGTCCCTTAGAGGACTAGACCGCATGGTCCTAGTCGAGGTCCTCCTCAAACCGACCATCGAAGAGCCTGAAGTCTTCTGCCTCGCTACCAGTGATTTTGCTCAGACATGAATGAGCCCCATACACAAATTCCTAATAAGAGGCTGCCACAGGACCGGACAGAGGCACGAAGTATTCGGGTGTGGTCCAAAAGGTTTGCCTTAATTGGGAACGTGCTCTTCAAACGCTCCTACACCAAGTTTGACAAGAGACCCAATCTTCGCTGCCTAACACCAGACGAGGCTAAGTATGCCCTGTAAGAACTACATGAAGGGATCGGGGGATGTCATATGGGCAACAGCTTGCTGGCTCGAAAATCCCTAAACTACGGCTACTACTGGCCAACTATGATGCAAGTTGCTAAAAACCTTGTCCGAAGCTGCGGCCCCTGCCAAATGTTCTCCCCCGATAAACACTCGCCCCAAGCCGAGATGAAGTTGCTCGCCAGTCCTACTCCCTTCGGCATGTGGGGAATGGACCTAGTCGGTCCCTTTCCATAAGTGACCGACCGTAGGCGATTCCTCATCATGGCCGTTGGCTACTTCACCATGTGGGTCGAGGCGGAGCCCCTGGCTACGATCACCGAACATCTGGCTTAACAATTCTTCTGGAAATACATAGTCTACCGATTCGGGAACCCACGCGTGCTAGTCTAACAATTCGTTAGTAAAAACTTTCGAAAGTTTTGTGATGACCGCGGCATTCAACAGCGCTTCTCGTTAATCTTTCATCCCAAATCGAACGGCCAAGTCGAAAACACCAACCATCAAATTCTCAGCTGCCTAAAAAAGTGGTTGGACCAATTGCCCAAGGGTTTGTGGGTCGAGGAATTGTCAAACATCCTCTGGTCACATCAGACTACTAAGAGAATTCTAACCGGTGAGTCCCCTTTCAATCTGGCATAGGGACCGAGGCGGTCATCCCTCTGGAAGTTAGCCTCCCATCGCCGAGACATGGGCTTCAACGAAGATCAAGCTCAAGCGACATCAGGGCAAACCTGGACTTCATTGACGAGGTACGGGAAAGATCCAGCATTCGAAAGACCATATACCAGCAATGGGTCAAGAGGCTCTACAACAAGAAAGTCTGCCCAACCAACATTAAGGAAGGGGACCTCGTGCTCCGAAAGCTAGCAATCTCCCAGCCCACGGCCAGAGGCAAGCTCGCCCCCAATTGGGAGGGCTCGTATAAGGTCTCCCAAGTGGTACGTCCCGGCACGTACCGCCTTGAAGACTTGGGGGGCAAGATGGTTAAGAGGCCCTAGAACGCGGAGCACCTCATCAAATTTTAAGAGGGAAGGTGAGGGAGAGTCCACTGTTGTAAGCGCTATGCGCCAATTCACTTGTAAGCAAATGGCCAGGGTATAAAAGCATCATATTTTGTTCAAAGTTCATAAAATCACTCCCAAAATTCTCACAAGCTTGGACGTTCGACGCTGGGCATGTACCTCGAGCAAGGCACCAGCTTTCTCACAAGCTCGGATGCTCGATGCTTGGCATGTACCTCGAGCAAGGCACCCGCTTTCTCACAAGCTGGGTGGCTCGACGCTCGACATGTTCAACGAGCCACACCCTAGAATTCTCACAAGATATGGGGCTCGATGCTCGACATGTATAGCGAGCCACGCCTTAGCTTTCTCACAAGCTTAGGGGCTCGACGCTCGAAATGTACACCGAGCCACGCCCTAGCTTTCACACAGGATGGGGGGTTCGATGCTTGCCATATGCAGCGAGCCACACCCTATCTTTCATACATGCTATGGGGCTCGATGTTTGGCATGTGCTACGAGCAATGCCCTAACATTCACAAGCTATGGGGCTCGATGCTCGGCATGCACATGCTTACATCCTCGCCGCTTGGCATGGACTTCGAGAACCCACGGGGGATTCTACAATCCCTCAACTCCTAGCCCTCGGCTCGGATGTCACACGCTCACATCCTCGCCACTCGACATGGACTTCAAGCACCCATAGGGGATCCTACAATCCCTCAACTCCTAGCCCTCGGCTCGGACATCACATGTTCACGTCCTCACCACTCGACGTGGACTTCGAGCACCCATAGGAGATTCTATAATCCCTCAACTCCCAGCCCTTGGCTCGGACGTCACACGCTCACGTCCTCGCCACTCGGCATGGACTTTGAGCATTTTTGCTTGGATTTATGGCCCTCGCCCATAGCGAGAGCCATCGGGCCCAGAACCACCGAGCAACCCACCTTTCACCTGCTGGCAACTGGGGATAAACAAAACTCATAGCCATTACCCTAACTGCCAGAGGACGATAGGAAAGCAGCTGGTCCAGGACTCCCAAACAGAAGTTTCATTTAGGGTGCTCGCCTACGGCAAGCACCCCGAGCCCTGTACTCCGAGATCGACCCTCCTTCACCAGCTGGAAACTGGGGGTAAAACGACGCTCATAGCCGCTTACCCCCAATTGTCAGAGGGTGGTAGGAGAGCCACCGGTGGCGAGAACTCATGGTGAAGTGGGGAATAAACTGATAAGGGAGTGGGAGTTATATAGCCCTCAGGGATGCACATTTATGACGTGGGAAGTTGAAACGTCTAAATGACCATTAATGTTCTTGGAAGACGAAACGTCCTCAATTACCAAGCTTTCAGGATCCCTCACTCTCGTTATCACCCTTCGGCTCGAACCCCTTGCTCGGCTCAAATGCCGAGAACCTTCCCTCGGAGATCGAAATTAATCACAAGACAAAAGAACAGTCAAAGTAAGACAATCATCTTCTCATTATTATTTCATCCAAAGAAATTGCATCGTTACAAAGAGAAGCTTCGTTACATTAGTAAAACCTAGCCTAGGGCTCCTGTGTTGGAGCCACAGGATCAATACAGACGAGCTCTAGTCCAGCCGACCGTGTCGGCTCCTTCGTCGGGTCACTCGGTTTCGCCAAGGTGGACATGCTGGAGACTGAGCTCTGCACAGCACAAGGCCTCGCCGGACCAATCCTGGGGGCCGAAAACGATGCATCATCAGGGGGACGAGGGCCAGTGAAGGAAACGGACCGGGAACCAGACATCCCGAACATTATATTGTACCGTTGCACCTCCAATTCCTTCTCCACAATAACCTCGTGAAGGAAAGACCCAGACAACGGCCACTGAGCAGAGGTACTAGCCATCAAAAATGGAGCTCCAGTGGGGTCCAGGTCACGATCGGATAACAGCTTCTTGAATCGCGCTAGCTCCAGGCTGAGCCCCTTGGAGTTGTCCATAAAGTATTTGACGACAGCCTCACAGTCACAAGCCTCTTTACGGTACCAAGTCAAAGCAAACTCCATAGCCGAGATCTTACCTTTCAGTCGGCTCACCTCCGAGCCACCAAGATTGGCTGCCGGGTCACTGTCATCTGCCAAAAACAGAGAAATATCACTCTGAGATGGGTACTCACGCTCTAATGTCCATGGCTAGGTACTCACGCTCTAATGTCCACACCTAGGTTTATTTTTATACCATGTTTATTATTACTCTTGAAGCATGCTCTGATACCAAGCTCTGTAGCGACTCGAATTTCCAATATGATATCTCAGAAATACGTGGCACAATTCCCAGCATCAACCTCAATTGTAATAGTAAACATAGCCAAAACATAGATAAAATTTTTCAACTTTTATTACATTAATTCATTACAAAGTACAGCGGAAAAACAAACACCTTGAATTACAAATTCTCTCTTTTACAACACATTATTTTACAATTTAGATAAGCCATAACATCAATTTAGCACAAGCATCCAAATCCCAAGCTATAAGCATCTACCTGTAAAACATGCGGCTAGAGATAACCCTAACCCCCAAAACTACATGGGTCAGCCATAACGGTGTGAGTGACATAAAATAAATGCGACATAAATAAAACATAAGGCATAAAGTCATAAACAACATGTATCAACAGCAAGAATAAATGAAATGAGAAATAACAATAAATAAAACATGAAAACATCAAGTGAAACTAGACAAGTGTCAAGTGTAGAAAATCAGGAAAACAACATGCATAAAACCAAATCAAGAAAACACCAATTCTATATGCTGACTCTCTAATGCATACTTGTCGGATTCTATGCATCCCACTCTACATAGGTCCGGTGCAAGCCCTTAACGTTCTCCACTTGATAGGGTTTAATCCTCCGCTATGCAACTAATCCTACTATGATGACTACTATGAGATATAGATAAACTGTGAGTACTAGTCCACGCCCCGATAATTTCGGAGGTCAATCTCTATCCACAGATAATTCCGGAGACTATTTCACTCACACCTGGGAATCTTCGAGAATACCCCACACCGCAAGCTATGGTGCCTCATCACACGAATACCCCATGAGTGTCGTCTCAATCCCGATAATTTTGGAGATCAATCCCACACCGCAGGTAATTCTGGAGACTATTTCACTCACACCTCGATAATTTCGGGGATTATCTCACATCGCAAGCCATACTAAGGTCCATAACCCATGTTCTTATTTCATCATATCACCATCTAGTGCCTATCCTTATTTTGTTAAGTTACTTAATTATTTATTAGATTTCGAATCTTTTAGAGTTGGTGTCCCCTGCCGGACTGAACTAAACTGATCAACCACACAGCCACAATTGGCTAAACCACAAAACCTCAACCGCCGATGTCTAGGGTCCCATACAATCTCTAAAGACTCACAACTCAACCATCAATTTGAAAACTTTCAATAAAACTACAAATCCATCATCAAACGATTATATGAAGAAAACTTCTTAAATCAACAAAATCCGAAACTATATAATGTACTCATAAAATTCCAAAATTCAAATAAAATATTAAATCCATTAAACAACAGAAAACCATATTTTGAAATCGTAGAATATCACCAAAACATCAATTTGTTGAAAACACATATAACTCACTTAAATAAGATCATAAGATTACATTTAAAACTCAATTATAAATAAAATATAATTCTTAGTAAAATACTGTAATCTGTAGTAAAAACACCATCTAAAACAATAGAGTAACAATCCATAATATTGAGAAAATAATTATTTAAAAGAAACGAAGAAAAATCCACAAAATGGCCAAAACAGCAAATGACGGTCGACCGCACAAAAGGGCAGTTGACTGTCAAATGGGAAATTCTCAAAATCTGACCTGCTGTAGAGACAAGTTGGGTATTTTGGTGCATGTTTTCGAGTGATACACGATTAAAACTTGTAGAAATCAAAATCTGATTTCCTGAGATGCTTAAACATATCTTGTATGATATATAAGAGTTATCAAAACTTATCAAAACACATCAAGATCTTAAAAGAGTGATTCTTTCCCAAAAATTCCTCAAAAATTAGTAAAGAGTATATATGTATGCATAGAGTAATTAAGCATCAGTTTAAACATCCAAATACAGCAATTTGGAGTATTATAAAGTTTGGACACAATATCATCCCTAAAACAATCAGGTCTCAGTTGAAAACTCCAACAAGAACATCAAAATTTCATTTCGGACTTTCATAAAAAACAAGACATATAGGATTTGTGCATATGTGTATATATGTCTATATATATAAGTGTTTAAGCATTTAGAATAAGTATGTAGGAGTAGTGTAGTGTAGTACCCCGTATTTTAAATATTATTTTTAAAGGTTTATAAATAATTAAAATGATTTTTGGGGATTTAATAAATATTTTCTGGAAATTTATCTTTTACACGTGCGAAACATGTGCAAATATTTTCTTGAAAAGTTCAAAAGCCAAATTTTTTTTATGAAAAATCATTATTTATTATTTGGGATTTATTTATAATTTTTCTAGATTTTTCTGAAATTAATTGGATCTATTTGCAAATATTGAGAAAAAGAAGGACCTTTTTACAAATTTGTCATTTTGAGGGGTGAAAGTGCGAAAAACTATTTTTCTAGACTTTTAATCAGTGCCGGATGGAAAGTAAGGGTTATTTTGCTTTTAAATCTCAATTTAATTAATTTTATCAAGTTCCAAATATAGGAATCTATTTATGTAAAGATATGTTTTCGAGGGGTTATTTCGTAAATATGTCTAAAACCCTAAGATCCTATTTCTGGGTATTTAAAAGAAGAGAACGCATCCATCATTCGCTGCACAACACAAATATTTATTATTTTTGGAGGATTGAGAGAAGGATCTTGGATTTCACAAAAAGGAAAGGCTTTCTTGTTGGATTTCTTCATTTCAAGGTGAGTACGATTTGCCTTGTGTATTTTGCATGTAATTGTTTTGTTGATTTATTTATGTATGTGATTTTGTACGATTTGATTGTTTGATCTATGTGTTTAATGGATCTTGGATATGGAACCTTATTGCTAGAAAGCATGTTTAGGGTTTGAATATGATTATGCATATTATGGATTGGATAAAAAATTGGATCTGGTGAAACCCTAGTGGTATGTGATTACAAATTTGATTATGGTTATGAGTTGTGGTAGAAATTCAGGTTTTTGAGATAATTGAATGGAAGAGTTATGAATCAAGAGACCATGTCTTGAGAATTGAAATTTGAGGGATTAATTGAATTGAGGAAATATATCCAAATTGGGAATTTTCTTTGAGATTGGTATTTACATGTTTTGGGATCTGAATACGAACTATTTCAGTGATCGATAAAATTTTAAGAAAAACTAAATTTTGATTATATGCACAAATTCATGTTTTAATTGAAAGAAATCAACTAAATCTTCATTTTAATGATTTTAAGTAGTTGATCTAGTTTTGTGGACTATTATATGTCCTACCAGTTATATTTGAACATATAAGAAATATGCTTTTTGAAGAAATTCGTTTTCATAAATTAAAACTACGTATCGGTTGAATTGTGCACAACCAAAACTAAACAGTCTGTAGGCCAACAGTCGACTGGCACGATCTTTCAGTTGACTGATACGACCCGGCTGCTATGTTCTTTAGTTGTATTGAAATTTCTCTTTGGTAAGTCGACCTATGACTTTTATAAGTCGACTTATAACACTTAGAATATTTTCTTAAAGATTATTGAAATTTCTCTCTGGTAAGTCGACCTATGACTTTTATAAGTCGACTTATAACACTTAGAATATTTTCTTAAAGATTACTGGAATTTCTCTCTGGTAAGTCGACCTATGACTTTTGTAAGTCGACTTATAATACTTAGCTTATTTTCTTAAAACCATAGAATTCTCTTTCTGGACAGTCGACTCACGCTTGTTATTAGTCGACTGATACTGATGTACCTTTATATTTTTGAATGTTCTTTCAAATGATTTATTCTCAAAATACTTTAATCTATAATTTATTATTTTATACCTTATCTTCTATTGAACATATGTTTTCAAGATATTAAGTTGAACAATTTATGTTGGAAGTTCGGTTTGGATATTTGAGTTTGAGTCTCTAGAGGGTGTGTGTGACCCTAGTATACCGGCAGATGAGTTATTTATGTTTGGGCCTATTGAGCATTTAGTTGATCAGTTGTTGAGTTAAGTCCTGTAGGGTACACAAACTCTAGGAGATTCATTAAGTAATTAAATAACCTAAATGATAAGGACATGCACGAGTGGTGATATGATGAACGGGAACATGAGTTATGGACCTCAGTATGGCTTGCGGTGTGAGATAATCCCCAGAATTATCCAGGTGTGAGTGAAATAGTCTCTGGAATTACCTGTGGTGTGGGATTGATCTCCGGAATTATCGGAGTCGAGGCGACGCACATGTGGTATTCGTGTGATGAGGTGCCATTACTTGCGGTGTGGGGTATTCTCGAAGATTCCCAGGTGTGAGTGAAATAGTATCCGGAATTATCAGTGGATAGAGTTTGACCTCCGGAATTATCGGGGCATGGGCTAATACTCACAGTTTATCTTTATCTCATAGTAGTCATCGTGTTAGGATTAGTTGCATAACGGGGATTAAACCCTATAATGTGGAGACGTTAAAGACTTGCATCGGACCTATGTAGAGTGGGATGCATAGACTCCGACAAGTACGCATTAGAGAGTCAGCATATAGAATTGTGTTTTCTCGATTTGGTTTCACGCATGTGTTTTTCCTGTTTTCTACACTTGA
Source organism: Hemerocallis citrina (assembly GCA_017893485.1). NCBI lineage: Eukaryota > Viridiplantae > Streptophyta > Magnoliopsida > Asparagales > Asphodelaceae > Hemerocallis > Hemerocallis citrina. The sequence continues at coordinate 172,277,559 of CM030364.1, read as the reverse complement.
CACTTAGTTTAGCTTCACTGGAGGTTTACATGATTCCTTGCAATGTCATGTTTTATGTATTATTATTTGTTACATGTTGTTTATGAATCCATGCTTAATGTTTATTTATATTGTTTGTTTTATGTCACTCACACCTTTATGGTTGACCCCTTTAGTTTTGGGGGTTTGGGATCATCTCTAGCCTCATATTTTACAGGTGATTTCTTAAGGCTCGGTTTTGGATGCTTGAGTTCGAGTGATTTAGTGACATATGTAAAATGAAAAGTGTTGTAAAGAAAAGAGAATTATGATTTGAGATGTTTTTGTATTCCGCTGTGTTATGTAATTGATTATTGTAATGAAAGTTGAAAATTTTATTGGTATTAAATTGTGTTTAATATTACATTGAAGTGATGCTGGGAATTGTGCCACGTATTTTCTAAGATATCATATTAGAAATTCGGGGCGCTACATGTAGGGTTAAATTAAATCTCAGTATCGAAACCATCAAGAATCAATTTGAAAACTTTACAAAATCACCAACCAAAATTCGGCCTGCACACAGACAGACCCGAAAACACACTCCCTTCTCTTTTGTTTCAAAACTTGATCCTTTTAATCCATTAACCCTTTTCACAACTGGTTATGCGCAACCCAATTACTTACATCAATTACCCAAGAGATATATGCATTCACTACATGTTTCTAGTCAAGTTCTTTATTCCTCAAAACCAAACAGAGGATATATATATGTATACACAGAGTAAGCATAGCTTTTGTTTAGTTTTGCAATAACATCATGTAATCTCATAATATATAGTTCGAATCAGCAAGAATAAGCAAGAAACAACCCACTCATGATTTCTATTAGGTTCTTTAACAATCACAAATTATCAAATTAGGATTTTGGTCATCAATAGTATAGTTTCATGAAAAGATTCAATTTTTAATTCATATACTCATCAAAATTCATTATATCTTCATACCATCATCTAACATGCTTTCTAATAGATAAATCATCACATACAACATGTTTAGAACAATAAGAAAATAAACACAAGTCACTAATCTTTTTGAAGAATCAACCAAAGATAATAAAGAAATAAGAAAAATCTCTCATTTCGCAAGAAAACCAAGATCCTCACTTTAAAACTCCAAGAAAATAATAATAAGAAATCCCTTTGTATTGTGCAGCAGAGAGACGACTGCACCTCACCCTATATAGGCCGGAATTCCAAGTATCTAGGGTTTTGAATAGATTTGTAAAATACCTCTTTTAAATATATCTTTACATATATAAATCCTTATACTTGGAAATTAAATAAAACCAACTTAATTGAGATTTAAAAACAAGAACTACCCTATAACCAGCCGGCACTGTTTTGAAAACCCAGAAAATGAATTTGCAATTTTGCCCCTCTAAGTGGCAATTTTGCAAAAAGACCATTCTTTATCAAAACTTGCAAAATAAACCAAATTCATTAAAAAAAAGTAAACTCTTTACCTCTGAGTTGACTAGGCATCATTTCAAGCCCAAAAATCCAAAAATCTGGAGTTTTTACTCTAAGTGGTAATTTTGCACAAAAGTCCATCTTTTTATAATATTTGCAAATAGGTCCAATAATTATCAGAAAAATCCAAAAAATTCAAAAATAATATTTAATAATAAATAATGAGTTTTCCCTAAATAAATTTTGATTCTGAACTTCCCAAGAAGATAATTGCACGTGTTTTGCACGTGTAAAAAAAGATAAATTTCAGAAAAATATTTATTAAATCACCAAAATTTATTTTAATTCATTTATTAATCTTAAAAAAACTATTTACAAATCTGGGGTATTACATCTTGGGCCTCGATCACTTTGTCCATCCCGACCATCCTCATCTTCTCCACGCGCTCGTCACCCTTCTTCCTCAGCTCGGCCATTCTTCTCATATAGGCACCCTCCTGGTTCGCCAACTCTGCCCGAAAAGCCTGGATCTGGCCCTCGAGGTCCATTTATCCAGCTTGAGGTCTTTCGCCTCCCGCTCCCAGCGCCAGGTATTCCTCGTCTCGTTCGCTAGCTCCTTCTTCTGCAGCTTCATCAGCTGTGCGCCCTCCACGCAGGCCTACAACCGTGGGAGATAGACTTAGAAAATGGGCCAATAGTATGAACACAACCCACTACCACGTTACCTGCAAGCTAGCCAGAGCCCACTTCATGTATGAGGATTCGACGGTGTCGCACTCCCGGGCCTTCTGGTTTCGGGGCAGAGCGATCTTCTCAACCATCTCGATGGCCACCGGCCCATCCGACATGGTATCCCCGATCTTAATGGCCCAGTCCGGCGCCCAGGGCCGCAGGCCCACCTCGCCAACAATTTGGTTGGCCATCGGAGCGACTTGAGGGAGGCCTCCCTTCACCACCGAGGCAACCTTCTGGCTGCTGGAGCTGGGGCCCGATTTTGAGGTCTTGTGCTTCTTCGGCATTGGGGGAGGGGCCTCCTCTGCAACCCCTTCGGGAGGGGCGCTCCCATGCTTCTTATGATGGGGTTGGTCGGCCTTCTCGGCCGCCTGTTTCTACAGCAGTGCTCTCCTCTTGGCACTCACATCATCATCCATGTCTGCAAAAAAAAGAATCACATAAGATGAGCGAATATACTTGAAAGAAAACTAGATAAAAAACATACTGATAGGAGTGGGGCTCAGTCTGATTCGAGCCAAGTGCCTCTCCATCACATTCGGCCAACCAATGCTATTGCCCAAACATATTTTCTCAACATCCGCCCATTCCTCAGCCGTCAAATCCAACTTGTGAGGACCCTTCAGACTGGGCTTGTAAAACCTCCAAGCCGTGGGTATCACCCATGGAGTCAGGTTCCGAACAATAAAGTACTTCTCCTTCCACCCTTTGATGGAGTTCGGGTTCCGGTGCACAACCCTTCTCCTTCGTCTCGGCAAAATGTAATAGATCCCCACGTATTCACCGGATGAGCTGAGGCCGAGGATCGCCCAGAATTACTTCAGTTTCGGGCTTACCCCCTGCTCAGTGCAGAGTAATAGGAAGCACACTATCTGCTTCCAAGAATTGGGCCCGTACTGCATTGGGCTAAGGGACACCCAATTCAAGACTTTCGAAATGAACTGGTGGAGCGGCGGCCGCAAACCAGAACATAAGGCATCAACCAGGAACATGCAGAATTGGGGCGCCAATTTTTCTGTGGAACGGATCCTGGGGCTGGGGATCAACAACTCATACTCCTCACCGATAAGATAATTCGCCTGGATGATAGGAAGGTCGTTCGTTGTAAGGACGGTCGGCACCTTGTCCATAGCAATTTTTTGCCTACTGGGCAAGGAAGCCTCCACATCGTCGTCAACACCTCCCCTGTATCGGACCAACTCCTAAACATCGTTCGGATACATTCGGATAGAGCGCGACTGAACTTCAAATGGGACCTCAAGGTTAACCACATGAGCCGTCTTGTTCGGACTGTTTGGATGAACCCACTTTGTCTTCCTACGTCGAACTCGAGGACCCTTTGGGGGAGAGGGCGTTGCCAAAGGGCCCAAGTCTCCATCTTCTGATGAGGTATCATTTCCTCTATCTTTGCCCTCCTCGGCCATTACAACTCGCTCTTCCTCCCCCTCAATCACTTCAACCTCCTCTTCGCCCTCCTCAGCCACTGCGATCCGTTCTTTGCCCCTCTCGATCACCTCGACCTCCTCCTCACCTTCTACCCAGGGTACGTCCCGTTCTGAGTCACTCGACTCAACCACGAAGGGCCATCTGCTACGTAATGGTGCGACATCGTAGACCTTTATCTCTGAATCCCATGACGTTGAGTCGGAGGCACAGGGACCCTCATCCTGACACGAGGTAGTGGTGGACGTTCCGGACTGAGCTCGCGACATATTCAAAAATAAAACTAACTAACCTGTTCGAAGTACGGTGGAGAAAATCGGAAAACTCATCGCCGATGACTGAACTGCGCTAGGAGGGGATATTTAGGAGCTTAAGAGGAGAAAACAAAGATGGGAAATGGTAAGAGGGGGGGGGGGGAGGGGATTTATAGAAAAACCAGCAACACCTCGTATTCCGTGAAAAACATGACGTCATCAATTACACATGTCACCACCCTATTGGCCCACAAATGGTCCAAGTCCCCAAAACCCCAATGCTCGAGGCTCGGAGTACACTTCAGACACACCAAAAACTAAGCACCCCCTAGCTTTTTCCAACAAAGCTACCTCTCAAAGCTCAAGTCTGGGGGGCTCGGTGCTTTGCAAGTACTGGGACCACCCACCTAGCTTTTTTCAACAAAGCTGCCTCTCAAAGCTCAAGTCTGGGGGGCTCGGCTGTAAGCACCCACCTAGTTTTTTCCAACAAAGTTGCCTTTCAAAGCTTCAAGACTCTGCGCTCGGCAAGTACTGCAAGCACCCAACTAGCTTTTTCCAACAAAGCTACCCCTCAAGGCTTTAGGGCTCGGTGCTCGGCAAGTACTGCGAGCACCCACCTAGCTTTTTCCAATAAAACTGCCTCTCAAGGCTTCACGGCTTGGCACTCAGCAAGTACTGCAAGCCCCACCTAGCTTTTTCCAACAAAGCTGCCTCTCAAAACTTAAGTCTGAGGGGCTCGGTGCTCGACAAGTACTGCGAGCACCCATCTAGCTTGTTCCAATAAAGCTGTCTCTCAAGGTTTCAATGCTCGGTGCTCGGCAAGTACTGCGAGAACCTACCTAGCTTTTTCAAACAAAGCTGCCTCTCAAGGCTTCAGGGATCGACACACAGAAAGTACTGCGAGCACCCACCTAGCTTTTTCCAACAAAGCTACCTCTCATGGCTTTTGGGATCGGCGCTCGGCAAGTACAACAAGCACCCACCTAGCTTTTTCAAATAAAGCTGCCTCTCAAGGCTTCAAGGCTCGGCGCTCGGCAAGTACTATGAGCACCCACCTAGCTTTTTCCAACAAAGCTGCCCCTCAAGGCTTGAGCGTTCAGTGCTCAGAAAGTACTGCGAGCACCCACCTAGCTTTTCCCAACAAAGCTGCCTCTTAAAGATTCAAAGCTCGGAGCTCGACATTAACTTCGAGCACCTACTCAGTTTCTCTCTAGAGACGCCTCACTAAATGCACTCTGAGCCGACTCTCCAAGCTCGGAGCTCGGCATTGACTTCGAGCACCCACTCAGCTTCTCTCTGAAGACGCATCACTCAATGCGCTCAGAGCTTACCTTCAAACTTCGGAGCTCGGCATTTCGAGCACCCACTCAGCTTCTCTCTGAAGACGCTTCACTCAATGCGCTCCGAGCTGACCTTCAAAAGCTCGGAGCTCAGCATTGACTTCGAGCACCCATTCAGGTTCTCTCTGAAGATGCCTCACTTAATGCGCTCCGAGCCGACCATCCAAACTCGGAGCTCGACATTGACTTCGAGCACCTACTCAGCTTCTCTCTGAAGACGCCTCACTCAATGTGCTCCGAGCCAACCCTCCAAGCTCGGAGCTCGGCATTGACTTCGAGCACCCACTCAGCTTCTCTCTGAAGACGCCTCACTCAATGCGCTGTGAGAAGACCATCAATGTTCGGAGCTCGACATTGACTTCGAGCACCCACTCAGCTTCTCTTTGGAGATACCTCACTCAATGCGCTCTGAGCCAACCTTCCATGCTCGGAGCTCGGTAGTAAATTGGTGCACCATGCTCAGTGCCGCCCCCACAAGCTCGGCCTACGGCACCTGTCCATCAAAGTCGACCCTCGGCCTTCGGCCTAAATTGTGGCCAGTTCCAGAAAACCCCCAAACACTCCTCGAAAATTCAGAATAACATATCTTCGCCAAATACTCCCCTCCTCTCTTCCTACAGAGATAGACTACTCCTACACGGCTGGGTTACACAGTCCTCCAGGAGTGGGGGGCTTACGATATGGTATAAATTATGTGGCCCCATCTGGGCCATCAGATCTCCTCAGATTCCGCTCTCCTGTAATCATCAGGTCAAATAGGTCCAACGGGCTTCAACCAGCTCAGGCCCACAGGAAAACGGGTCCGACTCGGCCGTTAGGGTCTCAGCCTGCCTATAAATACCAACCTCCCTCCTCACTTTCAAATGTAATCAATCTTTCTCCTCCTGAACCCTAGCTACTCTTACTTTCTCAGTGACTGACTAGATCGTCAAAGGGCCTGTCCCCGGAAACTCTCCCGGGGTTTCTAGGCAGTGTGCAGGTATGAAGATCCGAGCCGAGCTACGAGATTCAAGTGGAGCACCCAGCCTCTACCTCTCTCCTGCTACTCCCGAGACCGGTCCTACAGACGAGGATCAGATCAATGCCAGTGTCGTGCCTTCTGCTTCACAAATGATAAGAACTCACACATGTTGCCCCCCTCACACCCAAAAACAAGCAGCATCATTATTTATTCCATAAATAAATTTTTTGTAGTTCCACTCTGTCCCTTTAGTTTACTTCAAATACAACTGCATACTAAGATTACATATGTACCCACTCAGTTTCTCTCTAGAGACGCCTCACTAAATGCACTCTGAGCCGACTCTCCAAGCTCGGAGCTCGGCATTGACTTCGAGCACCCACTCAGCTTCTCTCTGAAGATGCATCACTCAATGCGCTCAGAGCTGACCCTCAAACTTCGGAGCTCGGCATTTCGAGCACCCACTCAGCTTCTCTCTGAAGACGCTTCACTCAATGCGCTCCGAGCTGACCTTCAAAAGCTCGGAGCTCAGCATTGACTTCGAGCACCCATTCAGGTTCTCTCTGAAGATGCCTCACTTAATGCGCTCCGAGCCGATCATCCAAACTCGGAGCTCGACATTGACTTCGAGCACCTACTCAGCTTCTCTCTGAAGACGCCTCACTCAATGCGCTCCGAGCCAACCCTCCAAGCTCGGAGCTCGGCATTGACTTCGAGCACCCACTCAGCTTCTCTCTAAAGATGCCTCACTCAATGCGCTGTGAGAAGACCATCAAAGTTCGGAGCTCGACATTGACTTCGAGCACCCACTCAGCTTCTCTCTGAAGATACCTCACTCAATGCGCTCTGAGCCAACCTTCCATGCTCGGAGCTCGGTAGTAAATTGGTGCACCATGCTCAGCGCCGCCCCCATAAGCTCGGCCTATGGCACCTGTCCATCAAAGTCGACCCTCGGCCTTCGGCCTAAATTGTGGCCAGTTCCAGAAAACCCCCAAACACTCCTCGAAAATTCAGAATAACATATCTTCGCCAAATACTCCCCTCCTCTCTTCCTACAGAGATAGACTACTCCTACACGGCTAGGTTACACAGTCCTCCAGGAGTGGGGGGCTTACGATATGGTATAAATTATGTGGCCCCATCTGGGCCATCAGATCTCCTCAGATTCCGCTCTCCTGTAATCATCAGGTCAAATAGGTCCAACGGGCTTCAACCAGCTCAGGCCCACAGGAAAACGGGTCCGACTCTGCCGTTAGGGTCTCAGCCTGCCTATAAATACCAACCTCCCTCCTCACTTTCAAATGTAATCAATCTTTCTCCTCCTGAACCCTAGCTACTCTTACTTTCTTAGTGACTGACTAGATCGTCAAAGGGCCTGTCCCCGAAAACTCTCCCGGGGTTTCTAGGCAGTGTGCAGGTATGAAGATCCGAGCCGAGCTACGAGATTCAAGTGGAGCACCCAGCCTCTACCTCTCTCCTGCTACTCCCGAGCCGGTCCTACAGACGAGGATCAGATCAATGCCAGTGTCGTGCCTTCTGCTTCACAAATGATAAGAACTCACACATGTTGCCCCCCCCCCACACCCAAAAACAAGCAGCATCATTATTTATTCCATAAATAAATTTTTTGTAGTTCCACTCTGTCCCTTTAGTTTACTTCAAATACAACTGCATACTAAGATTACATATGTACAACCCCCCCCCCCCCCCGGGTAATGGAGGCCGGGGAGGTGGCTGTCTCAAGCCCCCATGTTTTTTTGCAATTTTAGAGGCTCCAAAATCCCCCTCTTATATTTATATATATATTTTTTGCACGTAATATTTTTTAGGGGTCCCCAAATTTAATTTTTTATACTTTTGTTTTCAAAATTAGTACTTGGATCGGCTTGTTTCAGTTGAGCTTGAATTTGTATTGATTTTTTTTCTCAATTTTCTAAATCTCTATCTATTTCTTTATATATATATATCATATTTTAAGAATTGTAACAAAAAGAAATAACAATTTTTTTTTGTTTTTTTTGTTTGGGGGCCCATTTCAGGAGTTCGCCTCGGGCCCTGCCTACGTATAATATAAATTAACTAGAGAAACAAGTGTTGTAAGTTCAATAGTCAAGCACATTATCCGTCTTAGATCTTAACTCTTAAATCAAGCCGTCGTTATTCTGTCAACTTCTTTTACTCCACTTCGGTACAATATATTATGCTAAACCACTTTTATCCAAGATTTTTCTCATTTCTCCATTTTAAAAATGAAAAATGAGTGGAAAAGTAGGAAGTCGCTCATTCGATTTCTGGCTGGTGCAATTCAAATTTTTTTTTTAACTTTTTAATTTGGCTTTTTGCAGTTTTGCTCTTAATCTAAGTAAATTTTATTTAGTGTATTTTTTAATTTGAAGTTTCACACTTTCACCTCTGGTGTTTTTAGAAATTATTGTTTTGGTTGAACAATAAACACCACTTGAGCAATATATTAGAAAACATATAGTATATCCACAATGCAATGCTATAAGAAAATTGGTAGATAAGTAGCGAAAAAATATTTTCATTGAGACGAAAATATTACATCTTTATTTATATTTTAGATGCACTAATTTCACTTTTAGTTCTAATGCATTGTCCATCATCAAAATGTTTTATTATTATCCTTATAGTAAATTGAGAGTGGTACTACACAGAGTAACCTAACACTGATTAGTAAAATAGATGCACTACTTTTAGTTATATTACACTGTGCTTTGTGCATCTTCCAAATATCGTTATTATCCAAATAGTAAAATGTGGGTACTGTAATCAATAACCTAACCTGAATTATTAAAAGTTTAGGAGTCAATAGCGAAATTCAAAAAGTCAGAGAATTTAAATCAAACAAAAAGATAAACACAGAGCTTTTTAAAAAATTCCCCTTATATTCTATATGTATCTATGCAATATAATATGCTAAGACAACTTTTGGTTCAAGAATTAAAAAAAAAAAAAGAATTTACACAAAAAAAGATAATAAACATATGAGGCAAACCCCTACTCTTTCTCCATCAAAATTTTGAACTGAAATCTTAACCCTTAATCAAACCTAAAAAATAGTGCAATATTCGATAGATGTTATTAGACAACTTTTAATTTTTTTTGGTTATTTTATCATTTTTTTTTTTCAAAATTCTGTGAAATATTGCACATGATTATACTAGCTAATAATTAACTGTAAAGTTATAACTCGATTGCCCTGTGTCTCTGCTATTGATCCAATTTTTCTTCCCTTAAAAAAGAGTTAGAAATAATTGTTGTCTTTTTATTTGGTTACATTTTCTTTTAAATTTGGCTGGGGCTTTCTCTGATTTATTGCTATTATTTTTAAATTTGAGAACATGTTCGGTTAGAGTTTTTTTCATTGTAACCCCCATTCCCGCTAATTTATATTTTCTTTGTATTTTCGGTATTTCGATTTGTTATAAATTATTTTTCCGCTTTAAATTCCTGTTGTTAAAATTCATTGTTGGATCTCCTATTAAAGTCTATTCTAATCAATAATTTTATTTGTAGCTATTTTCCAATAATTTTTATATTATAATACAAATCCTATTCTATTCTATCGTTTAACCTGATTTTCTTAGTTGACAAATTACTTATATCAAGTCCAATTTTATTATTTGATTATTTATAATGTGTTAAACTCAAATTCTATTATTGTTGTTGTTATTATTATTATTATTATTACTGTTATCATTATTCTTCTTGGTTATTAATTTTAATTATTAATGTGAAACACAAATCTTATTATTGTTGTTGTTGTTGTTGTTGTTGTTGTTGTTGTTGTTGTTGTTGTTGTTGTTGTTACGGTTATTATTATTATTATTATTATTATTATTATTATTATTATTATTTTGATTTTTTTGATTTCTACAATTTTTATTATTATTTTTATTATTATTGGAGTATGAAGTTTATTTACATTATTTGATTTAATTAATTGTTATGTACTACCATATTACTACTGTTCATCATATTTTAGCCCAAATCAAATACGATTTCATTTATTCTGTGAATCTTTATATTCTATTGTATTTATTAGTATTTGAGTATTAACTTAATGTATACTATTTGTTTCGTTGTACTATTGTATTACTATTTATTCATTCATTTAATTATTTATTTTTAATCTAAATACAAACCCTATTGCTCTCATATTGGATCTTAAACCCATAACCCATAATCCTATTCTACCCTACATACCCCCCCCCCCCCCCCACACACAAACCCTATAGCTCTCTTATTGGATCTTAAACCCATAACCCATAATCCTATTCTACCCTACATAACCCCCCCCCCCTTTCTAAACCCTAACCTAACGTACCCCCTATACTGTGCATACCCTACAGCCACCTAACACCCCCTCCTGTCTTCCTTTTTCCTCCTCATCCCGTCATCTCCCTCCTCTGTTTTGCACCAGAACCCAATCGCTCGACCCATCCCACCTTGCTGCTTCTCGTCTTCAACCTCCTGCTTACCTTGCCTCCACCCTGAGCGCCTCCTGCTCGAGCCACCGCAGCTCCAACACCCCCATCCTCTTCTTCTTCATCCCGTTCTTCTCCTATCCTCTTCGTCGAAGCCACCCTGTTCCTCCCCAGAACCCATCTCCTCTGTTCCAAAACAGAGCCACTACCCCTTTCCATCACTCATTGACTGCACCTCTCCCCGTCGTCGAAGTCAACCTCGCCCCTCGTCGTGCCTCCATGACTACCATCCTGCCTTCACCATCCCCGAGCTGCACAACAGTCTCCTGCCTTCCGCCGTCGCAGCACTAACCAATAGCAACCCATCCCCCTTGTCGTTGCCGTATCCTTACTATTGTGAGTGCGCTCTTGCTGTTGCTATCCCGGGCCATCGCCGTTTGTGGCCATTTCTGTTCTTGTTCGGCCTTACTGTTCCGATGCTCCGTTGGCCGCTGCCTTCGTCGACTGCCGTCGTGTTGCTAATGTCTTGATTGTATGTGCACCGCATGTATAGTTTTCGTCTCTTGTGTACGTGTTGTGGTTGCACGTAACTCGCATATGCTTTGTTGCTAGGATCCTAGTCCTGTTATTCTGATTTTGATCGGAATCATCATCTCGTAAGGCAAGTATTTGTACGAATCTATTTTGTTTCCCTGTACAAGCATTTTTTTGAAATACCACAAGTAGATTCTTCGTTGTGACTTGTTCTTCATGTTTATCCATTGATAATCTTGGCCCTACCTGTTTGATCTGTTTCTATCAATTTCATAATCGTAGAGGATCATAAACAATTCGTTATTATACTCATCACACAAACATGATGTAGATCTAGAGATTTATCCATATGAATGCATGTTATAGATGTTTTGTTGTATGTTGAGCATGAGAAGGATGTTTTCCTCTTAATGAGTTGAAAAATAGACCTGGCTCGCTGATTTGAATACCTGTACATTTTGGTTTGCATTATACATCAACTTGAATCAATCGTAGTTACTAGTTATGTTATAATTCATGCAAAAGAAATCCCATTTACTACTGTCCTGTGTTGGCACGATGAATTAGACTCTGTTAATGTCAGAATAATAACTAAGTCTGTGAATATGAAATGTACGCCACTGTTTCTAGTTTCCAGTATGTTTGGCGGATCTGAAATCCGATCTGTAACCTGTGAGATATCACACTTTTAATACTGTTGCGTCGCAAATTTCCAGATTTCTTATTACAAAATTTTTGACATAAATTATTGATTAAAATAGATGCTAACAGTAAAATTTAGACTTGATATTAATTTGGACATGACTAGACATGATTAGGAGTCACCCTAAAGTTTTTTTAGAATTTTTTGATAATTTTTCTGACTTAATATATTTATGCAAACATGATTATATAATTGCTGCATGCATGTCTGTTCAGTAAAGAACCTCAGTTTTGACCTGATTCTATTTGTCATTGATTAAACTTATTAAATGAGAATCGTAGCTCTGTGTGTCTGAAATCCAGAACATCTGATGATTTTGCAATTCGATTTACGAATTGCAAGATATTCAGATTTTCGTACAGTGACGTCTGAATTCTAGATCACAGTCTAAAATATACATCACCCTGTTTAATTAGCTGAAACATTAGGTTAATTTAAGTATTAAAATATGAAATTAATTATACTGATATTTAACACTGTTAGGAGCCTTAAATATTTTTTTAATGAAAATTTTAAATGATTTTGCAAGTTACTTCTGTTTATAAGCATTTAACCTTTACTTGCTGCATGAACATGTAATCTATGAAGAATAAGAAATTGAACCTAGTTTATATAATTTTTATATATCGTGTGTATACACACTAGAACCGAAAAAGAGTCTAGTTTCTAGAATATCTGAAACATGCAGATTTTCTTTTCTTTATCAGTGAGAATTTCCATTTTGGTGCAACAACGACCTGCTGTACAGAATTGGGGTACTTATTGTTTCAATATTATACTATTACTTGACACCCGAACATGTTTTTTCCTGCCCAGTCTGAGCCTGTTTTCTGTCCCTATCATGTTTACATGTCCCTGTTTGTGCATATTCATGTATGTGTTGGTAAAAAGAATAAGTAATCAAGCCGAGGTTAAGGGAAAGATCTAGTAGTGGACAATGTAGGAAAGTGTACTCAGAAGGGGGCCCGTGTTTCCCACCTGTTGCATGAATACACGGTTACATGATTCATGGGTCTTTTATCTGTTTATATGATTACCTGACTTCATTCTTCCCTATAGGAAGGTGTACTCGGAAGGGGGCCTGTAGGTCCTACCTATTGCATGAATAGATGATTACATGATTCATCGGTCTGTTGATCTATTTACATGATGCCTGAGTACATAGCCCTATAGAATCCACCACGAAATCTAAACGTAACTTGTTTGTATGTATCAACTATGTGGAATGAGACGCATGGGTGGTGCATTAGTTAGGATTAAATAAAAGACTTAAGAATAATATGTTTCTCCTGCACGTCCCTGTTACCTGTATCACATGTTTACCTAATATCTGTTACCTGATATCTGTTACAAGTTTACCTGTTATCTGCTACTTGACATCTGTTACAAGTTTACTTGTTATCTGTTATCCGATTCTATCATCTGATTCTGTTTACTCGCTTATTAGTTATATGACTCTATTCATCTGTTACATTCCGATCATGCTATGTTCTGTACTTTTGATTCTTGTTTCCTATTCTGCATTCTTTTTACCTTGTTCCTGTACCCCTTTTTGCTGGTACTACTTGTGGCCCGTAACTTGTACTAATGGGCAGATTGTTTTCCTGTTTCTATGTTTCTTTCAAATGATAAATGTACAGGTTTTGGAGATGAGCTACCTACAGGAGTGAGTGATCAAGTGTTCTAAGCTTTGACTGGGATCTTTTATGTTTTAATTCATTATGTATTGAGTTTACTATTTCCTCTTGTTGCTACTTGAAACTTTGTATTGGGCATGTTGTCTCGAAGTTTTATTGTTTTGTTTTCCAGATCTTGTTTTATTTGAGGATTATTGTCACGCCCCGCTTCCCAAAAATACAGAATACGAGTACGTAACAAAAGCCCAGCGAATGATTATTATCATCCTTAAGCTGTTTCAAGAAATCTTTACAACATGTCACAGTAAAAATCAGAGTCGGAAGCCAGAAAAAGATCAACCACATGCACTTATGAACCAAATACCAACAAGAATACTTGAAATAAAACACATTAATCTCAAATATTCATGATCTGAATTACACAATAATCTTGGGTCACATTGCCCGAATACAGGGAATAATACAAGTTCAAAATACAATATTGTCCAAAATAAGTAACAGGAATAGCAATAGCAAAATTCAGCCTCTAGCCTCTCATCTTGCCAATACCATTAGGAACCTGTCCTCCAAAATCTGCAATACAACGAATGCAGGAAAAAGGAAAAGAGAAAACACAAGTACCCGTCAATGGCAAGTCCGGGTCACAAATAGAATAGGATACAAGCACATGGACACTATCTAACCACAGGATATACTAACAGGTAAGGGTAACATATGTCAAATGTAAAGTCAACAGGTAACATGTACAATTATCAGGTATTCAGGTAATCAGGTAAATATGTATCAAGTATCGGGAAAATAGGTAACAGAAATATCAGGTAACAGGTAACAGGTAACAGGTATATAGGTATCATGTATCAGGTAAACATGTATCAGGTTATATTAAGTCTAATCTTTTTATTTACTATCTAGGTAACACTTCATGTGCCATCTTTTTATCGCATGGTTGTTACAGTCAATGCAGTTTCGCTTTAGATTTCGTAGTGGACCATAGCAGGGCAGTATACTCAGGTACAGGAACAGTAATCCAAATCATATACCAAATTTCAAATAATCCAAATCATATACCAAATTCTAAATAATCCAAATCATATACCAAATTCCAAATATGGGAAACACGGGCCCCCTTCCGAGTACACGTTTCTGAATTATCCACTACTAGATCTGTCCCATTAAACCCCGGTTTGATTACTATTATTATTAAGATCATCAACAGGCATGAGAGTGTACTAAATAATGTCAAACTAACAGGTTATAATCAGATTTAGACTCAGGAAATTAGATCAGCAAGTATAGGTACTATTCATTCACAAATACGGGCAAAATGGTGTATGTTTGTAATGGGGACAGCAAGACCAGTCTGTACAAAAACAGTGATCCAAAGATCTACAGGCATGCAAATCATGATCCGTCGAAGGATCTGGAAACTAGACTTCCACACGCTTCTAACGGGTATAATAAATCCATATGCTATTTCACAACATCTCAACTTAAAATACATTCCAACACAGTTTTCAAGTACAGCCAAAAAACAGGGGAATAACTTAAACCACATGAAAACAGCATACAAAGTCATTAATTAAATCCACGAAAATTCTGGGGTAATCCCCTATATGTATAGTCTCAAAATATAAATTTTCATATTTTTCCAGAAAGTATAGATATGTTTTCAAAAATAGAAAGTAACACATAACACAGTTTTGATGGATCTGGAATTCTTCAACACCGCTGTACAAAATCATGCATATCTTGCACACAGCGCATCAAAATCAACTTCCTGCCAAAACTGAATGAAAGTATACACAATTACCCAACTTTCATATCTCACATAAAATATTCATACAGTAATTAGAAATAAGGTCAACACGGCATTCAACATACAATCACACGCAGTTTACAGCAAAAGTGATCTATAGAAAAGGATGTAAGGCATCACTCAAAACTCATCTTTTAATTATCACAAAAATCAGAGAACTGTCTAACATCATAGTGAAACACTGGACAAAATCTTGTGGCATGAAATTATGTCTAACTTGGATCTTGAAAATAAATTGGTGATAAAATCTACTCCGAAATGAATCTGGGAACTACCGGCATACAGTTACTAAAATAATCATAACTAATCCATACGAACTCCAAACAGGGTGAAATTAGTAGGATTAGAAATTAGATTCAATTCTCTACAAATTACTCATAAATAGCCATGTTGAGATTCAGACTCTAATTCAGGTAAAAACAACAATCAATCCAGTTCAATCCAAATTTCCAGATTTCTCAACCAAACTTCAAAACATCATAACTTCTTCAAAAATAACCCAAACTCTTCCAAATTCAAAACACTGTCTACCCACTGTCCAAATGTCATAATGGAGGGTATCTAACATGTCAAGATCTAGTATTTCTCATATGGGTGTTCAAACAAACATCGGGTACACGATATGGCACATACGCGATCAAACCGCGTTTGGGTGATTCCTAAGGCACAATCCTATCAAACTTCATGTCCTAAGTCGTCTATGGCCTGTTTTGAACAATAGAGACGAAACCTACAATTAAAAACATGATCTTTGTCCGTCTTTAGTCTCAACTTATCCTATGTGTGAACTTTCTACTTGTATCAACCTAAGAAATTTAAGTACAAGTTACTTGCCTCATTGACGAAGAACACGATGCTATGAAGCCTAGCAATGAAAACCCACGAACAAAAGTCCTTCCACGCGCGATTTCAAGCGAACCCACGAACCGAATCTTGCCTACGATCGACTCCTTGATGCACGAACTCAACGGACGCTACCCACAACTCCAAATCAGCAAGGGATGAAGAGGGGGGGCTGTTCTTGAAGGTGGGTGCTGTTTTGGTTGGTTTCGGCCACAACGAAAGAGAGGGAGATGAGGTTTTGAAGTATGGAAGAGTGGAGAAGGGTTGAAGTGGGAGATGTGCAATGGAGGAGGGCCGGTTTTGGGGTTTGGATTATCAGGCCGGGAGTGCAAGGAAGGGGGAAGCCGGTTTGGAGTCTTGAAGTGGAGGCCGGATTCAAAGAGTAGGGAAAAAGAGATTAGGGTTAGGGATTAATAGATGTTAGGGGTTATATATAGGAGATCAAATGTGGGTTAATGGGTAGTGGATATCAATAGGATTAATTAGGTATACAATTGGGTAATGGATATTGGGTAGATTTCAAATGAGGATACAAAATGCAATGAATCCTATGGCTTCTAAAAATCTCCTTAAGGGCCAAAAATCTTAAATTGGTCAAAACCCTTCTAAAAATCCACCATGACCCTAAAATAATATTTATACATGAACGGAATCTAGAAATTGAGGAAAAGAGCTCAAAATGTCGAAAAACGGCCAAACGGCACGCAAACAGCAAAAGGAGGTCAAAACTGCCAGAAAAATATTATAGAGTAAAAATAATTAAATTTATTATTCCGAAAATACAATGGAAAATAATAATTCACAAAAATGAAAAATACCCTCAAAAAATACCAAAAGTGAAAAACTGGGGTTACAATTATGTATTTGATTTCAAATAATTCTTTTGAATATGAGATTTGTTTCATGCATGCGTGATTGTATCTTTCTGTTTACTATTGAGTTGATCCTTACAACTTATGGATGATGAAAATCATTCGCTTGGCTTTGTCACGTACTCGTATTCCGTATTCTTTTGGGAAGCGGTGCGTGACATTCATCCTTTCAGATATGGTGGTGGGTGGTAGTATAGATTAGCATAATTTTGTCTCCGGCCAGCTTCATCAACTTGATACCAAGATAAACATTTACCGTAATTTGTTTTACCGACGGAATTTACCATCATTTACTCTAGGATCCTATTGCTGCTTATTTTGTTGTGGGAGCAAATAGATAGTGAGTTAATAATTGATGGAAACTACTAAAAATCTGACCTTTGACCTTGGCCTTGAAATGCGGTTAGAGCTCCTGAGATTGAATTTGGATCGTTGATTGACCACTGTGATCTGAATCCGACGGTTGCTAATGCGGCCAATGGACCTGCAAAAATCCTGAAACACAGGGGGTGACCCCGGTGCCAAACCCTCCGACGCTCAAGTCAGAACCAGAAAGAGAAAGGGAGTGTGAGAGAGAAACTGGCGAATTGTTGATTACCTTCTAAATGTGGAGGAGGAGGGTATTTATAAGCATGAGAAACATATCAAGAGATTGATTTAAATCCGTTGGATCGATATGAATTCATTATCTCCTTTATGTTTCTCCCCCTTAAGAGATATGTTCTCTTATTAGGGGATATGAGATTTGACTCCTACCCTGCATGTGCTGTGTGTCTTTCCTAGTGGAACTAGTCTGTCACTTTTTATGGGCTTGAAGGAAGCCCATGTCTTGTAGATGAGCTTGGAGAGGGCCCAGACCAGTTAAAGAGGCCTGTTATGATTAATCTGCCTGTAGAAGCTTTGAGATCTGCACTGGAATTGTACGGACCTGATTTGTCACGATTTTTACCATCATCATAAGCCCCCCCACTCCCAGAGGGCACTTTTCTTAGCATTCAGGGAGTAGTACATCTTACTTTTGGACTCTAGAGTGTAATCTTAGCTGTCAGGGTGCTTGGAGATTCCTGGAACCGATCTATGGCTTTTGAAGGCAGTGAATATCTTCCTGGATTTTTCCATATTTTTTCAGATTTTTTCGGAATTTTCTGGAATTTTTCCCGATTTTAAAATCACTTTTTTGAATTTTATAATTAATAGATCCAATTTTAATTATTTTTCAAATTTTTTTTTAATAACACGGATAGAATCTTGTGATTCCAGCCCAATAAATAAATAAATCATAGAGAGTTACAAATTACAATTTTACCAACAGTAAAAACCAACCGCAAACCGCAACAACTACAAATTCACGAAATGCAATTGAGAGAATTGCCACAGAAAAACAACGAAACAAAACGAGACCCGAAAGAAAGCTGCAAACGAGGAGAGGGTTGAATGGGAAGCAAGCGACTAGCACCACCAGACCCAGAGCGAGAAGCAGGTCCTTCCGACTCCGAGCGCAGTGAGAAACCGCAAGCCCTAGGCCTCAGGGAGCGCTGCACGAACACCAACCACATAACCTAGAGGCCCTGCTGCTAAAAAAAGACATGCTCGAGAGTGGAGCACAGCCAGAGGAGGGCCGATTGCCCCGGAGCCAACCTCACAGCAAGAGAAAGCGGGACCAAGGCAGGCCCAGAAAATAGAGAGAGAAAAAAAACACAACATAACGGGTGCTGATGGTATGATGCTTCTAAAAATGAAGGCTCAATACCAGCCTCAGCAGTGCAGGATCGGAGAAGCAACCAACCACCAAACCAAAAATACGCTAAACGTTAGCCATAGCAATACAACAAGGAGGAAGCGAATGACAGTCAACCAGAACGATACAGAGAGGGGAAGAGCGAAACATAGTAGATAAGAGGGCACTTCCTCTAACAAAGCCCAAGAAAACAGAGCTCCCAAAACACAGCAAGCCAGAAAAAACTCATAAGCAAAGCAACCGCTGAAAACCTCCTCTTACACCACTATAAAGGAGGTAAATACACTGTACATTCAAAGCAAAACATCACAGCACAAGCCCCCACCTCAGAACCTGAGAGCCCAACACACAGCAAGCCCGCAATTAAGCACAAAGACCACAGGTAACAGCCTCACAACCGAAACAACAAGAAACACAGCCAGATGAGAATACCAATACAACAAAAGAAAGAGGCAGATAAGCCATACGATACGACTAGTGGCTACAAAAGAATAGGGTAAGCCAAAAGATGGCTAGAAGAACATACCCAAAGACCTCCGACCTTACATCACCGTAAAGGAGTACAAGCTATACATCAACACCAAAAAACCCCACATCAGAACGAGTGGGCCGGGGGAACACAGACCAAACCTGATGGTCCAGAACAAAAACCCTAAAAAGCTAGCCAAAAAGAGGGCAACCAACCACCACAACAGCATCAGGTCTGGACAAAAGGCAAGAAAACACAGATTAGAAGAAGAAAAGAAACAAGGAATAAGTTCTAAGATGAACGAAAAAACACTAATCGCGTAATCCAGGCGAGAAAGTTGCAGGCCTTCCACTTTATCCTCTTTTAAAGTGGATGGCCAAAACTTAACCAAAAATAAAAACTCCTCAATGATTCTATCAAGCGACGAAACCAATTGGTTAAAAATACGATTATTACGTTCAGACCAGATAACCCAAATAATGGCCATCATTGTAACACCCCGAATTCCAAAATACAACTGAATTCGAAGTTCCACAAGATCTTTACACTTTTTTCGTACAATTTTACAAGGAAATAAAAACCTTTCCTTCATCAGAGTTACATTACACTTGTACATTGTCACAGCGGAAGCAAATTTACAATAATTTACATGAAACAACATTTAAATCAATTTTGTGCAGCATGTATACTTCAATTTGAAAAGCATCTTTACCCAGCATATAAAACTGTGGGCGCATCAGTTCATTCAACTGACGAAATATTATACACGGCCATCCTCTTTATATCGGAAACAGTATAACGATTCTCATTACTTAGCAATCACAAACTTGTTCACAAACAAAGCTAAAGGGACTATCCTATTGATGTCTTGTTGTGAATGTGCACTTAGTCCTTAATGCATTATTTGTATTATATGACACTAATGCGCACTTGTTCAGAGTCTATACAGCCCATACTACATAGGTCCGAGGGCAAGCCCTTAACCGTTCTTCATCTTGTAGGGTTCAATCCCTCGCCATGATTTAATCTACAACTGTAACTACGATAAGTATCCAAGATATTTTCTGACCTACGAACTCATGTATAGGTGCCCTGGAGGGAATCCCAACGCACTGACACATGACTCATTATGCAGGCATCCTGTGGTAATTCAGTTCCGACCATAGACATGACACCACTTGCAGTCGTCAAACACCCCATGAGCGTCGCCACCGGGATGGTACTCTGGAGCAGTATCCACGCCCTATCATGACGCATCATGGGACATTCTGTGAATACTCTCACACCGCCAATCCAATGGCCTTCATACTCAATGTTTTTCTCTTACTTTCATCACATCTTCACTATGTATCTAATCCTTAGTTTAATTGAATTATGAATAAAAATCAACTCTTAGAATGTAGCACTCCCACTATACCGATCTTATTCATTTAATTCACATGACCCAACCTTGGTCTTCTCATTTCAAATATCATTTCACAATTCTTTTATTCCCGGTATAAGGCTTAGCTATACCCTAATTCTCAATTTCAACTCATAATTACAATATCGAGCTTTTCATACTCATAAGATCTTTTAATGATTAATCACAATTCACATTTCATATTCATAACATTCATGTATTCATATTCATGGTACTCTTCCTAACTCATCACGTCAACTAATTTCAATTTATCAATTAAAATATCATGCATAACAATAAAAATGCAACATGCCACAATCGCTAGTTTATAACCCACATAATTCTATTTTAATCTATGCTAATTCCACAGTTCACAATTTCACTTAGTTTACACTACACATTTTTCAAATTTCTCATTACCAAAATCTCATTTTAAACTTCTTAAACAATCCATTCGAACTACAAAAGAAAACAATTTAAGTTCATAATTAAAATAAGTTCCTTCTTGTAAAAACGGTCTCACTTATACAAGGCCACAGGTAATAGAGATTTCCTCACAAAATATAGATATTATTTAAAACTTCAGGGCAGTCGACTGTTAATCATGGCCCGTCGGCTGTTCTACGAGGTTCTAAAGCTCGAAAATAAAGTAATCAGAGAAGTCGACTGTCACATATGACCAGTCGGCTGTTCTGTGATGATCTTTAAATTCAAAAATAAAACGATCAGGGCAATCGACTGTTACAAAAGTCGGTCGACTGTTCTGTAAAAGATTCGAACTATATATTTTTCATTTTCTCAGACCAGTCGACTGTTTCAACGTGATCGGTCGACTATGCTACTGGGTTTTTCAATTTCCCAAAAAAAATGTTTTTTAGTTCTTTTTCTTCTCTTTTTGAAACAAAACTTTCCGGATTATAGCACACCTAAAATTACAGCAACTCAGTATTTTTATGAGTATTTTAACTCTTTAAAACATGTATTTTAGCCTTAGTTTGTATTCCATGATCATAATTTCGACATTCGAGAACTAAAGCCTAATTCTTCATAATTAAAGATAGATTCCCACAAAAATCACTACAAAAATGTTTTCTTTCTCACGATGTTTTTAGAACACAAAAATTCATCTTTCTTAATGAATAAAACTCATATTTTTGTCCACTAATTTACACATAATGCATACAATCTTTTGTTTGCAAAAATACAATCTTTTCATTTATTCTAATACTCATATGGCACATATAACAATGGAAAATTCTACTACAACAATTAACAATCATCTCTTAGTAAATTATTCCATCAATTCATCTTTAGCATAACATTCGACTTTAATACTTTAATCAACAAACAGGGTTCTAATCTTTTTACTAGTTAATCCACATAGTTTGCATTTAGAACATACTTAGCATGCATACTAACATTAAAAACAATGAGAACATTCACTTTTACTCATAATTAATAAATCTAGTAATCAAAATAACACACATTTAATAATTTATCAATTCTCTTCTAATTAGGCAAGTACGCATTTCATTTCAACTAGTGGCTTTATAATAACAATTCAATTTCATTCCTAGCATGATTTCTACTTTAGAAGTCATGAGAAACACCCACCTCTTTGAAGAAAAAGCCAACTAAAAGCTCCTAGAGTCTCCTAGAATGCGAGAGAGTGCCTTCTCCTCCTAGATTGCGATGCAAAAACTCCTTCTCCTTGCTTCCTTGCCAAAACCGAGAGCTCCAAGTGTGGGGGAATGAATGGCCGGCCTCCAATGGTACACACACACACTCACACTCACACTAATATATATCTTCTATATAATTTCTTCTTTTATAGACTACAAATAAATAGGGGGTATTTATACTAATTCTAGGATAAATTGGAGGGCTAGGATTCATTGGATAGTTATAGGATGGAAGGCTAGGAGAGGAGGGGAAGTTGTGGCAACCACCCTCACTCAAATAAACTACCCTTGCACACACACCCACTCTCCCATTCCTCCATTCACAATCCGGCCTCAAAATAGTGTGCATTGCACACTACGTGCATGCACGTGCCCCCTAGTACCCCTATTTGAAGTTTGTACAATTTTAATTAATCAAATTGTTCACATTTTGTGTCTACATGACAAGTGTGACCATTTAAATGATTAATTAAATTTGTGGGCTTCACAAATAGTGGGTTTAGGCTTGTGGGCCAAATAATAAAATAATAAAATAATAGTTTATTAAAGTGGGCTCAAATTAAGAAAATAGTATTTAGGCTTTATAAAATAGGCTTTTAGAAAAATGAAAAAAGAAAATAATTGTTCATACTTAAAAATGAAATTTTATATATAAAAATAAATAAATAAATATACACATGAAATTTGCACGTGCACAACACGTGAAAATCAACATTTCCATTAAAATAAAGGTTTAGGGTATTACAACACTCCCTCCTTAGAATAGTTCCGTCCCCGGAACTACAATTAAAGAGTGAGAAAACAAACACAAGAAGAAAATACAATTAAACAAAGAGCTCAGGATGATCCTTTATCATCCTCTCCTCAGATTCCCAAGTAGCCTCTTCAACCAACTGGTTTCTCCAGACTACCTTGACCATCGGTATCATCTTATTCCTCAAGACTTTCTCTCGACGATCAACAATCTCAACTGGAAGCTCAATGTAACTCAGATCTAACTGCAAACGTTCTGATACTTCGGGTAATGATGACATGGATCTGGAATGTAACCTCTCAACATACACACGTGAAAGACATTGTGCACCTGAGACAACTCTTCCGGTAACTCAAGTCGGTAAGCAGTTTTCCTGATTCTTTTCAATATCTTATATGAGCCTATGAACCTCGGGTCTAACTTTCCACCCTTGCCAAAATGGATCACACCTTTGCTGGGTGATACCTTCAAAAAGACAAAGTCACCAACCTCAAACTCAAGGTCCCTCCTCCGGTTGTCTGCAGAGCTCTTCTGCCTACTCTGAGCTTCCACCAACCTCTTCATGATTAGATCAATCTTTTCAGAGGTCTGCTGCACAATCTCAGGTCCAAACATTTGATGCTCCCTAACTTTGAACCAACAGACATGCGTCCTGCACTTCCTACCATACAAAGCTTCATACGGCACCATCCCAATGTTAGTCTGAAAACTGTTGTTGTAGGTAAACTCCACCAAAGGTAATTGCCTTTCCCAACTGCCTCCAAAGTCTAGTACACAGCACCGAAGCATGTCCTCAAGAATACGGTTGACTCTCTCGGTCTGCCCATCGGTCTGGGGATGAAAAGCAGTGCTGAAATCTGTCTGGGTACCCAAAGTCGTCTGAAGACTCCTCCAGAAATGCAAAGTAAACCGCGCATCTCGATCAGACACAATGGTCAACGGAACACCATGAAGCCTGACGATCTCGCCAACATACATCTCAGCCAACTTGTCCATCGAAGTAGTGAATTTCATCGCTAAGAAGTGAGCGAACATGGTTAGTCGATCGACTATGACCCAAATTGCATCATTGCCTTTAGGACTCTTAGGCAAACCCGTGATGAAATCCATACTGATGTTATCCCACTTCCATTCTGGAATAGGTAACGGTTGTAATAGACCTCCGAGTTTCTGATTCTCGACTTTGAATTGTTGACAAATCTCACACCTCGACATAAATTCAGCCACATCCCGCTTCAAACCTGACCACCAGAAATATTGTTTAATGTCCTTATACATCTTGGTACTCCCAGTATGTACAGACAGAAGAGTAGCATGTGCCTCCTGAAGAATACTTTCTTTCAAGTCCGACTGATCCGGAACACACAGTCTCACCCCAAACCACAACACTTCATCCCTGATTTGAAATCCGGACAACTTGCCAACACCAACCTGCTCCTTCATCTTCTGAATCTCTGCATCTTCCTTCTGACTTGCAATAATCCTTTCGTTCAGCGTCGGTTGAAGCCTCAACTGAGCTAAAGATGATTCCAAGCCTTGCAGAACAACTTTAATACCAGCCCGATCCAACTCCTCTGCCAGCTGACTTTGAGTTGTAATCAAACCCGCCAGACTACTATTGCGGCTAAGTGCATCAGCAACAACATTAGCTTTCCCAGGATGATACTTAATCTCTAGAAGAATGTCCTCAAGTACCTCCAGTTATCTCCTTTGCCTCAGGTTCAGATCCTTCTGCTGATAGATGTACTTCAAGCTTTTGTGGTCTATGTACATGTTCAGCTTCTCACCATACACATAGTGTCTCCATTACTTCAAGGCGAAGATAATCACAGCCAACTCCAGATCATGAGTCAGATAATACTTCTCATGCGGTCTTAGTTGCGTTGACCCATAAGCGATTACTTTCCCTTCTTACATTAAGACACAACCAAGCCCACGATGTGAAGCATCGCTATAGACATCATACTCAATACCTGCTCTAGGTAAAGCCAAAATGGGTGCAGTAGTCAGCCTCTTTTTCAACTCCTAAAAGCTTGCCTCACACTGTTCGGTCCACTTGAAGTTCACATTCTTCTTGGTCAGACCAGTGAGCGGTATGGCTATCTGAGTGTAGCCCTGGATAAATCTCCTGTGGTATCCAGTTAACCCAAGAAAACTCCTGATTTTCTTTACTTTAGTAGGCCTTGCCCAATCTCTCACTGCCTCTATCTTCTGAGGATCAGTTGCCACTCCCTCCCTAGAAAGGATGTGACCTAGGAATGCCACTTCAGATTTTCAGAAATCACACTTGGATAACTTGGCATACAACTCATACTCCTGAAGCTTCCTCAAAACTACTACCAGATGCTCCGTGTGCTCCTCCTTCGACTTGGAGTACATGAGAATATTGTCGATAAACACCACGATGAAAGAATCAATGAACGGCCTCAGAACTCTGTTCATCATGTCCATGAAGATTGCAGGTGCATTCGTCACCCCAAACGGCATAACTAAGAATTCGTAATGCCCGTGTCGAGTTCTGAACGCAGTCTTGTGCACGTCTTCAGCTTTCACTCGAACTTGATGATATCCTGATCGAAGATCTATTTTGGAGAAAACAACTGCTCCTTGTAGACGATCGAATAAGTTATCAATTCGTGGAATCAGATACTTATTCTGAACAGTAACCTTATTCAGCTATCGGTAATCGATCCACATCCTCATCGAACCATCCTTCTTCTTTACCAAAAGCACCAGCACTCCCGAAGGTGACGCACTCGGTTGAATAAAGCCCTTCTTCAATAGTTCCTCAATCTGCCATTTGATCTCATCCTGCTCCACAGGTGCCATCCTATCCGGTGCCTTGGAAATAGATGCACTCCCTAGCTGAATAGTGATACTCCACATCACGATGCGGGGATAACCCAAGCAAATCTTCCAAGAACACAGTTGGATAATCCCAAACCACAGGAATCTGCTGCACCTCTACAGGAATTCCTCTCTTCTGGCTTATAGCAGCAACCAAATTTGAACATCTCCTCTTCCCTTGAAAGATGACTTCAGGTCTACCTGGAGCCTTCACCGTTACTGTCTTGGTCTTGCACTCGATGTTCGCACTGTACACCGACATCCAATCAATGCCCATGATAACATCGACTCCCAAAACATTCAGCTCGATTAGATCGATCCCAAAAATTTGATCTCCAATCATGATCTCGCAGTTAGCATAGTAGCAATCAGTGGTTAGAGTCTCCCCTGATAGAGTAGCTACTGCTAAAACCTTGCCTGCAAATATCTTCAGTTTGACTCCTAGAAATTTAGCAAACATAGGTGATACAAAAGTATGAGAGGACCCAGTATCGAACAAAACAACAGCTTTCTTTCCATTCAAAATAAGTTCTCCTGTTACATAACACACACTCGTCATATAATAGTTCACTAATTAACGGGAAAAAGAGACAACAGAAAACATTACTAAACATCCTCCCTCGTACCAGTGATGACGTGATCCACCTCATCAGCGTCAGCTTCAGTCAAGGCAAATACTCACCCCTGCTGGTACGACTTCTTTCCGGCCTGCTGAGTTGGTCCATTGCGGACGACATCCTGCAGTTTGGGGCAATGAGACTTGTAGTGGCTTGTCTCTCCAGTTGAAACAAGTCAATGGAGGTCTCGCCTAAGTATTCCTGGGTCTTCCTGCCACTTGAACAGCGTTCGCACGTGTAGGCTTGAACCTTTGAGCCGGTGGCTGTCCCCTAGCATTGCTAGCAACTGTGGGCCTCTTCCCCGCATTCCAGCTGTTACTCCGATTCTGAACAGCGTGGAACTGCTCCATGTCCGCCTCCGTGGCTGCCGCTCATTTGACCAGCTTGTAAAACATCCTGATACTGAGGGGTATCATCCTGGATCTCAAACTTGGCCTTAACCCATGCTCAAACTTCCGAGCCTTCTTCGCCTCATCCATCACCAACTCGGGAGCATACCTTGAGAGCTGAGTGAATCTGGTCTCATACTCCCTAACCGACATGCCGCCCTGCTGCAGCGATAGAAACTCCATGGCCTTCCTCTCCTGGACGTCCGAAGAAAAATAATGACTGCGGAATTCCTCCAAGAATTCCACCCAGCCAAGAACCAAGCCTCCTATCGTCCACTTCATCGACTGCCACCATACAGCCGCATCCTTCTCGCAGAGTCGCCAACTTCACCTTGCTGCCCTCCGGAGTCTCCAAGACTTCGAAAATAGTCTATACCTGTCGGATCCAATTGTCAGCCGTGTCAGGGTCTGACTTTCCCCTCAAACACCGGTGGTTTCATCCGTTTAAATGATTCCACGAGTTTGATTGCTGCAGGTACTGGATTCGCAGGCACCCTTCCCTGATTCTGATTCATGGCAACGACATTGAGTGTCTGATAGACCCTCGCTAGCTCCGTTTCCAAGTCCAGACCTTCACCATTTTGAGCTCGTCTTCCAGCCTTATTCTGATGCAAAAGATCAATTAAATTCGAAGTATAAACATGAACTTTTAAGTCAACTTTTCATTTCATTAAATTTCAAACTTTATACATTCGAATTTAAAACATTTATGACATCAAAATGAATGCAGTAGATGATACAACGGTCTAACTCCTACGGTTCCTCTTAGCTTCACGAAGCTCTCCCCGTAGTTCCTCCACTTCCTTCTTCAGTACATCGGTCATGTTTTTCCTCTTCTCGAGTTCCCAAACACGATGACTGAGAACTACAAAATCATCCTTGTGCTTTGCCAATTGAGCCTCTAGTAGTCCGAATCTCTCCTGTAGAGTCCCTACCGGCCTCTGAAAAAACACAATGAGATTTCTCGGAACTGGTTCTTCTTCGTCAGAAGAATCATCAGATGAATCCGGAGGTGGAGTGATCTCTCAGGGCTCAGGACATTCCTCTTCCACTTCTTCGGGATCTTCCTCGTCTCAATCTGCTTGCCCGGAGTAGTAATCTTCCTCAATGATGTGCCAATTGTCATCTTAAAGATAGAGAGGAAGAAGAAGCAAAAATCATAGAGCAACACAAATGTAAGTGACTTACATTTAAATCTCTAGACTCAACACACGCTCTAATGTCCACTTCTAGGGTGTCGTTCCTTATAAATTTGTACTACTTAGAAGCGTGCTCTGATACCACTCTGTAACACCCCGAATTCCAACATACAACTGAATTCGAAGTTCCACAGGATTTTTACACTTCTTTCGTACAATTTTACAAGGAAATAAAAACTTTTCTTTCATCAGAGTTACATTACACTTGTACATTGTCACAGCGGAAGCAATTTTACAATAATTTACATGAAACAACATTTAAATCAATCTTGCGCAGCATGTATACTTCAATTTGTCAAGCATCTATACCCTGCATATAAAATCGTGGGCGCGTCAGTTCATTCAACTGACAAAATATTATACACGGCCATCCTCTCTATGCCGGAAACAGTATAACGATTCTCATTACTTAGCAATCCACAAAGTTGTTCACAAACAAAGCTAAAGGGACTATCCTATTGATGTCGTGTTGTGAATGTGCACTTAGTCCTTAATGCAATTATTTTTATTATATGACACTAATGCGCACTTGTTCAGAGTCTATGTAGCCCATACTACATAGGTCCGAGGGCAAGCCCTTAACCGTTCTTCATCTTATAGGGTTCAATCCCTTGCCAAGACTTAATCTACTACTGTAACTATGGTAAGTATCCTAGATATTTTCTGACCAACGAACACATGTCTAGGCACCCTGGAGGGAATCCCAACGCACTGACACATGACTCATCATGCAGGCATCCTGTGGTAATTCAGCTCCTACAATAGACATGACACCATCCGCAGTCGTCAAACACCCCACGAGCGTCGCCACCGGGATGGTACTCTGGAGTAGTATCCACACCTTATCATGACGCATTATGGGATATCCTGTGAATACTCTCACGCCGCCAATCCAATGACCCTCATACTCAATGTTTTTCTCTTACTTTCATCACATCTTCACTATGTATCTAATCCTTAGTTTAATTGAATCATGAATAAAAATCAACTCTTAGATTGTAGCACTCCTATTATACCGGTCTTATTCATTTAATTCACATGACCTAACCTTGGTCTTCTCATTTCAAATATCATTTCACAATTCTTTTATTCCCAGTATAAGGCTTGGCTATACCCTAATTTTCAATTTCAACTCATAATTACAATATTGAGCTTTTCACACTCATAAGATCTTTTAATGATTAATCACAATTCACATTTCATATTCATAACATTCATGTATTCATATTCATGGTACTCTTCCTAACTCATCACGTGAACTAATTTCAATTTCTCAAGTAAAATATCATGCATAACAATAAAAATGCAACATGCCACAGTCGCTAGTTTATAACCCACATACTTCTATTTTAATCCATGCTAATTCCACAGTTCACAATTTCACTTAGTTCACACTTCACACTATTTAAATTTCTCATTACCAAAATCTCATTTTAAACTTCTTAAACAATCCATTCGAACTTCAAAAGAAAACAATTTAAGTTAATAATTAAAATAAGTTCCTTCTTGTAAAAACGGTCTCACTTATACAAGGCCACAGGTAATAGGGATTTCCTCACAAAATATAGATATTATTTGAAACTTCAGGGCAGTCGACGGTTAATCATGGCCAGTCGGCTGTTCTGCGAGGTTCTAAAGCTCGAAAATAAAGTAATCAGAGAAGTCGACTGTCACATATGACCAGTCAGCTGTTCTGTGATGATCTTTAAACTCAAAAATAAAACAATCAGGGTAGTCGACTGTTACAAAAGTCGGTCGGATGTTCTGTAAAAGATTCGAACTATATATTTTTCATTTTCTCAGACCAGTCGACTGTTTCAACGTGATCGGTTGACTATGCTACTGGGTTTTTCAATTTCTCAAAAAAAAAGTTTTTTAGTTCTTTTTCTTCTCTTTTGGAAACATAACTTTCCAGATTATAGCACACATAAAATTACAGAAACTCAGTAGTTTTATGAGTATTTTAACTCTTTAAAACATGCATTTTAGCCTTAGTTTGTATTCCATGATCATAATTTCGACATTCGAGAACTAAAGCATAATTCTTCATAATTAAAGATAGATTCCCACAAAAATCACCACAAAAATGTTTTCTTTCGCACGATGTTTTTAGAACACAAAAATTCATCTTTCTTAATGAATAAAACTCATATTTTTATCCACTAATTTACACATAATGCATTTAATTTTTTGTTTGCAAAAATACAATCTTTTCATTTATTCTAATACTCATATGGCACATATAACAATGGAAAATTCTACTACAATAATTAACAATCATCTCTTAGTAAATTATTCCATCAATTCATCTCTAGCATAACATTCTACTTTAATACTTTAATCAACAAACATGGTTCTAATCTTTTTACTAGTTAATCCACATAGTTTGCATTTAGAACATACTTAGCATGCATACTAACATTAAAAACAATGAGAATATTCACTTTTACTCATAATTAATAAATCTAGTAATCAAAATAACACATATTTACAAATTTATCAATTTTCTTCTAATTAGGCAATCATGCATTTCATTTCAACTAGTGGCTTTATAATAACAATTCATATTCATTCCTAGCATGATTTCTACTTTAGAAGTCATGAGAAACACCCACCTCTTTGAAGAAAAAGCCAACTAAAAGCTCCTAGAGTCCCCTAGAATGCGAGAGAGTGCCTTCTCCTCCTAGATTGCAATGCAAAAACTCCTTCTCCTTGTTTCCTTGCCAAAATTGAGAGCTCCAAGTGTGGGGGAATGAATGGCCGGCCTCCAATGGTACACACACACACACTCACACTCACACTAATAGATATCTCCTATATAATTTCTTCTTTCAATAGTTTCTTAGTGTAGAATACAAATAGATAGGGGTATTTATACTAATTCTAGGATAAATTGGAGGGCTAGGATTCATTGGATAGTTATAGGATGGATGGCTAGGATAGGAGGGGAAGTTGTAGCAACCACCCACACTCAAATAAACTACCCATGCACACACACCCACTCTCCCATTCCTCTATGCACAATCCGGCCTCAAAATAGTGTGCATTGCACACTACGTGCATGCACGTGCCCCCTAGTACCCCTATTTGAAGTTTGTACAATTTTAATTAATCAAAAGTGTGACCATTTAAATGATTAATTAAATTTGTGGGCTTCACAAATAGTGGGCTTAGGCTTGTGGGCCGAATAATAAAATAATAAAATAATAGTTTATTAAAGTGGGCTCAAATTAAGAAAATAGTGTTTTAGGCTTTATAAAATAAGCTTTTGGAAAAATAAAAGAAGAAAATAATTGTTCATACTATAAAATGAAACTTTATATATAAAAATAAATAAATAAATATACACATGAAATTTGCACTTGCACAACACGTGAAAATCAACATTTCCATTAAAATGAAGGTTTAGGGTATTACAATAGTAGAGAGGTTCCAGAATTGATGGAATTCTTTTTTGAGCGAATGATTCATCCAACAGGCAGGAATATCACAGGGGATATGCTTGCCACACAATAGCAGAAATCTTCCATAACAGTTGGATGAAGCTACATTTCAGAAACAAATGGTCTGCGTCTTCATGATTTGAGGAACCTATGGCCAGGTTCCTCTTGTTAAGGACATCAATGGTAAGAAGTTTGTTGTTCAGCGCTAGCCAGGCTAAAATTTTGGCTTTGAGGGGCACGCAACTAGACCACAAGAACTTAGCATTCGGGGAGTAGATACCCCCGAAATTGAGAAAATTATAGAAAGATTTAACAGAGTAATTACCCGAACTGGTCCATCTCCATTTGAAATCATCAATGGGATGCTAGGGATAAAGGTTGATGCAACTGAAAAGGTCTTGAAGGTAGACCAGTAGAGGCGGCGGTAAGACGCACGAGAAAGGAATCGACCAGAATTTTTGGTTATTGATAACCAGAGCATAGTCCTCCACCGTAGCGGAGGAGTTGGACGCTAAATGGTATAATGCAGGGAAAGCGTTAGAAAGCTTGAGGTTACCGAACCAAAGGTCTTTCCAGAATTTGGTCTTGGCTCCCACCATGCACACGTGTGCTAAACCGCACCGAAACGGATCAACCACTTTCCAGACTCCCTTCCAGAATGAAGAGGCCCTGTGAGAAGAGAGGGTCGGAAACTCCCACTTCTTGCGACAGGAGAAGCATCTGAGAGAGATAAGGTGAACCCAAGGAAGCTGATCATTTTAAGAAATCTCCATAACCATTTTCCCAGAAGAGCTAAGTTTTGGTGTCTGAGGTTGAGAACCCCGAGACCGCCTGCAGCTTTCGAGGTACAGATCAACTTCCAATTGCAGAGAAGAGAACCCACTTTATAAGACCCTGCCCCCGACCAGAAGAAATACCTTCTGAGTTGATCGATCCTCTTAATCACCCAGGAAGGGAGATAAAAGAAGGACATCATATATAAAGGGATGGCAGAGACAACGGAGTTAATAAGGATGAGTCTACCACCTCCAGAAAGAAATTTACCCGACCAGTCGTGAAGTCTAGATTCAACTTTTTCGATCAACGGCAACCAATCCGATTTATGAAGTTTACCCCATCACAACGGGATACCAAGATACTGGAACGGAAAAGAAGCCGGAGCGCAGTTAAAGAATTGTCCAATTTCTGCTTGACACTTCAAAGACCCTCCAAGCCAAAGCACCGAGGACTTTTGAAAGTTAATGGCTAATCCAGACGCACATTCAAAGACATAGAGAAGCAACTTAAGATTCCGTAAGGAGTACCCATTAGGTTTAGCAAAGATAATGGTATCATCGGCGTATTGAAGGTTCAACACGCCACGATAACAAGGAGAGTCTCCCAGGCCTTCAATCGCCCCGGCGTCCCAGGCATTATGAAGTAACTTGCTAAACACATCAGCGACAAGCAAAAAGAGGAGAGAGGAAATTTGGTCTCCTTGGCGAAGACCCCGCTTGCACTTGAACTTATGGACTTCCGTCCCATTAATAATAATGGACGAAGTACCAGTGAAGAGATTGGATTTAATCCAAGCGATCCATTTCGGACCATACCCACGCTGCAAAAGGATTTCAAAGAGGAAATCTCAGCTAATGTTATCATATGCTTTTTGAAAGTCTAATTTCAAGAGAATCCCCTCCTTATTAGACTTATGACAGTCAGAAATGATTTCTTGGGCCGAAGCCACACTATCCAGGATGAACCTATCTTTAATGAAGTCCGATTGGGCAGGATCGATTAAGGGTGAGATCACCTTGCTGAGGCGAGATGAAAGAACTTTCATAATGATCTTGAAGGAAGTATTGAGAAGGCTAATGGGTCTAAAGTTGGAAACCGAATTTGCTCCTAGGAATTTGGGGATCAGCACGATATGCGCATAATTGATCCTATCAAAGGAGAAATTCCCTAGGAATAAATCAGAGAACATTTGGAGCAGGTTGTCCTTGAGATAGTCCCAAAAGCATTGAAAAAAGAAAGCTGGGAACCTATCTGGGCCCGGGGCAGAATCACGTTTTAAAGAGAACACATCGGGCCTAATCTCTTTAAGAGAAAAAGGCACTTCCAGGCTGGAAAGGTCATACGTCTGATGACCATACAAAAGATTCCAGTCCAGTTGAATGGATCGTGGACTGGGGGAACCTAAAATATCTTTAAAGAAATGGAGGAAAGTGGCATGAATATCGGATACATTGTTAATATCAATACCATTGTCCAGAATAGAGAAAATACGATTGCATCGCTGGCAGTGAGACACATAATTATGGAAGAAAGAGGTATTACCATCACCCTATTTCAGCCAGCGAAACTTAGCCCTCTGGGCCCATTTAATGTGGTCATTGTGAAGAAAGGTCGCATAATCATTTTTACAGGACATCCTTTCGGAGCGGAGAGAATCCGAAATAGGGCCACGTTCCTCAAGGAGGTCAATGGATTGAATGGTGGAGAGAAAGTAGTTTTTTTAGAAAAAGAGTGTTAGCAAAATTTTCTTTATGCCAAATTTTACAACCGTATTTGATAGCATGGAGCTTGAGCAGAATACGACAAGACCGGAAGAGCCCGTAATAGAAGAAAGGCATTCTGAGATAAGGTTGACAAAGGTCTGGTCTTCCAACCAAAACTTTTCAAACCGGAATTGAAAGGTTTGGAGAAGTTATAATTAGACGACAGTAAGATAGGAACGTGATTCGAAGACGGATTAGGTATGGTAGAGACAAACAAATTGTGGAAAAAATTGATCAATCTAACGACACAAGAAAGCGATCAAGCTTAGCCATGGACGGCGAGACCCGCATATTGGACCAAGTGAAAGATCTGCCATTGAGGGGGAGGTCCGTTAGCTGAAGGGAGCAAATACAATCATTAAAACGGGATGAGTCGGAGGAGGAAACGGAACCACTCGATCTTTCAGAGGAGAATCTGGTGACATTAAAGTCTCCACAAAAAAGCCAGAATCCTTGAATGGCATTTTGGAAGGAGACAAATTCGTTCCAAAAGGCCTGATACCGATCTGCAGTAGACGGTTCGTAGACCGACACCACAGTCAGTTCATAATTAAACTCCGCCCAATGAAGCTGAACCACAAGGAAAAAAGTAAGTCTCCTAATCGAGATGAGGGAGAAACAGGAGTCCTTAAAGCCTAAAAGGATTCCTCCTTTAGAACCTATCAGATCAAGGCAAATCCAATTGGAAATTAAGGAGCCCCCAATCAATCGAAGGAGAGAGGGGGAAGGAGATTCAATTTTAGATTCTTGGATAGAAACCAGGTCACAATGCGAAGACACCGCAGACCCCGAATATTCCAGGAGATGCTAATCATTAACAACCCAGTTCTCACAAGCTCTAGAGATTTGATGAAGACGAATCGAATCAAAGTCGACAAAATTACCAGAGTCCACAAGAAACCCCATCTTCCTTGACAGGCTAAGCATGTCAGGATTAGAGAGGGAGTCAGAATGCACTTGGTAGATGGATCCAAGCCTTGCTGTGTGAGAGGAAGAAAGAGGGGGGGGGGGGATATCTACATTGCGGACCTGAGCCGCAAGAGAAGTTGGGCCAGCCGGGGAGGAAGAGTCGGCCTTGTTGGCCCGAATACGAGTGTTAGATCGAATGACAGAGAATGGTTTATGAGCTTTGGCGGAATTAGACTTTCGACGCTTAGGAATAGAAGGGATGGGATATTGCATAATCTCCTCCAACGAGAAACCCGAATCGGTGGAGGGAATGTGCATTTGCACAATAGGAACAGAATACAAAAGTTTGGGGTGAGAAGCCCGGTAAGATAGCTCACCTCCAACACGATAAGGTCTGGGACCCACCATTCCAGGTGTAACGCCCCGATTTCCATGTAACTGAAAAACCGTGACATAAGCCAGAAACTTTTCTTCAATTAGTCACAATACACAGAAAAACAAGAAAATTTAAAATTTTTTATTCAACACCAAATGTATTACAAGTCTGCATGTTATACAACTGCAATACACTACAATAGTGTTACAACAATACCTTTACAATCTCAAGTATTACAACTTCAACAATTTACATCAGAGTACAGTGAATGAAGAACAACACTTGGTAATTCTCACTTGGTTACTTCTCAACAAAGAGATAATCAACATAAATATTACAGCGGAACTTAAAAAGATATCAACTCCTCGATTTCCTTGCCTTGAGTCCTCTTGAATCTTGCACCTGTACTTCTGCGATCTAGTACCTATTGAAGTGGGGACGTCAGTATTCACTGACGCTTTAAGGCTGATAACTTAGCAGCGAATCTCTCAAAACAAACATACAACTTGGCAAATGTGTCGGTGTAGTTTAAGTATTTTTGAGTGCTATGACTAGAATCTAATGCAATATTGACTAAAGCTAGGATGCTCCTATTCTAATGCTAGCAAGTCTCCGATGCAACATGCAGCCCATACTACATGCGCCCATCTCAAGCCGTCTCTTCATTATAGGGATTTGAACCCGCGCTATGAGTTCTACTCTTGTACTCAACTTGTTTCTGAATATTAGACATGACTGAGAAGGTGTCCCTACAACGGTCTAGTTCCGCCAGGCATACCAGACCTTCCTCAAATTTCTTGATGAATCTTTGGAGTTACCGCAAAATCAGGTTAGCTCGAAGCCTCCCAGCCGCCCCCTAGCCAGACCGTAGTCTATGGCCCCTCGCCCTTAGATACAAGCTAAGACGGAGTTCCGGGGGGGTCCATCCCCCTAGCTCCAACAGGAATCGCTCCCACTTATCAAGGAACTTCAGAAATTAACAGATGAGATACGGATCCCGTGCTCCCAACTCGTAAGAAGCCACAGACCGTATCCCTTTGACAAGAAAGGTACAACCCAATAACACTGCCTAATGCAGGCCTATAGGACAGGTCGGATCATAAGGAATCACCCTTAACACCAACTCCTTCCCTTTAGCGAAAAGTAAAGGATAAGTAATAAAGCCATAAGTTACTACCTTAACAATGTCACTAACCCTAAACAAACTGAGGGATGACAACAGAACTTACACAACATGCTGAGTCTTAAGTTAGACTTCGCAAGACAACTCTACTAGGCTGCTTATCCTAGACTTACCAGAATCCTTAAGGATCTGATTCATGGCCTATCGATCCAAGACCCCGGCAATACGAATGTACCTGCATGCCACTACCCTGAACTTGGATTCCGTCTATACTCCGGTCCGCAATCAACCGACACCGGTTAAGATCCGACGGTACACAAGGAGTGACTCGTCCACAGTCCCTTAGGAGTAAGAAAACATGTCTTGATGGTCGATAGCCCCTAGGGTAATAATATCACCCTAGACGAGCATAACAAAGTTACGTACTAGCTAATAAGCTATATACGAGTAAACCGGACACATACGAGCCAATAAGCTATGTATGAACCAACAGCTAGATACGAGCCAGGCGGGCTTCGTATGAGACACAACATACATACCAGCCAAATTAGCCGCGTATGAGACCAACAGCTACGCACGGGCCGGTCGAGCTACGTACGAGCAACTACACACATACGAGCCAAATGAGCTACATATGAGACCCAAGCTACATACGGGCCAGTCGAGCCACGTACGAGCACAACCATATGCAAACAACCATACAGGTAATCAAACCTAGAAGCAACCACACGTGCTTACTAGCAAACTTGATCTTTTATAATTAGAAGCAACAGAAGAATCTACTAATAGTCTAAGATAGGCATTCTACCAATGAGAAGCCCGAAAGCGACATAACAACTTTTATTGAACTAACTATTAATAGTGATCTTCCCAATCCTTATTACCCATAAGGATGAGGTGTGTCCCCATGATATGGTCTAATTTCAATTAGAACCTCACACAACTAGAATCCACGGTTTCTTTTCCCCAAAACGAACTAGAGCTACATGCAACTAGATTCTTGGGTTCTCTCTCAAGTTTGAGCTAGAATCACCTAGGAGCTAGATGCATGGGTTCATGGTTCCTTTTTGATCCTTCACTACCATATACAATTCAAGCATGGTTCTTTTAACTAGAATGCTACAACACACCATTCAAGCATGCATGGCTCTAACTATGTAATCTCAAACATGAGATTCCTTCTAGGGGATTAACTAGAACTACTTTACAACACAATATTGCAACTACAACATGGTGGTTCTTCACTAACACCACAACTACAACATGATAGTTTCTTACTAAACACTATAACCATAACATGAAGGTTCTTCATTAACAGTACAACTACAACTTGAAAGTTTCTTTGCTAACACTACAACTATAATGTGATAGTTAATACTATAACTACAACATGAATAGTTTCTTTACTAAACACTACAACTACAAGCATGGATACAACTTAAGTAGGAAGCTACTATAAGTTAAAGCATGAATAGCTACTAGATTTAAGCATGGTTAATTGCTACAACTTAGCATGAGTACTAATAATTTAGCATGGTATACAACAAAGCATGATTTTCTTTACTACTTTAACCTACAATAATTAGCATGGTATACCACTTCATTCTACAACAATCTTAAGCATGGTAGGAACCCACAACGATCTTTAAGCATGACATACTACTTAAGCATTCCTACAACAATCTTAGGCATGGTAGGTAATTTAAACATCAATTCTACACATTCCTAAGCATGGTATATGATATAGCATGAATCTACAACATTCCTAAGCATGGTATTCTACTTCAACATTTATCTACAACAATCTAAGCATGGTAGGTAATTAAACATTAATCCTACAACAATCTAAGCATGGATATATACTTAGCATGAGTCTACAACATTCCTGAGCATGGTAGGTAATTTAAACATAAATCCTACAACAATCTAAGTATGGATATATACTTAGCATGAGTCTACAACATCCCTAAGCATGGTAGGTAATCTAAATATTATCCTACAACATCTTAGCATGGATAGAACATAACATGGAAATTGCTACAACTAAGCATGGATAATTACTTTAACTTAAGCATGGATACTACAATTTATCCTACAACAAGGTAAGCATGATCTACACAACATAGCATGAGTTCCTATAATAAATTAGCAAGGTATCTACTACAATTTAAGCATGGGTTACTACTACAATTTAAAACAAGAATGTCTATTTACTACTTCAACATAACCCTTACTTGTATATAAACATCTACCACTACTTAAGCATGAATGTCTACAAATATCTTAAGCATGGTCCTTTTATTACTTACTTAAGCATCAACCTACAACATGAACTATACTAATTAGTCAACATAAAAGAGTGATCTTTTTAACCTTCTACAAGTAATCACTTAAATTAGTTTCTTTATCACTACAATAGAATTAG
Source organism: Hemerocallis citrina (assembly GCA_017893485.1). NCBI lineage: Eukaryota > Viridiplantae > Streptophyta > Magnoliopsida > Asparagales > Asphodelaceae > Hemerocallis > Hemerocallis citrina. The sequence continues at coordinate 172,238,633 of CM030364.1, read as the reverse complement.
CATCCAAGTTGGGTTCTTTTTACACACATATGATTAATAAAAGGGAACAAGCAAAATAAAATAAAGAATCTCCAACTTGGGTTCAACCATTCATATGCATATTCTTAGTCAAAGTAGTTCAAGTTGTATGTTCTACAACCCCAAATGAGTATGTATACAAGTCCATATGCTTATGTATGAGTCCAATATCAAGTCCTACAACCCAAAGTGGGTGTATACACAAATCACCATATGTTTATATTCATTTAGTCCAATAACAACAACAAGAACAAAAGTTACAACCATCCAAGATTCAATCTTTATGTTTTGTTTAATATTACCATTTATTTCCTTTCAAGTGATCACTTATTCCATCCATACTTAATATCACTCCAAGTTGTCACAACCAACATACACCACAAGAAAACAACAACTTAATAAAACATCACCACAAACAGAAACAAACAACTCAAGAGAAACAAATCAACAAAGAGAAAAGAAAGGATGGAGAAACCCCCACCTTTTACACAAGGTAGGAAGAACTAGCTTGCACCCTTCTCCTTCCCCTTAGCTTCTAGGAACTCCTAAGAAAACCTACAAATAAAACTCACAAGTTAGAGTTTGTTCTCTCTTTCTTTTCCTTTCTTTCTTTTCTTTTTGTCTTTGTAAAAATGAGACATGAGAGCCCAAGGAAAGTATAGGTTGGTTGGCTCCATCTCGCCCTCTTCAAGCGGCAACTACTCTCCTGTAAGCTAGCCAGTGAAGGGAGGGGGTATTTATAGGTGGAGGAGAAGGTGGAGAGTGCAAAATTGCATATAATTGTATACATATGTGTATATATGTAATTATTTATATGCGTGTACCAAGTTTTTAGTTCATATCCCTCGATTTATGGGTAAATGGAATCTCTTTTCGGGCTTTGAAGTAGGAGTTTTTTGTTGATGTCGATGTTGTGCTTATCGATCAAATATCTCATCGCTCGTCTTGATGAACCACTCTTTTGTCGGACAAGCGCTGTGTTGGTAGCTTGTTTTGTCAATTAAACATCTCATCACCCGTTCGCTTTTTCATCGACCAAGCGTTGAGTTGTTCGCTTGTTTTATCGATCAAGCGTTTCATCGTTGGACGAGCATTCTGTCAGTCTAGGAGTATAGTATTTTGATCATTGGATCTTATATATATAGCTGACCCAGAAGAGCTGTTGCAGACTCGTTGTTTGATCCCAGCGAGTTTGTGGAGACAACTCGTAGTGGAGTTGGTCGTTGAACTTATTGTTTGAACTTGTTGTTTGTTCCCAACAAGTTTAGAGAGAACTCTAGGATGGAGTTGAACATTGAGCTTGCCGTTTGATCCCGACAAGTTAATAGAGAACTCTGCTATGATACCCTGCAAAATTGTGTTATGACAATTTTTCCCACGGGTATTACGCACATATATTTTGTACCGTTACGGGTGATATCTGTAGCGTATTTTAATATAAATATCCCACTTATTTTTGTATTTTGATTAATTATATATTTTTCGTCATCTCAAATTTGTTTTTATCTTATTTTGAGCCAAGTCAAACATTTATTTTAATCTTTGTGTTTTCATGTGCATTGCACGTAAAATTTTATGCACAATTTTGTTCCAAATTTTTTTCTTGAGTCATGGGAATTTTTTTTTCTTATTTTCTAGTCTCAATTGTGCGATTTATTTATTTTTAATTAAAATCCATTAGGCCTAAATTCTTTTTTGTAGCCCACTAAAAAAAAATTTAATTACTAATTTAAAGCCCATGATTATTTTTACACTTAAATATACATTTTAAAATATTATTAGATTGGTATACTTGCCATGCGTAACACATACACCTAACTTAATAAAAACAACTAAATAAAGATTTGTATGAAAGGTTGTGCACACACATTTGATGTACACGTGTTTCTTACCATGGTTGAGAATGAGGGAGAGTGGTGTGAGTTAGTGGCAAGTGGGGAGTTATTTTGGGAAGTGGGGAGCTATTTTGACGACACAATTTTTCTATAAATAGTCCATACTTTTATCATGAACAACAAAACTCAAAACAAAAATAAAAGAGAGAAAGAGTGAGAAGAGCTTGCGGGGTGTGCTAGGAAGAGGCCGCCCATTTTTTTGAGGGAGCTTGGAGCTTTGGAGCATTATTTTCTAGGAGTTCTACTATTAGGAATTCTACATTTGAGGTGAGTGTTTCTTCAATTTTCTAATGTAGTTTTATTAATAGAATGCTTGACATGTGAATTATTAGATGCATGACAACTTATATAGATTGAACATTCGTGTTTAGATTATTTGTTGTTGATTGAATGTGTGAAATTATGATATGTTTGATTTGGGGGCATTTTCATAAGGTTCTGTTTTGAGTTCTAGTCACAATTCAAAAAATCATAACTATTAAATTATATGGAATCTAGAGCTAAAATTTTTATAGAAGCATCTCGTATGTGTCAAGAAAATCTTCTTCAAATTTCATAATATTTGGATGTCGTTTACTATTTTAATAAAATCCAAACTTAGAACTGGTTGGCAGCTGGAAAATTGTATACATTTCTGATTTTGATCATTTCAGCATCATAAATGAAGTAATTTGAGAAAAGTCAAAACTAAGAACTTGAATTAGACTCGTTAACCTTTCTTTAAAGTCTAAGAAATCAATTTTCCATGAAGAACTGAATTTATAGTGAATTTTATAAGATCGAACAATGGCAGTCTATATAACATTTCGACCCTACTGTAGATTTAGAAGAATTCAGGGTTATAGACATAATATTTTGGGGAAACTTATAACTAAAATGTTATAGTAGACTTGTATACCTTTAATTTGATCTAAAGAACACAAAGTTTTATGAAGTATTTAATATTCTATGATTTTTACAAGTAGCATGAGCTACAGTTTTCAGATTTTTAAACATACTGTTTTGTAAAGGAATTTAAACGAAGTAATTGAGGATGATTTTAGATGGTCCTAACTACAAAGTTGTAGTGGACTCATTTATGATTCCTATAAAACTAATAAATATATTAGTCAGATTGGAATTTATATGATTTTTCAATACCATTGGGTTGATGTCTTTTATCTTGTTATCCTAATACTTTTACAACGTATAAAATTGGATTTAAAATTGGAATGCTAGTAAGATGTACCTTATGAGGAATTAAGAGGTAATTAAAGGATGAATTTGGGATATTAAACATGTGATGTTTATAAGAGTTTTAACTCATCAAGTGTTATTGAATGTTGCTATAAGAATTTGGTTACTCCATGATTGATAAATAAGAGAATGGATAAAAGAAGTTAAAAAATGTTCAATGAATGAAAATTTTTATAAGAGGTTAGATGTATCCTATGTGATCTCTCTTTGAGATGGTTGTTTGTTCTAGAGTGAGCGGAACCCAGAATGCCCGCAGTTGTGATAAATGGAATTTGAGAAGGAACCAGTGTGGGTTAACTTTCTCTTTGAGAAGTAGCCAGTATAGGCTAACATTCTCAGTATTTTGTTTTAAGTCCGGAAGGGTAAGCTAGCTCTAGGTTGTGATGGTTATAATTAAACCTAAGGACTTGAACTAGAAGAAGATGTGACGAGACCTGGGCAAACTTAAGTGGGACGCGTCTATATGGTCTGACGGTGGATTCCTAGACTATAGACCCAATCAGACTGTGGATTCCTGGTTGCTTGCGGGGTGAGACAAGCCTCAATTAAATCTAGGACTACGATTGATCTGACAGTGGATTTCAGTATCATGAATAGTTGGGGGGATGGGAGGCAGATCACCAATATATTTGTATATACCGAGACTAGAGCGGTACTTGTGGGATGTTCACACGACGAGGATTCTGTATAGTTTGACGGTGGATTCCAGGACTAGAATCCGTACTCGTGGAATCTCTAAACATTGCTTTTGTTACTGTAGTAGAATTTTTCATAATGAGAAATTGAATCCTATAATGAGGAGTATGATAAGGGCTTGCCCTCGGACCTATGTAGTATGGGATGCATAGAATCCGAATAAGTATGCATTAGTGTCATCGTAGTGTAAATGTTAGCATTAGGCATTAAGTCATATCATATACTGACACGACTAGGATAGTCACTTTTTGTAACACCCCGAATTCCAAATAAGACTGAATTTGAAGTTCCACAGGATCTTTACACTTCACTTCGTATAATTTTACAAGGAATTAAAGACTCTTATTACAACAGAGTTTACATCAATGCAGTGGAATTATAAGTTACAACATGTTACATGAATTAAACAATAGCTTGAACAACTCTTTAAGCAGCATTCATTCTTTAATCTTGTCAATCACTTTATCCTGCATATAAACTGTGGGTACGTCAGTTGCATACAACTGATGCTAGGATATAATACATCAATTTCTCTTACTTAGAAAAAATACACTTGTCACAAAACAAAGCTAAGGGGGACTATCCTAATTATGTCGTGTGTGAATGTGCACTTAGTTCTTAATGCAGTTATTTATATGACATGACACTAATGCGCACTTGTTCGAATTCTATGCATCCCATACTACAGAGGTCCGAGGGCAAACCCTTAATCGTTCTTCATCTTGTAGGGTTGGTTCCCTCGCCATGATTTAAACTACTACGGTAACTATGGTAAGTATCCTAGATGTTCTATGAGTTACGAGTCCATATCTAGACAGCCTGGAGGGGAATCCCACGTCGTGACATGACGCATCATGCAGAGCCTATGGATAATTCAGCATTCATCATGGAACGATGGCACCACCCGTAGTCACCAAAACACCCCACAAGCGTTGCCACGATCCCGATAATTCCGGAGATGTATCCACACCATGACATGATGCATCAAGCAGGCAACCTATAAATACTCTCACACCGTATATCCGAGGCCCTCATACTTGTATTTTTCTCTTACTTTCATCACATCTTCACTAGTGTATTGTCCTTAGTTGTTTGAATCATGAAAAAAATCAACACCCTAGAGTTAGCACTTCCTCTATACCGGTCTTAACCATCAATCAACAATAACAGCCCAAACTTGGTCTTTCATTTCAATATTTTATCTCAAAAGAATTTATTCAATGCCGGTATAAGGACTTAGCTACACTTAAGTCTTTAATCTCATCTCATGTTCATAAAAATTGAGTATTCACACTCACAAATTTTTATCATAATTCATCATGATCTTTTATTCCATTTACATGTACAAATTTCATGTATAATACGACAATTTCATTTTTCAAACTTACCACATTCATAAATAAATTTCACAAATTTTCTTTGCTTTCATAATATCATTCTATCACTTATTAAAACAAACTCACAATTTATCTTACTTAAATTTTCCAAGTCAAAATTCTCATTTTAAAAATAACTCTACTCAAAATTTCTTTCAAAGAAAATATTTATTTTCTTAAATAAATCAAGGTTATGTTCTAAGGAATTGTATCAAGTTCTTTTTCTCAAATTGCCTCTAATTTTCATTATAATAGGTCAAAATGATGGAAATAATTTTCAGGAAGTCTAGGCATTTTTAGAATATTTCTAATATTTTTTTCCTCAATTTTTAAAACACTTAAAAACTATTTTTTGTAAGATTGAAATATTTAATCAGCCGGGACAGTGACAATCGTCTATTGAGAAAGGCCAGTCGACTGCCCTGGGAGGATTTAAAACTCATGAACCAACAGTCAGGACAGTGACAGTTGACTTTTGAAAAATAGCCAGTCAACTGTTCTGCAAGGATTTAAAATTCAAGAGCCAACAGTCAGGACAGTGACAATCATCTGTTGAGAAATAGCCAGTCGACTGCTATTGCAAACTAATTGCAAAATTCAGTACCTGACAGTCGACTGTCGACTCTAGTTCGGTCGACTGTCAATTGTACCAGGTTGCAGTTAAAGTGGACCATGAATATATTTTTGACATTGAAATGCAACGATAACTTCTTCACGATTTGGCGCTACAATTATCACAAAAGATGGTTTTCTTACTTCCTTTTATTTCTACAAACATTTCTAGAACTTAATTTCCTTTATCACGCTAGTGTTACATTAATTAGGATAGTACATAACCAATATTTCAATTAACCAACTAGCCATTTACCAACATATATATTCTACATCTAGCATTGTTCAAAATTCACATTTCATAGCAATATGATAATTTTAAGGTAAAAATCACAATTTATGGCATCTATCAATCAATTCATCAAACATTCACTTCATTTCTAACTAGTCTCTTTTTAAACAAACACATGGCCCCATTTACTAATTTTTCTTAGCAATTTCATCAATTAAATCTCTAGCATGATATCTACATTAGAAGTAGAGAAATCACCCACCTTAATTGAAGAAAAAACAAAATAACTTTTAGGAAAACTCCTTGAACACACGATTCTCTCCTAGTTGTAAGCCTTCTCCTCCTTGCTTGTGCACACCGAAGCGCTCCTCCTCCTTGATGTAGATGAACCCGAGCTCCCCTTGTCCTCTAGATGTAGGCCGGCCTCCAATGGGTGCAAGAATACACAACAATACACAACTCAATCTTTTCCTCACACAAATCTCAATCTTTTTCTCACAACTAGTTTTTTTTTCTCTTTCTTTTTCTCTTGTAAGTTTTCTAGTGCTTTACATGAAGTAGATGAGGGGGTATTTATGCTTTTTTTCAAAGCAAAATGAACAGCTAAGATTGATCTAGATGGATGTAGATGAGGGGCTAGGACGCATTAGGGAGTTAGAGCAACCACCCATGCACACAAAACTACCTCTCCACTACTCCATCTCTCCCACCTCCTCCATGCTCCATCCGGCCAGCCTCTCTCCATGCAAATGGCATGTGCAAATGCAATGCATGTGTCACACAAAGCACCCCTAATTACTAGTTATACATGTTAATTAGTTAATTAATTGTTACAAAAACAAGTCTCCCCTACAAGTTGTCTCATTTAAATGAGAATAACTAGTGGACTCAAATTAGTAGGCTAAAATTCCACGGGCTTATTAATTACAATAATTAATTTAATTAGTGTGGGCTAGATTTAAATAATTAGGCCTACGATTAAAAATAGGCTTTTAAATTAAAAAGAGAAGAATTAAAATACTTGTTCATGATATGAAGATAAATAATTCTTTAAGGGTAAATGTATATAAATTTTCACATGCAAAACACGTGAAATCAAACAAACTCTTATTTAATTAAAATTGAAAATTCAGGATGTTACAACACTCCTTCCTTATAATAGTTCCGTCCCCGGAACTAAGCTTAAAGAGTGAGAAACAAAACACAACAAGAAAGGAAACAAATACAAATCAAACAAAGAGCTCTGGATGATCCTTCAACACCCTCTCCTCGGATTCCCAAGTAGCCTCTTCAACCAGCTGGTTTCTCCAGACTACTTTGACCATCGGTATCGTCTTGTTCCTCAAGAGTTTCTCCCGACGATCCACGATCTCAACCGGTAGCTCAATGTAACTCAGATCTAGCTGCAAACCCTCCGGCACTTCGGGCAAATGGTGACTTGGATCTAGAATGTAACCTCTCAGTTAGACACATGGAAGACATTGTGCACCTGAGACAACTTTTCCAGTAACTCCAACCGGTAAGCAGTTTTTCCGATCCTTTTCAATATCTTATACAGGCCTATGAACCTTGGGGCTAACTTTCCACCTCTGCCAAAACAAATCACACCTTTACTAGGTGATACCTGCAGAAAGACAAAGTCACCTACCTTGAACTCAAGGTCCCTTCTCCGATTGTCTGCATAGCTCTTCTGCCTACTCTGAGCATCCACCAACCTCTTCCTGATCAAAACAATCTTTTCAGAGGTCTGCTGCACGATCTCAGGCCCAAACATCTGCCGCTTCCCCACTTTAAACCAGCAAACAGGTGTTTTATACTTCTTGCCATACAGAGCTTCATACGGCGCCGATACTGGTCTGAAAATTTTGTTGTAGGCAAACTCTGCCAGAGCTAGATGCCTTGCCCAACTGCCTCCAAAATCTAGAACACAGTACTGAGGCATATGCTCCAGAACCCGATTGACTCTATCAGACTATCCATCAGTCTGAGGGTGGAAGGTAATGCTGAAATCTGTCTTAGTATCCAAAGCTGTCTGAAGACTCCTCCAAAAATGCGAAGTAAACCGTGTATCTCGATAAGACACAATGGTCAACGAAACTCCATGAAGCCTGACGGTCTCTCCAACATACAGCTCAGCTAACTTATCCATAGATAAAGTGAGTTTCATTGCTAAGAAGTGAGCTGATTTGGTTAGTCGATCGACTATGACCCAAATTGCATCATTACCCTTCGAACTTTTGGGCAATATGAACGGCTAAGATTAACCTAGATGGATGTAGATGAGGGGTTAGGATGCATTAGGGAGTTAGAGAAACCACCCATGAACACAAAACTACCTCTCCACTACTCCATCTCTCCCACCTCCTCCATGCTCCATCCGGCCAACCTCTCTCCATGCAAATGGCACGTGCAAGTGCAATGCACGTGTCACACAAAGCACCCTTAATTACTAGTTGTACATGTTAATTAGTATATTAATTGTTACAAAAACAAGTCTACCCTACAAGTTGTCTCATTTAATTGAGAATAACTAGTGGGCTCAAATTAGTGGGTTAGAAGTCCACGGGCTTATTAATTACAATAATTGATTTAATTAGTGTGGCTAGATTTAAATAATTAGGCCTAGGATTAAAAATAGGCTTTTAAATTAAAAATAGAAGAATTAAAATACTTGTTCATGATATAAAAATAAATAATTCTTTAAGGGTAAATGTACATAAATTTGCACATGCAAAACAAGTGAAATCATACAAACTCTTATTTAATTAAAATTGAAAATTCAGGATGTTACACTTTTTTTGTTTGTATTCAAGTTTATGTTTGCTAAAGTAGAGGAATCGCTGTATTATAGCATTGCGTCAGTTGTATGCAACTGACGTGCCCACAGTTTCCCAGATACAAGATTGGACTTGGTAGGGCTTGAAGTCACTATGATGATTTGTTACAAGATTGAAGAGTTTTCTGTATCGTAGATTGTATTGTATTCATCTAAATTCCGCTGTGCTGTTGTAAAGAACATGTTGTAAATAAATTTTTAAAAATTCCTTGTAAATTTGTACGAATTTGAAGTAAAAGATCCTATAATTGCTACGAATTACATGTGTTTGGAATTTAGGTCATTACAACTACGATGGAATTGGATGTTGAACTTGTTGTTTCCGCCCAGCAAGTTTGGAGAGGCAACTGTAGACGGAGTTGAACGTTTGGACATGCCGTTTGTGCCCGACAAGTTTTGTAGAGGCAACTCCGTGATGGAGTTGTGCATAGAGCTTGCCATTTGCGCCCGACAAGTTTGGAGAGACAACTCATCTTGGAGCTGATTTGGAACTTGTTATTTAATCCCAGCAAGTTTTGTGGAGACAAACTCGAAGACAGAGATGGAATTTGTCATTTATGCCAAGCAGGTTTTGTAGAGATGATTTTAGGCCGGCATTGGATGCCAAGCCTATTGCACGAAGATGAAGGGTCGTTAGAATGACTCAAGCAAGTAGCGGGGCATTGTACTCGCTGTTTGGAGTCAACGAGTTATTGAGGGAGCTCGTGCAAAAAGCAGGGCATTGAACTCGTTGTTTGGAGTCAACGTGTTGTTAATGGAGCTCATGCGGAGAGCAGAGCGTTGAACTCGTTGTTTGGGGCCAACGAGTTATTGACGAAGCTTGAGCAAAGAGCAAGGCATTGACCCATTGCTTAGAGCTAACAAGTTATTGATGGAGCTCAAGCGGTGAGCAGAACATTGAACTCGTTGTTTGGAGCCAATGAGTTGTTTGGTGGAGCCTATGCGGAGAGCAGAGCATTGAACTCGTGGTTTGGAGCCAACGAGTTGTTGATGGAGCTCAAGCAAAGATCAAGGCATTGAACTCGTTGTTTGGTGCCAACGAGTTGTTGAAGGAGCTTGAGCAAAGACCAAGGTGTTGTACTCGTTGTTTGGAGCCAACAAGTTATTGATGGAGCTCAAGCGGTAAGCGGAGCGTTGAACTCGTTGTTTAGAACCAACGAGCTATTTGGTGGAGCTTGAGCAAAGACCAAGGCATTGAACTCGTTGTTTGAATCTAATAAGTTGTTTATGGAGATCGAGCGGTGAGCAGAACATTGAACTCGTTGTTTGGAGCTAATGAGTTGTTTGGCGAGGCTTGAGCGAAGACCAAGGCATTGAACTTGTTGTTCGGAGCCAACAAGTTGTTGATGGAGCTCAAGCGAAGACCAAGACATTGAACTCATTATTTGGAGCCAACGAGTTGTTGATGGAGCTCAAGTGGTAATCAGAGCATTGAACTCGTTGTTTGGAGTCAACGAGTTGTTTGGTGGAACTTGTGCGGAGAGCAGAGCATTGAACTCGTTGTTCGTTATTGATGAGTTGTCGGTCGAAGAAACTCAAGTGGCGTGCATAGCGCCGAACTCATTTTTATAGCGAATGAGTTGTGGGTGTTCTGAATCTTCTTAATATGGAAGTGAAGTCACTTGTGTTTGTTCAGCGTTGAAGTGGTTCCATTCTTGTCTTTGCCGACAAATGGTTGTGTACATCGAATGAGGTCCTCGGAGCATTGAGCTTGCTCTCCTTCGAGATACGCGTTGCTTGACGGAGTTGGGATTCTTCCATAGTGCTTTAAGCGAAACAGAGTTGGAGCTTGTTCAGGTGAAGATGATCGGATAAACCTGGAACTTATCTGTCTAAGGAATACTTGTCTTGAATTTCATCATCAAGAGTTGAGGCGGCCTTATGGAGCTGTTAGCTGATAGGAGGTCGGTGAAGAGGTTTGTTTCTCTTAGGTAGAGCATCTCTCCAGTGTGTAGTTGGAAGAGCAACTTGCTTGACAGTTTGTTGTACAGTGTTCACAGGACTTTTGGTAGCGATTCCTAGTCGTAAAATGTAGACTCATTGTATTTCTGCTGTTGTAATGAGACTTCTAGTTTTTGGAATAAGAAGTTTTCTACGTGTCGGTGTCTTGTCATGTGATTCTTCATCTTGAGAGTTGGCTAGTCGTATGAGTTGCTCTTGGGGAGAGCTAGACTCTGGACTTGCCATTTTGTATTTGTAGATATTTATAGTGGTACTGGATCTGAACATATGGGTTTGGGATAGTTCTGTGATTGGAAGAACTCTTTGCGTGCTTAACTCTTGAGGTGCACCTTATTGTCAATATTGAGGAACCATCGATTGAATTCTTTGTGGCTAAATAATAAGGCTTCAAGTTTGCTGTGTATGGTTAACAAACTGTCGACGGTGTGTAATAGAGTTAAACATAGACCTTGCCGTTAGATGCGGCATGTTTAAAGAGCCAGCCCTGGGTCTGAATTGATTATAGAACTTGCCATTTGTACCCGGCAAGTTTCGAGTGTGCCTTAGAGATTAAACCTTCCCCACGAAGTTATGAGGTTGTTGGAAGATGTAATATCCCGAACGGATATTACCTTATATAAATTATTATTTTATTATTATTTTATTATTGTTTTGTTTTAATTCCAAAATTGAAATATTTTGGTGATTTTCACCCGGTTTATTCATAGACATTATCTGTACCCAGATATCAGTCAGTATACATTCGTATTGTATCAAATTGATACCGTGATCTTCCGAACTAATAATAAATATTATTTTATTATTATTTCCGAGATTAAATTATTTTTATACGGATTATGCGAAGATTTTCGGTATACAGACATATATGCGCACATACGTGTAGTATGTCGATTAGTACATTATACAAATTATGTATTGTGTATTTTTGGACCACACTTGTCTTTGTTATGACAAAACCTATAAGATTGTTAGGGTTTATACGTATTTAACCTAGGTTAAGTATGCATGAAGAGATTAAGGGAACCCTTCTAGAAACCCTCACATAACACCATACTCACATAACACCTTCCCCACCTCACCCCTTCTTCCCCTAGGTATGGCCGGCCCCCAATTTAAAGGAGGGCCAAATTGCATTTTTGTGTGTGCACATATGCACTCTCCACCCCTTTTACCACCTATAAATACCCCCTTCCTCCACCTTTATCTCATTTTAGAAAGATCAAAAAGAAAGAAAGAAAGAAAGGAAAAGAAAGAGAGAACACCATACTAATTTGAGAGTTTTCCCATTGTAGGTATTCCATAGAGATTTCTAAAAGCTAGGGGAAGGAGAGGTTTTAGCTAGCAAGTTCTTCCAACAAAGAGAACTAGGTGGGGGTTTCTCTTTGTTTGTTTGTTTGTTTGTTTGTTTGTTTGTATTGTTGTTTTGATGTTCTTCTTCTTCTTATCCTCCTTGTTTTGTTTTCTTTGGTTCTTTTTGGGATGGTTGTTGTGATAGTATTGTTGTATCTGATTCTTGTTTTGTATGTTTGTAAATGTTAAAGGTAATAATCACATAAAATGAAATGGAAACAAATGGGAGTGCTAAATAGACATAAAGATTAAATCTTTATAGTTGTAGTTGTTGTTTGTGTTATGAAATGGGACTAGATTAAACATATGCATATAGACTTGTATATACAACCATCTTTGGTTGTAGGATTTGAATGTGAACTCACACATAGCATATGGACTTGTATACAACCCATTTGGTTGTAGGACACACATTGGACTTGGACTAAAAAGAAAAGCATATGTTGGATGGACCAAATAAAAGGGTTCTTACTTTACCTTATTATTGTTGTTTTCTTTATAATCTTAAGTAAGAAAGACTCATTGTAGATATGAAACTAATCTAAATCACTAGTTGTAAGAATGGTCAAAAAAGATCTCTTTTTATGTTCAACTAGTGTTAATAAGAAATAAATACTAATGAAGATTTGGTAGAAATGTTAGTAGATGTTCATATTAAAATAAAGTAATAGTAGTAGTAGTAGATGATTAAAAGAAGTAGTTGTAGATGTTTATGTTCATATTAAAATAAAGTAATAGTAGTAGTAGTAGAAGATTAAAAGAAGTAGTTGTAGATGTTTATGTTCATATTAAAATAAAGTAGTAGTAGTAGTAGTAGATGATAAAAAGAAGTAGTGTAGATGTTTATGTTCATGTTTAAATAAAATAGTAGTAGTATAAAAAGAAGTAGTGTAGATGTTTATGTTCATGTTTAAATAAAATAGTAGTAGTATGTTTAAATAAAGTAGTAGTAGTATGTTTAAATAAAGTAGTAGTAGTAGATGTGTATGTTCCAAATAAAATGGTTGTAGTAGATGTCTACACAAAATTATAGAAAAGGTTTATGTTTTTATGGAAGTGGTAGTAGATGTTATGTTGTAGTAGATGTTGTGTTTTATTAAATTGTAGTAGATGCATATGAGCATTAAATGGATGTTTTGGAGTAAGTATCATGCCTAGATAGTTGTAGGAAAAATCATGCACCATGTTAGATTGTTGTTCATGCTTGGTTAGTAGACATACATGCTAGGAATGTTGTAGGTTAATTACTAAGTAAATACCATGCTCACATTGTTGTAGGATTGATGTTAATTAATCTACATGCTAGGAATGTTGTAGATTAATTACTAAGTAAATACCATGCTCACATTGTTGTAGGATTGATGCTTAATTAATCTACCATGCTAGGAATGTTGTAGGTTAATTACTAAGTAAATACCATGCTCACATTGTTGTAGGATTAATGCTTAATTAATCTACCATGCTAGGAATGTTGTAGGTTAATTACTAAGTAAATACCATGCTCACACTGTTGTAGGATTGATGTTAATTAATCTACCATGCTAGGAATGTTGTAGGTTAATTACTAAGTAAATACCATGCTCACATTGTTGTAGGATTGATGCTTAATTAATCTACCATGCTAGGAATGTTGTAGGTTAATTACTAAGTAAATACCATGCTCATATTGTTGTAGGATTGATGCTTAATTAATCTACCATGCGAGGTATGTTGTATGTTCATACTAGTAGTTATCCATGCTTAGTAAGATATTCATGCTAGAAGTTATTCATGCTTAATAAGATTCATGCTTATAGGAAAGTTGTATACCATGCTAGATTAATTTATTTATGCTTAGATAGTTGTAGGAAAGTGGATATCATGATATATAAATTTATCCATGCCTACATGCTTATAGGAAAGTTATACACCATGCTAGATCAAATAAATATTCATGCTTACATGATATCTATGCTTAGATAAGTATATGTTCATGCTATGTTAGTAGGTGATTATGCTTAACCATTATTCATGCTAAGTTAGTAGATGTCATGCTAATTATTGTTATGTTAAGTTAGTAGATGATCATGCTAATGATGGTTTATGTTAAGTTAATGGTATCCATGCTAATGATATTCATGCTTAAAATATAGTAGATACTCATGCTTAAATTAAGGGAACTATCCATGGTTAGTTGTAGTGATTTTTATGTTATGTTCTATCCATGCTAGAATTGTTGTAGAAACTCATGCTATGTTGTAGGTCGATACTTAACTAGTATACATGACTAGAATGTTACTAAAATGTACACCATGCTATATGTTAATGTGAAAATAGCATACCATGTATAGGAATGAGGTATACCATGCTAAAGTTTAAATACATGCTTAGAATGTTGTAGGATTAATGTTAGAATACCTACCATGCCTTGGAATGTTGCATGTTCATACTAGTTATATATCCATGCTGGGGTTGTAGTGATTAGTCATGATAAGTAGTAAGCATTCCCACTCAAGTTATAACCTGTGCTTGACCGTAGTGGACTTCATGTCTAGATCATAGTGATTTTCATGCTAAGATTGATATAAGCACATGCTTAATCATATTCGTACTTTGGAGTATTGTGGTGAGTGGTTATGTTATATAATTAGATTGTCGTAAGAAGATGCTTGCAATTGTATGCCATGCTTAAGGCGCTATAGGTTGAAGTAATAAGGATTGGGAAGACCACTAGTAATAGTTAGTTTGATAAAGGCCGTTATGTCACCTTCGGTTCTTCATTGGTAGAATACCAACCATAGACTATTAGTAGATTCTTCTGTTGCTTCTAATAATAGGAGATCAAGTTTGCTAGTAAGCACGTTTGGTTGCTTCTAGGTTGATTGCCTGTATGGCTGTTTGCATATGGTTGTGCTCGTACGTGGCTCGACTGGCCCGTATGTAGCTGTGGGTCTCATACGTAGTTTATTTGGCTCGTATGTAGGTTGTTGTCTCGTACGCGGCTCGACCGGCCCGTACGTAGCTGTTGGTCTCATACGCGGCTTATTTGGCTGGTATGTACGTGTTATCTCCTACGAGGCTGCCTGGCTCGTAGGTAGCTATTGTTTCATACGTAGCTTATTAGCTCGTATGTGGTTGTTACTCGTGTATAGCTTGCTAGCTAGTACACTGTTCATTGTTCTCGTCTAGGGTGATATTACCACCCTAAGGGCTATCGACCATCAAGACATATGTTTTCTTACCCTAAGGAACTGTGGAGGAGTCACTCCTTGTGTACCGTCGAATCTTAACCAGGGTAGGTTGATCGAGGACCGGAGTATAGACGGAATCCAAGTTTAGGGTAGCGGCATGCATGTATATTCGCACGGCCGAGGTCTTGGATCGATGGGCCAGGAACCGGATCCCGAAGGGTTCCGGTAAGTCTAGGTTGAGCAGCCTAGTAGAGTTGTCTTGCAAAGCCTAATTTAAGGCCTAGCATGTTGTGGTTATAATATTGTCCTCCCTAGGAGTGTTCAGGGTTAGGGACATTATTAGGGTAGTGACTTATAAAGATCATTACTTAAACCCTTTGCCGGAAGAGAGGAGTCGGTTGTAGGGGGCACCTTACGACTCACTCGTCCCTGGAGGCAGACCAGGTGGTGTTATTGGGTTGTACCTTTCCGTCAAAGGGATACGTACGGTGCCGTCTCACAAGTTGAGGACACGGGTTGCGTATCTCGCATTGTTAATTCCTGAAATACCGTGGCTGGGGTGCCACAAGATGTATTGTGCAGTCCTGCGCTTGCGAGACCCCAGAGGGTACCACAGGGTAGGCTTCGCGCTACCCTGCGCTTGCGAGACCCTATGGTTTGATTTTGGAACGAGGCCCGATACAATGGGATCGTCAGTGAGGTCCGGCATGCCGGGTAGTAATGGAAAACGGAGACACCATAAGCAGACTGCATAGGGGGACTTGATCCCTTCTGTAACCTCACAGAGTCATGGAGTATTGTTAGGAACATGTTGTGTACAATTAGAATTCATAACGCGGGTTCAAATCCCTATATATATGGAGAAACGGCTTGAGATGGGGTCGCATGTAGTATGGGCTGCATGTTGCTTCGGAGACTCGCTGACATTAGAATAGGAAGCATCCTAGTTCTATTTAAATATCGCATTAGAGTCTAGTCATAGCACTCACGAACACTTAAACTACACCAATACCATTGCCATGTTTTGTATGTTGTTTGGGAGATTCGCTGCTTTGATATCAGCCTTTAAGCGTCAGTGAATACTGACGTCCCTCACTTCCATAGGTACTGGATCGCCGAAGTACAAGGGCGAGATTCAGGAGGACTCAAGGCGAGGAAAGCAAGGAGTCAATGTCTTATTTAGTTCCGCTATAATATGTGTGTTGTTATCTCAAGTGAGAGTTACCAAGTGTTGTTCTTCATTCCTTGTACTCTGATGTAAGATGTTGAAGGTTGTAATACTCGGGAATGTAAAGGATAATATTGTAACTATTGTAAGGTATTGCAGTTGTATAATACTCAGACTTGTAATACATTGGGTGTTGAATAAAAAGTTTTAAATTCTCCTGTTTTTCTGTGTATTGTGACTAATTGAAGAAAAGATCTTGGCTCGTGTCTCGGTTTTCCTAGTATTAGAAATTGGGGCGCTACAGAAGATTTGCCCAAGGTAAGAGGGGTGAGCGAGACGTTGAAGCTGTTGTTCTGAGTCAACAGGTCACCGATGGAGCTTCAGTGGTGACCAGAGCATCAAACCCATTGTCTGGGGCCGGCGAAGTGTTTGACCAGGCTTGTAAATATTTGTGGTGACACTGGATCTAAATGCATGCGATAGTTCTATGATTTGAAGGATTCTTGTCATATGGTTGATCCTTGCTGTCAAGGTTGATGTGCCATCGACTGGGTTCTTTGTAGCTAAATAACAGGGCATCAAGTCTATTGCGTATAGCTAACGAACCATCGACGGTGTGTAATGGAGTTTAGAACATCTCCGTCTTGAACTTAGCTAGTTGTAGGAGCAACTCTGGGGGAGAGTTGTTTTCCAAACTTGCTGTATGGGTTCTCTGACAAATTGTGAGAGTCACATCGAGTGAAGAGTTGAACTCTAAGTGTTGCCTTTTACAAGTGTTGTTGAAGTAACTACGATCGACGATTTTGGACCTCTTAATCTGTCATGCCCCGCTACCCAAAATACGGGAATATGAGCATGTAACGGAGGCCCAGTGAATGATGTAAACACCATCCATAAGCTGTACTAGTCTAATTCAACAATATGAATAATAATCACAACTACGCAAGAGAATATAATCACATAAACGAAGAACAATTTCAATAATAAATGAAATAATTCAAAACATAATATCCAACATCTGGGAAAACAAACTCTTGGTCATAAAAGCCCCAAAAACAAAGTACAATATCAATAACAATGTTCAAAGGGAAAAAAATAGCATTAAAGATAATTCAAGTAGTCTATTTTTGGGCTCCATACTCTAAAATCGTTGCTTACCAAGTCCTTCTGGTATCACTTCTTCGGTACCTGTAAACTCATGATCTAAAAATAGAGAAATAATGTCCGTTAGAGCAAGTCATGAACAGCAAGTAGCGGGAAACATAGAACAATAAAAAGCATGGTATATCAAGATAAAGGACTGTATCAAAGTCAAGAACAAAACAAGGATTGACAATAATGTCAAGGGTCTATATTCAATTATACAATAATCACTAGTTACAATTAATGATCAATAACGATGACAATAAACGGGATCACATGCAATGTCAATTTAGGGTTGTTATTGATTTTATTAACCTATCTAATGCACGTAGTACTGTGTCCCATACCACAGGTTCGGTGTATGCAAACAGTGTTTGTTTTAGACTGTGATGGTGAACCCAACAAATCATGTACTCGACCCAGTAAACAGGAATAAACGGGAATAACGGGAATTAACAGTAATAAATGGGAATAATGGGAATTAACAGTAATAAACTGGAATAACGAGAATTAATAGGAATAACCTGTAAGGGACCCCTACCGAGTACAGTCTCCGATTGTTCACTACCAAGTCAACCCTTAATACCCTAGCTTGTTAATATTTTATTTCATCCTATGTGAGAATGCAAAAAGATGTCAAGGTTGTGTCATGGTAGGTGTGACAAATTCTACACGTTACATGCAAGGAAAGAAATATTTATACCAATTCAATGTAAAACATACAATCTGGACAGCAGGACGTTGCTGTACAAAAACAGACATTTCCACTATTACAGAAAAGAAAATATGGACCCGTCAAAAGTTATAGAAACTAGACTCTTTGCCGATTCTAGCGCTTATACACACGACATATAAAATTTACAGAAACTAGGTTCAAATCATTATTCTTTACAGATGTTATGTTCAGGCACCAAGTTAAAGATCATGTTCACATGCATGTATCGAATCAGAAAACTTATCAATTAAATTCACAAAAATTCAGGGTGATTCCTGTCTAGTCTCAGCCAAATTAATTTCATATTTTAATTTTACTGTTAACATGTTCGTTTTATTAACAATTCAGGGTGATACACATATAATGCGGATCTACAAATCCAGAACTAGCAGTACTAAAAGTTTGATATCTTGCAGATTATAACTCGAAATTCAAATCCGTCGAATGTTCTGGATATTAGACTTATAGATCTAAAGTTCATGTTTACAAAGTTCATTTAAATTACAACAGTAACAGGTTTGAAAGTTTAATGCAAAAAGAGACAGACAGTAGGCCAGAAAATAAATTAACATGAATTGACAATAATTTCAATACACAAGCATGCAATCTCATGGTAATTAATTAACAAAAGTTCTATTTAGTTATTATTATACAATAACAAGGTTAACGATGCATTATACAATCAGGGAAATTAATTCATGAAATCATATTCAATCAGGAACATTCCAGTCATCAATCAGTTCTATAGCATGGATCTAGCTATTTTCATGAGTTACATGCATATGCAATTTGCAATAGGGACTAGAGTTTGAGTCAAGGATAATGGCACGAAAAGAGATTTATCACTTGGTTTCGCCGATAAATCCGTGATAAACTCTTGAACAAAGACAAATACATATATGAATTGGAATTAAGAGCTACTTGGAGGAATCAATAAAAATTCTTGAACACAAACAATAATAGTGTCATGCCTCGTTTCCTAAAAAGAGAATACGAAATACGGATACGTGACTAAGCCCAGCAAATGCTTTTCATCATCCATAAGCTGTCAGGATCTTTACAACATTTCACAAGAATAATCAGAGTCGGAAGCAAGAAAAGTCAACTAAGCATGCACATATGAATCAAAATATCAACAAGAATACTTGAAACAGAATATATTAATCTCAAATAATTTAGATCTGAATAAGTCAAATATCCTGGATCACATTGCCCAAATACAAATAAATCTAAGTAGCAAAAATACAATTGTTCAAATAGCAACATGAAATAAAAATAATAGCAGGAAAATCAAGATAGCAAAACTCCAGCATCTAGTATCTCATCTTGCCTATTCCATCTGGCAACTGATCACCAAAATCTGCAATTTAACAAATTGCAGGAAGAGGAAAAAGAAAACAAAGTCCCGTCAATACATGTTACGGGTCGCTTGTAGTGCAGTATACAAGTACATGGAAAGCGATAAACAACATAGCATGGAACAGACATGATAACAAAATAGAATAACTAGCATGGCAAGATAAACAAGTGCAAGTGGCATGCATCAAGTGTCAAGTGAACAAGTATCATGTACAAGTATCAAGTAGCAAGTGTCAAGCAAGCAGGTAAACAGGTAATCAAGTATACAGGTATATGTATCAGGCAAGCATGTAACAGGTATCATGTAATAGGTGCCAGGTTATGTCAAGTCTTGTATTATTACTATCTAGGTAGCACTTCATGCGTCCCAGGTTATTATCACATGGTTGCTACATCCAAACAAGTTTCACTTAGATTTCGTAGGGGATTCTATAGGGCTATGTACTCAGGGACAAGTAATCCAAATCATATACCAAATTCCAAATTAAGCAAATCATATACCAAATTCCAAATTAACCAAATCATATACCAAATTCCAAATAATCCAAATCATATACAAAATTCCAAATGTGGGAAATATGGACCCCCTTCCGAGTACACTTTTCTATATTGTTCACTACTAGATCTTTCCCTTAATCCCGGCTTGGTTATTTATTATTACAAAATACACATGATCAAGAGACAACGAGACAAAATCGGGACAGGACAAGGATGTATCAAGGTCTCATATGATGCAAGGAACATGTTCTAAATCACAAAATACTAGAAACAATATGCAAATATTTAAACATGGCAAAATATCAATTCGGGATAGCAAGACGTTGCTGCACCAAAACTGAGATTCCCGTTGCCACAGGAATGAAAATCTGGATCCGTCAGAAGATCTGGGAAATAGACTCCCGGCCAAATCCATCAAATATATATAAGTCATATGGTATTTCACAAAAGCATAACTCAAAACTGAATTGAAACCAGAAAACATGTTCAGTCAGAAATTAGTAGATTGTATTCAAAATCAGGAAAACAGCATGAAAACTCATTAATTAAATCCACGAAAAATCTGGGGTATTCCCCTATATGTGTAGCATCAGAATATAAAGTATCATAATTTTTCAATATAAATAGTTTTGTCAACGAAAATCAGAAAACATCAAGATGTAGTAGTTTTGTAAATCTGAAATTGTAAACACTGCAGTATGAAAGCAACAATATCTCACAAACCATAAATCGAAATCCAAATCCGCCAAAATGGTAATAAAATAGATACAGTAGGCTAACTTTCATATTCACAAATATTTTAGTAACAAGAAGTAGAATTAGGTCGGAAATCAGGTTCTTTACTGAACAGTAGTAAAATTCTGCATGAAAAGTCTTTATTTGCAAGCATGAAAAGGTTTGTAAAACTCGTCAAATAAATCCACCACAATTCTGGATAAACCCCAATCAGGTCAAGAAATACTGAGCAAAATTTCAGATTAAAATAATAATTTTAACCTCACAATAAAAATAGATTACTCTTCAGAATTCGTAGAAAAAGCAATCTGGAAAATTTTTCTACATCTCAGTAGTAAAATAGACATATCTCACAACTCGTAAATCGAAACTGAGATCCGTCAAAAGGGTTAGAAAATAGACAGAATTATCTACAGTTCATGTTCACAAAATATTTTCAAATACTGACCTAGGGTCTAAACTACTGATCAAAACGGGAAAACTGGCAAAACTAAAAATATCTCTCATGCACAAAATTAGCTAGTTCACATAAAACTCATCCAAATAATAACCAAACATGAAATATAGTGTACTAGATGTTCAAGCAACATGGTATAGGGTATTTTACAAGTATTCAACAAGTATGTCACAAATAACACATCAAACACAGATATCTCAAGTAGCATGAACATATACATCAAGTCTTCAATTCTAGGTTAATTCATGTCATATATGTCGTGAGGCAACTATGGTCAAATCATCACAATAGAGACTATATCAACAAGGGAAATTCACACATAAATTGTCTCTAGAACTTGCGGTATTTAGTACTTGTATTATACAAAGAAAAGAATACAAGTTACTTGCCTGGGAGACAACGACGGAATGAGGCAAAAGCAAGAATAACGGGAACAGCTTCCCTGGCGCAAACACAAACACGAACAAGATCACGAATAAGATGAACAACCGACTGCGAACAAGATGAAGACGATCGAGATCACGAACACAAAGAACAACCAATCGTGGACGCGATCGGACGGATGACCAAGATCAAGAGATCCAACATCTAGATCCCGAGATCAAGATCAAGATGATCGGATCAGATCAGACGACCAGATCTCCCTAATGATGAAGATGATGATGATGATCAAGATCGATCGATCGAACGGCTGTGATCATAGGAAGTTGATGATCATCATGATCGTGATGATCAAGAGGAAATCGAACGGCTAGGATTCAAACCATCAAGATCAAGATCAAGAGATCAAGAGATCAAGAGATCAAGAGATCAAGAGATCAGGAGATGAAGATCGGATGGGCAGATCAGAATCAAGGGGACATGACCATGATGATCAAGTCGATCGGACGACTCACAACAAAGATGATCAAAACAACACACATAATGGTGTAGCTCTGGCTTAGTGGCAGACGGCGGGCGGTAGGACGGCGCGACACACAGGAGGTGCTCAGAGGGCGGCGAAAACAGCGGCGGGAAGCGCATTGTGATGGCTTCACGGAGAGCGGTGCTGCGGTGCGTCGATGGAGGGAGGCGCGACAGGGGCACGGTTGTGTCATTGCTGGATGACTGGCGACGCAGAGGCGACGCGGCTATGCATCGGAGGTACAGCACACCGAGAGGGAGGAAGACGATGGAAGGAGGAGCATAGGGCACCGAGGGCTGCCGGCGATGCGAGGCAGGGAGAAGGGTTAGCCAGAAGAGAACAGGGTGACGGGGAAGCGGCGCCGATGAGATGGGATAGACGGGAGAGCACAGGGTGAGAGGAGAGATCGGGAGAGGGTGCACGAGCCTAGTGTCGCGTCGTGGGTAGGCGGCGCGATAGAGGGGAGAGAGGAAGATGAAGCGGCTAATTTGATGGGTTTCGAAATATATAGGGGAAGGGGTATATATATAAGGAGTTAGGGTTGTAGGGTTCGGATGGCTATAGGGGGAACGGGTACGGGTGTAGGTTTTATATGGGTAATGGACTGAAGGGGTTTAAATGGGTATTTGGGTTTGGAAAAAAGATAATGGGTTAATGGGTATTTGGGTTATAGGGTTTAATAAAATCTAATAGGGAAATAGGGTTTTAAAAACTAATAGAAAAATAATTAACCAATAAAATGTAGGGTTATATAAAAAATATATTTTGTACGACAATGTGGAAATAATTTGAAATAACTACTAATACAATTTGTACAAAGAAATAGATCTTTAATAACCAGTCAAAATTAATAACAATAATAACAATAATAATAATAAGAAAAATAATAATAGTAATAATAATAACAGTAATAGTAATAATAATAGAAATCAAAGTATAATAACAATAATAAGATTTGTATTACAATATAAAATCACAGAAAATAGTTACAAATAAATTTATTGGTCGAAATAGATTTTAATAGAAGATCCAAAAATACATTTTAAGAAAAAGAATTTGAAAGCTGGAAATTAATTTACAAAAATTTAAAATACCAAAAATACACAGAAAATACGAATTTGGGAAAACAAGGGTTACAAATAGGGTTCAAGAAGGCTTGCCTTATACTGGTTGTTAATCCAAATGAGAGAATAACGGGATTAGGATCCCGACAGTGACAATACGTGCAACGCACATAATCAACAACACGTGCACAACCTGCAAAAGCAAGCACAACAAGATCCACAACAACAAACAGTGGAATCTATCACACAACAACACATCAATCTCGGCCATCACAGTAAACACGTGCACACACGTGTACAGCAAGCACAATGGCGAGAGCAGTAGCGGTAGAGACATCGGTGGTGGCTGACGGTGGTCGGGACAACAAGCGAGGGCTTCGACAGGAATGGTAGGAGGCAGCAAGCACGGCGATGGGAAGGAACGGTGACAAGGATGGGACTGCGATGTGGTGTTCGGGGCAGGCGGCGATCGGGAAGACTGCGGGAAGACAAGGTGCGTCGAGGGAAGGTGGTCGAGCGGGGATGTGTAAGGCGGCTCGCTGATAGCTTCGATTGGTTTCTGTGGTTGAGGGCGGCAAGGAGGCAGGGGCTCGACGGAGAAAATGAGGGGTGGTTCGAGGTGGTGAAGAGGATGAGGACGGGGATGGGGTGGTCAAGGGTAGCAGGCGGATGGTTGCGGAGGCTGAGGAGGGGAGACGAAGAGGGATGGGTTTCGGGAAAGCACTGAGGTAGGGGATGATGGCTACTGTTATTGGGGTGATTAGGGTCAGATAATTAGGGTTACGTGATAGGTTAGTATTAGCACTATCACATTTACCTGATACCCGGATCTGACCCGGACCCGGCATTGGACCGGAACTGACCCGATCTATACGGGTCCGGGTCCGGATCCTAAAATTAGACCCGATGCACTTTCGGGTCCAGGTCCGGGTCCGCTAAAAATAGAACCGACCCGAACCCGGACCCGTTAAAACATATCCTCAAACATATAGAATTTGAATAATAGGGTTATAGGAATATACATATAAAAGTAATTGTTGAAGATAAATGTGTAAATATAATATTAATTCATGTACTTAAGTGCAAAATTTTTTAGAATCGTAAGGTATCGAGTGCAAAAATACTTAAGTACAAATATTTATTCTCTACTACCGGACACGACGGGTAATTTTTTTTACATAGGACCCAACCCGGACCCGGACCCGGACCCGAACCCGGTTCTTGCAAGTCCGGGTCCGGGTCAAATTTTTGGACCCTGTAAGGTACTGGGTCCTGGTCCGGGTAGTGGAGGACCCGATACCAGCACTAGTTAGTATATATAGAGTATTAAGATGGTAATGGGTTAGTGGGTTGCAGGTTGGAATTCAAAAGGAAAAATTTATAGGGTTTTGGGTTTAGATCCAATAAGGGAACAAGAATAAATAAAATAGGATATATAAATAGATTAATTGGGGATATCAATATGCCAAAATTTGAATATGGTGAACAACAAAATATTCAGCAGAAAAATTAAATAGATTGGGAGACAAAAATTGAGTTGAAAGCAAATAACAAATTCTATTATTAGATGATCAAATTACAGGGTTCAGAAGAGACAATGAAGAAAACAATAAATAGTAATACCAAGAAAAAAAATACAATAACTGAAAACAAGGGTTACATAATCTGTCTTCAAGGAATTTTAACTAGTTTCAGAAACAGATCGAATGGCGAGTTGAACTCTGAACGTATGTAATTGCAGGTTGCTAAGTAACTCCGAGCCACGGGTATGGATTCCGAACTTGTTAGTCTGAGTATTAACAGGTTGCAGGAGCAGATCAAATGTTGAAGCGCACTCTAAACTTGCTTCTTTGCAAGTTGCTAGAGTCTCTTCGAGCCATGGGTATGGACTCTGAACCGGTCGTGGAGGCACTAACAGATTGCAAAAGCAAATTGAATGGCGAAGCGCACTCTGAACTTACTTCATTGCAATTTCTAGAGTATCTTCGGGCCATGGGTATGGACTCCGAACCTGTCTTATAGGAAGCTTTTAACGAGTTGTTAGCGCCGCTCTAGGTGTAAGTTGGGCGTTTAAGTCTGCAACACCTGTCTTTTGAAAATTCTTAAATATTTGATTTATATTATTTTTATTTATGATTTTGAGTATATTTTCTTATATTAACTGATTTTATTTTATTTTATAATGATTAAATTGGAATTTGGGATTAAACGGGAAAAATTGGAAATATAGGAGTTTTGAGGTGAGTTTTCTCAGAGCAGATGATTCCGATTTTACCCGATATTTTTCCTGTGCACACGTGCATAACCGTGGGTTGGATAATTGAATATTTGAAGTAATTTCTTGGTCCTAGCAAGAAGTTAGAAATTTTGGAGTTCGGGATTGAAAATAACCCGTGAAATGTTGATTTTATTTAAATTTGGGCTTAGACCCAAAACCCTACCCCTTCACTATTAAATATCCACATAATTACAAGTTTGCCACTCTAACCTTTTCTTCTCTCCTTCCTCTTTTCTACCAACCAAAACCCAACCGAAACCCAAATTTCGCCAACCTTTGGTATGCTTCTTCACCGATCGAAACCACTCCAAGCATCAAATTGTTTGGGGATTTTTGTAAATTTTTGAGTGCTCTTCAGCATGGCAGTTTTGGTTTGTGAAGAGAATTTCGTGAAAGTATACCAATTTATATCTTTGTTTATGGGATTGTATGATTTCCATTTCTTTTCATAAAAATTGTGGCAAGATGATGTTTAGAGTATGTAGAACATGCTTCAGGTAAAAGATTTCAATTTTAATGATGATAATATAGAAATTTTCATTAACTTAGGATTTGAGTTTAGGAAGGGTAAGGAGAATTGTACCTATTTTATGCTAATAATTAATTTGGATGATGTAGACTATTATAGGATAATTTAGAAGTATTTACGATAAATTTTAATAATTATTTGACAATTATAAGGATTTTTTCTGGATCGGGAATTTTTTTTATAAAAAGAGTTTATTGATATAAAAATATGATAATTGTAGGAAAATATGTAAAAATAATAGACATTATTCTCGAGATGAGTATGTAAGTTAATTTTGGGATATAAAAGTTTATTTGGGGTATTTTGCCCTTAAAATATAAAATATCGATTAGAACTCCTCTGATCGAGGGGTAAAATTGGGATTTGGTCATAAAACTGAAGAATTGTTGATATGACATGCTTACGTAGATTGTTTATGATGTTTGATTGCGTTCGATGTGCATTCGGGGGATAGATAACATGTGTTTTGAGTGAATAGCTTATGGGGTTCGATAATTCTCTTAATAGGTGTAAAAAAGTGAAGATTGATTAGCGGCCGGGCGAGCGAGGAGTATATTCGTGCCGGTTCGTCAGGTGAGTATGATTATACTAGGTATACTTTATGTTGTGGTAAACTTTGAGATGTATTTGATGTGATTTGTAATAGTTATGATCGGATAAAGAAATAACAGAAAATACAGAATTTTAATAAGTTGAAATTGTGCTATATAGTGAATTTTCATGATTTTGATTATTTGGTGTTATTCGTGATATATTAAGTATACTAGGTTTGCCCATTGACACGTGCCTACAGCATGTCTTCGGAACGATGCATCTTTTTTGATCATATAAAATAGTTTTGGAGGTTCAACCAATTAATTGAAGTAGCAAACATATTATATGAGAAACTTTTGGGAGTCCAACAAAAAACATATTATATGATTTTTTTGATTTTTTTTGAATTATTTTAAAAGTTTTTAAATTTTTAAATTTTTAAATTTTTTAGTTTTTTGATTTTTCAATTTTAAAAATTTTAAAATTTTTATTTTCTTAATTTTTTGAATAGAAGAGGGAGGGAGGGAGAGAGAAAAAAAAATTAAATAAATATAGGAGTTGTTTTGGATTGTGGATTTGAATTTGAGTTTTGGGAGGAAAAATATGTTTTGTGAGGTTAGATCTGGGCCTTTGATTTTTGGGGAAATTGAAGGAGAGCCATTTGATAGCTTTCTTTGTGTTTTATTATATAGATATAATAATATGAAGTAGTTGGGGTTTGATATATGTATGATATGCAGGTGATAAATACTTTTGATATATAAAGATGATATTATGATGCGTTAACTGATATAGTTTATATATGATATGTGGGTGATAAAGGAGAATTGATATGATAAAAGATGAAATTAATGATTCGGTATATGTATGATATGCAGATGTTTAAGGTAAAATTTATGTGTCATAAACTGATGTAATAAAATAAATAACATGGTTTATACAGAATATGTGATAATGTGACAAGATAAATAATGTGATGCATTCATGATATGTGATAATATGATATAGTAATCTTATAAGCTAAATAACATGGTATATGCATATATGTGATATAATGAGAAGATAAATAACATGGTGAATGTAGTACCCCATATTTTTTAAAATATTATTTTAAGATTTATAAATGAATTAAAATGATTTTTGGAGTTTTGATAAATATTTTTATGAAGATTTACCCTTTTACACGTGCAAATATTTTTTTGGGAAGTTCAAAGTCAAAAATTATTTTGGAAAAACTCATTATTTATTATTTGAGATTATTTTTGATTTTTCTAGATTTTTTCAAAAATTATTGGACCTATTTGCAAATATTACAAAAAAGAAGGACTTTTGTGCAAAATTGCCAATGGGAGTGAAAACTCCAAATTCGGATTTTTGGACTGGGTATAATGTCTATTCAACTCAGGTTTAAAAAGTTTACTTTTTGTTTTGATGAATTTGATTTATTTTAAAAGTTTCGATAAAAGATGATCTTTTTGCAAAATTGTCATTTTGAGAGGTAAAAGTGCAAATTTGTTTTCTGGGCTTTTTAAACAGTGCTGGCTGATTTTATGATGGTTCTTTTGTTTTTAAATCTCAAATAAATTGGTTTTATCAAGTTTCCAAGTATATAGATCTATATATGTAAAGAGGCATTTTAAAAGGAGTATTTTTGCAAATGTGTTCAAAATCCTAAAAACCTATATTCCGGCCTATTTAAAAGGTGGAGTGCAGCCGTTTTTTGTTGCACAAAACAAAGGATTTTACTATTATTATTTCTTGGAGTTTAAAGAGAAGATCTTGGATTACTTGCGGAGGAGGGATTTTTCGTATTGCTTTATTATCTTCGTTTGATCTCTTCAACAAGGTGAGTGACATATTTTGTTTGTTTTGTTTTATGTATGTTGTATATGATGATCTATCTATTAGAAAGCATGTTAGGTGTTTGTATGATGATATGTGAAGTTTTGATGAGTAGATGAATTAAAAGTGAATCCTTTCATGAAACTATACTATTGATAATTGAAACCCTAATTTGTTGACTTGAGATTGTTAAAGAACTAAATAGAAATCATGAGTAGGATGCTTTCCTTCATATACTTGCTATTTTAACTTATCATGATGTGTTGTATGATGATATTGCATAAAGTGGATAAAAAGATTACCTTTACTTGGGTATAAATGCATAGCTCTACTTGGGAGTTTTTCGTTGAGTAAAAACTTGATTAGTGATTGTTATGATGCTTATATGCATGGATAATTTATTATGGATGATTGTGGATGAATTTAATGGCTATTGGATTTAGGAATTAAGTCTTAGAGTTTTGAGAAAAGGGGGTTTAGATTTGGATCTATGCATTATGATCAATTTGTGGATTTCGTGATTTTGTGAAATTTTTAATTGAAATTGAATTTGCTCAAATACTAAGTTTTAATCTGAATATTTTTTTATTTCTAATTAATGAGTTTTGAAGTTTTCTTGGCGCACAAACATGTGTACATATATCTTATTTCATTGTTTTCGAAGAAATTGAGTTTTCGTGTGTTTTGATGTGGTTTTGATCGGATTTCAATGGTTTTGGTTCTGAGATAGTTTTAAACTTCTTACTACTCTTATTGATTGATTTTTGAAGTCTAAACTGATGTTAAAATTCGTATTCGAACATATAAGTATATAAGATGTTGTTTTGAAAGATTTTTGGGCAAAACTCTTATTTCGAGATCTTGATATGTTTTGATGTATTTTAATAACTCCTATATGTTATACAAGTTACAATTAATTATCTTAGGAAATTAATTCTTCAAATTTGTGATTTTTACAAAGTGGAATCGGGTATCGGTTAAAACGTGCACAACCTTTAAACTGCAGTCTGGAGGTCTGACAGTCGACCGACCAATGTTGATAGTCGACTGTCGGGGTCCTGGCTGAAGTATTTTCTTGAGTCTCTAATTTTCCTGCGGGACAGTCGACTGACTACCTTATACAGTCGACTGCCTCTCCTTCGAATTAATGTTTTCTTTAAGTGTTGGATTTTCCTGCGGGACAGTCGGCTGTCCAGATTACATAGTCGACTACTGCTGCTCTGATTGCGGTTTTCTCGAGTCTTCGAATTTTTTTGCGGGACAGTTGACTGTCACTGCGCTGCTTGATGTTTTCTTGAGTTTGGGTTTCACGCGGGACAGTCGACTGACTACTTTATGAAGTCGACTACTATTGCTCTGACTGATGTTTTCTTGAGTTTTTCTGATGCTTCTTTTGAACGATTGTTCTTTCAATATTATATTATTTTAAAAGATGTTTTGCAATGTTTATAGAGAATTATATTTTATTTACGATGGATTTTTAAATGTATTCTTTTGGACCTTATTTGAGTTATGCGTGCTTTCAAAGGAATCGATGTTTTGTGATATTCTACAACTTAAAAATATGGTTTTCAGTTATTTAATAAATCTAATATTTATTTGGATTCTGGATATATAAGATTTGGATTTTTATTGATTGAAGAGGTTTCTTCATATAATCGTTTCGACGATGGATTTGTGAGTTTTATTGAAAGTTTTGGTTTTGATGGATGAGTTGTGAATCTCTAGGAGTTGAGTGGGAGTTCTGTGAACCGGCAGATGAGATTTGTGGATTTAGACCTGCGGGGTCTTGGGTTTGTTTTGTGGAATCAAGTCCGACAGGATACACTAACTCTAGAGAGGGGAAGTTTTGTGTTTTTAATAATAACCAACCTAAGGACAGTTACTAGTAGAGATGTGATGGAACTTGAGAAACGTAAGTATATGCTCTGATTTGTTAGTCCAACGGATGCATTCCAGGGCTGTTTGTTATTCTGTCTCGAGATGACATTTGCATGTTCGCGTGTCGAGGCTCTGCAGGCCTATTCACGAAGCATGCAGGGTGCATTCGCGTGACGAGGGTCGGCAGGCCTATTCACGAAATGTACTTGGTGTATCTGCATGTTGAGAGACTTGCAAGCCTATTTGTGGGGTATACGGTTGGGAGGTGATTCTCCAGTTTTTGAGTTATTCTTACATGATGTTTGCGCGTTGAGGACTGTGGTGCCTATTCGCAGAGTATTCTGGATCATGTTTTCCATCACCGTAGTAGGATTAGTTGCATAACGAGGGATTTAACCCTATTGAATGCATAGAATTCGATAATTATGCATTAGAGAGTCAGCATGTAGGTATTGTGTTTTCTTGACTTGGTTTTATACTTGTATTTTCCCGTTTTTCCTACACTTGACACTTAGGCTAGATTCACTTGATGTTTTCATGCTCTACTATTTACTATCTTATATTCCTTGATGTTTTCATGCTTTACTTATTGTTATTTCACATTTCATTTATTCTTGCTGATAATACATGTTGTTTATGACTCTATGCCGTATGTTTTATTTAGGTTGTTTTATTTTATGTCACTCACACCGTTATGGCTGACCCCTGTAGTTTTGGGGGTTAGGGTTATCTCTAGCCTCATGTTTTACAGGTAGGTACTTATAGCTTGGAATTTGAATGCTTTTGCTAGAATGTTAGAAGAGCTTATGTAAATTGTAAAAGAAAGTGTTGTAAAATAAAGTTTGTAATTCAAGGTGTTTGGTATTCCGCTGTGTTTTGTAAACAAGTGATGTAATAAAAGTTGAAATAAAAATTATGCGTGTTTTTGGCTATTGTAAGACCTATTTTCGGTTTTGCTGTATTTTGTTTTCTTTTGATTATTGTATTTGGATCCATTTGTTATAGTGTATTTTGTCTTTTCTTGGGTTCTTTTGTTCTCTCTTGATCGATCTGTATTCTTTGGTTGGATTCTGTTATCTTTGCAAATTTTGCTCTTTCTATTTTGAGTATGTTTTGTTCTTCTTTGTTTTCGTCTCATCTCATTGCATTCATTTTTCTCTTTTTGGAGCCAAAATCGATACCCAGAACCCACATAATCTCGACCCAAAACCCTAATTCTTGATTCCCTATATATACCCAATTAAATAAACCCTAAATCTATTCCCTTCTCTCTCTCTGCCATTTCTCTCTCCCTGATCCGATCTCCTTTTCCTCTCTGTTTTCGTTGCACCGCAAAACCCAAACCGAAACCATATCACCGTTGGCCTCTCCGATCACCTTCCACCACCGTCACCACCACCATCATCGTCTCCATTCCCTCGCCCTCGTCACCGTCGTATTTCCCCCGTCGTCACCCCGTTCTCCTCGTCAATCTCAATTCGCCGTTTTTTCCTCATCGCCTTAACCCATCGTCGTCGCCCTAACCCATCTCCGTGCACCCCACCATTGTCCCGCCGTCCCTCGCTGCTGCTCCACCGAAGGCCCTAGCGTCGTCGTTCGAGTCCCCGATCGTCGTTGTCGTTGTCCCTCTGTTTCCAACCGAAAACCGAAAAACAGAGCTCTTCGTCGAGTCTGCCGTTGCCGTCGCCGTTTCCCGACCATGGTGCAGACATCTTCACCGTGGTGCCCACGTTGCGTCGCTCCGCCCTATCGCAGTCACCGCCGCCGTCCTCTGTGCTCTCTCTCTCGTTACCGAGGTTGAAGAAGGAGCCCCATTGGTTGGTCCCTCTATTTGGTGTTCGGCGCACAACGGATCTGATCCCGCTGTTTGCTGTTCGGTCCAGATCCGGTGAGTGGAGCTTTTGCTGTTGCTGCTGTTCTGTTTGCTTAGGTTTCTTCACACGGGTTTTGCACGTGCTGTTGGTGTTTTTGCCCGGGATTCTGATCCTGTTATTATTATTATTTGAATCTGTATTATAACAGACAAGTCTCCTCTTGAACTAGCATTTTATTCTGTTCAAGTTTATTTGATCTCTTGCAAGTAGATCCCGTCCATTTCGTTATCAAACTGCTTTGACAATTCCGTTAAGTTTATCGAGGGTTTACACGAGCTAACCCGACATACTCTTAACATTGTGCTATCTCTTTTATCTAACATCTAGTCCCCATTGTTTCATGCATATGCACATTTAAATGACTAGATTCATGCATAGGACTACTTGACAAGTTGGACATGTTAAATTGTATGTGCTAGATTGAAGTTGATCCATGAATTGATACCATGCCTGTGATATTTGTATCTTAAACTTAGAAATTTGCATGTTGACAACTAGGGTCACATTGATTACCAATTTGCATGCTATATGTGATCATATGAATTATTTATTTGCCTATTCATGTCAAGACAATTTCTGGACTGCTAGTTGTTTCATTTTGTATCAAATTTTCACCCATGTTAATGTCATAATTTGAATTTCGTTTACAAAAATGAATTTTTAGCCTCTGATGTCTAGTTTAACATCCTTTTGACGGATCTAAGTTCCGATGTCATTTTCTAGATATCAACATTTTAGTACAGTCATGTTAGAAATTCCAGATTCATAATTTCATGCGTATCCTGTTGTTCTATATTTTATTTGACCCTGTTAACAGTAAAAGAAAAATCTGAAATAAATTATGATGGACCTAAACATGTATAGGTACTTCCCTGAATTTTTATAGATTTTATTAATGAGTTCTCTGACCAAAAATAATTAGTTGAACACAACCTAGTGCATGCTGCCTAAATATAAAACCTGAATAGAATAGAGTTTTTACCCTAGTTCCTGTATCCTTTTTGTGCCTTAATTATATTCTTGGAACCGTGTGGAAGTCTACTTTCTAGAACTTCTAGCGGATTCAGATTTTCTATTTTGTAGTGGCTGTAAACTGTATTTTAGTACAGGAAGGTCATGCTGTCATGGTTATGTGAATTGTGTTTACTTGATGTGTTGCCTCATGCTTTGTCTATAGCGCATAGAATTAGACACACTTAGTATTATACAACATTGACACCCTCTTGCATACTCACATAGGATGAAAAATAAAATATTAACAAGCTGGGGTATTATGGGCAGATTTGGTAGTGAACGATCAGGAAATGTACTCGGTAAGGCCTTCTCGCCTGCACGAATACTTGACATAGAAGGAGGAGCATTGATTGCAGTGATTAATTGTTAATTCTTGCATGTAAATTATTGTTATCAATGCCGAGTACACAATCCGTAAATTCACCATCGGTTTAAAATGATCACTGTGCTTGCGCCGAACCTGTGAAATGGGACACAGTAGTACGTGCACTAGATAGATTATTAAAATACTTAATAACCTGCATCTCATGCTTGATCTTGTCTTGATATCACTCATTACATGCGTGATTATTGTACACCTTTGATATTATTGCCTGCTCTTTACTTTGTTTTTGTCTTTGACCATGTTCCTTTTCTTTGATATCCATGCTTTCCTATTATCCTCTGTTTTCTCTACTTGCTACCCACGACTTGCTCTAAGGGCACTCTAATCTTTCTTTTTAGATCAAGAATTTACAGGTGCTGAAGAATCTGTTTCCGAAGGAATTGGTGAGCAACGTTTCTAAAGATGGAACCAGTCTCCGCTGTATAGTTTTATTTTCTGCTAGATTTATTTTCTTGAACATTATTATGACTTGTACTTTGTTTTTGGGCTTTATGACCCGTAGTTTGTTTTGATCCCAGATGTTGGATATTTATATTGTTGGATTATTTCATTTATTATTGGAATTTATCTTTGATTCATGTGGTTATATTTCTTGCGTGGTTGTACTTTGTTGTTCTTATTGCTGAGTTAGTCTGGTATAGCTTATGGATGGTTCTTACATCATTCGCTGTGCCTACGTTATGTACTCGTGTTCTGTATTTTGGGAAGCGGGGCGTGACAGAGTTTTTAGTGATATCAGAGCACAGGGTTGAGTAATATATCAATCAAACATGACTATCTTTACGAGGTTTGGCTTTGATTGATATATTAGTCGAGTTTGGCTTTAGCCGGGTTAACTCAGTGATTTGCACACCATGATAATCACATGAATACTTGTATAATAACCAACATACAATTTGGGTACTGACTATTTTTGATCGTGTTTCAGGCTATGGCTCGTGGGAATTCTTCTTCTCACTTGGGGGATGGACAGCTGAACAACGCTGCTATTCTCCAGACGATCCAGTAGATGATGGCTCTTCAGCAGGAGCACAATGAGCTGATGAGAGCCACTTTGGCAGCCAATGGGAATGTCGCTGGACGTACACCTGGTGGTCCGCCACCTAGGCCTGTTACGGTATCGGATTTCATAAGGCTACACCTGGATAAGTTTTCAGGTACTGTGTCGCCGTTGGAGGCCGAGCAATGGCTTATCCGGACGGAGCAATTGCTGGTTGCCGCTCGTGTTGCCGAGGCAAATCGTGTGGATGTGGTTCGCATCCAGTTGGTGGATCTCGCTCATATCTGGTGGCGGGTTGAATCCGAAAGGATGCCGCAACCCTTTGAGTGGGCCACTTTCTCTGAGAGCTTCATGGCGAAGTTTTTTCCCAGTGTCACCAAGGCAGAGATGGAGCGACAGTTTGTTTCCCTAACTCAGGTCAGCTAGATAATGTTGTTAAATGTCATTTGTTGTTGCCTACTTGACTTGTGACGGTATTAATTTGAGCATTATCTTAATCAGGGAAATCGTTCCGTGGATGAGTATGCTGCAGAGTTTATTCGGCTCAGTCGCTTTGCCCTTACTCTCGTTGCCACTGATGAGGCTCCGGCTAGTCGATTTCAGTTGGGCTTGAGTTTTTCCCTCTAGGACCGTTTGGCTACTCTTCGGCTTTGTTCCTATTTCGATGTTCTCGATGCGGTTCGGATCCAAGAGCAGACTCTCAGCCGGTCTAGTGTTCCTCAGAGGATTGTTTTGCACCCTATTGCATCTCAGCCTTCTGGAGGACCTATTCGGAGTCCAGTTTTGCCTCCTCCCGCGAGAGCACAGCCGTACGCACCTGTTGTCCCGATAAATGTTGAGACATGTGGCTACTGCCATAAGACTGGGCATTCACAGCGAGACTAAAGGATGGCCAACCGACTGTGTTTAGTGTGTAGGAGCAGTGAGCATATGGTTCGTGACTGTCCGAGGAACAGAGCTCCTATGCCGGTTGCTGGTGCTGCTCAGTTAGGAGTGCCGATGCGTGGTCAGGGCAGGCCATCTCTTCCTCCACAGAGGAAAGTCTTTGAATAGAGGCGTGTGGCTCCTAGAGGAGGTCTTTTTGGAGGTCGTGGCCAGGCTTATAACTTGACAGCCGAGGAAGAGGAAGTTGCTGTTGGGGTGGTTGCAGGTATATCACAGTAGTTGTACTTTCTTTTCTTTCTTTCAGTTTTCTACATATTGTTGCTTTTCCTCATTTGTACAATTATTCGTGTATATATCCTGCTAGCACCTTATTCTTTGTTTGATCTTCTTCGAGGTGTGATTTTAGTCTTCTCTCTTCCAGCTCATGTGTTGTTTGATTCGGGTGCTACCCACTCTTTCATATCTTCTTGCTTTGTCGATCAGCATGGTTTGGTTAGCGATGCTATGCCCGCAGCTTGGAACATCACCACAGGTGGAGGTGCCATTGTCTGTTCTAGGGTTTGCAAGCAGAGCCTGCTGCTGATTGGTGGTGTGGTGTTCTCGGCTGATTTGATTGTAATTCCCAACTCCAGTTACGATGTCATTCTGGGCATGGACTAGTTAGGTGTATAAAATTGCCAAAAAAATGTATATATTCTTAATATGATTTCAACTTATACAAGTTTCAAAATTTGTAATAAGAAATAAAGATTTTCTACAAATTTGTTTTATATAATAACAGATTATTTAGATACAATTTCAATTTTCTTCAATTATCCTAATTTTTAATAACAAACAAAGATTTTATACAATTTTTTATACATTTACAATTGTCTTAAATTTGTTGTTGTTGTTGTTGTTGGTCTTCAATTCTTCATTTTGGTTGCTATTGTTGTTGTTGTTCTTCTTCCGGCGAGTTGCTTCCACTTGTAGACGTGTCAAATACTTTTTCTTGAGTCCTATCTTCGGCTTTCAGCCAGTCTTCCGTGCAGACGAGCATCTCCAACGATTGGGGCTTCAAGCGATTCCTGTAATCGGTTAGAATCTTACCACTTGTAGAAAATGCACTTTCTGAAGCAACTGCAGAGACAAGAGGAGTTAGTAGATCTTTAGCCATATATTTAAGAATACTATAAGTATGTTCATGGTCTTTCCACCATTGTAAAATATCTAGTGAAGAAATAAAGGATTCAGAATCTTGTTGGTTATACCAATTTAATTCATTTGGTTGATTAGTCCTAAGTTTTTTGATTGAATTTGTGCAAGTAAATTAAATGTGGTATCATCTAATTTACTATTTACCTTATCTTTAGAAGTAGTAGAAGAAAAACTAACTAAAGAAGTGGTACTGCTAAATGCAAAACTTCTATCATAATAATCATACAAGTTATTTAATGTCGATTCAAATTTAACTAAAAATGTTCCGCAATCAATTTCAGATTCATCTTCCCCAAGTAAAGTAAAAAACATTTCAATCAAACTCTTGTACATTCTAATTTGATACGAGGATCCATTACAGTAGCAATACAATACAACATAGAAGGAGGATTAAAATACTTCAAAAATTTGGTGTATGCAGGTTTTACAATATGACCAATAAAAGCATCATCGATCATTTGTTTGAAAGTTTGCATCATAGTAACTATTGAAATAAAAATGCTACTAGAAGTAGATTCATAAGATTTTGAAAATTTGAAAGTTGCGGTTTTAAAAGGTTCCAAAATTTTCAACAAAGATTCGGCATAAAACCAAGCTTGGGGAGTCATTTCAAAATTTGGCATATTTTTTGCAATACAAAAATCATTTATACATTCTTTATATTCAGTAACAACATGTAGCAAATCAAAAGTAGAGTTCCATTGGTGTTTAACATCCTTTGGAAATTTTCTAAAATGTACATTTTTAAGCCTACACCAAGCTTTCCATTCTTGGAATATGGTGCCACTTAATGCAATAAAATGTACACAGTTTCTAATGTTAATTATATATGGTTCGACTATTTTTATTGCATCTTGAATACATAAATTTAAAATATGAAATGCACATCTAACATGAAAAATATTATCAGATAGAGGGTTTAATGCGGTTTTTAATATACTAATTGATGCATTGTTGTTAAATGCATTATCAAAACTTATACACATTATTTTATCATGAATATGAAAAACATCACAAATTTCTAAAATACGATTTGCAATTTCATTACCACTATGGGGATAGGGCAACACGGCAAGTGATATGATCCTTTTTTGAATGATCCAATCACTGTCGATCCAATGACAAGTTATTTCCATCATTGGAATATTGCTGCAACTCGTCCAATAATAGGAAGTTAAAGAAACTCTACAAGTTAAACTCCATAAAATAGCAATCGAAACTTCTCTCATTTCAGTGTACATTTTAAAACAATCAGACTTTATAGTATTCCTAGGGATTCTTTTAAAATGCGGGTTTAAGGCGGTTTGATTAAAACTTTCTAAGTCCCTACTCTCGGGATAGGAAAATGGTAACTCTTCCTTGATTACTCGTCGGGCCATTTCCCGACGAACAAGTTCGGGATCATAAGAATGGCTATCAACTACACCGGTCCTAGAGTGGATTTTTTGTTGGCCGGATAGGTCTACAAGAAGTTCTTTGTGCACATTTTGGATGTGTCGTCTTATTGTACCCGTCCCCTCACCCCTCTTCCATTTGTATGACTTCGAACATGTTTCACAAACTTTTATACCTACACCCGGATTTTTTTCGTCCGGAATATAATCATAAAATTTGTGCCAATCACTAGTTTTCCCTTTAGTTTGCCTACTACTACCCGCTTGTGTTGTTTCGGTTGCTTGTGTTTATGGTTCTTCTTCTATGTCTATGTCTTCTACAAACTCATCGTGTGTACCAATGTGTGGGTCATAGGGTACTCTTCGGCGGGCTCATTTTGTAGGACAATTGGAGGCCTACGAGAAGTGCTGGTGGAATGTTATCCACTTTGGCTACGGCCGCTACCTCGTGATCAAGACATGTTGATATAGTAGTGTATGTGAAAAAATTAAATACAATCTAGGCGAGATAAGTTTAAAAAATATATCTAGAAAACAATAAGAGGGTTGTGAGAGAGAAGAAAAAAAACCAACAAACAAATATGATAAAAAATATTATAACTAAAAAAAATATCAAGACAATAAGAGGGTTGTGAAATTTTGATACCGTACTTCGCGGATACTCGTATATAAATGAGAGTGAAAATAAAAGTAGAAGTAGAAGTAGAAGTCAGGAATCGTATATAGATAGAAAGATAGATTCTTTGTTAGAGCCTTGGAGGAGTTGAAGACTTGAAGACGTAGTTGAATGTTGAATTCGATATGATCGGAATTTGTCGTTTGATCGTTTCTATGTTGCTAGCTTCTTTGTTCACAAAATTTGGAATGAATTAAGATTGAATTGAGTAGTAGTAGTAGAGAGAGTAAGAGAGTAAGGTGTGAAATTTTTAGTTCGGGTTTAAGGGGTATTTTTAGGGAAAAAAAAAACAAAAAAAAATGGCTATAACAGCCGTTAGACTTAGTTTCGGCAGTTGGACCCACGGGTCGAACGTTTGACCCGTACGGGTCTAACTGTTCGAAACCAGCGGGTCGAGCATTGTTCATCGGGTCTGCGGGCCGGATTCGACGGGTCCAAATCCATGTTTTAACGAACCGGGTCAACCTGCTTATAATCGCGGGTTCAACCCAAACCCGAACCAACTTCTAACGGGCCGGGTTTGGCAGGTGGCTAGCAGGCGGGTTGCGGGTCATCCCGGCCCGTTTTCCATCCCTAGGTAATCCCGAAGAAGGGAGTAGTAGTAGACCTCCAACAACCCGGAAAGGTCCACGGACATGTCATGGACAACCTCCTAAAAAACGAACCGTGGTGGACAGAGACGTACCAATGTAAGATGATTTGACATTAATTTCATACTTTCAATTTTATCATCAATAAAATTATAAATTTGTATGTTGAATTTAAACTTTTTTTTGGTGTAGGATGAGGCCGGTCCTTTTTCTTCTCCGGGTAATCAAATGGGCCCGTCTCCTCCTCCAAATCAACATGGCCCTTCTTCTCCATCTAGTCAGTCGGGCCCATCTTCTTCCTCATATGTTTCTCTGGTGGTTCCCGTTCTGATCGACCCAAAGCTTTTGACTTTATAACGTCAGCATCGCTCTAAAGCCGTTTGGGAAGAAAATTCTTCGGAGTGTAGTTTTACGGGGCACGACACGTTAGAGATGCATCCCCATATACTTGAGATATTACAGCAATGTGGGTTATACGGCATTGGGTTGATGAGCTCCATTAAGGCTGACCAAACCTTATTAACAGCCCTTCTCGAGAGATGGCGTCCCGAGACACATAGTTTTCACTTGCAAGATGTTGTTGTAATAACGGGTCTGCCAATTGATTGACAGGCCATAACTGGGACAATGGACTTTGAACCAGGGTTCATTATCTATGAGTATCTCGGTATAGAGGTGGATCGATCGGCCCTTGTAGGCAAATCGGTGAGACTAAAATGGCTGAAGGACACATTCTCTGGTCCGTTGACTAATGCATCCACTGAGTTGTAAGTAAATTGTTACTGCCGGGCCTATATAATGACACTGTTCGGAGGTGTGATGTTCCCAAATTCCTCTGGAGATTCCGTGCCGTTAATGTACCTACCACTAATCGCCGATCTTAGTGGAGTTGGGTCGTACAGTTGGGGAAGTGCTACATTGACCACATTTTATAGAGTCTTGTGCAATTGCTCTTTCATTGCCAAACAGATGAACGAACCAATGTTGATGCTACAGATCTAGAGTTAGGAATGACTACACATTGGCCGACCCATTTTCGCAAAGCAATCACCAAAGTGGGCGAATCTTCTCGAGGACAAGAACATGAGGCCACCGCAAGGTATGTATTGGACGGGTTCATTGACGTGGATGGTGAGCCCTAATAGATGCCTCTCATATTATTGGGACGAGCTTGACCACTTGGAAGACGATTGTGTTAAGTGGCAACCATATACCGAGGCACGTTTAGTGAGATTGCCTCCTGTGTGTACCTCGGCTCCTCAACTGTGGTTGACAAGAACACCGCTTATCCACTTTGGTATAGTTGAGGGCTATTTTCCAGATAGAGTACTTCGTCAGTTTGGGTTGCTTCAGAATATTCCGGTCCATCAAGCGTATATGCCGAGCTACATAGTGTCACCGGTATGGGTCGATAAGCAGCTCACGATTGGGCAACTTCATTGCACATACACGTGGATATTTGGAACAACCATTGTCTCGATCACGTACTTGCGAATATTCTACCATTCGATGCGTCTTCCCATGTCCCTTACATGACGTGGTATAGGAGAATGACTCGCCTTTACATTTCTCCAACAAGCCAACTTCCAGCAGGGGTCCAAGTACCGACACGGAGACATGCCGCCGATCCAGCAGACACGTACTCCGTTAATCTACCAATGTTCCAACCGAAGACACCATTGCTTCGGAGTGTTGTAAGTTTTATGTCCATATTTACATTGATACTAAAAAAGTATATTATTGAATTTATTATTACGTTTCTTTTGTTTTTGTGTAGATGCCCCAAACATGGATTCAAGCGAAAAAATGCGAAAGTATTAAAGAGTAATGTAGCTGAACCGTTGAAGGTATTCGCATGTAAAATTGTTAAGTCATGTCGATTACAAGCAGTTCTCGTCGGCGAAGGAAATAGAATAGATGCGATATTGTCCGATCCCGTGCACCAAACAGGTCATCGGAAGAAAATGGCTACAAAATCTCGTCCTCGTCTAATAATACAAGAAGAAAGACAACGAAGAAGAAGGGAGTCGTCTCCACCGGGGCAAGGCCAAAGTGTCCAAAACATGCAAGGAAACGTCCAAATCTATTCACCCCTTCGTAGGTAAATTTTTGTTTTTGTTATGTCTTTTTGTAATTTTGAAAGAAGTCATGGTAGTTAATGTTATGTTGAACTCTAATGATTTCCTGGGTGATGTGTTTGTAATGTAAATTGGGATATTTGTTGGCTGTGTTTGGAGTAGGGTTGCTGTGTTTGGAGATTGCCCAAAATTGGTATGTTGTGTATGGATGTGTTTGGAGATGGGTTGCTGTGTTTGGGATATTTGTTGAACTCTTTTTGTACATTGTGTTGGCTGTGTTTGGTATGTTGATATGTTGAGATATGTTGAGATATGTTGATATGTTGAGATATGTTGAGATGTGTTGGCTGTGTCTGGCGAAGGCAACAGAATGACATGTTGAGATATGTTGAGAATGATATGTTGATATGTTGAGAATGTATATGTTGATATGTTGAGATTGGGTATTCAGGTATCAGCTTCAGATTTTCATAAGTCTGTTTGTGAATATAGGCACACACGTTAACTCAGTTAACGACCTTGGTAATAAGGGGCACACTAACTGAGTTAACGGATGTGACTATCTCAAATTTCCAGAAACTTGAAAGTCTGGAAATTTTACATTACAACAGTCGTTAACTCAGTTAATGGCCCTGGTATAAAGGGGCACGCTACTAGTTAACGTGTGTGACTATCCCAAATTTCTAGAAACTTGAAAGTCTATGGAAATCTTAGATTACAACAGTCGTTAACTCAGTTAACATCCCTGGTATAAAGGGGCACACTAATTGAGTTAACATGTGTGACTATCCCAAATTTCCAGAAACTTGAAAGTCTCTGGAAATCTTAGATTACAACAGTCGTTAACTCAGTTAATGGACCTGGTATAAAGGGGCACACTAATTGAGTTAACGTGTGTGACTATCCCAAATTTCCAATCACACACATGTGAATACACCCCATCTACTGAGATTCAAAATTACATCTACCATACACTCATTCAAAATAACAACTACCATACATTCATTCAGTAACTTCAAACTATTGAACAATACAAACTTCAAACCAAAATATTAAAGATCTCAAAATATTCAACAAAATACAATATTACAATCATTCAGTGATGGCTTTGAGTAGATTCAATGCGGGATTCACACATGTATGCGACCCTACTAGTTTTTTAACCACAAAATTTGTCTGGCCCTTCGGAACGATTACACGTAATCTCCATGGACAACCACCCTCACGTGCAATCCGTAGGATTTGCACCATCTCCTCAAGTGAACATTTTCTCGGAGCCAATTTACATTTTACAGCAAAGGTGGTCAGAGAAGATTTCATTGTGATAAATTCCCGATGTTTGTTGATGGAGTATAGCTTTACTGCATGTTGATCGATTCTTTACTTTGAAACTCTTGCCCAATGTAGAACTCACCGACGGTGGATGAACCGGACGACTCTTGTGGACCATGATTTACTCTCGCACTTTGTGCCATTACCACGGTAACATGAACGTTGACATTATTGAAGCCATCAGTAAGGTTCACATTGACATCATTACTCTCATTTATATTAATATTTACACATTCATCTTCTTCTTCCTCGTCTTCATTATGTAATCCCGCTTCAAGTTCATCGTCTGTTTCTTCATCTTCTTCATCATCATCGAATAAATCAATATTAACGGTAGCATTTTTAAATATCCCAAAAACATTGGTATTCGGAACATAATCATTAACCAAACTTGGTTGACGTGGCAATTCAAATTCACTAGGATCCGGGCTTGTAGTATTTGTAAACGTATCTTCTTGTGAGGACAGTGGGATTGCATGGGATGTTTGAAATGGATTGGAAATGATCTTATGTATCGGCACTTTACGTGCGGACCTCGAACCAAGGTTAGCATGTGGTTGGGGATTGATAATTTCGGTTTTGCTGAATATATAGCTCTAATGCAGACCAACTAAAATTCGGATCAAGTGTTCTACCAATCATGGACTTCAGAGAGTTGTCGTTTCCTATGGGCACAGTCATAAAATATTGACCATCACCTTTTCCCGCTACATAACGTGCTAAAATTTTAAAATTCCATTGTTCTCTATCCCAATTATTAACCTCATAAACCTTCTCAATCATTTCCACCCAAGTGAGTTTAGGTCTTTCCCAACCCACAACTCTGCCCTCAATACTT
The DNA here is from genome assembly GCA_017893485.1 of Hemerocallis citrina. Taxonomy (NCBI): domain Eukaryota; kingdom Viridiplantae; phylum Streptophyta; class Magnoliopsida; order Asparagales; family Asphodelaceae; genus Hemerocallis; species Hemerocallis citrina. The sequence continues at coordinate 172,194,880 of CM030364.1, read as the reverse complement.
TTCAAATCACTTTTTCTAACATGGGCACTATTAGGTCTACGTGTGACATATCCAAACTACCTGAGACGATTATCTCTTAATTTATCTTGGATACTTTACCATGTCTTGTATATACTCGTTTCATATGCTACCATTCATGGTTTAGCCACAGATCCATCTTAGCATCCTCATCTCTGCTACACTCATTTTTTGGACTTTTTGTTTCTTTGTTGCCCAACACTTAGTTTCATACATCATTGATGGTCTAATAGCCGTCCTATAAATTTTTTCTTTCAACTTGAAAGGTATACATTTGTCACACAAAATACCACTAGCGCTTCTCCACATAAGTCACTCTGCTTGGATCCTATGTATAAATAAACTTAAATATTAAAAACGGTATCTCTTAAGTGTCTCTTAACCATCAAGTTTCACTACTTCCTCATTTATGTTGTGAATATCATTAAAATTACGTGCGAGATACTCTAGTTTAGTTCTTCTTATTCTAAAGTTTCTCTCCACACTTCTAATTTAGTATTAATTCATGCAATAGTCTTGTCCACTAAGACGACTTTATCGAAAAAAAGCATACACCAATGCACCTGATCTTGTATTCCTTGTGTCAATTTATCCATGTCCAAAGTAAAAAGGTAGAGACTTAAAACCGAACCTTTATGTAAACCTACTATATCAGGGAATTTACCACTCTCTCTTGTAGTTGTTTTAATTGTGGTCATTTCCCCTTCATACATATCCCTAATCATCTCAATATATCGAATAGTTACTCTTTTGTTATTTAAGCACCCATCATACTTTGTCTCTTGGGACTTTATCATATTTTTTTCTAGATCTATAAACACTATATGTGGATCTTTCTTATTCTCCCTATCTTTTTTCATCGGTCTCCTCAGTAGATAAATTTCTTCCATTGTTGACCTCCCATACATTAATCCAAACTGATTCTCAGACATTATTGTTTCTAGTCTCAGTCTATGTTCATGACTTTCTCCCAAAGTTTCATCATATAACTCATTAATTTAATCTCTCAGTAATTCGAGAAACTTTGTATATCTTCTTTATTTTTATAGATAGGTACTAAAATACTCTTCCGCCATTCATCGAACATCTTTTTGTTCCTCAAAATCTCATTAAACACTCTTGTCAACCATCCGACTCCTACATTCTGAAGACACTTCCAAATTTCAATGGGTATACCATCTAGTGCAAAAGAATTTTCCATTTCATCATTTCTAGATCATTTCGAGCCTCTGAAATCCTAATTCTGTGGTAAAACATAAGTTCTCGACTCTCCTTTGATTCTTATATATTTAAGTTGTCCACAACATTTTCATTTAATAACTTCTCAAATTAACTTCTGCACTTTTCCTTCATTTTCTTATGATTTACAAAGACTCTTGAAACATCACTCTTAATATTCCTAATTGTATTCAAATATTTTGTTTTATATCCCTTTGTTTAGCAAGCTTATAGATGTTATTTTCTCATTCTTTTGTTCTAAGGGTGACAATTGGCCCAACCCGATCCGGGCCCGTCTAGGTCTGATCCGATAATTAGCGGCCTTGGGGTAATAATTCTCATTTTGGGCCGGGATCAGGCTCAATTTTTTACGCCCGATGAAAATTTGGGTCTTGCTCGGGCCCAAGTGCTCAGGCCTGATGGGTCCGAATATGTATGCGTATTTTTTTTGTATACATCATATATATTTATGTATGATTTTTAAAAAAGAGAATATTCATATAAGTAAGTTGAAATGAGTGTTAAAGTTTATAAATAGAGAAACTATGCATTGTATATAAACTTAAATGAAAATAGACAAGTTATATGTGAATTACTCAAAAGTTTATAGTATTCCTATTATTGTTATTTTTTTATCGTATATTATTATTGATTTAGTTTTATTTTATGAGAAAGTTATATATTAGAACATGCATGACCGAACCTATTTTCGGGCCTGGGTTCGGGCCTATGTTTTCAACTTTGGGTTCGAGCCCAGGCCTATTTGGGTCCGGCCCAAACCCGACCCATTGTCGGCTCTATTTTTTCATAGTTTTGTATATAAATCATCGTGAACTTTTCATTTTGTATCTCTTACCACTTTCTTAACTTCTTTTCTAACGGCTCTCCAAATCCTTCTCATTTATACTCTTTTAACATATTTTGAAGGTTGGTCTTTTTTTTTCTCATGATATTTTGAACTTCTTCTTGCCACCCCTATGTTTATTTAGTTTGCACCCCTCTACCTTTAAATTCTCCAAGTACATCATTTGAGATTTCTCTTATATACGTACTCATTTTAGTCAACACCATATTTATCTCCCTTTCCGAATTCAATGTCGCTTGATATTGATAAAAATAGAACATAATCGGGACCATTCAAATTGGCCACGAATCTTAAAGCTCTTCAAGGTAAAATGGTATATTTAACAAATACAGGTCTGTAAGAAGAAGTTAAGCCTTTTTCAAGCCCTACAACTCAAAATAGGCTTACCATATTGGGTTGCCAAAGCAGCCAAACATGAAGAAGTTCATGTTCATCCAAAGAAGTTACTTTAAACTCTCTAACTCTAGAGAGTAACTACTTCTGTATATCCATCCATAACAGATGTTTTAAAAACTCTATATCTTTTTCAGAGAAGAAGAATAACTCTATCTCTTTACATGGAAGAAGATAACAAACCTTATCACAACTCTGGGAAGTAGAGATAAATCCAATATCTTTAAACTGGCCCCCAACGACTATAAATACCCCTTGACATCATCAAAAATAAGGTAATCATAATTTTAGCTCACAAAACTCTTCATATGTTATGAGGTTTATAACTTCAATGTTGGAGGGTCTGTCACCGAGGCCAACCCCGGTGTTTTAAGCTGGTTTGCAAATCAATCAAAGTGATCACAACCGTTCAAATTAGATCCAACCGTCTACGGTAGACAGATTTCAGTGTCAAGAATAGTTCACGGTGATCAATGCCAGTGAAAAGCATAAGTTAGATCTTTTATTGTTTTCCATAAAAAGAACTCACAATATTTGTTTGCTACCACCGAAAAATACCAGCAACAGATAGGCACCGTCTATGGGAAACAGAAAAATCTCCTACCAAACTTCACAAGTAAATAGTTTATTTTTCTTGCCATGTCTCTAAAGAGGAAGAATGCAGCGGTTACTAGCTGTTCAGCCAACAATCATCATCAACTCCTTCAACCTGGACAACAACCTCCTCAAACAGGGCAAAAACCTTCACAATGGCAACCTCATTATCCTCGTGAGCGAAGGGTCAAATGTCACGCCCCGCTTCCCAAAAAGGACACGAAATACGAGTATGTGACAAAGCCCAGCGAATGATTTTCATCATTCATAAGCTGTAGGATCGACTCAGCATCATAACAAGAAATATAGCAAGATATACTCAACCACGCATGCATGAATAATTTATTAATCAACAGAAAAATATTTGAAACAAATATCGATATCCCAAATAAATTCAAGATCTAGATCAAAAGTAAAAACTTCGGGACTACAAGCCCGTTACAAGTTTAAGCAACAACAAATTTTAAATAAACTTAAATACAAATAATTGAAGCAAGCTTTTCCAAGCAAAGCCTAGAAGGTTTGCTCACCAACTCCAGCAGGCAACTCGTCTCCAAATTCTGTATATATATAGATATAAAGAAAATAGAGAAACAACGACAAACGCCCTTAGTGCAAGTTAGGGCCGCAATTAGTACAAGAAAGGGTATGAAAATAAGTACAAGAAAGTATTAAACAAGATATGGAATCAAGAGTATACAACATGATTTGACAAGGATGCAACAAGTAGTGAAGTTCAAGAGACTAGCTAGCAAGTAAGACAACTCAAGTAATAGGATTGGGTAACAAATACTAGTGGCAGGAACAAGTAACAAGTGAACATGTAATTTGTATCAAGTGACAAGTATCAAGTAACAAGTGTCAATTAACAAGTATCAAGTAACAAGTATCAAGTAGTGTATCAAGTGTGTACAAGTGACAAGTTATTCTTAAGTCTACTGTTTAATTCTATCTAGGTAGCACTTCATGCGTCCCAACTATTTACCACATAGTTGCTACTTACAAACAGTTTCGTTTAGGCCTAGTGGTGAATTTTATAGGGCAGTGTACTCAGACATCAAGTATCAAGCAATCAAGGTTCATTAATACAAAAATAATGTAACAAGTTCACGAACCAAGTACAAGTTCGTGAATGCATTAACAAGTTCAAGAACCACACAGTGGGTTCATGAATGCACTAAAGATACAACAAGTTCATGAACCAAGTAATGGGTTCATGAACACGCTCAAGATACAACAAGTTCATGAACCAAGTACTGAGAAATACGGGCCCCCTTCTGAGTACACTTACCTATATTGTCCACTACTTTGGTCTTTCCCTTAACCCCGACTTATTATTTATTATTATTATCATCCAAGCATGAAATTGTGTGAAATATGGTAAGAATACATGATCAAAAACAGAGAACAAGTTTAGGCTAGGCAGGATACATATCCAAGAGTCAAAACAAATTAAATTAATTAAGAATGATGAGAATTTCAAATCTGGACAACATGACGTTGCTGCACCAAAACAGAGATTTCCGACACTACAGGAATACAAATCTGGATCCGTCAGAAAGTTTAGAAACTAAACTCTCTACCGCATCCAGTGCATATAAACAAGATACATAAAAGTTGTAGCCTCAGGTTTCAAAATAGCAAACTACACAGAATTCGTGTTTAACCAGAATTGTAAAATTGTGTTTTTAAATGTGAATCAGGTCTGAAAAATCGTTAATTAGTTCCAGAAAAATTAGGGAATGTTCTCTAGTGTGTCTGTTATCAACTTGTAAAACTTCAAGTCATTATCTTATAGGTAGCATGGTTAATTTAATTGTAAAACAAAGTGTCGCAGCAAAATTGTGAATCTGAAATTCTACGACACAGCAGCAGTAAAACTGCGATAACTCACAAACCATAACTTGAAATTAAATTCCGTCAAATGTTAGTAAACTAGACATCTGGGGCTATATTTCATGTTTAGGACTCAAGTCTAGAATCTGATGTTATCGGGGTCAAAACAGCAAGCAAAGACAAGAATAACAGCATAAGTGAATTTATTTTATATAAAAGTGCCATGATTAATGAATATTATGAGTCTAATTTAGTGTGTGATACAAATGGGATGTAATGGGTATCAAATTAGTAAGTCACATTCATTCCTCAACTCAAGAAGGTAAGATCAACACATACATCATACAACACACATCTACAAGTCTAGATGATTCTTAGTTTCATGTGTTCGAATAATTAGGAGATAAAATGGGTCCAACTAGTTTTGAAACAAATATATCAATGAAGGATTGTGACTCTTATGATCATGGAATTAATAAGGAGTAAAATAAGATCATCAAACAATAAGCCAAAGGGGAGTCACAACTACGATCTACTTACAGTATTTTCAATTAAAGGCTTGTACTAGAACAACAAATTGTACAAGAAGAAACTATTCTTGATTAGATAAGGGCGTTGATCGACGATTGAGATCAGATGGATCGGATCGATGCGAATCTTGATGGCAATCAAGATCGATGAAGATCGACGACTCAGATCAGATCTGATCTGATCAAGATGATGGCCACGATCTTCATGAGATCGGATGGCCCAGATTCAAACAATCAAATCTTCCCTTCCTTCCTTCTTCTCAGCGACAGAGAGAGAGAGAGTGTGTGTGGGATTCCGACGTGGTGGCTAGATGACGTTGGCGATAGGAGGTCACGACACAGGGTGGGCAGCACGGTAGCGGGGAGCACTGCTGCGGCGGCGATGCGGTCGAGGAGCGACGGCAGTGACTAGGGCACGGCGTGCTCTGTTTGGAGAGGGACACAGGGGAGCGGTGGTGGAAGCTCTGGGGATTCGGCAATGGCGAGGCGACGAGGGGATAAGTAGTGGTAAGGGACGGCGGCAACGAGGAGCACCAGGTGTAACACCCTAGATTTGATTTATAAGATTGTGTGATTTTACGTGTTGTGAACGTATGATTTCGTTTGTAAAATTTCTTGTATAAAATATTTTTTATAGTAATTGTTCTCTTTATTTTTCTAAAATTATTCTCTTTAAAAGCCTAATTTAAATTTAGGCCTATTTGTCCTTTTCAAGCCCACTATATTTATTAATTATTTAATTATTTTGAACCCATGGTTAGTTTGGCCCATTAGTGAGCCCATTTTGTTTAATTCTCTTTTGAAATGATCTAACTTGTAGTGTAGACTCATTTCATGGACAATTAAATTTGTCACATGAACAAATTTGTAAATAGGGGACACTAGAGTGGCACGTGCATGCACTAGCATGTGCAATGTGCCCACTCTAGGAGCGGCCGGATTGTGATGGAGAGAGTGGGAGAGATAGGGTTGGTTACTCTCATCATGGGTAGTTTATATAACTCCCTATTCTTCTAAACCCTTAATCTCTAACCATTGGATCTAATCCTAACCCTCCATTCACCCCAAAAATGTGTATAAATACCCCTTTATTACTTCTCATTAGCACACTAAACAATTCATTAAGAGAGAAAAGATAAGAGAGCAAAAGATTGAGAGGTATTAGTAAGAAAAAGATTAGGGAGTGCTTTGTTTGTGTGTGTTCCATTTAAGAGGAGGCCGACCATCATCATCAAGCACAAGGAGGGCTCGGTTTCTAGCAGTGCATCAAGGAAGAGGTGGCTTGTGGCTTGATCTAGGAGGAGAAGGCTTTGTTCATTTGTTGTAGGAGATTGTTTAGGATTTCTTTGATTTTCTCTTCAAATAAGGTGGGTGTTTTTCATGCTTCTAATCTAGTTACCATGCTAGGAATGAATTGCTACTAAGAGAAAATTAAGTAATTTGGACTTATAGTTGTTTGAGATGAAATGATAAAATAGAGAATGATTGATAAATGATTGCTAAATTGGGAATTAAAGTGTTAGAAATTATCACCTTATCGTGCTATATATTTATGAGTTATGCTTTATGGAGATTTTGTGCTTGTGAGACAATAATTAGTTAAATGCATCATGGATAATTGTTTGTTTGAATTAAAGTTATACTAATGTAGAAAAATGAGAATTGGTATCCTAAAAATGTTGTAGGTTGACTAATGAGTAAAAGAACAAAGAAATTAGTTATCTTGTGAAAAATCTAATTCTTGAATTATGTAGAAATATAGATCGTTCTCAATGTTGAAATTATGGGCATAGAACATAAAATAAGACCAAAAATGCATTTTTATAAGCCAAATAATGATTATAAAAATATTAGTTTACTATAATTTTATATATTTTACGTTCTGGAAAGTTTGGTTTCAAAAGGAGAAGAAAAGAGACTAAAACCGTTTTGGGAATTATGTGAAACAATTAGAAATGGACAGAGACTAGATTAAAACACAAATCAAACTCTTTTCTTTACAACCTGGCCCCTTAGACCAAGTGGTTGAGTTGCGTGGGCGTTTACTGTAGCGTGCGAGTGACCTTAGAGGTCTCGGGTTTGAAACCTGGCTTCGGCAGGTTTAAAATATTTGATTTTTTTTACTGTGTTTTAAAAAATGATTCTTGGCCTTTAAAAAATTCGGAAAAATATATTAATTATTCTAAAATTACGTAGAGCTTATGAAAAATATTAGAGCATTATTTTGACTAAGATAAAAGTGAATTAGTGGTGAAAATTGAGTAGAATTGCATAAAGTGATAATATGAAAAAGTGATTATTTCTTGCATAAGAAAATTTTATTAAGTTATAAAAGAGTTATTTTGAATGAAGAAAAATCTAAGTGAGTTGATTATGAACTTTTATTCATTTGTTTGAATTTGTGAGCACTTTAAAGATTGATGAAAAAAATAATTTTGTGATTCGAATTAAGTAAAGGAAATGAACAATTGTATGAGAATCTAATGGAATTATTGAAATAGAATTTTGAGTATGAAATACATGAATTGAAATCTAACTTGATATATGAGATTGGTTCATAGAAAAGAATGGAAATCATGTTAATTGTGAAAAAGAACTTATGAGTATGAAGACTCAAATTTTGTGATTATGAAGTGAAATTGAGAACTAGAGTGTAGCTAAGCCTCATACCGGCATTGAAAGAAAGTTGTTGAAATGAAAATACCAAGATTGGGTCATGTGGTATAAATGATTAAGACCGGTATAGTGGGAGTGCTAACTCTAGGAGATTGATTTTTATTCATGATTCAAGTAAAATTAAGGACTAGATACATAGTGAAGATGTGATGAAAGTGAGAGTAAAACACAAGTATGAGGGCCTCGGGTCTACGGTGTGAGAGTGATTCATAGGTTGCCTACTTGATGCGTCAAGTCTTGGCGTGGACACTACTCCGGAATTATTGGGACCGTGGCGACTCTTGTGGGGTGTTTTGTTGATTATGGGTGGTGCCATGGTCTATGACGGAGGTTGAATTGACCATAGGCTCTGCATGATGCATCATGTCACGATGTGGGACTCCCTTCTAGGTTGTTTGGACTTGGGCTCGTAACTCATAGGACATCTAGGATACTTACCGTAGTTACAGTAGTAGATTAAGTCATGGCGAGGGATTGAACCCTACAAGTTGAAGAACGATTAAGGGCTTGCCTTCGGACATATGTAGTATGGGATGCATAGAATCCGAACAAGTGCGCATTAGTGTCATCTAATAATAATAATAAATTGCGTTAAAGACTAGGCGCCCAATCACAACATGACATCAATAGGATAGTCCCCTTAACTTTGTTTGTGAACAAGTTTGTGGTTTGTTAAGCTTTGAGAATCGTTATATTGTTTCGGCATAGAGAGGATGGCCGTGTATAATATCTCGTTAGTTGAATGAACTGACGTGCCCACAGTCTTTATGCAGGATAAAGGAATTGACAAAGATTAAAGTATGCAAGCAGCTTAAAGAATGTTTCAAGTGTTGTACATCTATTTATGTAAATATTATAAATTGCTTCTGCTGTTTAAGTTTAAATGTAAATGTAACTCTGATGTAAAGTAAACTTTAAATTTCCTTGTAAAATTGTACGAAGAGAAGTGTAAAGATCCTGTGGAATTTCGAATTCAGTTGGATTTGGAATTCGGGGAGTTACACCAGGGGATGGGTAATAGGTTCGAAGGATGACGAGGTGATGGGTTCGATCGAGGTGCGGTGATGAAGATGAGGGGCTTCGGCGGCGAGGCGACAGGTTCACGAAGAGGAAGACGATGAGGCAGTGTTGGAGATGAGGGCGAGGGTCGAAGAGGTGATGGGTCACCGGAGGGTGAAGCAGTGACGAAGACGAAAAGTCGGAGGTGAAGTGGTTGGCGGCTACAGTTAGGTTGATACAGTGAAGGGTTAGGGTTAGGAGTTAATTAGGTTTATATAGTATAGGGTTTTGGGTTGTGGATTATTTGTTAACCGATTTGAGTAGGATCCAAAAGGAGATTGAGTCAAAAAATCACCATAATTAGGCCATATGGATTTGATGAGATGAATCAGTCAACTCCCCTAGAAAAATAGCAAATTGGGCTGATAGACAAGATGCAAATGAAATAGATTGGGCACCAAAATTGAGTCGAATAAAAGAAATGATTTTAATAGAACTGGAAACAAAATACAAGATTCTGAATTGATAAAAGAGTACAGTGAAATGAAATGCAGCAGAAAATACAAATACAGGAAACAGGAGTTACAAATCCTACCCACCTAACAAGCAGAATTTCGTCCTCGAAATTCAAACATGTGGTACACAGGGCAACCACCAAAAGAAAAGAAAAAGCAAGGAGACTACTCGAACAAATGGGGGAGCTTCTTTTGGATCTCCTTCTCCAATTCCTAAGTAGACCCACCCGGCGAGTGAGGATTCCAATAAACCCGAACCGTCTTGATGACCTTGTTCTTCAGCACTTTCTCTCGCCTGTCCAAGATAGCAACTGGCGGTATCTCACAAGACAGATTCAGCTGCACTGATAATTCTGAATAGTCTATCACATGCTCTCATCCCTGATGTACCTCCTGAGCTCGGAGACATGAAAGACATCATGCACCCTAGATAAAGCTGACGGCAATGCAAGTCGATAGGCCACCTTGCCTACTTGTTACACAATATCGAACGACCCGATGAACCTGGGGCTTAGCTTGCCTCCACCTCCAAACCGGATAACGCCTCTCCACTGCGATACCTTAAGGAATACATGATCTCCCACCTCAAACTCCAAGGGCCTTCTGTGGACATCTGCCCATTTCCTCTGCCTGTCTTGTGCTGCCAGAAGATGCTTCCTGATCTGAGCCACTGCATCGACAGTCCCGGTTATCAACTCTGGCCCTAATAATTTCCTCTCACCAATGTCATCCCAGCACACTGGTGACCTACACTTCCGACCATATAGTGACTCGTACAGTGCAGCCTTAAGACTGGCCTGATAGCTGTTATTGTAGAAGAAATCTACCAAGTGCAGGTGATCCTCCCAGGACCCTCCAAACTGAAGCACACAGTACCTCAACATGTCCTCTAATGTCTGAATGGTCCTTTCTGAATGCCCATCTGTCTAAGCATGGAAGGCTATACTGTACTTCAACTTGCTCCCAAGATTGCTCTGAAGGCTCTCCCAAAACTGAGATCTGAACCTGGTATCCCTGTCGGTTACAATGCTAACCGGAACTGGATGAAACCTGTTAATCTCCTGCATGTACCTCTCTGCGAGACTCTTAGTCGACTGACCGACTCTGAAGGGGATGAAGTGAGAACTCTTTGTCAGTCTGTCCACAATCAACAAAATGGCGTTGTGACCCTTGGGACTCCTCGGCAAGGCGGCCACAAAATCCATGGTGATGTGCTCCCACTTCCACTCCGGAATGGGAAGAGGCTGAAGAAGTCCAGCGGTCCTCTGATGTTCTGCCTTAACCTGCTAGCAGATCAAACACTTAGACACAAATCTTGCTACGGCTCTCTTCATACCATGCCACCAGATGTGAAGCTTCAAATCCCGATACATCTTAGTACCACCGGGATGAATAGAGTATGTCAACTGGTGGGCTTCCTTGAGCAGTTTCTGCCTGACTTCACCCTTTGGGACACACAACCTAGCCCCAAAGCGAAGTGATCCATCTGAGTGAATAACCATATCGGTCTTAGTACCTGCCTCAACTTCAGCTCTGAATCCCTATAACTTTTCATCACCTGTCTGTGCTTCTTTAATCTGCTCTACCAGAGATGACTACAACTGAAGCATCATACAACTCCAATCGGCTCCTGGAAAAATCACATTCAAGTACAACCTTCTCATCTGCTCAACAAGCTCCTTCTGCTTAGTCAAGAACATGGTGACTGGCCTCCTGCTTAATGCATCTGGCACCAAGTTCACCTTACCGAGGTGATACTGCAAACCGATGTCATAGTCGGCTATTAACTCCAACCAGCGCCTCTGCCTCATGTTCAACTCCTTCTGGGTGAAGACATACTTGAGACTTTTGTGGTCAGTGAAGATTTTTACTTGGTCCCAAGTAAATAGTGTCTCCACAGCTTCAAAGCAAAGATCACCGCTGTCAACTCCAAGTCATGAGCAGGGTAGTTCATCTCATGCGACCTCAACTTTCTAGACACATAAGCAACAACCCGACCCATCTGCATCAACACTGCACCTAGACCTCTGCCTGAAGCATCGCAGTGAATCACAAAACCACCTGAACCATCCGGTATAGTCAACATTGGCACTGACGTCAACCTGTGCTTCAACTCTGCAAAAGCTTCACTGCAAGCCCCATCCCAAGCAAACTTCTGATCTTTCCCTGTCTGTTTAGTCAACGGCCCTAGCAATCTTTGAGAAGTCTTGGAAAAACTTCCAATAATACCGTGCTAGCCCAAGAAAACATCTCACCTCTGAAACTGACTTAGGCACTGGTCAATCTTTCATTGCAGCAATCTTGGAAGGATCAAGAGAGATTCCTTTGCCGGAGACAATATGGCCCAAGAATGTGACCCGGTCAATCTAGAATTCACACTTGTTAAGTTTTCCAAAGAGCTGATTCTCCCTTACAGTCTGCAAGAGCAACCTTAGATACTCAGCATGCTCTTTCCGATTCTGAGAATATAACTAGATGTCAACTATAATGACCACCAAAAATTTTTCTAGGAACAGGGAGAAGACTCTGTTCATCAAGCTCATAAACACTGCTGGGGCATTCATGACTCCGAAGGGCATCACTAAGAACTCGTAATGCCCATACCTGGTCCTGAACGCAGTCTTCTGCACATCTGCTGCCTTCACCTTCACCTGATGATACCCCGAGCAAAGGTCCAACTTCGAGAAGACTGCAGCACCGCCCATCTAATCAAATAAGTCGTCGATCCTGGGTAGTGGATACAGATTTTTCATCGTGACACTGTTCAGATTTTGGTAATCAATGCATAGTCTGCGGCTTCCGTCCTTCTTATTGACGAACAGAATGGGAGCTCCCCACGACGAAACACTGGGCCTGATGAAACCCAAATCCAACAAACCCTGAATCTGCACCTTCAGCTCTGCTAGCTCAATCGGTTCCATTCTATATGGACTCTTCGATATCGGCATTGTACCCGACTGAACCTCAATACCGAACTCCACCTCTCGATATGGAGGTAACCCGGGCAGTTTCGCTGGGAACACATCTAGGAATTCCCGCACTTCTAGAGGCGCAGTCTCACAGCCTGTGTGCAACTCCATTGTACAACCTTCCTCATCAACCACCTTCTTACCATGCCCAAGGGGTGTCTCCCCAGCATGGAACTCAAATTCAGCACGGCCCGGAATCCTGAACACAACCTTCTTTGCTCGGCAATCGTTAACAGCATGAGACTCCCCTAACCAAACCATGCCGAGAATCAAATCAAACCCGGAATTCCCAATCACTATCAGATCTGCCTTGAAATCTTCGCCCCCAATTACCATAGGGCTTTGCTTGCACTCCCTAGAGCAAACGACAACACCGCCACCTATGGTAATATTCCAAGCTGCCGGCATAACACTGCACTCCAACTGATCCTGATCCACAAAGCGGGAGGAGACGAAGGAATGAGTCGCCCCAGAATCAAATAGGACATGGGAAGAAAAAGAATGAACTAGAATGATACCTAAGATAGAATCAAAAACATGGGAAGAGATGAATAGTGAAGATAATAAGGAATAAGGAATACTGATGTGAAAAAGAAAGACTACACAAATGAATGATGCAAAGATAAACAAATAAAGCAGGGAACAGATAATAAAACAATAAAAACATAAATATACCTGCAACGACCTCCTCTGCGGTCTCGGCTTCCTCTGCTGTCAGGTTGAAAGCCTGACCTCTCCTCGGGGCAGTGGTCCTCTGACCAACGATCTGATGCTGGGGAGGAAGTGGCGGCCTGACTTGACCTTGAGCTAGCGCACCAGTGGGCAGCACGTACCTTCTCCAGGGACAGTACCGAACTATGTGATCACCAGCACCACACTCGAAGCATCGGTGGTTTGCCCACCTGCAATCCCTACGCATATACCCTGGTATACGGAAGAAGTCACAGCACCCCTCTATCCATGGAGCAGTAGAAGGGTAGGGAGCTTCCTTAGTAGGGTGGGCCAGAATTGGCCTCCTGATTGGCCCTCCAGACGGCCTAACAGCGACAAGATGCGAAGCGGACTGCTGAATGGCGCGCTTCTGCCTACTAATCTGATCCTGGCTTCTGGCAGCCTCCAGGATGTCAACATAGGATCGAAGTCGCAAGGTAGCTAGGCGATCCTGGATCTCAATGTCCAAGCCCAATAAGAAACGACGACCCTTATCTTCATCATTCGCCACCATGGAAGTGGCAAAGTAACTCAGTCGGCTGAATTCCGCAGCATACTCGTCTACGATCCGACTCCCCTGGTTCAAGATAATGTCTTAGTTAAACCTTGATATATCATGAATTAAAAACATAAATTGCATAATAAATACTATCTGACGAACCTGAGTAAGCGTGACAAATTGCCACTCCCTTTCATTTCTGGTGACATCGGGAAAGAACTTCGTGAGAAAGCTCTCTCTGTAGATGGCCCAGGCGATGGGGCGCCCTTGTCGTTCCATCTCAGCTCGCCACCAGATGTGAGCGAGGTCAACATGCTGGATGCTCACGACATCCACGCAATCAACATCTGTTATCCGTGCTGCGATTAATAGCTGCTCAGTCCTGATAAGCCACTGCTCGGCTTCCAGCGGACCTTCAGTACCTGAGAATTTGTCTGGGTGTAGCCTCATGAAGTTCGCCACATTGCCAGGTCTCAGTGGCAGCACCCCAGGCACAGGTACAATGGGCTCTCTGTTGGCAACTTCCAGAGCTACCCTCATCAGTTCACCATGTTCCCACTGCATCTGCATCATTTGTTGCATCAGCAGCTCATTCTGTTCATGCTGCATTTGCAACACTTGTGCAATAGTGGGCTCCTCCGACTGATCGCCCCCATTTCGGGAGGATGAAGCATTCCTACGAGCCATAGCCTGTACAAAACTAAAAATAATTAGTATCTAGATCAAGTTGATAATCAAATTGTTCATGTGATTGCATGGCCTGTTTAAGGTGAAGTTAATCCTGACTAAGTCAAGCCTGTCTAATGTATTAATCAAACTAACACATTAGTCAAACCTAGCTCTGATACCACTAAAGACCATGTCACGCACCGCTTCCCAAAAAGGACACGAAATACGAGTACGTGACAAAGCCCAACGAATGATTTTCATCATTCATAAGCTGTAAGATCGACTCAGCATCATAACAAGAAAATATAGCAAGATATACTCAACCACGCATGCATGAATAATTTATTAATCAATAGAAAAACATTTGAAACAAACATCAATATCCCAAATAAATTCAAGATCTGGATCAAAAGTAAAAACTTCGGGACTACAAGCCCGTTACAAGTTTAAGCAACAACAAATTTTAAATAAACTCAAATACAAATAATTGAAGCAAGCTTTCCCAAGCGAAGCCTAGAAGGTTTGCTCACCAACTCCAGCAGGCAACTCGTCTCCAAAGTCTGTATATATATATATATATATATATATATATATATATATATATATATATAAATATAAGAAAATAGAGAAACAAAGACAAACGCCCTTAATGCAAGTTAGGGCCGCAAGTAGTACAAGCAAGGGTATGAAAATAAGTGCAAGAAAGTATGAAACAAGATATGGAATCAAGAGTATACAACATGATTTGATAAGGATGCAACAAGTAGTGAAGTTTAAGAGGCTAGCTAGCAAGTAAGATAACTCAAGTAACAGGATTGGGTAACAAATACTAGTTGTACGAACAAGTAACAAGTGCACATGTAATTTGTATCAAATATCAAGTGACAAGTATCAAGTAACAAGTATCAAGTAGGGTATCAAGTGTGTACAAGTGACAAGTTATTCTTAAGTCTAGTGTTTAATTCTATCTAGGTAGCACTTCATGCGTCCCAACTATTTACACATGGTGGCTACTTACAAACAGTTACGTTTAGGCCTAGTGGTGGATTTTATAGGGCGGTGTACTCAGGCTTCAAGTATCAAGCAAGCAAAGTTCATGAAAAAAAAAATAATGTAACAAGTTCACGAACCAAGTACAAGTTCGTGAATGCACTAACAAGTTTAAGAATCAGATAGTGGGTTCATGAATGCACTAAAGATACAAAAAGTTCATGAACCAAGTAATGGATTCATGAATACGCTCATGATACAACAATAATGAACCAAGTACTGTGAAATACGGGCCTCTTTCTGAGTACACTTACCTTTATTGTCCACTACTATGGTCTTTCCCTTAACCCCCGGCCTATTATTTATTATTGTCATCAACTAAGCATGAAAGTGTGCGAAATAGGCCAAGAATACACGATCAAGAACAGGGAACAAGTTTAGGCTAGGCAGGATACATATCCAAGAGTCAAAACAAATTAAATTATCAAGAACGATGAGAATTTCAAATCTGGACAGTATGACGTTGCTGCAACAAAACTAAGATTCCCGCCACTACAATAATGCAAATCTGGATCCGTCAGAAAATTAGAAAATAGAATCTCTACCGAATCTAGTGCATATAAACAAGATGCATAAAAGTTGTAGCCTGAGGTGTCAAAACAGCAAACTACACAGGATTCGTGTTCAGCCAGAATTGTAAAACTGTGTTTTTAAATGTGAACTAGGTCTGAAACTTCGTTAATTAATTCAAGAAAAATTAGGGAATTTTATCTAGTGTGTCTAGTATCAGCATGCAAAATTTTAGGTCATTATCTTATAGGTAGCATGGTTAATTTAATTGTAAAATAAAGTGTCGCAGCAAAATTGTGAATCTGAAATTCTACGACACAGCAGCAGTAAAACTGCGATAACTCACAAACCATAACTCGGAATTCAATTCCGTCAAAGGTTAGTAAGCTAGACATCTGGGGCTACATTTCATGTTCAGGACTCAAGTCTAGAATCTGATGTTATCGGGGTCAAAACAGCAAGCAAAGATAGGAATAACAGCATAAGTGAATTTATTTTATATAAATGTGTCATGATTAATGAATATTAAGAGTCTAATTTAGTGTGTGATACAAATGGGATGTAATGGGTATCAAATCAGCAAGTCACATTAATTCCTCAACTCAAGAAGGTAAGATCAACACATACATCATACAACACACATCTACAAGTCTAGATGATTCTTAGTTTCATGTGTTCGAATAATTAGGAGATAAAATGGGTCCAACTAGTTTTGAAACAAATATATCAACGAAGGGTTGTGACTCTTATGATCATGGAATTAATAAGGAGTAAAATAAGATCATCAAACGATAAGCCAAAAGGGAGTCACAACTACGATCTACTTGCATTATTTTCAATTAAAGGCTTGTACTAGAACAACAAATTGTACAAGAAGATACTTTTGTTGATTGGATGCGGGCGTTGATCAACGATCGAGATCAGATGGATCGGATTAGCACGGATCTTGATGGCAATCAAGATCGATGAAGATCGACGGCTCAGATCAGATCTGATCTGATCAAGATGATGGCCACGATCTTCATGAGATCAGATGACCCAGATTCAAACAATCAAATCTTCCCTTCCTTCCTTCTTCTCAGTGACAGAGAGAGAGAGAGTGTGTGGGATTCCGACGTGGTGGCTAGATGATGTCGGCGATAGGAGGTCGCGACACAGGGAAGGCGGCACAGCAGCAGGGAGCGCTGCTGCAGCGACAGTGCGGTCAAGGAGCGACGGCAGTGACCAGGGCTCAGCATGCTCTGTTTGGAGAGTGACACAGGGGAGCGATGGTAGAAGCTCCGTGGATTCGGCAATGGCGAGGCAAAGAGGGGATGAGTAGTGGTAGGGGACAACGGCACGAGGAGCACTAGGGGATGAGTAATGGGTTCGGAGGATGACGAGGTGATGGGTTCGATCGAGGTGCGGTGATGAAGACGAGGGGCTTCGGTGGTGAGGCGATGGGTTCATGAAGAGGAAGCCGATGAGGCGGTGATGGTGATGAGGGCAAGGGTCGAAGAGGTGATGGGTCGCCGGAGGGTGAAGTAGCGACGAAGACGAAAAGTCAGAGGTGAAGAGATTGGCAGTTACTGTTAGGTTTACACAGTGAAGGGTTAAGGTTAATTAGGGTTAGGAGTTAAATAGGTTTATATAGTATATGGTTTTGGGTTGTGGCTTATTGGTTAATGGGTTTGAGTATGTTCCAAAAGGAGATTGAGTCAAAAAACCACTATAATTAGGCCATATGGATTTAATGAGATGAATCAGTCAACTACGCTAGAAAAATAGCAAATTGGGCTGATAGACAAGATGCAAATGAAATAAATTGGGCGCCATAAATTGAGTCAAGCAAAAGAAATGATTTTAATAGAACTGGAAACAAAATACAAGATTTTGAATTAATAAAAGTGTACAGTGAAATGAAATACAACAGAAAATACAAATACTGGAAATAGGGGTTTCAGCAGAGAAAGCTCTTACCCCCACCATAAGTACACTCCAGAAAACCTCAAGGAAGAAGAAGCCCCCACTACAAGAGCCGACCGTGAACTTAGAGATGAAATCTGCCAAGCCCTGTAAGTTGTCCCACAGAGGGGCTGACACACAAGTAGGAGTTGTCTCTCAACGACGCAAGAAGAAGAATCATAAGGCTTTACAAAATCTGAGCCAAGGGAAGACCACGTTCTCCGCCGCCTCGAAGCAATGTATGACCACCTTGCAAGAATCGATAAAGAAGAAGGGGATCATGTCCAAAGCTATGTCCCAATAGGCCCCAATTCTCCATGTCTATCATTGGAGCTTACATCCCCGAGAGATTCAAGTCACCAACCTTCGAGTCTTGCAATGGAGACACAGATTCGACAAACCATATTGAGAGTTTTAAAACTCTCATGGTGATCCATCAAGCCTCTGATGCCCTCCTCTGCAAGACCTTTCCAAAAAATCTCAAGGGACCATTAAGGGAGTGGTACTCCTACCTCTCTCCAGGCACATTTGAACAATTTGAGAAATTATTCCTCAGACACTTTATCACCATTTGCAAGATCGAGAAGACAAGCACCTCCCTACTTGATTTCAAGCAAAGGGATGGGGAGTCCTTCAAGGATTACATCCAACACTTCACCTCTGAGTCACGATCCATCCCCTCCCTCGACTCAATGGTAGCCACGGTAGCCTTCAGGCACATTGTCAATCACGCCATCCTTAAAGCGTCTCCTATCAAGAAGCCTCTTCAAGACTTCTCAGACCTCCTACAAAGTACTGAGAAATACATCCGAGTGGAAGAGGCCCTTCATCCACAAGATCATAAAGGCAACTTGATGTGATTATTTGCAAGTGTACAAAATCACAATAAGTAGTAATGATAAGTGAAAAAAGTGTCGAACCCACAAGGACTAATTATTTTTTCGAGTACTGAAATTAGAAGATTACCTAATATTTGGAAAACCGAAATTTTAATAAATAAAGCAACTAAATTAATCTAAAGATCTAGACTAACAAAAGAAAACGAAAATCTGAAATTTTTGTGATTTGTTAATGGCAAAACAAATTCTACGGCTTTCGATTTCATCTAGTTAATTCTACATAATTTATAACTCTATGTGAATAAAAATATTATTTTTTCCAAGTTGTAGATCAAAATTCCCAAATTATTCAATATTCTCTCTCAAATAATATCAAAAATATTATCAACTAATTATTTTTCATAGTTCATGCACAAATTACTAATTGAAAATTTATTAAGATCAATGGATTTCTTAACGGTCACTTAACAGCGGTTCACTCTTGTAACGGCGTTTAATTTTATTAATTCGAAATCACAAATTACCAGTTCGATCACTATTTGATTTAATAAATCATACTAAAGTTGGCCAAACAATTGTAAGCATTAAGAACAAAAATCAAACACACCACCATGAAAAAATATAAAAATAATATGGAATTAAAATTGTGTTATCAAAACTATGCTACATCAAAGCTCAAGAAAAATAAAATTAGTTCATAATAAATTTGCAACTAACAAATATGTTCTTAGATTGCATAATAAAAATTAGAAGAAGAAACAAAAGAACTCGTTTGTTGTTTGAAGACCGAAATTGAAGAGCCTCGGGATCCGCGACTCCTCTCTTTTTCTCCCTCTTCCTTCTCTTCTATTTTCGTTTCTGTGCTCGTCGAAATCCGTGCCGCTAACCTTTTGCACTTCAGAGCCTTCTAATTTTTTTATTTTTATTTTTCTTTTCTTCTGGTCTCGCCTCGTTTTGTGTGCTGCACGCCCACACAAAGCCGCCAACAGTGCTCTTTCTTTATCCTCTGTCTCTGTCCTCTCTATCTCTTTTTATTTATTTTAAATTTGTTGTTTGTAAGGTCAGCTGTCGCTCTCCCTCTCTCGTTAAGCGTGTTCGTCTCTTTCTCTTGGCTATTGTATTTATAGGAACACAAACCAGTGCTATTGGGGTTTACTTTTGCATATAACCCCTCTTTTCCTTTATTTCTTTCGTTTTTTTGATTTTCTCTTTATTTCTTTCTTCTTTTTCTTCTCTGTCTCTTTCTTGAAGCACGTGCGGCACACACACAAAAAATAAAATCAGAATTTAGGATTTAAAAATAAAAATAAAATTAATTAGTTTAAATTAATTTACCTAACAAATAATCACATTAGCTCAATTAAATTCTTTTAAATTTGTTTATTTCATTTTCACCCTCTATTGACAATTAAAATTTCTATTTTGCTTTCCACATGCCCAAATTGTAAAATTCAAAATTCAACAAATCAATAAAAATTAATCAATCATTCTCCTTGTTTTCTTTGTTAATTTTCACTGAAAATATTCACCTTTTGCATAAATAAAAGAATCTTATTCATTCAAAAATAATTAATTAACTAAAATCGATGGAAGTAAGATAAATTATCAACAAGATAGACGAATACAATCAATTTTTATGGATAAATGAGTACAAATATTTATATAAAAATTAGACACATCAAATACCCAAAACTTAAGATTTTGCTTGTCCTCGAGCGAAAAGTAAACTCATAAATCAAGCGCAACTCATCACATTCAAATTTTTTTATTCATGCAAGCATCAAAATTTCATTTTAGTACATAAACAATATCCGATAAAGGAAAATAAACATACTCATTTACTCCCCGTGCAATTATTCATACATAATTCCCTTTTAATTATATTTTCCATGTAATTAACTCAACTAAATTATGCAACAACTCCATCTGTGATCAGCCCTTCTCACTACTACAAACTGAGTAGCAAACTAGAGATTTTTATTTTTATTTTTTTTGCTCTTCTCTAAGTTGTCACTTGTCTTTTGATGTGAATGCAAATATTTGTGATGAACTCACCCGATTACTCAACAAGCAACACAATTAGAGTGCTTTTGCATACTCATATTTCAAGTTGCCGTTTGACGTAGAAGTAAACATTGGTGATGAATACCCCTAGTTACTAAGCAACTCAAAACATTGGAGTAGATAGAACTTTATTCATTCAGTTATTTGCGCATTATCACTATATTTACTTAAACTCTGTTTATGACTAGATCAAAGAGGATCATCACATTTTTCTTTTTTGTATAATCACATGACTCTCAAAATTTGTGTAAGGAATTATGTAATTCAATAATTCTAAAATAAATAAATATGCTTAATCTTTCTTTATGAGATATTGTCTATCTTAAATTAAAAATATGTAATGCTTCAGCAAAATAAAAAAAATACCTGCAAATGTGATGGTCATTCTCATTTAAGTCGTTTCTTTTTCTTTATATATATATATAAATTCCCTCCCCAAACTTAAATATAAAATTGTCCTCAATGGGAAAGGAAAAAGAAAAATAAAAGGAATGCGCAAAGTTCAGAATTGTTCCCCTGATTCGTGTTAAAATTCTGGACACGCGACGTTCATTATTTCAGTGATATCTGGAGTTGTAGATGTCCAAATTGCCTGATTCTTTCGTTCTGGAAAGCTACAACAATTTCCTTTGATCGATATTTTAAACACTTTTCCAGATTCGGACTATATCCTGCTAAAAAACAGCCATCAATGTCGGTCCAGAAAAACTATCTGCCCGACGACTTCCAAACTCATGCAATCCTTCAAAAAAAAAAATTACAATTAAAATAAAATAAACTGAAAATATTATTTGAATGCCACAAAAGAAAGCATGGTTTGCCTCCCAAGAAGCGCCAAGTTTTAGGTCTTTAGCCAGACTTTTTTCAATTTGTCACTTTTGTTTGGCCGTATCGATGTACAAGATTTCCTTGCCAACTTCTCCATCCATATATGGCTTCAACCACTGTCCATTGACCTTGAATATCCCTTTTTTCTCATGATAAATTTCTATAGCTCCGTACGGAAAGATTCGTGTGACAACAAATGGTCCCGTCCACCTAGATCACAATTTTCCTAGAAAAAGTCTATGTTTTGAATTGAATAACAACACCTTCTCCTCTACATTAAATTCTCTTCGCAAAATATGCTTATCATGCCATCGTTTAGTTTTTTCTTTATAGATCTTGGCATTTTCATAAGCATCATTGCGAAACTCGTCCATCTCATTTAGTTGCAACATTCACTTCTAGCCAACATCCTCCATGTCAAAATTTAGTGTCTTCATGGCCCAATAAGCGCGATGCTCAAGTTCCACCGGTAAGTGACATACTTTAACATACACCAATCTATATGGGAACATTCCAATTGGTGTTTTAAAGGCCAACCTATATGCCCACAATGCATCATCTAATTTTCTTGCTCAATCCGTTCGTGACATATTCACCGTCTTTTCAAGTATACGCTTCAACTCTTTATTTGAAACCTCCACTTGAACACTTATTTCAGGATGATATGGTGTTGCCTTATGATGAGTAACTCCATACTTAGCAAGTAAAGAATCAAATTGACGGTTGCAAAAATGTTTTCCTCCATCACTAACAATTACCCTTTGAGCTCCAAATCGTGAAAAGATATTTTTCCTAATAAAGTTCACCACCACTCTTGCATCATTGATTGGTAAGGCAGCAGCTTCCACCCACTTGGAGACATAATCAACAGCAACCAAATTATATTTATTAGAAAACGAAGATGGAAAAGGACCCATAAAATCTATTCCCCAAACATCAAATAACTCAATCACTAAAATATTATTTAGGGGAATCTCATGTTTCCTAAAAATATTTTCCACCCTTTGACAATGATCACATAATTTAACAAAATTAAAAGCATCCTCAAAAATTAAGGGCCAAAAAAATCCTGATTGTAAAATTTTTGGTGCTGGTTTTGCTCCACTAAAATAGCCGCAAACTTCCAATGTGTAGCAATGTTTGAGTATGCTTTCCATCTCCTCTTCAGGTACACATCTCCTTATTACTTGATCTGCACAATGGCATAATAGAAAAGGTTCCTCCCAAAAATAATATTTCAAGTGAGAGAAAAATTTCTTCATTTGTTGATATGTAATTTCAGGAGGTAGAATTTTTGATACCAAGTAGTTATCGATATCGGCATACCATGGAGAAGTTTGTATCATCATTAAATACTAATCTGGAAATTCTTAATTGATTGGTCTAACCTACAATTTGTTTGCATCTTTAGGCTCAATACGAGATAAATGATCGATCACCACATTTTCCACACCCTTCTTGTCCTTGATTTCGACATCGAACTCTTGTCGGAGTAAAATCCAGCGAAGCAATCTTGGTTTGGCTTCCTTCCTTGAAAGCAAGTATTTGAGAGCAGAATGATCTATATAAACAAACCACCTTTGAACCTATCAAATAAGATCAAAATTTATCAAAAGCAAATGCAACAGCTAATAATTTTTTTCCAGTAGTAGCATAATTAAGCTGTGCTTATATCAAAGTTCTACTTGCATAATAAATGGTGTGAAAAATTTTGTTTTTTCTTTGCCCTCAACAGCACCTATTGCCACATCACTAGCATCACATGCTAATTCAAAAGGCAAATTTCAATCTGGTGCAATAATTATAGGTGTTGAAATCAATTTCTTTTTCAATATTTCAAAGGCATGCAAGCAATAATGGGAAAAATCAAAAGGTGTATCTTTATTCAAAAGATTACAAAGATGTTTAGTGGTTAAAGAAAAATCTTTTATAAATCGTCGATAAAATCCCCCATGACCCAAGTAACTTCTCACTCCTTTGACATTGGTTGGTGGTGGTAGTTTTTCAATGACATCAACTTTAGCACGATCCACTTTAATTCATTTAAAGGTATGTGGCCTAGCACAATCCCTTCTTCTACCATAAAGTGACATTTCACCTAATTCAAGACTAGATTTGTTTCCTTGCAAAGCTGCAGAACCAAAGCCAAGTTAGATAAGCAATTATCAATTGAATAACCAAAAACTGAAAACTCATCCATAAAAATTTCAATAAATTTCTCCACCATATCCGAAAAATTTGACATCATGCAGCATTGAAATGTGGCGGGGGCATTGCAAAGACCGAAAGGCATCCTTCTATATGCAAAAGTTCCGTATAGGCAAGTAAAGGTGGTCTTCTCTTGATCTTCTGGTGCTAATGTGATTTGATTGTAACCTGAATACTCATCAAGAAAACAATAGTAGGTGTGGCCTGCAAGTCTTTCTAGCATTTGGTCGATGAAGGGTAATGGAAAATGATCCTTTCTAGTTGCATCATTTAGTCTTCGATAATCTGTGCACACTCACCATCCCGTGACTGTTCTTGTTGGTATAAGCATATTATTGTCATTCTTCGTTACAGTTATTCCTCATTTCTTTGGCACAACATGTATAGGACTCACCCATGCACTATCTGAAATTGGATAAATGATTCCTGCATCGAAAAGCTTCAAGACCTCCTTATGCACCACTTCTTGCATTGACGGATTTAATCTTCGTTATGGCTGCACTATACGCTTAAAATCATCCTCCATTAAAATTTTATGCATGCTTATTGAAGGACGAATTCCTTTTATATCAGATACATTCCATCCCAACACTATTTTATGTTCTCTTAAAACTCTCAACAACTTCTCCTCTTCAGAATTATTCAAAGAACCATCAATAATAACATGAAAAGTGGAGTTTTGGCCTAAAAATGCATACCTCAAACTAGATGAGAGTTGTTTAAGCTCGAGTTGTGGTGCTGAAGAAGGAATGACTGGTGTATCTTCCGAATACTGAACACATTCCAAAATCTATTCATTTTCTGATTCAAGTGTTTCTGAAGTTGTTAAGCACTCATGCAGCGGTAATTTTTCAATTTCATCCCTGTGTCTCTTCCACAGCTTTTCTTACTAGAAAGCATGAGTGAACTTCTGAAGGAAACTTCATGGATTTAAATACATCAAAGTCACTTGCTCGTTGTCAACCCTTAGAATAAGTTTTTCTTATTGCAAATCAATCAATGTTCTCCCTGTGGCAAGAAAAGGTCTCCCCAAAATCAAAGGGATATATTCATCTTCCTCCATGTCAAGCACAATAAAATTAGTTGGAAATATGAACTAGTCTACTTTCACCAAAACATATTCAATGATCCCTCTTAGGTACTTGATAGATCTATCCGCCAATTGCAATGAAATTGTGGTAGGCTTTGCTTCTCCAATACCTAATTTATGGAAAACAGAATAGGGCATAAGATTAAAACTTGCTCCTAAATCACATAATGCTTTATGAAAAGAAGAATTTCCAATAGTGCAAGGAATTGTAAAACTCCCTGGATCTTTTAAGTTTAGGAGGCAGCTTCTTATGTAAAATTGCGCTACTCCCTTCGACCAGCATCACCATTTCATGCTCTTCCAACTTCTGCTTGTTTGATAAAATATTCTTCAAAAATTTAGCATATTTAGGCATATGTTCTAAAGCTTCAATAAGAGGAATATTATTATGCAATTGCGTAAAAATATTTAAAAATTCTAAAAACTGATTTCAAGCTTGTTCTTATTAAGTCTTTGTGGAAAAGGAATAGGTGGATCTGAAGGTGAATGAGAATAAGCTTCAGAATTAAACTCCCCTGAAATTTATTGGCTTGAAACTTCTTTATCCTTCTTAGAATGGTAATTGGCCACCTTCTGCATTTGTTCCTCCACAATTTGCTCGATCTCACATTGCTTTTCAACCACCTTTTGGTCGGCAGTTTGGGTTTGTGGCTGCTCAATTGTTGTCCCACTTCTAAGTGTTATTGCTTTGACATGCTCATTGGAATAACCACTGTGTTACTAGGTAATGTTCCTGTCGTTCTTTCTGTAAGAATATTTGAAATTTGACCAATTTGAGCCTCAAGATTGCGAATTGAAGCTCAAGTTGAAGTTGCAACATTTTGGATCGCCAAATCTGTCTTTTGCATGTACTGCATGAACATATCCTCAAGTGTCGGGTTCTTTTATTGTTGTTGAAAATTTTGTTGTGGTCCAGCTCCTCCTTGATTGTTGCTCCAAAAAAAGTTGGGGTGATTTCTCCATCCTGGATTGTATGTGTTTGCATAAGAATTGTTTTGCTTTTGAAAATTGACACAAAATTTGCCTGTTCGGCATTTGATTAAGCAAAAGGGTTCCCCACGTGGCAATCTGTACTTGAGTGATTTCACAATGATCACAAATTATATTAGTTTGAATAGCATTAACATTCATATTACTTATTTGTTTAGATAAAATATCAATTTTTGCATTTAAAGTAGTAATAGGATCAAGTTCAAAAACTCCAGCCACTTTTCTTGGCATTGTTCTCTCTGAAGACCATTGGTAATTATTAGATGCCATATCCTCTAAAAGGTCTTAGGCTGCTTCATCAGTTTTTCTCATAAGTGCACCTCCAGCTGCTGCGTCAACCATACATCGATTTGTAACTCCCAACCCATTATATGTCTACACTTGTAGCTACTTCGGAAGTTCATGATGAGGAAACTTTCTTAATAGCTCTTTGTACCTCTCCCATGCATCATATAATGACTTGGTTTCGAATTGAATGAATGAGGTGATGTCATTCCTTAGTTTTGCTGTTTTTGCTGGGGAAAATACATTTCCATAAATTTTTGCGCTAACCCCTCCAAAGTTGTGATGAATCCTGATGGTAAAGATTCAACCAAGTCTTTGCCTTATCTCTGAGTGAGAAAGGAAAGAGTCTCAGTCGAACAGCATCATTGGAAACTCCATTGAGTTTGAAGGTATCACATATTTCGAGAAAGTTTGCAATGTGAATATTTGGATCATCATGCGCTAGTCCTCCAAATTGAATTGTCTGTTGAATCTTCGGAATAATTGCTGGTTTAATTTCAAAATTATTTGCTTCAATTGCATGCCTTTTGATGCTTGATGTTGCTCCATTGACTGAGGGCATTGCATAATCCCTCAAAGCCTTGTTTACCTCTTCATTCGCCATGGATAAAGTGGATTTGGTGTTTTCTTACTTCTTCTTTCTGATCTGGCGTAAAGTTCTCTCAATCTCTGGTTCAAAAAATGTAGGCTCCAATGGTCTAGATCGGGGCATACACTCCTAAGTCTTGAAAAAAATAATAAAGAAAAATAAGTCAAAAGAAAATAAAGAGATAAAATAATAATAAAACTAAAAAAAAATCCAAACTAGTAACAATCTAGCAATTTTCAATATCAATAAAATAATAACTAGTCCCCGGCAACGGAGCCAAAAACTTGATGTGATTATTTGCAAGTGTACAAAATCGCAATAAGTAGTATAGATATGTGAAAAGAGTGTCGAACCCACAAGGACTAATTATTTTATCCAGTACCGAAATTACTAGATTAACTACTATTTGGGAAACCGAAATTTTAATAAATAAAACAACTAAATTAATCTAAAGATCTAAATTAACAAAAGAGAACGAAAATCTGAAAATTTTGTGATTTGTTAATGGCAAAACAAATTCTAGGGCTTTCGATTTCACCTAGTTAATCCCACACCATTTATAACTCCATTTGAATAAAAATATTATTTTTTCCAAGTTGTAGACCAAAATCCCCAATTTATTCAATATTCTTTCTCAAGCAATA
This sequence comes from Hemerocallis citrina, assembly GCA_017893485.1. Lineage (NCBI taxonomy): Eukaryota > Viridiplantae > Streptophyta > Magnoliopsida > Asparagales > Asphodelaceae > Hemerocallis > Hemerocallis citrina. Next base: position 172,167,347 of record CM030364.1, on the reverse strand, counting down.
TCAAAAATAATCTCATCAAATTATTTGTCATAGTTCATGCACAAATTACTAATTGAAAATTCATTAAGATCATTGGATTTATTAACGGTCACATTAACGGCGGTTCGCTCTTATAACAGTGTTTAATTTTATTAATTCGAAATAAAAAATTACTAGTTCGGTCTCTCCATGATTTAATAAATCATACAAAAGTTGGCCAAACAATTATAAGCATTAAGAACAAAAATCAAACACACAACCATGAAAAAATAGAAAAATAATATGGAATTAAAATTTTGTTATCAAAACTAGGCTACATCAAAGCCCTAGAAAAATAAAATTAGTTCATAATAAATTTGCAACGAACAAACATGTTCTTAGATTGCATAATAAAAAAAAAGAAGAGAAGAAAAGAAAGAACTCGATTGCTGTTTGAAGACCAAAATTGAAGAGCCTCAAGATCCGCGCACTGCTTTCTCTTTCTCTCTCTTCCTTCTCCTCTATTTTTGTTTCTGTGCTCGTCGAAATTCGCGCCGCCAACCTTTTGCACTTCAGAGCCTACTAATTTTTTTACTTTTATTTTTCTTTTGTTCCAGTCCCGCCTCATTTTGTGTGCCGCATGCCCACACAGAGCTGCAAACAGTGCCCCGTCTCTCTCCTCTGCCTATGTCCTCTCTATCTTTTTTTTAAATTTGTTGTTTGTAAGGTCAGCCGTCACTCTTTCTCTCTCGTTAAGCGTGTTCATCTCTTTCTCTTGGCTGCTGTATTTATAGGAATACGAACCAGTGCTATTAGGGTTTACTTTTGCATATAACCCCACTTTTTTCCTTTATGTCTTTCCTTTTTCTGATTTTCTCTTTATTTCTTTCTTCTTTTTCTTCTCTTTCTCTTTCTTGAAGCACTTGCTGCACGCACACAAAAAATAAAATCAGAATTTAGGATTTAAAAATAAAAATACAATTAATTAGTTTAAATTAATTAAACTAATTAATAATCACATTTGCCCAATTAAATCCTTTAAAATTTGTTTATTTCATTTTCATCTTCTATTAACAATTAAAATTTCTATTTGCTTTCCACATGGCCAAATTGTAAAATTTAAATTCAACAAATGAATAAAAATTAATCAATCATTCTTCTTGTTTTCTTTGTTATTTTTCACTGAAAATAATCACCTTTCGCATTAAAAAAAAATCTTATTCCTTCAAAAATAATTAATTAACTGAAATCTATGCAATTAAGATAAATTATTAACAAGATAGACGAATACAAGCAATTTTTATGGGTAAATGAGTACAAATATTTATATAAAAATTAAACACATCACTTCTCCTCTGGGAACAGAAGGAGGGGCACCAATAAAGAAGGACCCAAGAAATCTCAAAAGGAGTCCTCAGGTCAGTGTCTCTCTCCTTCGACATCACGGTTCGACAAGTTCACTCCCCTCAATGCCCCTCCTTTTGTTCATGGAAAACGAAGTAGACGGACTACTTCGGCCTCCTTCGAAGATGAACCCTGAAAAAAAGGAACAAAAAGGATCAAAACTGATGGTATTGATTCCACCGGGACCATGGCCATGACACAGAAGAGTTTTGGGGCCTAAAAAAAGAAATAGAATCCCTCATCGTTGAAGCTAACTTTCCAAATTCACTCGAAGGAACAACATTAGGCATCCTCCTGCCCAGGGGGCTGACAAGGGCCTAGAGAAACCCTCAGAGTGCCAGACTTGGAACCAAGAGCAGTTCTCCACTCCATCCACGGAGGACCAATGGGAGGAGAGTCCAACTCCTTCCGCAAAACCTTCGCCAGAGAAGTAAACTCGGGCATAACACCCCCGTTAAAGGATTAAGAGTCTCGGTGACTTTCTCAGACCATGACCTTGAGGGTGTTCGAACACCTCACTACGATGCGCTAGTCATTAGTCTAGACATGGTAAATCATGAGGTAGCTCTATAAACATACTATTCCTAGATCCATTTGAAAATCTTAAGCTCTCCCGAGACAGCCTCAAGCCTGCATGACACTCTCTACATGGCTTCACTAGAGTCTCCGTTCAGATAGATGTAATAGTCACACTAGATGTAACTACGAGTAAGGTCCCATCCTCTCGAACCGAGGCTATGGACTTTATGGTAGTCAACATGAAGGCCGCCTACAATTCAATCCTCGACCACCCGACCTCGCAGATCTCCTTGTTGTACCTTCAGTTTTCCACATAAACATGAAATTTTGAACATCCTCCGGGGTAGGGGAAGTGAAAAGAAGCCAAGCAGCAGCCCGAGTATGTTACACCACTACAGTGGGTGGCGCAGTCCTGACCCTTGACAATGTGGAACTTCCCCCATAGAAAAGCCACTACGCCTCTGAGCCAGTTGAGAAGAGAACCCTTGCTTTGAACATGATGAGACTAAGAGCTTGCATGTGAGAAAGACACCCTTCCCTCCAACTCAAAGCACGAATCATCAAGCATATCAGGGAGAACAAGGACCGTACAAAGTCTCCAAGAGCTGTCCATCCATGTGCCTACCAACTTGAAGACTTAGAAGGGAAGAAGATATCAAGAACTCAGATTGCTGAGCACCTCATGAATTTCACCGATAGTGCATAACACTCTCATCCAAGTCCCCTTAGTTTAAACATGTAATAAATGCCGATACTAATAACGGTCGCAGTATGTAATAAGGCTTACAACTAAAGCAATCGACTAGTTTGTTTTTTTTATAAAAAGTTCAGCATTTTCTTTCAAAAATTCTTACACTATTATCTCAATCCATGCAATGAGTTCGGCGTCAAACTCCTCTTCCAAGACTACACCAATAACTCATTAACTCCCTAAGGTGAGTTCGGAGTCTAGTTAGAGTTGCTCCCACAACTTGTTAACTCAAAGGCAAGTGCGGAGTCCAATTAGAGGTGCTTCCACAACTTGCCAACTCCCTAAGGAGAGTTTGGAGTCCAACTAGAGAATCTCCCACAACTTATTGAATCTACGGTCAGTCCGGAGTCCAACTAGAGTTTCTCCCATGATTCACTAACTCAAAGGCAAGTCCAGAGTCCAACTACAGTTACTCCCACAACTATCAAACTCTCTAAGGTGAGTTTAGAATCCATCAAGAGCTGATCCTATAACTCATTAACTCTAAGGTGAGTCCGGAGTCCAGCTATAGTTGCTCCCATGAATCACTAACTCAAAGGTAAGTTTAGAGTCCAGCTAGAGTTGCTCCCACAACTAGTCAACTCTCTACGGTGAGTTCACAATTCAGCTAGGGTTGCTCCGATAGCTCATTAACTCAAATGTGAGTCCAGAGTCCGGCAAGAGTTGCTCCCACGGCTCATTAACTCAAAGGCAAGTTTCGAGTCTAGCTAGATAGTGAGCTGCTTATTTTGTGTGGGAGCAAACAGATAGTGAGCTTATATTTTGAAGGAAACTACTAAATATCTAACCTTTGATCATCGCCGCAGAAAGTGGTTAGATCTCCTGATTGGATTTGATCGTTGAAAGAGCACCTTGATCTGAATTCGACGATTGCTGACGCGGCCGATGGACCCACAAAAAGTCGGAAACATTGGGGATGGCTCTGGCGCAGACCCTCCGATGCTCAAGTCAAAACCAAAGAGAGAAAGAGAGTTTAAGAGAGAAATTGCTGGTTACCTTCTGACTGAGGGAGGGGGTGGGTATTTATAGGTCTGAAAAATAGTTAGGAGATTAATATAAATTTATTATCTCTTGTTAATTCTCCCCCCTTAAGAGATAGAATTCGTTACTCTTTTAATGGAGACAAGAGATTTGACTATAGCCCCCATGGGCTAAGTGTCTCTCTTGGTGGGACCAGTCGCTTTTAATGGGCTTGAAAGCAGCTTATGTCTTGTTAATGAGCCTGAAGAAGGCCCAGACATATTAAAGAGGCCTGTTATTGTTAATCTGCGTGTACAAGATTTAAGATATGTGCTGAAATTGTACGGCACTAATTTGTTGAAATTTTACCATTATCATATTCGGAAGACGATTTTCTTGGCTTTCGGAAAGTAGTTTGCCTTGTTTCGAAGTTCTGGGGTACTATCTTGGCTTTCACAGACAACTAAAGATTCCTGGAACTGGTTGAAAGCTTCTGGAGGTGGCAGATATATTCCTGGACTTTTTCAACTTTTTCTAGAATTTTCCATAATTTCTTTTTTAGATTTTTAATGATTTTCCACAATTAATAATTGTTTTTTATTTTTTTTTAAAATTAATTATCCCAATTTTTAATTATTTTTCTGAATTTTGAATTCATTTTCCAAATCAAATAATTATTACTTTGAATTTTTAATTAAAATTTTAAATTTTAATTGATTTTTTGGGATTTTTTTATTAATTTATCAAACCTGGCAGTCTTTTTGAAGCGATCCTTTGAGTTGATCAAGCCTGGGCTTTCCCGCTGATGAGATCAGGCAGTCGTGATGGAGCGCTGTGATGAGGGGGTGACGGAGAAATCTAGTGCATCCATTAAGTTCGGTTTCGCCCTCTGAGTGGGATCAAGCAGCTGTGATGCAAGCGGAAGAGCTGAGGTGCTGTGGTGAGATTGCAAGCGTCGATCTCGCACTAGATCATGCATCGGGGTGATCAGGCGGTACATAAGTGAAGCAGAGTGGCAAGGATGAATGCAGTGATGTGGCGCGATCGTGAGCGTCTGTCATGGGGGAGCTCGTGGATTTGAGTGATTCGATGGCAGAGGGCGAGCACGAGGAGCTGTTTCATCGCTTGATGGTTTGGGAGAACAACGCTACGTGTTCTTTCTGCCGACCAGCTCCTACTTCGTCGAGCAAGTGTTTTGGGCGACCAATGTGCTTCAGTGACCGTAGAGGCCTATTGATTGTCACTTTGGCAACCAACGGTGCTTTGTCGACCACATCCTTTGTCGAGCAAGGGATTTAGTTGTTACGCCCTGCTTCTTAAAAATACGGAATATGAGTACATGACATTGGCCCAGTGAATGACTAACGTCACCCATAAGTTGTTTATCCGATCAACTCAACAATATAAATAATACAGAAAAATTACGTAGGCAATAATAATAATCTCATGAACAATAATACTTGGAATGAAGCAATATAACATATCTCAAATACAATAATAGTCCAATATCTGGAAATAATAATAGCAATATTATGGTCAAAAGCCCACAATACAATAGAATAACAATGGTCTAATAATTAAATCTCCATGATAAAATAATAATTTCTTAAGTGGCGATGCTCTCAATTTTCTTCACCAATGTTGTTCTCCCAACCCATCAGGCAATTCTCCATCAACACCTGTAAACACTTCATCTAAAAAAAGGAGAAAAACTGTCCGTGAACAGCAAGTAGAGAAAGCAGGAAACAATGGAATAATGGTATAACAATGATTCAATGGATCAATAGGAATCAATAACATGGCACGATAATCAATAATCAATATCATGGTAATCGATGCAATGGCTATAAACATTGATTCAATATTCGGTAACAGTAATCAATGATTAATAACAATAATACTTAGCCAATAATCGATATCAGTAGGAATAATGATGAACAATATGCAGTCGATGTCGTGTCAGCTCTTAAGTCTATTAATCATTTTAATCCTAACTAATGTAGCACTTCATGCGTCTTATTTATTTACCACATGGTTGCTACATACAAACAAGTTACGTTTAGGCCTAGTGGTGAATTTTACAGGGCTGTGTACTCAGGCATCATGTAAACAGGAATCATATCATGTCATGAAATCAGGTAGTGGATTCTAGAGGTGCCCCCCCCATAAATTCTAGAGGTTTCCCCCATCATCCCACAATGTGGCACTTAGCTCTACGTGGAACTTAGTTCCATATAATTTGTAAACAGGAAAACTGGTAAACATCTTCGTGAATCATATAATCATGTAATGGATCCTAGAGGTGGCCCCCGTAAATTCTAGAGGTGGCCCCCATCAACCCCTGACGTGACATTTAGTTTTACGTGGCACTTAGTTCCATATAACTTGAAATCATGAGAAACACATGTAATACCCCAGATTTTTTAAATAATTTTTTTAAGATTTATAAATAAATTAAAATAATTTTTGGTGATTTAATAAATATTTTTCCGAAAATTATCTTTTTACACGTGCAAAACACGTGCAAATATTTTCTTGGGAAGTTCAAAATTAAAAATTATTTTGGGAAAACTCATTATTTATTATCAAATATTATTTGTGATTTTTTTGGATTTTTTGATAATTATTGGACTTATTTGCAAATATTACAAAAAAAGGACTTTTGTGCAAAATCACCAATTCAGAGATAAAAATTTTACTTTTTGTTTTAATGAATTTGGTTTATTTTACAAGTTTTGATGAAAAATGGTCTTTTTGCAAAATTGTCATTTAGAGGGGTAAAAGTGTAAATTCATTTTTTGAACCTTTTAAATAGTGCCGAATGACTTTATAATGGTTTTTTTTGTTTTTAAATCTCAAATAAATTGGTTTTATCAAGTTTCCAAGTATATGGATCTATATATATGTAAAGATGTGTTTTAAAAGGAGTATTTTTGCAAATGTGTTCAAAACCCTAAAACCTTGGATCCCGCCCTATTTAAGGGTGGAGTGCAGCTGTCTTTTGCTGCATAACACAAATGATTTTATTATTTCTATTTTCTTAGAGTTTTCAAGCGTGGATTCTTGGCTTTTCTTGCGAAAGAGGATTTCTTTTATTCTTTATTTGTCTTCGTTCGATTTCTTCAACAAGGTGAGTGATATATTTGTTTTGTCTTATTCTTTGAATGTTGTATGTGGTGTTTCATCTACTAGAAAGAATGATAGGTTTTGGGTATGAATATATATGATGGATTGGATGAATTGGTGAATTAAAATTGGATCTTTTATGAAAACCTAATTATTTATGAGTAGAATTGCATGTGGATGATTTGAGATTTGTGGAATGATCCATTATAAATCATGAGTAGGCTATTTCTTTTGGATTAATGCTGATTTGATTGAGCATGCTGAATGTCATGCATACATTGATTAAAGATGAGATTTTTATTGAGTTTGGATGAATGCAACTTGGTTATGGTGATGTTAAATTTGTGTATGTTTATGAGTCAATAATGGTGATTGAGTTTGAGAAAGTTTGATAAGGACTAATGAATCAAGAGATCATGTCTTGAGAATTAGATTTGTGATAAATCGAATTGGGTTTGATGCGACAAGACTAAATTGGAGATTTTGTGATTTTGTGAGAGGTTTTACTTGAATTTGGATTTCTCCAATACTAAGATTTAAATCTGAAAACTTTGTTAATTTTAACTGATGGATTTGTGAAGTTCTTTTGGTGCACAAACATGCACAAACATTTTACATGAAGATCGTATTTCATTGCTTTTAAAGAAATTGAGTCTTTATGTGTTTTCGAAGAATTTGACTATATCCCAACTTATTTTGGTATTGATATGGTTTGGAATATAAAACGAAGTTATTTTGATGTATGATTGATTCTTAGAAACTCTACTTTTGATATATGCACAAATTCATATTCTATTTGGAGTAAATGAACAAATTGTGATTTTTATTAATTCAATGTGGTTTTGATTTTTTTTTGGACTCTTATATATCCTACAAGTCGTGTTTAATCATATCAGAAATATGCTTTTACAAAATTTGTTTTCATAAAGTAAAACTCCGTATCGGTTGAAATGTGCACAACTAAAAACTGCAGTCTGCAGGTCGACAATCGACCGGTTAAATTTTACAATCGACCGTCTCTACCTGGCTGCTGTGTTTTCTCGTTTTCTCGAAATTTCGTGTGAAACAGTCGACTGACCCATTTTTACAGTCGACTATCTCTGCTCTATTTTGATATTTTCTCGAAGTTTTGGATTTTCGCTCTGGACAGTCGACCGATGACTTTTTACAGTCGACTGCTACTCCAAGTGTTGGGTTTTCGCTCTGGACAGTCGACCGATGACTTTTTACAGTCGACTGCTACTCCAAGTGTTGGGTTTTCGCTCTGGACAGTCGACCGACTGCTGTTTACAGTCGACTGTTATCGCTCTGACTGATATTTTCTTGAGTTTTCTGATGCATCTTTTGAACGATTGTTCCTTCAATATTATATTGTTTTAAAAGATGTTTTACTACAGCTTAAAAATGTTTTACACAGATTTATGTTGGAACTTTAAATGTATTATTTTGGAACTTATTTGAGTTATATGTACTTTCAAAGGAATTAATGTTTTGTGATATTCTACAACTTAAAAATATGGTTTTCAGTTATTTAATAGAATTAATATTTATTTGGATTCTGGAATTTAATATAAGATTTGGGTTTTTGTTGATTGGAGAAGTTTCTTCATATAATCATTTTGAAAATGGATTTGTGAGTTTTGGTCTTGATGATATCTCTAGGAGTTGAGTGAGATTCCTGTGAACCGGCAGATGTGATTTGTTAATTTAGACCTGTAGGGTCTTGGTTTGGTTGTTGTGGAATTAAGTCCGGTAGGATACACTAACTCTAGAGATGGGGATTTTGTGTTTTTAATAATAATCAACTTAAGGACAGACACTAGTGGAGACATGATGGAACTTGGAAAACGTAAGAATATGCTCTTGGTTTTGTTAGTCCAACGGATGCGTTCCAGGATTGTGTGTTGTTCTGTCTCGAGAGGACATTTGTATGATGCTTGCACGTTGAGGGCTGTGGTGCCTATTCGCAGAGTATTCTGGATCTTGTTTCCATCACCGTAGTAGGATTAGTTGCATAACGAGGGATCTAACCCTATAAAGTGGAGAACGATAAGGGCTTGCACCGGACCTATGTACTATAGAATGCATAGAATCCGACAAGTATGCATTAGAGAGTCAGCATATCACATCGATGTTTTCTTGACTTGATTTTATGCATGTTTGTTTCTGTTTTTCCTACACTTGATACTTAGTCTAGTTTTACTTGTTGTTTTCATGATCTACTATTTACTATCTTATATTTCTTGATGTTTTCATTCTTAACTTATTGTTACTTCTCATTTCATATATTCTTGCTGTTAATACATGTTATTGATGACTTTATGCCTTATGTTTTATTTTTGTTGTTTTCTTTTTATGTCACTCACACCGTTATGGCTGACCCCTGTAGTTTTGGGGGTTAGGGTTATCTCTAGCCTCATGTTTTACAGGTAGGTACTTGTAGCTTGGGATTTGGATGCTTGTGCTAAATTGATGTTATAGCTTATGTAAAATTGTAAAAGATGTGTTGTACAGAAAAGATTGTAATTCAAGGTGTTTTGTATTCCGTTGTATTTTATAAACAAGTAATGTAATAAAAGTTGAAATAAAAATTATCTGTGTTTTTTTTTCTATGTTTACTATTGCAATTGAAGTTGATGCTGGGAATTGTGCTACGTATTTCTGAGATATTATATTGGAAATTCGGGGCGCTACAACACGGGCCCTCTTCCGAGTACACTTACCTATATTGTCCACTACTATGGTCTTTCCCTTAACCCCAACTTGTTATTTATTATTATTATCAAGAAAAGCATGAAAGCATGCGAAATAGGACAAGTAAACATGATCAAGGATAGGGAATAAGTTCAGGCTAGGTAGAATGCATATTCGAGTATCAAACAAATTGTAATTATTAAAAACGACGAGAATTCCAATTCTGGACAGCATGACGTTGCTGCACCAAATCTGAGATTCCGGCCACCACGGGAAAGCAAATCTGAATCCGTCAGAAAATCTAAAAACTAGACTCTCTACCGAATCCAGTGCATATAAACAAGATACATAAAAGTTGTGGCAACTGGTGTCAAAACAGCAAATTACACAGGATTCGTGTTCAGCCAGAATTTGTAAAATTGTGTTTAGAAACATGAAACAGGTATGAAACTTTATCAATTAATTCTAGGAAATTAAGTTCCTATAGTGCGTCTAGTATCAGCATGCAAAATTTCAGGTCATTATCTTACAGGTAGCATAGTAAATTTAATTGTAAAATAAAGTGACGCAGCAATTTTATGAATCTGGAATTAAAAACACAACTGTAGTAAAACGGATATAACTTTTGCTACACAACTTGGAATTCATAAATTCAAGATGTTTTGGAAACTAGAAAGATAAGGCTATAATTCATATTCAGAAAGTAATTCATTTTAAGATCATTTACTGGTTCAAAAACACCAGTCAATGTACAAGTCAGCAAGCGGTATACATGTTTAGGGTAGTTTTCATGAAATAAATTAATTTAAACATGATGGGTATCAATTCTATTAGTCAATAAATTATATAATCAGGATGATGAGTGTCAAAACATGATAAATAAAATTAGAACACACTCACACGTCAATTTATCATCAATCGATCATCAATCGATCAAACACATACAACCAATCAATTGTCTCTACAATAGTTTATTTGTGTGACGATTATATGAACAATCTTATCATCAATTCTATATGCACACATGAAAGATTCAATCTTTGGAGTCAAAAGTGGCACGATGTCAAGAATATTTGGGTTAGCTCGTGTAAACCCTCAATAGACCCAACGAAGATGATCAATACAGCGATATGATAACGAATAGTATCTACTTACAAGAATTTCAATAACACTTGAATTTGATACAATTAGCAATTCAAGAGGACAGTGACTTTCCTGTTAGATGGTTAATTCAAATACCAAGAATAATGGGATGAGAATTCCCAGTGACGAATCAACGAACACGGAAACACGTGCACTCTACGTGCATCACACACAAAATGACAACACAGCAACGGATACCCTACTCTTCCACAACAGCAAACACAATCCTTTCTCCTTTACACAAATAGTATACCCCAAACACGGGTTCGGGATCCTACTCCATAACACCAAACACCGAACCCACACAGCAAAAATAGCGGATCCAAGACCAAACCAAACACCAAACGGTGAAATCCCAACTCTCTCTCCAAGCAGCAAACACAAGTCCACCATCCCTCATTCTCCACAGCGACAGATAGATAGAGACAGCAGGAGGGAACGGTGACTGGCGGGGCGTTGCGGTGGTGAGGGGTGTTCGGGGTGACTGGTGGGCGGTGTTGTAGTCGAGGAGCGACACAGCAACCAAGGGACGACCAGCGGGGGGGTCGACACTCTGTTTCTCGACGAAACAGAGGAGGAGCGGGATGGCGAGGATTTAAGGTCGACAACGACGACGACGGGGATAAGGGGGACGACGACGAGGGTGAGATGACGTGATGACGAGGGCTTCGGGATGGGTTTCTTTGAAAGCAGGGTGAAACAGAGGATGGGGTGAAGGTGAAGGCGGGATGGTGGTCGGCGGGGGTAGGGTGAAGACGATGACGAGGATATGAGCGGATGGCGAGGACGGAGATGGGTTCGATGAGGGATGAGCGATGACGAAGCTTTGACGGGGGGAAAAGGAGGTGAGGCGACGAAGATGATGGGTTCTCAGGGCAATGGCGATGGGATGGAGATGGGTCGAGAGAGACAGAGGTGCGGAGAAGGAGAGGGAACAGGGTTGGCGACGACGATGAGGGAGGTTGAAGGCAGGATAGAGGCGATGAAACGATGGATGAAGGAAGGAGACGATGGGTTTTTGGAAGGGAAAGTTGAGGAAGAAGATGAGGGGGGGTCTGTACAGTAGGGGGCGACTACTGTTGAAGCTAGGGTAGGTTTAGGTTAGGGTTAGGTTTTAGGGTCTTAGAATAGTGTATATAGGGAATTAAGAGATGTTGGGTTTTTGGGTATCGGGTTTGGGATCCAATAAGAGTGGGTTTAAAGGGGGTTTAAATCCAATAAAAAATAGACTACAGGATTTTTCAAATATACATATAAACATACATTAAATCAAATAATAAAATACAAATAAATGAGTATGTTCCAGTTTTATAATAATAATAATAATAATAATGACAATAAGAACAATAATATTAATAATTACAATAATATTAGTGACAAAAATATTAATATGAATAACAATACCAATAATAATAATAATAACAATAATAAAGATAATAACCGAAATTAAAGTAATAGCGATAATAATAAGATTAAAATGATCCAATAATAATAATATATACGCTTTAGACTCAAATATAAATGGCCGATCAATCAGAATTAGAAATAGGAATAAAATACACCATTATTCGAAATAATTAAAATTTTCGATTAGAAATCACTTTAATAAATATCCGAAATAAATTTAGCACAAAATAACTTTATAAAAATCAAATTGTAGAAAATACACGGAAAATATTTATTGTCGGGAATGGGGTTTACATTAGTGACCTCATCGTTCATCACCTTTGTCGAACCTGGAGCTTGGTCGACCACTGCCTCATCGACTAGGCATTTTGGCTACCAGGGCTTTGTCGACCTCGGAGTTTGGGCGACCACAGATCTTCGGCTACCACAGGAGCTTCGGCGATCATAGTCTCGGCGACCACCAGTCCCGTCAACCAAGAGTTTGATCAAGAGCTTCTCTTCGTCGACCGTACGTTTCAGTGACCAAGCTTCAGGAGACCATCTCCTTTGTTGCCAAGTTTTGGCAACCAAGATTCATGTTTCCGGCGACCTAGGGTTCAGGCGACTTTCCTTTCGTCGAGGCTATGGTTTTTAGGTGAGTTAGAGCTTTGTGGGTTTGAAGCTTACCTTTTTCGGGTCCGAATTGGAGTCAGAGTTTGGATTTGATCTTCTCCAACGGGTTTGGAGCTTTGGAGCTACGGTTTTGGTGAAGCTTTTCCTGCACCTAGTACGAATGAGCATATCAGAGCTAAAATTGCAGCTTCTACTATCAACCCCTTATGTGTTCTCCATGGTGAGGAATGTATTAATGGATATTCTTTTGATGTCCTTGGTATTTTCTCTCTTTCTACCTTGAGCTAGATTATAGTTTTGAAGAATTTGACAGGGTTGCACAAAATGGATTTGATTCTGCTGCTTTGACTGAAATTGCTTCAGGAGATGGTGTATATGATCACAATAAGGTGGGGGGAGGTGGCGTAACTGGTTCCATTTAGCAAGTTGAGAGAAACAACGTACTAAATAAGGCTGGAAGATTGGGAGATGCCCATATGGCCCTACAAGCAAGGCTGATGAGCCAAGCTCTTCGGACGCCCTTTTTCTCTCTCTGACAGTTTTGATATTTATCAACCAAGTGAGGAGTTGGGTTTTGTTGTTCTAAGAGCCATAGTTGATCCCGAGTTTTGTTCTTCTTTGAAGTGGGTGGTGCTCGAAGTTGGTGGTGTTGGAATTTTGCCAAACTTGAAGTCGGGTTTTATTGAGTAAAGAGCTAGGGAGTTTTGTATGTGCTTCAGGATAGTGTTTCATTCTTTGTGCATATATATATATATATATATAAGAATTTATTTGTATTAGATTTCGAAGGCAATCATAGATTAAATACACAGCAGAAAAGTTACAAAAAGATCGAAACCTAGCCATGGATCCATGCGAAAATAATAAATCGTGTTTAGGAGTTGTACCTTCAAGATGGATCTGCTGAATCCACAGTATGCCGATCACAGCACTACAATATTGCGGTGCCTCTACGTTATCCACACGAACGGAACAAAAAACGGCTCTCCTTCAGACCGCAGTGCTAGCTGCAGGAAGGGGATGTTCCTCTTCACGATCTATCTCTCTCACTTTCTGTGACGGCTAGGGTTTTCCACGTGTCTTTTCTACATATACACATCATATATATAGGTGCAGAACACCAACCCTAAGAGAGTAATGAGGTTGTTGGGCTCACAATCTGACCTGGGTCAGATTCGTATGTGGGTCTTTGAACTTTAGTTGGCTCATTTAATCCAATTAAATGTCCAACCAATGTCAGGAGTCCAAGTCTTACTTGGATCCCTAATTAAATTCATCTTATGAATTTAAATCTCAATTTCGATTCATTCTAAGTGTGTGACCCTGTAGGTTCCCATTACGTTGACAGTAATACTAAAATCATATTCTAGTATTACAAATAGTGAGCGGTATCTAGCAATACATCACTGCAACTCAAGTAATGGGAAGGTTAGTGATTTGACATAACCTATCTGTGACCAATTTACCATGTCGTATAGTCCCTTTGTCCAGATATCTTAATTGACCACAAGATATAGAGCGTGTCACCCTTGTATAGTTCAATCTTTGGTTTCTTGATGTCCGAGTAGACTTACTAATACAAATGAGATCAATATGTCATATTAACTCATTTGAGCACGGCCATACATTTTGCAGTCTCACTCAATCAGGGGGCCCGTAGATATCGCTCATGTTATGTAAGAGGGACAAATCCTATCTAAGTCACTTACATCCCTCCGCATGATTTGTAGTATATCCAATAGTCGAATTTATAATCACCTTAATACAAGAAACGTTTGACGATATTAAAATATATAACTTCTCATGTAGGGAACCGTAGTGACTTCAAGTCAAAAGACTACGTACACCATGGTCACTGTGAGAACCGCTTATGATACTCACGTAACGATCCATGCAACGTTCTCATGGTGGGTCAGTCAAGTACTTTATTACTTTAATATGTACCCATGTGAAGACTTGATATCTCATATTCATGACCCGTGAGTATGGTCATCAGTCTAAGCACACACTAGTCTCTATGTATTATCGTTGTTCTAATTCATAATAATACTTGATTAGGGATATTTAAGAAAAATGTTCTAATTTCAGCCAATAGGATCTCATAATCAAGTCATGCATTTGATGGCCCATGAGATTAAACTTACTATTCTAAGGACTTCATTATGTTCATTTAATTCACCATAAATGAAGACTTGATATCTCACATCGATGACCCGTGAGTATAGTCATTAGTCTATGCACAAACTAACCTCTATGTATTACCGTTATCCTAATTCACAATAATACTTGACTAGGGACAATTAAGAACAGTGTTCTGATTTCAGCCATTTGGATCTCAATATCAAGTCATGCACTTGATATCCCATGAAAATGAACAAACTATTCTAAGGACTTCATTATGTTCATTTAATTCACAATAAATAACACAATAAATGAAATGCATCACAATAATTAACACAATAAATGAAATGCCTAAATATGCAATAAATGTCATGATACAATGTAAACTAGTAATGTCAATACAAAACTGGTCTCTAGGGCATACAACAATAGTTTGAACATTCAAAATGTTCAGCACGTCATGAAGATGGTACGAAATACATATATATGCATTTATTTAAGGCTAAATTTGGGGGGGAAAAACCTTGAACTATACCCTTTATGAAGAAAAACCTCACTGAACTTTTTTATGTGCAAAAAACCACACTCAAGTATAGTTCCAAAAAACCCACTCCGACGGTGTGAGCTTTCTGCTAATGTTTAGTGAGGTTTTTTGACAATAATGAGAAAGATGCATGTTGTTTTCTGAAAATTTGTACAGATGAATGAGGTTATCTAATACAAGCAGAAAAGTTAGATGTGGTATTTTGAAAATATACTTCAGGGGGGGTTTTATCAACCATACTTGGGTGTGGTTTTCTGCGTAAAAAAACGTTCAGTGAGGTTTTCTGCATAAAGGGGATAGTTCAAGGTTTTTTTCTTTTCAAATTTAGCTTTTATTTAAACGTCTTGAAGCAAAGGCTACATGTCTCTGAATTACTTGAAATTTGGCACACATCATCTTGATGATATGTAGAGTGATGTGAACATGTGATCGAGATTCAGATCACTAGCTTATTCCTAAAAAAAACATTTTCATGTCACTCATCTCACCATCTCATAATAGCATGACTCATATATATAGAATAATGCTGATATGAAATGGTGTGATAAAAATATATTTTTGAGAAATGAGCGATTTGAGTCATCCGAATCTCGATCACACCGTTCACATCACTCTACATGTCATCTAGATGGTGTGTACAAAATTTTAAGCCATTTGGAGGCCTCTAGCCTATGCACCAAAACATTGAACACGTCATGAAAATGGTACGAAATACATATATATGCATTACTTTGAACGTATTGATGCATTGGCTACAGGTCTCTGAATTGCTTGAAATTTTGCGCACATCATCTTGATTACATGTAGAGTGAGATGAACGATGTGATCCAGATTCAGATGACTCAAATAGCTTATCTCTCAAAAAATATTTTCATTTCACCCATCTCACCATCTCATTATATATATATATATATATATATATATATATATATATATATATATATATATATATATATATATATATATTATAATGTGAAAGTTGGGGTTGTCATTTGTAGACAACCAGTAATTTGTAGACATTCAACCACCTAATCCCAACCATTCATTTTTAAGTTGGAGTTATAATAACCATTTATTTAACCATCTAAAGTTAGTTACCATAATACCCTCAAAGTATAAATTTATTTACGACATAATTATTTATAAAAAGTGCCACTTATATAAAATAAAAGTTGGCGCCACTGGGGATAATTTGTAAAGAGTATGTGATGAGTAAATGGAGGTTTCAAGTTCGAGGCTGGACTACGTCTGAATTTTTATTTTTAAAAAATATATATTTACTAAGACGTGCATCGCATGTGTAAATTACTAGTATATCTCTTATATATAATGGGAGAGTTGGAGTTGTAATTTCTCAACACACAAACTTGTGCTACACGTGCAACTCCAACTCTTGCAATAATTACAACAAAAATAAACAAATTTAAAAAATTCACCTATCTAAAAAATCATTATTTTTTTAACACCAAACTTTATGTTGCACGTACAATTTGAATTCTACTTATGAACACATGAATCGCACATACAAATTGTAGCTTTTGCTTCAAAATATTTTTCCCAATTACGTACAACGCACGTCTAACTCCAAAATTATTTCTTAACACGTGCATCTCAAGTGATAATCCTTTAACTCTTATTAAAACGTGCATCACACGCTATATATAGAGGGCGTGCTTCAGTTGCACACTCCTTCTGTGCACTCTCCCTCAGCCGCCTGATCTTGATCTTCATCACGATCTTGATTGTGTGGCTGATATCCATCCCGCTCTCTCACTTATGATGAATGGGGTATTGTAGACATTTCCCCTCATTCTCTATCTCTTTCTTTGTCTACTCTCTCCCCAGGCCCCGCTTTCATTTCACCCCCAATCTCCAATTTCTTTGTTCTCATCAAATCCACCGAATCCCTAGCTCGATCTGAGTGATTCTCACATACAGGCCATTTTGAGAAATTAATTGCGTACATGGGCCACTAGCCAAATTATTTGCGGAGAAAGGCCAATTAAAGAAAATCTTACAAAAACAACTCTACCTTTGAAGATATTTACACAATATTAAAACTAACAATTTACATAACTTATTAACTTATTTAAAAACTGGGTATTTCACAGAAAATAAAGAAATTAAGATTAACAAATCTTACAAATTTCAAAATAAGATACGTTGATAGCAAACTAATAGAAAGAAAGCATATAACTAATAAGGAAATATTAAAATATTTAGTAGTAACAAGTAGAATCACTCAAAAACTACCTAAAGCGATAGAACAGGAAATAACATACAAGGTAATAGATTATAGAAACGAAGAAGTAAGTTAGTGTTACCAACACCTGCTAACATACAGAATATTAGGTTAAGTTTGGTTAATAGTCCAAAAGGAGAAATGTTAAATTCAAAAATAGAATCAGAAATTTATATGATAAACATACAAGAGTTGGAAGAAGATTACAATGGTCAAGAGTTTTAGAAACTATGAGAAAAGATTTAAAAATCATAAATAAGAATATAAAAGAACTAGGTAGATATATAACCGAAGACACAGAAAAAGAACTAGGCATAACGGAAGAAGGTACGAAGGAGTTAGAAGCCATAACAAAGTTTAATATAAATATTTAGAAATATAAGATTTAGTGGCAAATCCCAATTCAAAGGAAGTAGAGGAAGCCTTAAAAAATCTAGATATAACGAATGAAGAAATAAAAATGGATCAAGAGAAAGAAAAGATTATAGAACAACCTACAGAAATTCCAACTGATATGTACAAAATCTTAAGGCCACCACCTAGTAAAAGACCTTATCACCTACCATGGAAATGGCAAAACACAAAAAAAAAAAGTTAGGAAGAGATAAAGAAAAAGAAACCTCAAAATATGAACCTGCAAAATACTACAAAAAATGAATAGCAGGAAATAGAGAATGGCTAGATCTAGACTGCGTAATAGACGGAGATAGAAAAATAGAAGAATGAGTAAAGGCTTCACTGATAGTAGAATTTAGGCAAAACCATTTAGGAAACTCATTTGAGAAATTTATAGAAGCAACCTTTATAGGAGTAGTAGCAAAATAGTGGAATGGACTAAAGGAGAAGAAAGAAATGCTATCAGAAAATCAAGATCAATTGATGATAAAGGAACGAAGAAAGCTCAGCACAACGAACCTTAGGACTAAAAGAAATAATTACAAATTACGAAATAGCAATAAGAACCTTTAGCATATTTTTACTGTCTTATCATATAATTATTCTTAACACTTTATTTGTAAAATATTTTATTTTTATAAATGAAGTGTTAAGAATAAGTATATGATAAAACAGTAAAAATATGCTCTACGATAAAGGAGAAAAACACACTATATACAAAAAGAACCAAGTAAGATGGAGACTAAGCAATTTAGAAATATGCGATAAGTGTTATTTTGACAACTATGCTTGTAAATTCCGAGAATATTTTCATGATAATTATTATACAAAAGAAGAAAGGAGTCCAATCTTGGACTCATTCTTTCTAAAACTACATGATCCATGGAGTATAAACATATATAGTGCATACATAGGTGAGAAAGTAAAACAAGAAGTAGATACTTTAGGGTATAGAACACAATTTGTAAAAGATTATAGGGATAAAGTGTGCCAAGGAGCTAGAGCAACAATAAAATACCATAGAACGTATAAACAAAGAATTTTTTGTGAAGGACCGAATCATTGGGGATGTAATAATAACTATAAATATATAAAGAGAAGTAAACACAAATTCCAAAAATATAAACTAGAATATAGCAAAACTTTTTAAAAATATAAAAACCCATATAAAAGATACTTCAGAAGAATAAATAAAAATAGATAATATCCGAAAAACCCAAAGAAATATAATTGTTATATATGTGGAGAAGTAGGACATATATCACCAAATTGGCCTAAAAGAATGAAAAAATAAAATGTAAAATACGTAGAAGAAATTGAAGAAATGAATAATATAAACTATGAACTCATAGAATATGAGGAAGACTGGTTAGAAATTAGAGAAGATGACGAAAAATGGTATTGGAAGGAGATAGTGGAAGTAATGAATGTGAAACAGAAGAATGTGAAATAAATATGATGACAGAAATAACAGAAATATAAGAACCATTAAAAAGAGAAGAAAACAATGAAGAAATAAGGGAAAGAATGTGCTTTGACATAAAGAAATAAGATAAAATAAGAGCAACCAAATTAGATATAAACCCAAAAGGGATATTTAAACTACCAATATTTGAAAGGAAAAATAATACCATCATAATAGCTAGGAATAATGAACAATCTATAGATATTGAGCAACCTCAAGGAAAAACCATAACCGCATTAATAACTGAAAAAATAACACGACAAGAGATGGAAAAAAATAATTGAGAAAATCAGAAACATATTAAGACACATACATTTAGGAGCTGTGCAAATAATAATAAAAGCTTATTTTCAGGAATGAATAAATACACCCCCGTAAATATACAAAATGGATGATAGAATAATATCAAGTATACAAGATACCTTAATACGAATAGTACAAGAAAACTTAATGTATCAAAAGATAAAATTTACAATAAAACCTAATTTCTCTATAAGTATGACTGAAGAAAATAAGGACAAAAGTTTAGTCATGTACCACAAATTATCAGGAATAGAAATGATAGAGAAAAGCAAAGTTACGAGTATACACATAAGAAATATTTATGTTTTCACTAGTAAGCATGAAGTATAATATAGGAATACAGATAATTTTAAAATAGAACCATTATTCACCGAAATTATAAGATACAAACCAGCTAGAGAAAATTCTGAAATGACTATACCAAATTATATAGAATTTGACTTTAATAAAGCAAAAGAAATTACAAAAGGAAAAGCACCACAAATAATATTCAAAAAATGTTCACTATCAATAAGAAACAAACAACAAGCTTTGAAATTAATACCAATAATTAATACATTAGACAATCAAAACAATAATCAATTTAAAATAGAAATAGAATATTATGACAGTGAAAAATGGAATAAATAAGTAGCCCTGATTGATACAAGAGCTACTAATTTACATATTAAACGAACAAATATAAAAACAACAGAATTAATACCATTAGAAAATCCATATTACTACCTAGACTATTATAATAATAGACATCCAATTGTACATAACATAATACTGCCACTGAAGATAAATGGTAAAAATGAAATGATATTACAATTACATGTAGATCCAGATGACCATGTTAATGAAATGATGTTAGGAATTGACTTCCTTACATCAGTACAACCTTACTCAATCCAAGAAGAAAAATAACAATAACAGTAAATAATGAAAGTATAGTAATAAATAGAATATCGTGTAAATGAATCCATTAAGAGCAACAAAAAACATATTATACATACTAACATAATTTGTTTACGAAGAATGCAAATCAAGAAACTATCATAGTGTAACCCCTGTTTCTGATTATACGGATTTCCATTTCCTTTCTTTCTTCTTCATGTATTCTTGTATTTCAATTTCTGTATAAATTCTATCTGATGCAATTAAATCCTTTTGAATCTCCTATTGAAACCCAAATTTTATTCCAAACTAGAATCATGTCTCTCTTCTTTTTATTTATTTACTTTAAAGCCCAAGTTAATCCATACTATCATTTATTGATTATTCTTAATTCATGAAAAGCCCAACAATTATTATTGAATTTATTATATTTAATTGAAGCCTAAATCCAAGCCCATCTCCTATTGGACTCCAACCCACAAACCCATATGTTCACCCGTATACAAATTTGGTCACATTCTCTTCAACTGCACAATTGCCCTATATCCCAATCCTCCCACTATATCCAACTACCCAATATTATATTATTATTAAATCCTAAAACCC
This sequence comes from Hemerocallis citrina, assembly GCA_017893485.1. Taxonomy (NCBI): domain Eukaryota; kingdom Viridiplantae; phylum Streptophyta; class Magnoliopsida; order Asparagales; family Asphodelaceae; genus Hemerocallis; species Hemerocallis citrina. The sequence continues at coordinate 172,146,217 of CM030364.1, read as the reverse complement.
CTACCGTTACTCTCTCTCCCCGTTATTCTCTCTGCTCGTCCCCCTCTCTCAACCTCCCTCTTTCTCCTCTGTTCCCCAACAGAGAAACCCAACAAAACGACCCCGTCTTCCTCCTTCTTTTTCCACCGGGCTCGTCCTCCGACCACCATATTGTGCCGCTCTCCCTCCACTTGAACCACTGCCGAAGTCAGAAGCTTCGCCTCCATTGCCGCGCCTCTGAACCTCATCGCTCCATCCTCTCGCTCAAGCCTCTGTCACCATCGTCTTCCTCCTCTTTGTTGTGCGGCATCGAAACCCAATGCCGCTCGAGCACCACTCATCTTACTCCGCTACTTCCCCTGTGCACCACCATTATTGTCGAAGAACCCAAACAGAACAGAGAGCACCCACTCGAAGCCCTTCGTCTTCCTCTCGACCTTCGAGCACTTCTCGCTTGAGCCATCTTCATCGCCTCCTTATCGTCAACCTCCACCTATCTCCATCCTCTCCACAAGTCGACCAACTTCATCAGTCGCCCTCGCCTCCTCGTGAACACCCCTGCATCGTTCTCCTGTTCTGAATAAGAATAGTGTTCACTCTCATCGAAGCCCTGCCATTGCCCTTTGCCGCTGCCATCGCTTCCCGACTGTAGCGCCGCGGCTAGCGTCCCCACTAGTCATCGTCGTCCTCGCCTCGCTGCAACGCCACTGCCATGATTGCCGGAGTTCTCCCTCCATCGCTCTCTCTCTCTCTGTCTAAAGGAAGAATGAGAGAGGGGATTGGTCGGTTTTGGTGTGTTGCGGTTGTGTGGGTTGGGATACCATTTTGCTGTTGGCTGTTCGGGTAGAGGGAGAAGAGACAGTGGCTGATTTATTGTGTGGGTGTTTCGCTGTTGTGTGCTTGGACCCACTGTTCTGGTGTACCCTGTTTTGCTATTTGGAGTTTGGGATCAGATCCAGCGTGCTGCTGTTTTGTGTGTTGTGATCACCGTTGCTGATTGCTGGTTTGGATTGCACATGATTCACACATATTCTTTAGATCGTCGCCCAAGATTCTGATCCCGTTATTTTGGTTATTATAATCTAATCGTCCACAAAAGGCAAGTCTACTTGAACTCATTTAATTTTTCTAGTTCAAGTTTATTGATCTCTCGCAAATAGTTCCCTTCAATTATCGTAATACTACTTTGTGTACTTCCGTTGGGGGTATCGAGGGTTTACATGAGCTAACCCGACGTACTCTTGACATCGTATTATTATCCATTGACTCAAACCGAAACCTATATACACACACGACATGAACAAATTGACTAGAACTTGCATATGAGGAAAATATATTTTGATCGAATACATGTTGATTGATTGAGATCTTGTGACTGGAACTATGACATGATAAATTGACTTGTACACTATAAAAATCCATCCTAATTGCTGTACATTAGTGTTAATACATTTCATGATACAATAACATGTTGATTATCCACTTTGATGAACATATATGTGATGTCATTTTATAAATTCTTGCTGCCTTGTCTCTCTTGTACTGAGGTTTCAACCCAGTTATAATAGGAATCAGTTAAAATAATATAAAGATGAATTGTAGCCCTAAGTGTCTAGTTGCCAATATCATCCAAAATTTTTGAATTCCAAATAGTAGTCTATGAGTTATCGCTGTTTTAGTGTTACTGTGTCGGCTGCTTTCATATTCACTACTTCTTGTATATTATTATGCATTGTATCATGTTGCTGCATTTTTATCATCCCTTTGATATTCTTATACACACTTGTATGAACATGAATGACTTAATAAAATACTAAACAAGCCGGGGTTAATAAGGGTTGACTTAGTAGTGGATAATCTCAGAAAATGTACTCGGTAAGGCCTTATCGTTATATCATATTGTCATGGAAGGAGGAGTATCGATTGTTAATGATTGATTGTTAATTTTAAATGATTGTTATTGACACCGAGTACACGCTCTATAGATCCCACCACTATGTCTAAAATGTACACTGTTTTGTGTTCACCGAATCTGTGGTATGGGACACAGTAGTACGTGCACTAGATAGGAAAAACAACATGCTAATAAAGCTAAGTTGACACGTATATACTTGATCATGACCATTGTTTATTGATACCGTTATTGCTTTTGTAATTTGATCTTGATTCATATTCCTTGATGAACCTTGTTCCCATACTCTCTGCTTTTCACTACTTGCTGTCTGTACTTGCTCTAAGGACAAATTATTCTTTCTTTTTTTGATGAACAAGTACAGGTGCACAAGGAGAATTACCAGAAGGCATTGGTGAGTAGTTCTTCTACAATTGGAGAAGGAGCTTGCCAGAAGGTATTTATTGTTTATTTCCAGTTGTTGGTTATTAAATTAGACTATTGCATGTTTAGTCTAAGTATTTGTTTATGTAATTATGTATTTATGCGTGGTTGTGATTATTTCCTTGTCATGTTGTTGAGTTAAGAATGGTACAGCTTATGAATGATATGAGTTGGCATACTTATATTATTCGCTGGGCCTCAGTTACGTGCCTGTGTTCTCGTATTCTGGGACGCGGGGCGTGACACATAGTCTAATAGACACCGGAGTAGGTACTAGTTTATGCTGCGAAAATATACTACCAAGATGGAGAAAGATGGATATAATAAAAAGGCGGGAACTTGATTAACTAAACAAACAGTCATACTTGATCGGTATCAACAAAATGTTAATATACAAATAGAAAATTATGTACTAAAAATACCAATAATATACCAGTTTGATGATATGAATAATGATGTACTATTTCAACAATACTATCCTATAACATATCATATAAATCCATTATATTTACAACATCTTGTCCACACCAAGTAATAAAAATTAGAATAACCCAACCTTATTCTAGGACCGACTTGCCGCATATCAGAGTTTCTTCAACCCAGCGTGGTGAATATCAATATTTACCATACAAAATTAGAATACAACATGTCCAAGAAATAACTACAATAGAAATTTTACAAACAATTAGAAGATCTGTGCGGAGAGAACCCTTCAGCAAAATGAGACTTAAGTAAACCCACGACACATATAGAGTTAATAGATAAGAACAAAATAATAAAAATTAAACCTATAAGACACACCCTCCAACAGATTTAGAATAGTTCAAAATACATATAAAAGAACTAATGGAAAATAATTATATGAGACAATCACAAAGTCCACATTCATCACCAACATTTATAGTAAGAAAAAATTCAGAAGAAAAAAGAGGTAAATCTTGAATGGTAGTAAATTATAAGGACTTGCATAAAAATAATAAGAGATTTGGATATCACTACCCGATATGCAGATACTACTTAACACGGTAAGAACAAAAAAAATATATTCGAAATTCAATTGTAAATTAGGATTTTACCACGTAAAACTAATAGAAGACTCAAAACAGTTAATAACATTTAGTACACCTCAAGGAATCTATGAATGGAATGTATTACCCTTCAAATATAAAACAGTCCAGGAGTATTTCAAGAATATATGGATAAAATATTTGAAAAATACAACAATTTCATATTAGTATATGTAGATGATATTCTAATAGGATCCGAAAACTAAGAACAACATAAAGAAAATTTACTAAAATTCTTTGAAATAATAAAAAATGTAGGTATTATACTATCAAAAAAGAAAATGGAATTGTTCAAAACTGAGATAGAATTCTTAGGAACAAAATTATCACATGAAGGAATAGAACTACAGCCACATATAGCAGAAAAAATAAAGACATTTGCTAATGTCCTAAACAAAAAAAAGAGAAGTACAATCCATAATCGGACTACTAAATCAAACAAGAGGATAAATACCGAATTTATCAGCAAAAATAAATTGGTTATAACAAAAACTAAAAAAGTTTAAGAAATGTGAATGGATCCCAGGTGATGCAGAAAAACTTAAAATATTAAAACAACAAACTTCAAAATTAAATAAGCTAAGATTACCTGTTAAAGAATGTTTATGGATAATAGAAACAGTTGCATGTGAAAATAATTGGGGAGTAGTATTAATATTCATTGAAATAGGTGAAAAGACGAAAGACTAGCCGGATATACTAGTGGATCATTCATGCAGACCCAACAAAATTACCACATAAATCAAAAATAATTACAAGAAATCTTAAAAGCTATAAAAAAGTTTGAATTATACATAATACATACGAAATTCACAGTAAGGACGGATAATACACAAGCAAAGAGTTGGATTAACAAAATAATAGACCCAACTATAGCAAATAAAAGATTGATAAGATGGCAAATGGAGTTAGCACTTTATGACTTCTCATTAGAAAATATAAAACGAAAAGATAACATCCTAGCAGATTTCTTATTAAGAAACTAACAATTTTATTTTTACAGGATGGAAAATAGAGTCCAGCATAGAGACTGTGGAGCAATTAAAAGAAGCATTTAACCAACTATAGTTGGAAATATGTGGTCTTCAAAGTATATTTTACCAACATATAAATGCAGAACATATTGAAAAAATGAGCGAAGGGAGTAAACCTATTAACCCACAAAATACAAGTGAAATCAAAAAAATAGGCACACAATAGGGAAGCTACACATCCATACAACCTACTACTTACAAAGAGAGTTTACTCTCAGATCCTCCAAAATATTTCAAGAATGATTTATTTTTACAATATATTAAGAAATTATGTCAGACCACTTAAGTCAATAAATTTATCAAACCTATTTCTGAACAATATATGAACAAAGCTATCATACTACCAGGAGAAAATTTAAAGATAGTAAGAGTATTATTCGATAAAGTGCTTATCTACTGCATATATCCATCCCGATAATGTGAAGAACTTAGCCAGCTACCAAGAGAAGTATATAAATCTACTAAGAGTTATTTTGGTCTTACAAAGGCCTCCAAAATATATGTCCGGGTATTTTCAGCTATTCCAGAATTTCTTGAATATGATGAAGGACTACCCATTGTGCATATTATAAAGATAGGGATGACTACACAAGTCCTGTTTGGAGCAACCATATTATACCATATAAAAATGAAGAATTTGCAAAACTGGTCCCAGAAAGAATAGCTATGAGATTTAGAATAATGTGTTGTGAACTGAATGACATACAAAATAGAGACAGTAACATATGGATCTATGATAGCCCTGACCCACAAAAATTAATGATTTATAGCATAGCAAAGATTAAATAGCCACAGTCAAAGAAAGAAGTCTTTGACAGTTGGTACCAAATTCTACATAAAGGATCAATGACAATGACAGAAGAGACAGTTGTCCACTACTGTAGATTGATGAGGATGGAACCACAACATAAGTGAGAACAATGCGGAAAAGAACAAGATAAGACTGGTGGGGAGTTATTTCTGATGTGAAGCACGTCAAGATGTTGACCAGAAAAGAATCTTTAACGTAAGCAGTGACGTAATAGACTCAATTATTTGTCTATGATGTAAGCAGTGATGTAATGAGAACAATAATTGTAACTGATGTAAAGTCATCCCTTATTCTATAAAAGGGGAGGCTGAGTAAAGGAGAGGATAGAAGATCTAAGAGAGAAAGGAAAAAATTCCATATAATCTTGTTAGGAGAGTTTGTAAGAAAGTTGGAATCAATAAAGACTATCTTTGTTGTTAAGCACTTGTACAATATAAGGTATGAATAATTAGTCTCTTACCCCCAGGGAGAGCTTCGTAAGGCTCTACCTGAAGGATCTTGCAAAAAGACCTATTTTTATCCTTCTATAGTTAAGTTGTACACTTAGTAGCAGGAAACGAGCTAGATTGTGGTTGTCTATACTGAAGTGCTACTAGTTATTTCAGACGTATCTCTTGGAGAGCATAGTAGTCCTGAGATGGGAGAAACGTAAAATGAGCACTGAAACCGGGGTGCATTCCAGAGGTATTTTATCCACTGGTAGTAATTGGTACAGAGCAGCTCAAAGAAGTTTAACTAGGTCGGAAGTATGATGGGCCATTTTGTATTGATTCTTATGGTATCCTTGGAAATCTTTCTCTACTCCTGATTTCGTACTTGTTGTTTTAAATCACAGAATCGGTCAAAAGGAATAATGGATAATAAGAGATTCAGTTTTGGCTCAAAAATTTATTTACTATTGACTAACTATCAAGAAAGTGATAGAATGTTAGTTTTTGATGTTTATTACCCTCATAGAGTTACAAATATGTATGACTTATATGAGTTCAAGTTTTTTTTAGTGTACATCGAGTAATAATTATAACTATAAATCAAATTAATCATGGAGAAACTAGTAATATAAGTGTTCAAATAATTGATGACTTAAATTTTTACGGAAGATCTTTACTATTCTATGAAAATGGAGAATTTGGTAGCTACACCTGGAGTCCTACAACAACATATAGACAGTTTCTAGAAGAAAATGAATATATAGAGAAAGAAAATGAACATATTGAGGTTGGAAATGAACATATGGAAGAACCCGAAGAACCCCCTTATGATAATGGTAGTGAAGTATCGGAGACAAAATTAGAAGATCTTGAACTTATGCTTGATTATTTTAATAGTTTTGAGATTGATAATGCAAATTATTTCCATGAATATTATTTACAGGAAAACTATCCTCTCTAAAAGATTTTTGATACTCTTTTGCTTATCTTTGTAGGTAATTACTCTTATTTCACGCATCGCACCCACCAGTGGTATCAGAGCCTCGTCACTACGTAAGTAACTCTTACCTAGTTTACTGAATTTTTTTAGTACAATTTAAGTAGTTAATATAATTAATTAGATAGAATAAACAGAAAATATTACAAAAATGAATTTTAAAATTAAAAAAAGGTCACACGTCTTATAGATAATATTATAGAGAAGGAACTATAGAAGTTTATTGGGAAACTAGCCCTTATTTGCAAATACTTTGGAAACCATCCCATTTTTGTGAATAATTAAAAAAAAAGGCCATATCACTAATTAACTCGCTCGATCTCTCCTTCCAAATCAAAACCCTAAATCCCCCTAAATTCTCCTACTCTCAATTCGATCCTGACGCTCTTTTCAATTCTCCCGCTCTCGAATCCCCCCCAAATCGACGTTCTCGAGATCTCTCATCTCCGAGCTCACGACATTCACAAACCCTGACGTGCCTCTCTCACTTCGCTCATAACCTCAAACCCCGACGTCTCTATCTCACTTCGCTGTCGACCACAACCCCTAGCTCCATCTCTACCTTCTTTGACGAAACCCTAGATCCAAATCGAAACCCTAAATCCAAATCGGACCCTTAAATTGACCAAAATCAGTGCTGCCATCTTCTCAACCTCTCTATGTGTGTCAAACTCACTACTGCCATTAATTATCAAATCGTTAGGTAAAATTAATTTTCCTAATATTTGAGAAATTTGTTTTTTTAATTCCTATATTTGTGGTTAGTTGTATGGTGTGTTAAGTGAATGTAACTGTGGGTCTAAACCTATGAGTTTGATTAGTATGACAAAATAAAAATCGACCAATTCCTAGAGATTCGGTCTAAATTGAAGGTGTCGCAAAAAATATGAGAGAATATGTTAATTTTTAGCATCCATTTTTTTTCCAACAAGGTTAAAACATGTTTGAAGATTGTTAGATGACTTGATAACATATTTAATCTCCCACTTGAGCATGACATTTGTTACATTCTTCATTTTGTATTATGTCCACTGACCTTGTTCTTTTGCTTTGATAATAGGTATGGAGATTAATGAAGGGAGCACTAATGTCGGTGACCCTTTTTTGAAAGTAGAAGGTGATTTTCTTTCGAAAGTTAACGATCACTTAAAACCACATGTAGGTATGACATTTGATACCTTGGCAGAAGCCGAGAATTTTTTGCGAGTTATGCCAATTGTGGGGGTTTTCAAATGCGTAAGGGTTCAAATAAACTAAAGTATGGCGAGATTGTAGAAAAGACATATGTTTTTAATAAAGAGGGGGTGTCGATTAGTAAGAGTACATCTAGAAAGGGAACCACATCTAGAACAACTTGCAACGCTCTGGTTCGTGTGAAACTAAACAAAGAATCAAACTCATGGTTTTTTTATTCATTTCACGAAGTACACAATCATGTTTTTACTTCTCCCGGTAGAAGGTATTTATTACCGTGAAACCGTAGTGTATCAAATTTTGATAAAGCAATAATTGGACAACTTACACAAGCTAATATTCCTACATGCAAACAATTTTTTTTTAAAGTTCTAGTGGGGGTCATAATAGAGCTGGATTCATTGACACCGATGTTTACAATCATGAGAGAGACTTGAGGGAGACTATGAAAGTTCACGATGGGCAAATGTTGATTGATTTTTTCAAATGTCAACAAGGAAAAGATCCCTCATTTTTTATGATTTCGATGTGGATGAGTTTCATCAATTGACTCATTGTATTTGGGTAGATGGGGTTGCTAGGAGTAACTATGGAGAGTTTGGTGATGTTGTTTCCCTTAACATGTCTTCAAGAATTCAGTCTCTAGGTCTTCAGTCTGAGCCTTCTTTAGTTGCTCATTCAAGCTTGGTTGTATTACCAACTGTGCCAAAACTGCACTTAAGTGTTGAGTATTTACTTCAATGCCTGCTTGTCGGATCTCGTCATCTAGCTCCTTTCGGGTTGCTACAAGCGTAGCTATACTTCTCTTCCTGCTGAGTGCATCTGCTACCACGTTGGCCTTTCCTGGATGAATATGATTTCTAGCCTGATGTCGTCGAGGACTTCCAACCATCTCCTCTGCCTTAAATTGAGGTCCTTCTGCTGGTATATATACCTTAAGCTCTTGTGGTCAGTGTATATCTCCACCTTTTCTCTGTAGATGTAATGTCTCCATGTTTTCAAAGCGAAGATTATGGCTGAAATTTCCAAGTCGTGAGTCGGGTAGTTCTTCTCATGTGGATTGGGGTGTCTTGATCCGTATGCTATAACCTTGCCTTCCTGCATTAGCACACATCCAAACCCCAAATATGATGCATCACTGTAGATGACATTGTCCTTATCCTACTAAGGTAATACCAAGATTGGTGCAAAGATCAACCGGTTCTTCAGTTCCTAGAAACTATCTTCACACTTCTCTGTCAGTCGAAACTTTGGTTCTTCTTGGTCAAAGTAGTAAGGGGTACAACTATCCTCGCATAATTCTGGATAAACTTCCGGTAATATCCAGTCATACCTAGAAAGCTCCTTACCTATTTCACCGTCTTTGGCTGTGGCCATCCTCTGACTGCTTCAATCTTCTGGGGATCCATAGCCACTCCCTCCTTAGAAAGGATATGGCCCAGAAATGCAACTTCCGATTTCCAGAATTGCACTTGGACAATTTGGCGTACAATTGATGCTCTTGTAGCTTGCTCAGTACTGCTGTCAGATGTTCAGCATAATCTTCTTCTGTCTTTGAGTATACCAAAATGTCTTCGATAAAGACCACAACGAAAGAGTCAATAAATGGACGTAGAATTCTGTTCATCAAGTCCAGAAAGATTGCCGGAGCGTTAGTCACTCCGAATGGCATTACTAAGAATTCATGGTGTCCATGCCGAGTCCGAAAGGCTGTCTTGGGTACATCCTCTTCCCTAACTCGCACTTGATGATATCCGGACTGTAGATCAATCTTGGAAAATACTGCTACTCCCTGAAGCTGATCGAACAAATCATCAATCCTGGGAATCAGGTACTTGTTTCGAACAATGACCTTATTCAATTCCCGATAATCGATACACATCCTGGCTGATCCGTCCTTCTTCTTAACAAGAAATACTGGTGCTCCCCAAGGTGATGCACTTGGTATGATGAATCCCTTCTGCAAGAACTCCTCAATCTGCTTCCTGACTTGATTCTGCTCTATTGGCGCCATTCTATAGGGTTCTTTTGATACTGGAGGGTTACCTGGTTGAATTGTGATACTAACTTGACATCCCGGTGTGGGGGAAGTCCAGGTAATTCTTCCAAGAATATGAGTGGAAAATTTCTCACCACCGGTATCTCGTTCACCTCTTCAGGTACCCATACTTCACTTGTAGCTGCAACGATCATTGCTCTTAACCTCTTCTTCCTGTGGAATACAAGTTCCATTCCTGTAGCTGAGATAACTACCTCCTTCTCCTTGCAGTCGAGGCTTGCCTTGTGTTTCGACATCCAATCCATACCGATAATGACATCTGTTTCAGTAAAACCCAAATCGAACAAATCGATACTTAGGGTTTCCCCGTTGATCTGGAGTTTACATCCCCTATAGCAAAGATCCGTAGTGAGGGTTGCCCCTGATGGTGTAGCCACAATTAAGGCTAATTATGGTATTGCCTCTTGTGTACATCTTAATTTTTTCGAAAAAGATTTTGACACAAAAGAATGAGTTGATCCACTATCGAACAAGATGGTAGCCAAAATTCCATTTATATATATATATATATATATATATATATATATATATATATATATATATATATATATATATATATATCCCGTGATTACCCCTTCATCTTCAGCATCCTTCTTGGTCAAGGCGAATACTCTTCCTTGACACATCAGCTTCTTTCCCTTGTCGTTTGTTCCTGACCCTGCCTTGTTGTTGTTCCTTGGATTTTGGGGACAATTTGGCCTAATGTGCCCTTCTTGTCCGCACTGGAAACATCTCTGTATATCCTTCCTGGGGCTTTGATCCTTATAGTGCCCCTGCTCTCTACAGAGAAAGCAGCTTCCGGGCTTGTACTCTCCCGTCTTAGCACTGGTTTTCTGAAACTTCTGGCTCTTGCCATGCTTCTTGAATTTGGATGCTGGGGTGGATCTCTTTCCCTTGTTCCAGAACTCAGCTCTTCCTTGACTCTGACTCATGTCCATCTCTGTTACCACAACTCGCCTTACTAGCTTATCAAAGCGGCGAATGCCTAACGGAACCATCCTCGACCTCAGTCCAAGCCTAAGCCCTTGCTCAAACCTTTGGGCCTTCTTTGCTTCCTCCTGGACCATTTCTGGTGCATAACGTGACAGTTGAGAAAACTTCGTCTCATATTCCCTGACAGACATATTTCCCTGCTTCAAGTTGTAGAACTCTATTGCCTTTTCTTCCTGTACATCCATGGGAAAATAGTGTCGTCGAAATTCTTCAAGAAAATCTTCCCAAATGATTGGACCTGCTCCAAGACCACACTTTACAGACTACCACCAATACATTCATGTCATCATTCCAATGGGTTCATAGCATACCCATTCAAAAAATAGCAAGTCAGCCTAGCTATTCAATAAGGCACAACAACATATCCCATAACATCAAGAGAGATCACGGCTCTCCTGCCTCTGGCTGGTCACCAGTCTCAGAACTATCTCTAGTGTTCATCTGGTCTAGCATGTCCTGCATATCCACGACATGAGACTTCAGCGCCAGATATCGAGTCTGCAACTGTCCCAACCTTTCCTCGTATCGGTGCTTCAACAGTATCACCCTCGCCTTCCACTTCTGCTTGGTCCTTTCAAGCTTGGCCACGCTCCTCTCGGTGGCTATCAAGGCCTGAGTGAGATTCTCAAAGCGATCCTCTAGTTGCACGTGGCTCCCTTGATATGAAGCCAGCTCCTGGAATAGCCGAGTGATCGCCTGCTCCATAACCATAGGCTGTGGGGGTGGAGGTGGGGGTGGAGGTGCATGACCATTTTCATTGGCCCAACCATTCGAGTGTCCATCATCCATGCTCAGCATCTGCAAGAGAGAATATGAAAATTAGTCCAGATACAGAAAAAATTATAAAGCATAAGTTGTAAAAGCAACATTATTAATTATAATCATCAACTATCTGACTAAACCCAACTCTCGCAACGCATCCAAGTCTAATTTTCCTGCTGTGTTGGACTAATATTTGAAGTCAGCTCTGATACCAACTCTATAGCGCCCCAAATCCCCATACCATAAATTTGAGACACAATCCAGGATTCGAACTTCAAATAGTCACAATCACAGAAAAGTACAGAAAGTTAAAACTTTTATTCTATATAATTGTTACAATTACAAGTGTTACAATGTCCAAATAAAATTTACAAGATTTACAAATTTACAAATAACACTTGAATATGTCACTTGGATGCTTGGACTAACTCGAGCTCTGCTGTACCTGTGAATCGGCTCCCGATACCTACAAGGTGGGGAACGTCAGTACATCTTCTGACGTAATGCTGATAATAACAACGATCTCTAAACTAGCAATCACAATCATAATTTATGCAAAAGAGAAAAGTGATGTGAGAACAAGGGATTAATGGATTCGGGTTATAGTGTTGTTGTATGCCATGATCTAACAACTAAATGCATCATTTACATGCCTTATTCTAATGCAAGCAAAACTTTGGAAACACATGCATCTCATACTATATACGCTCCAAATCTAGCCGTCTTTCTCCAATCTTAGGGATTCGAACCCTCGCCATGTATCCTACTCTTGTACTCATCTTGTTCCTGATAGGTTAACCGTGTCTGAGGAGGTTGTAGCTAATCGGTCTACCCGTTACTGCAGTCCTATAGTGGTTATCGCATTTTCCACTTAGTACCCGCGCACGGACCTCACTCAAAAAGCCATGACAAACCTTTTGGTACAAACCCTTGTACCCATGATGTCAAAATAATTCATATATAAAAACAACCCTCATGCATAAGAACATGACGGCCTCAAGGGTCAAATCTCCCGTTCTGACAGGAGTTTCTCCCCCGTTCTTTACCCCGGCTCTTCAGGAATTAACAGATCGAGATACGAGATTCGTGATCTCAAAACCTGAGAACACTATCTGTATCCCTACGACCGGAAAAATACAACACCCGACTATGGTCTTCTAGTATTAATGCAATTTACCGACATCTAACACATCATTCTAGTCCAAGACTCTCTTATATTATTCAGGTGGTAAAAGTTGCTCTCAAATTTTGTTTATCCGACCCGTGGCTCTAGCGACACATTCCCTGCTCGCCACTTCCCTTAGCTTGGATTTTGTTCATCACCACGGCCTGCGTTTGCCTTCCTGACATGATTTCAACGGCACCAATCGGAAGTCAAACGCCTCGGCGGAAGTTTCTAATCTTAGGGTCGATAGACGTAGGGTATCACTCTACCCCAGTGACTAACTCGAGTCACAAATGTCCTCATCTGGAGTTAATCTCCACAAGGCCAGTAACATCACCAATTATCCCCAATAGTAAGTCCATTAATTCTTAATCACAAGAGGGGAAAAATGTACTCCAACACATAGTCAAAAATCATGACTAATCCAACTATGTTGTTTCTTCCTGAAACTTAGAAAGGTCATAACTTCCACAATACAACTTGAATTTGGGTGTTCTAACCCATTCTGGGAAGCTAAGAATCTATGCTACAACTCTTTAGTTGACCATTACCTCAGATTCATCCATCTAATTGCCCTAAAAGGCCTCATTATCATAAGCCTGTGTACTTCCTGTACACTGGCTGCATCTTACCGAGAGCATAAAAACCTACTCGCTCATCGGAATGACACAAATCCAGGTTTTATGAAAAACAAAGAATGTCCTCTACAACTCAGTATTTGATCACAAGTCCAAATTATTTCATTTGGTTATCATAAAACATTCTTCTTCCTCAGGTATACAAAACCATATATAATGTACTACACAAACAAAGCCTATAGCTCAAAATCTGGTTTCTATTCCATCTTACAAAAATCATATCTATTACTCTATTTACAGGAATTTCTTGACATAAGTCTTTTGGGAAAGCTCAGGATGTCCACTACAACTTCCTAGTTGTACACTACTTGAATTCTGCACATACAGAGCCATAACGTTACAATTTCATCAGGGTGTCAATTCTGACTAAGTTCTGCACAGTACTCACTTAAAATCTCATAATAAATCACATGAATAACCAATGACTATAAAACTTGTATTTTCAGAAACTAGACATCATCATGTATAGCATGCACAAAAGATCTCATCCTGATTCCAAGTACTCAATGAGTTCTACCTATTTCAATCATATATAAAAGTTCCGCTGTTCATCAGTCACTGTCATGAATACTCTTGCTTAAACAATTTTGAACATGCATTAAATGTCATCAAAATAATTTTAATATTTTTCTATAGGGTCTAGATTTATACCGGATACTACATTAAAAATTTCAAAGATAGTTCATGCATCAATTAATTCTAAAAATTCTTTCAAATTCAGGTTTTACAAAAGACAAAACCAGTCTCTGCCTTACGACCCAGTCATCAAAAGTGATTTTATTAAAATACCAAATAATGTCAGAAAAATCCGAAATAATTCATGTAGTCTCTAGACATGCATAAGAGCATTCTGTAAAAATATCAAGTTCAGATTCCATCTATATGGATCAATGGAAATTCGGGAACTTAGCATGCAGTTTATGTTTTTCTGTTTTCAGTTTCAGATTCTAAACAAACTACCACTAACATTCATTCTCATAGCTACTATTACTTATTTCTTGCAAGAAATCAAACAAGGAAACAAGGACAAAGTTTAGAGAACTCTCCAGCTTTAGGTGTAGTTGAGAAGATGAGAATAGCCAAGCCTCCTTCCTCAAGTTCCTCCTCCAAAAGCTCTTGATCACCTCTTTTCCCTTCTTCTTTCACTCTCTCCTTCTCTCTTTCTCTAATTTTTTTTTAGAAATCTGAAATGAGATGAAGAGAGGGTGTTTATGAAGTGAGGAGAGTGAGGGGGGGGGGGGGTGCATAGGGGGTGGCTGGCAATAGTGGGGTGGGGGATGAGGTGGACTCCATGTGGCATGGAGGTTTTCTCAAAACAAGTCCTTATGCCCATAGTTTTGAGATATTTTTTCATGGTCATTTCAAGCCATTAGATCCTTGATGAGATGGGATGAATGGCTAGATGTGAGTGCATGCAAAGAGAGAAAATATATTTATAGTGTAGTGTCATACAATTTGATAATTGCATACGTACCACACATATATACTATTATGCGTACTAGTGTCGATTCTCTCATTCTCGTGCACCACCATGAACGAAACCATTCACATACACAATCAAGCAAACACTACAATATATATATAGACATTTATACAAAAACATTATCTTATCTGGGGTATTACAACAAGTTTATAGAGACAATTCTGAGATGGAGTTGGATGTAAAGCTTGCTGTTTGCGCTAGCAAGTTTGTGGAGACAACTCTGAGACAGAGTTGGACGTAAAGATTGTTTCTTGCACCTAGCAAGTTCATAGAGACAACTCTGAGATAGAGTTGAACGTATAGCTTATTGTTTGATCCTAGCAAGTTTGTAGAGGTAACTCTTGAACAGAGCTGAATGTTTGAACTTGTTGTTAGCGCCCAGCAAGTTTGTCACACCCCGCTTCCCATTATACGGGAACACAGGCACATAACTGAGGCCCAGTGAATGATATAAGTATGCCAACTCAAATCATCCATAAGCTGTAAGGTTCAACTCAACCGTAAACAGAAAGATACAACCACGCATGCATGAAATAAATCTCATAATCACAAGAATTTATTTGAAATCAAATACTAATTCTCAAATAAAAACAAGATCTGAAACACAATAAAACTCTGGGTCAAACATGCCCAATTACAAAGTAACAAGTAGCAACAAAAGAAACTAATAAACTTAAGGTAGAAATAAATTAAAGCATAAAATATCCCAGTTAAAAGCTAGAATACTTGATCGCTTACTCTTGCAGGTAATTGGTCTTCAAAACCTGTATATTTATCAATTCGAGAGAAACAGAGAAACAGGAAAACAATCTGCCCATTATTACAAGCTACGGGCCGCAAGTAGTATAAGCAAAAGGGGTACAAGAACAATGTGACTAAGAGTACAGAGTGGGAAACAAGAGTCAAGAGTACAGAACATAGCATGACAGGAATGTAATAGATAAATAGAGTCAAATAAATTAATAACAAAGTAAACAGGATCAGATAACATAATCGCGTAACAAATAGCAGGTAAACTTGTAACAGATATCAGGTAACATGTGAAATAAATGACATGAATATACAAGTGAAACATATTATTCCTAAGTCTTTTGTTTAATCATATCTAATGCATCACTCATGCGTCCCATTCGACATCGTTACTGCATACAAACAAGTTACGCTTAGACTTAGTGATGGATTCATGAACAGATAAACATATTAAACAGACAAACCGAATCGGATAAACAAATCCATGAATCATGTAATCATGTATTCATGCAAACATATAGGACTTATGGGCCCCCTTCTGAGTACACCTCCTATAGGGAAGAATGCAGTCAGGTAAAAATAGATAAACCGAAACGGATAAACAGACTCATAAATCATGTCATCATGTATTCATGCAAACATGTAGGAAACACGGCCCCCCTGCCAAGTACACTTAACTATATTGTCCAATACCAAATCTTTCCCTTAAAGCTCGGCTTGATTACTTATTCTTTTTACCAAAACAGACATGAATGTGCAAAACCAGGGATAGGTAAATATGACAGGGATAGAAACCAGGTTCAGACTGGGCGAAAAACATGTTCGGGTGTCATAAACAAACTATAAATATTGAAACAACAAGAACTCCAATTCTGGACAGCAGGACGTTGTTGCACCAAATCTGGAATTTTCGCTACTATAGAAAAGTAAATATGGATTCTTCAAAAGTTCTAGAAACTAGACACTCTACCGGTTCCAGCGCATATACACACGATATATAAAAGTTACAGAAACTATGTTCAAATTTATATTCTTTATAGATTTAATGTTCAGACAGAAACTTAGGGTACAATCTTATAATCATAAAACAGTTAAAAATTGATTTAAAATTTCTATACAATTTATAATGGGGTTCTTAATCATGTTCAGCAACAAACTGGAATTTATCAGGTCTTGGTTATACTTTTATCATGATATTTAAATTAGTTAATAGAAAAATATACTTCAAAATAGCAATCTTGAATTGAAAACATCACAGTACCAAAAATAGTATATCTAGCATTCTACGCATCGGATTTCAAATCCGTTAGATGTTCTGGAAACTAAAAACAGGGGCCTACATTTTATGTTCACAAACTTAATCATTCTGACATTAACAGGGTTTAATTTGTCATGCCAAATCAGGACAACAGTAAATGAGATTTCTTTTGCATGGTTTATAACATTAATAGTAACTACGATGGATCCAAGTTGATGTATAATACAAATAAGAATTTAATGGGTATTTAAATTAGCATGCCATGTCTATTCTCAAATTTATTAAACGAGAAGCATTATTAACATGTTTAAGATACAACAAAACATTCTATAACTCATACTGGTTCATGAACATGCATTCACGTAGATAAATATCTAGATATAATTCATGTTCGTGTAATGGATACAATAACAAAATGTTGTGATCCTTTACGATTACGGATTTGACAGAACAAATCAAACGGGTAGGGTCAAGATCATCAACGGGGTAAAACATGAACAATGAGTCACAATGATGAATCTACTTGCGGTATTTCAAAAAGTGCTTGTACGGGGAACAAAAAGATTTGTACAGAGATTCTTTACTTAACGAAGGTAATCCAAACACGAACGAATAACGGGAGGAGAATCCCGACGGCAGGTGCAACCTACGTGCACCGAAGCACGTGCAATACACGTGCACTAAAACACGTGTGAGAGATGCGGCAACCACAGCAAGATGTCAACAACTATACGTGCGATGAACGTATAATCAAGATAGCAGCAACACAAAGTAGCAGTGGTAGCACTGTGAGGGTGGCGATGAGTTGCGACTTCAGCGATCGACTGGCTGCGAGGGTATTCGATGACTTCGGTGGCTGCAGCGTGGGATTGGAGTGCAGGGTCGACGGGACGGGCAACAAGCACAGGGGGAATAGGGGGCGGTGGTTGGAGATGTGATGAAGGTGAGCAGGATGGGTTCAAAGTGCAGAGGAAGGAGAAAGGTAGTGGTCAGGGTAATGGCGACGGTGGTAGGTGATCGGTGGTGTAGGCTGGCGACGGGCGCGGTCATCAAGAACATGGTGCAGTCGCTGGAGGGCTTCGACAAGCTGATGGCGACGGACGAGGAGAAGCAGAGGGTGATGGTGTAAGAGCGGTGGTGGAGCATAGGGCGAGGAAGAGGATGGGGGGTACTAGAGCTCGGAGATAGGGCAATCGAAGTTTAGGGCGACGCTCAAGCGGGAGGCCGGAATGGCACTCGGGGTGAGCTGTGGGATGAAGGAGATGAAGGGAGGAAGAGGACGATGGGGCGAGGGGCAGTTGCGGAAGACGAGGGGCAAGAGGGTGTTGCTGTGCGAGGGCAACGGCTGAAGGGCGACAGAGGAACAGGGTGGCTCTATTTCGTTTTCGAAACAGAGGAAGAGGGAGATGGGGAGAGAGAGAGAAAGGCAGGGTGAAAGAAAGAGTGGGGAAGATAGAGACAGGGGGTGGTTTTTAATATATTCTAATATAATTAATAGATAATTAATAATAGGGATTTAGTGGGGTAGTTATGAGGTAGTAGGGGTGTGGGGTTACGGGAATGTGAAGAGATCACGGGTAATTAGTAGAGAGGTGTATGCAGTTAGTATAGGAAGTGGGTTAGGGTTAGTCTGGGTTGGATTTGTGGGCTTGGGCTAGAGATAGGATTTAAAAATGTGGGCTCACCAAAAAAATGAAGAAATGTCAATTATATGGTGGGCTATGTTTAATTGTGATTATATTACAATGGCCTTCAATAAATAATAAATATGAATATAAAGAATATGAGATCAGGTTATAAAATTATATATTAATAAATAATGTAATTATAATGAATATAAAATTGGGCTTCCTAATAAGGAAAATCCAATAAGCGTAAATCAAATAACCAATTAGTAATTTTATAGAATGAATTCGGATCAATGGGTTTTCTCAAAACAATAATAATAATAATAATAATAATAATAATAATAATAATAATAATAATAATAATAATAATAGTATTAGTAGTAGTAGTAGTATTAATAAAATAATAATCAGGTTATAATATACAGAATTGATAGGGAGTTTGAGTTAAATAATCAATAGTGATATATAATAGTGTAGGTTGAAATTTCTGGGTTCAAACAAAATAGTCAGGTATTTAAATGAATGCAAAAATTTGGATTCAAAAGAATAGAATAATTTATAGAAGAAAATGAATACAGGAATATGGAGAAATGAAAAGAGAAATCCGTATAATCGGGAATGGGGGTTACAATCCTACCCACCTTAAAAAAAAATTGTCTTCGAAATTTGCTTATGCGGCACATAGGACATAACCAAGGCATAACCTAAAAGATAAAGGAGTAAGAACTAAGAAGAGGGAGACGAAGTGGTGACAGCACCGGGATAAGAAAAAATGTGGATCAGATTGATATTAGATAATGAATGATGACAAATGGAAGGAAGTAGACGGTATCAGAAGGAAAGATACAGCACAAGACTCGTTGGATAGTGAAGCAGGAGAATGAAGGAGTAGGTAGAACTAGAATTGAAAAGAGAATGGATATGGAAACACATGAACGAATAATGCAAGAAAAGACAATAAAGCATAAACAATAACAGAACAATAAAAACTCGATAAACCAGCAACAACATTCTCAGCAGTCTCAACCTCCTCTGTAGTCAAATTATAGGTCTGGCCACTTCTCGGAACTGCGGTCCTCTAACTCACAATCTGCTGCTGAGGGGGAAGCGGTGGCCTGATCTGACCACGAGCTGGTGCACCGGCGGGCTGGGCAGTCCTCTTCTGAGGGCAATCCCGAATCGAGTGGTCACTAGCTCCACACGCGAAGCATTGGCAGTTGGCCTTCCTACAGTTCTTACGCACATGCCCAGCTACTTGGCAGTAGTCATAGACCACGTCCCTCCGAGAAGAAGTAGGCAGGTAGGGAGCTGCCATGACAGTCGGGCCCGGGGTTGGCCTCCGAATCGGTCCTCCAGTGGGCCTAGCAGTAACAGTAGCACGGTGTTGTGCAACCCACTGAGAAGGAGCCCTCCTATTGCGAGCCTGCTCCTGAGCTCGAGCCGCCTCAAGGGCATCAGCATACGTGCGAAGGCGAAGAGTAGCCAAGTGCTCCTAGATATCATTGTCGAGTCCTCATTCGCCACCAAAGTGGTTCCGAAACGGCTGAGCCTGATAAATTTTACAGCATACTCATCAACATATTTAGTACCCTGCTTCAAAGAGAGAAACTGTTGTTCCATCTCCACCTTGGTAATGCTGGGGAAAAACTTCTCCAAGAAACTCTGGGTGAAGGTAGCCCAAGTAATAGGCTGCTCAAGCCTTTCAGTCTCGGCTCTCCACCAAATATGGGTAAGATCCATCAGCTGGATGCTCACGACATCCACTAGGTCAAGATCGGCAATCCTTGCTGCCTGCAGTAACTGTTCCGTCCGAATTAATCATTGCTCAACTTCCAGTGGCGTCTTTGTGCCCGAGAACTTGTCAGAGCGCAACCTCATAAAATCTACAACAGTACCAGGGCAAAGGGGATGAATTCCTTAAAAGGGCACAGTAGGGTTCCGGTTGGCAGCTTCCAATGCGGCCCTCATTAACTCGCTATGATCTTGCTGCATCTGAACCAACTATTGCAGCACCTGAGTGACAGCCGCAATCTCTGGCTACTCATCTCGGGGTCGGGAAGTAGAAGCACTCCTGTTGGCCTGCACAAAACCAAATTAGTATCCAGATCGAGTTGATTATCAATTGTTCATGTGGTTCGCATGGCCTACTAATTGTTAAGGTAAACCTGGCTAGAGCCAAACTCTGCTAAAGCCCAAACCTGGTTAACATATTAGCCAAACAAGACTAACACATTAGCCAAAACCGAGCTCTGATACCACAAAAAACCTATCACGCTCCGCTTCCCATTATACGGGAACACCAGCACGTAACTGAGGCCCAGCAAATGATATAAGTATGCCAACTCATATCATCCATAAGCTGTAAGGATCAACTCAACCGCAAACAGAAAGATACAACCACGCATGCATGAAACAAAACTCATAATCACAAGAATTTATTTGAATTCAAATCAATAATTCTCAAATAAAAACAAGATCTCAAACACAATAAATCTCTGGGTCAAACATGCCCAATTACAAAGTAACAAGTAGCAACAAAAGAAACTGATAAACTTGATGCATAAATAAACTAAAGCATAAAAGATCCCAGTCAAAAGCTAGAACACTTGATCGTTTACTCCTGTAGGTAATTAGTCTCCAAAACTTGTATATTTATCAATTCGAGAGAAACAGAGAAACAGGAAAACAGTCTTCCCATTAGTGCAAGCTACAGGCCACAAGTAGTACAAGCAAAAGGGGTACAAGAACAAGGTAATTAAGAGTACAGAGTGATAAACAAGAATCAAGAGTACAGAACATAGTATGACAGGAATGTAACAGATAAATAGAGTCAAATAAACTAATAAGCAAGTAAATAGGATTAGATAATGGAATCGGGTAACAGATAACAGGTAAACTTGTAATAGATATCTGGTAATATGTGAAACAGATGACATGAATATACAAGTGAAACATATTATTCTTAAGTCTTCTATTTAATCCTATTTAATGCATCACTCATGCGTCCCAATCTACATAGTTGCTACATACAAACAAGTTACGTTTAGACTTAGTGGGGGATTCCATACGGCCATGTACTCAGGCATCATATAAACAGACAAACAGATAAACCGGATTGGATAAACAAACTCATGAATCATGTAATCATGTATTCATGCAAATAGGTGGGACCTATGGGCCCCCTTCCGAGTAAACCTTCCTATAGGGAAGAATGCATTCAGGTAAAAACCGATGAACCGAAATGGATAAACAGACTCATGAATCATGTAATCATGTATTCATGCAAACATGTGGGAAACACAGGCCCCCTGCCGAGTACACTTACCTATATTGTCCACTACCAAATCTTTCCCTTAAATCCTGACTTAATTACTTATTCCTTTTTCCAAAATAGACATGAATGTACAAAATCAAGGACAGGTAAATATGACAGTTACAGAAACCAGGTTCAGACTGGGTGGCAAACATGTTTGGGTGTCATAAACAAACTATAAATATTGAAACAACAAGAACTCCAATTCTGGACAGCAGGACGTTGTTGCACCAAATCTGGAATTCTTGCTGCTACAGAAAATCAAATCTGGATCTGTCAGAAGTTCTCGAAACTAGACTCTGCCGATTCCAGAGCATATACATACGATATATAAAAATCACAGAAACATGGTTTAAATTCTTATTCTTTACAGATTTTATGTTCAGGTAGAAACATAGGGTACAATTCTTATTCTCATAAAAAAGTTAAAAATTCATTTAAAAATCCAATAAAATTTATAATCAGGTTCTTAATCATGTTCAGCAACATACTGGAATTTATCAGGTCTTGGTTATACTTTTATCATGATATTTAAATTAGTTAATCGGGAAAATATACTTCAAAATAGCAATCTGGAATCGAAAACATCACAGTACCAAAAACAGTATATCTTGCAATCTAGGCATCGGATTTCAAATCCGACAGATGTTCTGTAAACTAGAAACAGGGGCCCTACATTTCATGTTCACAAACTTAATCATTATTCTGAAATTAACGGGGCTTAATTTTTTGTGCCAAATCAGGATAGTAGTAAATAAGATTTCTTTTGCATGAATTATAACATTAATAGTAACTACGATGGATCCAAGTTGATGTATAATTCAAATCAGAATTTAACGGGTATTTAAATCAGCATTCCATGTCTATTCTCAAATTCATTAAGAAGGAAGCATTATTAACATGTTTAACATACCACAAACATTCTATACATAGTGGTTCATGGACATGCATTCACATAGATAAATATCTAGAGCTAATTCATGTTCGTGTAATGGATGCAATAACGAAATTTTGTGATCCTTTATGATTACGGAATTGAAAGAAACAAATCAAACGGGTAGGGTCAAGATCATCAACGGGGTAAAACATGAAGAATGAGTCATAACGATGAATCTACTTGCAGTATTTCAAAAAGTGCTTGTACGAGGAACAAAAAGATTCGTATAAAGATACTTGCCTTAACGACGGTAAATACAAACACGAACGAATAACGAGATAAGAATCCTGACGGTGGCAAGTGCAACCTACGTGCACCGAAGCACGTGTGAGAGATGCGGTAACCATAGCAAGAAGGCAGCAACTATACGTGCGATGCATGTATAATCAAGACAGCAGCAACACAAAGCGGTAGCGATGGCACTGCAAGGGTGGAGATGGGTTTCGACTTTGGCGGTCGACTGCCTGCAGGGATAGTCGACGACTTCGGTGGCTGTGGGGAGGGGTTGGAGTGCAGGGTCGACGGGACGGGCGACAAGCATAGGGGGAACAGGGGGCGGTGGTTGGAGGTGTGATGAACGGGATGGGTTCGAAGAGCAGGGGAAGGAGAAAGGTGAAGGTCGGGGTAATGGCGACGATGGTAGGTGATCGGTGGTGCAGGATGGCGACGGCGCGGTTGTCAAGAACATGGTACAGTCGCTAGAGGGCTTCGACGAGGTGATGGCGACGGACGGGGAGCAGCGGAGCGCAATGGTGTAGGAGTGGTGGTGGGGCCCAGGGCGAGGAAGATGATGATGGTACTGGAGCTCGGACATAGGGCGCTCGAAGTTTAGGGCGATGCCCGAGCGGGAGGCGGTAATGGCGCTCGGGGTGAGCTGTGGGATGAAGGAGACAGAGGGAGGAAGAGGACGAGGGGCAGGAGGTATTGTTGTGCGAAGGAACAGGGTGGCTCTATATTGTTTTCGGAACAGAGGAAGAGGAAGATGGGCTGAGAGAGAAAGAGACCGGGTGATAGAAAGAGTGGGGAAGAAAGAGCCGGGGGGGGGGGGGGGTTAATAGGTGGGGGTGTGGGGTTAGGAAATGTGAAGAGATCATGGGTAATTAGTGGAGAGGTGTATGCAGTTAGTATAGGAAATGGGTTAGGATTAATCTGGGTTGGATTTGTGGGTATGGGCTAGAGATGGGATTTAAAAATGTGGGCTCACAAAAAAAATAAAGAAATAACAATTATAGGGTGGGCTATGATTAGTTTTGATTATACTACAATGGGCTTCAATAAATAATAATTATGAATAGAAAGAATATGAGATTGGGCTCTAAAATTATATATTAATAAATAATGTAATTATAATTAATATAAAATTAGGCTTACTAACAAGGAAAATTCAATAATTAAATCATAGGGTGGGCTTTAGCATTAATCAAATAATTAATTAGTAATTTTATAGAATGAATAAGGATCTATGGTTTTTCTCAAAATAATAATAATAATAATAATAATAATAATAATAATAATAATAATAATAATAATAATAATAATAATAATAATAATAATAGTATTAATAAAATAATAATTAGGTTGTAATATATAGAATTGATAGGGAGTTTGAGTTAAATAATCAATAATGATATATAATAGTGTAGGTTGAAGTTTCAGGGTTCAAACAAAATAGTCGGGTATTTAAATGAATGCAAAAATTTGGGTTCAAAAGAATAGAATAATTTATAGAAGAAAATGAATACAGGAATACGGAGAAAAGAAAAGAGAAAACCGTATAATCGGGAACGGGGGTTAAAAAGTTGGTGGAGGCAACTCTAAGACGAAGTTGAACGTTGAACTTGTTGATTGCGCCCAACAAGATTTTAGAGACAACTCTGGGATGAAGTGAATGTCTGAACTTGCTGTTTGTGCCTAGCAAGTTTGTGGAGATAGCTCTGAGACGGACTTGCAGGTTGAACTTGCCATTTGTGCTCAACAAGTTTGTAGAGGCAACTCTGAGATGGAGTTGAACGTTTGAACTTTCCGTTTGCACCAAGCAAGTTTGTAGAGACAACTTTGGGCCAGTTTTTTATGCCGAACTTTTTTGCATGCAGATAAGGGGATGTTGGAAGGACTCAAGCAAATTCTAGGGTGTTGAACTTATTGTATGGAGTAAAAGAGATGTTTTCGGAGCTTGAGCGAAGAGCAAGATATTGAACTCGTTTTATGGAGCTAACAAGTTATTGAAAAAGCTCGAGCAAAGAGCAGGGCATTTAACAAGCTCGAGCAAAGGGCGTTCAACTCGATGTATGGAGTTAACAAGCTATTGACGAAGATCGAGCAAAGAGCAAGCTATTGAACTCTTCGTATGGAGTTAACGTATAGTTGATGGAGCTCGTGCGAAGAGCAAGGTGTTTGAACTCATTATATGGAGTTAACGAGTTGTTGATTGAGCTTGTGCGAAGAGGAAGGCGTTGAACTCATTGTTTGGGGTTAACGAGATGTTGATGTAGATCGAGCGAAGAGCAAGACAGTGAACTCGTTATATGGAGTTAACAAGTTGTTGACGTAGCTCGAGCGAAGAGCTGGGCCCCAAACTCATCATATGATGCTAGATAGCTGTTAACGAGCTGTTGACAAAGCTCAAGCGAAAAGTGGGGACCAACTCGTTGTATGGAGTTAACGAGTTATTAAAAGAGCCCGAGCGAAGAGCGAGCGTTGAACTCATTGTCTGGAGTTAATGAGTTGTTGATGGAGCGTAAGTGGAGAGAAAGGCATTGAACCTGTTGGGTGGAGCTCAAAAGTTGTTGATGGAGCTTGAGTGGAGAGCAGGAAACTAAACTCATTGTATGGAGTCAACGAGTTGTTGACGGAGATCGAGCAAAGAGCAGGGCATTGAACTCATTGTATGGAGTTAAGGAGCTATTGACGGAGCTAGAGCTGAGTACAGGGACCTAAACTTGTTGTATGGAGTCAATGAGTTGTTGATGGATCTCGTGCGAAGAGCAAGGTGTCATTGTATAAAGTTAGCGAGTTATTGGCAGAGCTTCAGCAGAGAGCAAGGCATTGAACTCATTGTATGGAGTTAACAAGTTATTGAAGGAGCTCGAGCAGAGAATAGGGAACCGAACTCATTATATGAAGTCAACGAGTTGTTGACGGATCTCGAGCAAAGAGCAAGGTATTGAAATCGTTATGTAGAGTTAACGAGTTGTTGACGTAGCTCAAGTGATGAATAAGGCACTGAACTCATTGTAAGGAGTTAAGAGTGGTTAACGGAGCTCGAGCGAAGAGCAAGACATTGAACTCATCAAATCGAGTTAACAAGACGTTGATAGAACTTCAGCCGAGAGCAAGCTATTGAACTCGTTGTATGGAGTTAACGAGCTGTAGACGGAGCTCGAGCGAAGAGTGATGCACTGAACTCATTGCATGGAGTTGACGAGTTGTTGACGGAGCACGAGCGAAGAGCAAGGCATTGAACTCGTTGTATAGAGTTAACGAGTTGTTAATGGATTTCGAGCAGAGAATGGGGAACCGAACTCATTGTATGGAGTTAGCAAGTTATTAACGGAGCTCGAGCGGGGTGCATGGCATTGGATTCATTGTATGGAGCTAATGAGTGGGTGAGAGAGCTCGAGCGAAGCGCAAGGCATTGAACTCGTTGTGTAGAGTTCACGCATTGTTGACGGAGCTTGTGCGAAGAGCAGTGCGTTGAACTCGTTGTATGGAGTTAACAAGTTGTTGGCAGAGCTCGAAAGAAGAGCGGGCGTTCAACTCGCTGTATGGAGCTAACGAGTTATTGACAGAGGAACTCAAATGGCACCCGGACCGCCGAACTCATTTTATGGAGCGAATGAGTTATCAGTGTTATGAGTTTTCTTAGAATTGAAGCGAACTCCTTTGTGTTTTTTTAGCGTTGATGTAATTATGCTCTTCTCTTTGCTGAAAAGTAGTCGTGTACACCAAATAAGGTTTTCAGGATGTCGAGCTTACTTTCCTTCACAATATGTTGCGCTTGACAGAGTTGGGACTTGTCCGTTTGCACGGTGTGTACGTGAGACAAATTTGGAGCTTGCTCAGGATAAGGTGGTCGAAAAGACTTATAGCTTACCCGCCTAAGGAAGGCTTGTATAGAATTTTATCGTTAAGAGTTTGCGCGGCCCTGGGAGTTGTTAGTTGGTAGTAAGCCAGTGAAGAAGTTTGTGTCACTTAGGCAGGACACCCCCCTACCGTGTAGTTGGGAGGACGATTTACAGGATAACTTGTTGTATAGTGTTTGCAAAACTTTTATGGCGGTGCTTAGGCACGAAACGTATACTTATTGTAATTCTACAATAGTGACGAGACTTGTTCTTTGTGAAATAAGAAATCTTTTACATGCCAGTGCCTTGTAAGTGATTCGTTGTCTTGTGGGTTGGCTAGTCGTAGGAGCTGCTCTTGGGGAGAGTTGGACTTCGGAATTGTCGTTTTGTACTTAGCTAGTTGTAGGAGAAACTCTCGAAAGGAGTTGAACTTTGAACTTGCTGTATGGGTCCTCCAACAAATTGTGAGAGTCACATCGAGTGGCGAGTGGAGATCCAAACTTTCTTGTTTTTCATGCCCCGCTTCCCAAAAATACGGATTACGAACACGTAACACTAGCCCTAGCGAATGACTAATGTCACCCATAAGCTGTTTATCCGATCAACTCAACAATATAATCAATACAGAACAATTATGCAGGCAATAATAATAATCTCATAAACAATAATACTTGGAATGAAGCAATAGGAAATATCCAAATACAATAAACCAACGTCTGGAAACAAATAATAATTCCAGGTCATAAGCCCAATACAATAATAATCCAATTACAAATAATATTAAATCTCGATACAATAAGTTCATTAAAACAATAAGTAATTAGAAAGCATTAAATCTTCAGAATGTTGGTTCTCCAATCCCAGTAGGCAATTCTCTTTCATTACCTGTAAGCACTTCATCTAAAAAGAGGAAAAAAATTTATCCTTAGAGTAAGTCATGGACATCAAGTAGAGAAAGTAAGGAACAATGGAATAACGATATAACAATGAATTCAATGGATCAATAGGAATCAATAACATGGGACAATAGCAATAATCAATATCACGATAATCGATGCAATTGGATATAAACAATTATTCAATATTCGATAAAAATATTCAATGATCAATAACACTTAGACAATATTCGATATCAATAGGAACAATGAGGAACAATATGCAATGTCGATATTGTGTCAATTCTTTAGTCTATTAATCATTTAACCCGAACTAATGCACGTACTACTGTGTGCCATATGTTCGATACCACAGGTTCGATGTATACAATCAAATTTCGTTTAGACTAAGTGGTGAATTCTATAGATCATGTGTCGGTACGATAATCACTAATACGATACAATATTATTGCACGATACATTACAATGATTCACTGATTCACTGATACAATTCATTTATATTGTCACGGCCCGCTTCCCAAAAAGGAATACGGAATACGAATACATGACTAAGTATAGCGAATGGCTTTCATCATTCATAAGCTGTCAGGATCTTTACAACAAGTACAAGTATAAACAAAAGAGATACGAGAAAAATAGTCAACCACGCATGCATAACTGAATTAATATAGTCAACAAGATTACTTGAAATAAGAAGCAAGAATACTGAATTTATAATAATCGTGTTTGGAACAAAAACACATCTGGGACACAAAAACTAATACAAAATAATCCATGTAACCAAGTACAATTATTCAAAAATAGCAGGAAAAATAAATATAGCAAGAACTCCAGTAACTAAAATCTTTGATCACCTATTCCATCGGTAGCTGATCACCAAAATATGCAATTTAACAAATTGCAAGAAAAGGGAAAAAGAAACAAAACGTCCGTCAATGCAAGTTAAGGACCGCTTGTAGTGCAGGCACAAGTACAGGAAAAGAATAAACAACATAGCATAACAGCGGAAGCAAGCATAGCATGGAATAGACATGACAACAAAATAGAACAAGTAGCATGAATCATGAACAAAATCAAATAACATAATGCGTTAAAAGGGTACGGGTAACATGTAACAAATGTCAAGTATCATGCAAGCAGGTAAACAGGTAAGCAGGTAACATGTACAGGAAAGCATGTAACAGATGTCATGTTATGTCATGTGTTGTATTTATTTCTATCTAAGTAGCACTTCATGCATCCCAGATTTTTACCGCATGATTGCTACATTCATACAAATTACGTTTAGATCTAGTGATGTGTTTCTATAAGACCATGTACTTAGGTGTCATGTAACAGGTAACAGACACGAATTACGTAGTCGTGAAATCACGGCAACAGGAACATGCATGAATCAGGTCATGAAACATAGCAACATATAATCAGGTAGTAATAATATGCATGAATCATGTAATTACGAATCATGGTAACATATAGTAATAACAGGCATGAATCATGTCATCACGATTCATGGCAACATATAGTAATAACAAGCATGAATCATGTAATCATGAAATCATGGCAATATATAATCAGATAATAATGACAGGCATGAGAAGTAATGGGAAACACGGGCCCCCTTCTGAGTACACATACCTATATTATCCACTACTAAGGTCTTTTCCTTAACCTCATCTTGGTTATTTGTTATTATTATCAAAGCAGGCATATACGTGTCGCAAAACAGAGCAAGAATAACATGGCATGAATAGGTAACAGGGTCCAGGTCAGATATAAGCATGCATAGGTGAAAGACAACTCATAAAAGGGTAGGACAACGAAAATTCTAGTTCAGGACAGCAAGACAGTACTGCACGAAATCTGGGATTCCCGTTGCCACAAATATGTAAACTTGGATTCATCAGAAAATTTAGAAAATAAACTCTCGACCGAATCCAGCAAATATATATAAGTCATATGGTATTTCAGAAAAACAGGACTAAAAAAAAAATGGTATCCAGAAAATGTGTTCAAGAAGAAAATAGAAGATTGTATTCATAAACAAGAAAACAATATAAAAAATTACTGATTAAATCCAAGAAAAATCTGGGGTATTCCCTAGTATGTTTAGTATCAGATTATAAATTTTCATAATTTTCCAGCGTAGATAATATAGTCAAATAAAATCAGAAAATAACAAGATACAGCAAGTTTGTAAATCTGGAATCATAAACACAGTAGTACTAAAACAGCAATAGATTACAAAATATAAGTCAAAATCCAGATCCATCAAAAGGGTGATAAAATAGATACAGTAGGATACAACTCATATTCAGAAAGTTTTTATAAACAACAAATAGAATCAGATTGAAATTACGGTTCTCCACTGAATAGCATGAAAATTCTGTAAGAGTAGTAGTTGTTTGCAAGTATAGAATAGTTTGTAAAAGTTGTTAATTAAATCCACAAAAATTAGGAGTTAATCCCAGTCAGGTCTAGTTGTGCTCAGCAAAATATTGGATCAAAATATTATCTTTAACATCAGTATAAAAATAATTAGCCGTACAGAATTCATAAAAAACAGAATTTGGAATTTCTTACACATCTGTAGTAAAACAGCAATAACTTGCAACTCACAAATCGAAACTGAGATCTGTCAGAAATTCTGGAAAGTAGACAAAATTCTCTATAATTCATATTCACAAATAATTTTCATATTCTGAACTTAATAGGGCCTAAAATACTGAATAAAAACGGGATAACAACAAAACTGAAATCTTCTTCAAGCATAAAATCAACTAGTTTATGTGAAACTCATCCAAATCATAGCAAAATACGAAATATGGTATACTGGATATCCAAGCAACATGGTACGGGGTATCTAACAAGTTTACAACGAGTCACACTATGATTAACATAATCAAGCATACTATATCATACGAACAACATGCATGCATACATCAAGAATTGATTATCTCTAAGTATTTCATGTCGTGTGTGTAATGAGATAACTACGGGCTGATCAACACATACTGTAAACCCTGTTTTCGATTTTCTGTATTTTTGGGTGTATTTTCTTTTTGTGTATTTTCTCATTGTATCTCTTTTTAGACCGTATATTGGATCTTCATTTTCAATATATTTATCTATTTGATTTATCGTCTTTTTATTTGATGTTCTTGATTCTATTGTCAGTCTTTTGTCTCGTCTCCATTTGATCGAGCTTGTATTTTTTATCCCCATTATATTTGTTCATGCCCCATTTTATTATCCATTTTTTTGTGCTCACCTCATTTTCTTATTTGGATCTATTCTAACCCATCACATTTAACCCAATACCCTGTTTTTAATCCCAAAACCCAATTAAATTCTATATATATCAGACCCTATACCTGTTTACCCCTCAGCCTAACGTGCACCTAAACCGTACCCAATAACACACCTAACCAATACTCGTTACTATCACCTATACACCAGAAACCCTAAAACCTAAACTCCTATATATACAACTTGTTCATCTTCTAAACCTCAGCCATTTCTCTTCAACCCTCTCCTGACTCTTAACCCATCTCGGTCTCCTTCCAAACTACTCCAGCGTCCCTCCTGTGTGCACTCGAAGCCCTACTCCCGTGCTCATCCCTCTCCCGCTGCTCCCCCTCATCTGCTGTGTCTCCTCCCTCTATCTCCGTCGATTGGCCGCCCTCTACAGTGCCAGCCACCTCGACAACAACACCAGCAGACGCTCTGCCCTGCCTCATCGCGACGCAACAGCATCGCCGGCCACCCTATCGCGGCTTCCCTGTGTGTTGTCCTTCCGATGCAACAAGTAGCGTGTGTTGTGTTCCCCTTCGCAGAGCAGCCAACATCTTCGATGGTGGCGCGTCCCGCCGTCGTCTTCGCATCCCCGCTACTGTCTCTTAGTGTGCGTGTGTGTTTCCGTTGGGTTCGTGTGTCATGCTCATAGTTCTTTGTTCGTGGTTCATGTGGTTCGTTCGTTCGTTCGTTCGTTGTGTTCGTGCCCCGAGAATTTGTTCCCATTATTCTTGCTTTGTCATTCTCGTCGTTGGCTTTAAGGCAAGTAACTTGTATTCTTTTTTTGTGTAATACAAGTACAAATATCGCATGTAGTGTAGTTGTGTTCTAGAGACAATTCTTGTGTGAAATCCCTTATTGATCTTGTCTCTATTCTGTTGACCTGCCCGAAGTTGCCTCATTACACACATGACATGAAATAACCTGGGGATGACCACTTCTTGTTGTATACATGCATGTTGTTCATATGATATCATGTGCTTGGTTGTGTTAGTTGTAGTATACTTGTTATAGACTTGTGAGATACCGTACACCATGTTGCTTGGACATCTAGTATACTTTATTTCATGTTTGGTTTTGTTTTCGATGAGTTTCATATGAACTAGTTTATTTTGTGCACGAAGTATATTTTCTGTTTTGTCGATTCCTCATTTTTTATCAGTATTTTAGACTCTATTAAGATCAGTATATGAAAATTATTTGTGAATATGAATTATAGATAATTCTGTCTACTTTCTAGATTTTCTGATAGATTTTCAGTTTCGATATATAAGTTGCGAGTTATGACTATTTTACTGAAGATGTGTTTAAAAATTCCAGATCCAGTTTTATACGAATTCTGTATGGTAAATTATTTTTCTACTGATGCTAAAGATATTATTTTGATCCAATATTTTGCTGGTTACAACTAGACTTGATTAAAATTAACCACTAATTTTTATGGATTTAATTGATAAATTTTATAAACCATTCTGTGCTTGTGAACAATTACTATACATGCAGAATTTTCCTATTGTTCAGTAAAGATACATAATTTCGTCCTAATTCTATTTGTTGTCTATAAAAACTTTGTGAATATGAATTGTAGTCTATTTTATCTATTTTATCACCCTTTCTACGGATCTGGACTTCGATTTATATTTTGTGAGATATTGTTGTTTTAGTGCTGCAATGTTTATAATTCCAAATTTACAAAACTGTCGTGTTTTGCTACTTAATGATTTTACTTCACTATTCTATCTATATTGAAAAATTATGAAACTTTATTTTCTGTTACTAAACATACTAGGGAATATTCCAGATTTTTCGTGGATTTAATTAGTGAGTTTTGATGCTGTTTTCCTGTTTTTCTGTTCTTGAATACAAACTATTGATTTCTGGCTGAACATGTTTTCTGGATTCGATTATGTTTTGAGTTATGTTTTTGTGAAATACCATATGAATTATATATATTTGCTGGATTCGGCCAGGAGTCTATTTTCTAGATTTTCTGACGGAGCTAGATTTGTAATTCTGTAGCAACGGGAATTCCAGATTTAGTGCAGTGCTGTCTTACTATCCTGAACTAGAATTTTCATTGTTCTACCCTATTATGTTTTGTCCATCACCTGTACATATTCATTTTTCAATCTGAACATGTTATCTGTTTATGACATTATTCTTGGTCTATTTGTGACACATACATGCATATTTGATAATAATAACCAAATAACCAAGCCGAGGTTAAGGGAAAGATCTAGTAGTGGATAATATAGGAATGTGTACATGGAAGGGGGCCCGTGTTTCCCACAAAATTATCTGGTACGTGTTCATGACTACATGATACACGACTCTTTCTATCTGATTACCCTGACTGCACACTTCCTTATAGGAAGGTGTACTCAGAAGAGAACCCGTAGGTTCTATCTGCCTATCTGGATCTGCGTCTGAATTATTTATGTCTGATACCTGAGTACACGGCCTTATAGAATTCCCTACGAAATCTAAACGTAATTTTTTTGAATGTTGCAACCATGTGGTAAAAACCTGGGATGCATGAAGTACTACCAAGATAGTAATAACACAAGACCTGTAATAACATGTCATCTGTTACCTGTATCTGTATCTGACATCTGTTATTTGTCTGACTGTTACATGCTACTGGACATCTGTTACCTTGTTACCTGTCTGTATGATACTTGACATCTGTTATCTGTATACCTGTCTGTGTACCATCTGACACTTGACATCTGTTACATATCACCTGTACCTGTTAGTATACCATGTTACTTATTTATGTTTCCTGATTCATGTTAGACATTCTATTTTGCTCTATCATATCTATTCCAAGCTATGTTTGTTTCTGTTGTTATTTTATATTTGTTTATTTTATCCCTGTACTTGTGCCTGCACTACAAGCAGCCCGTAAGTTGCATTAACGGTAGTTTGTTTTCTTTTTTCCTCTTCCTGCAATTTATTAAATTGCAGATTTTGGAGACCAGTTTCCTGATAGGGTTGGTGATATGAGATTCTAGATGCTGGAGTTTTCCTATTATTATTTTCCTGCTATTATTATTATTATTTCCTGTTACTTATCTTGAACAATTGTATTTGTTACTTGGATTATTTTGTATTTGGGCAATGTGACCCAGGATTATTAACTTGTTCAGATCTAGTTTATTTGAAATTTATTAAAGTTTATTTCAAGTATTCCTGTTGGTATTTTGATTCATATATGCATGCATGGTTGACTTTTCTTGCTTCTTACTCTGATTTTTCTTGTGAAATATTCTAAAGATCCTGAAAGCTTATGGAGGATGAAAATCATTCACTGGACTTAGTCACATATCCGTATTTTGTATTCTCTTTTTGGGAAGCGGGGCGTGGCACATAGAGATACATCTAATAGGGGTTTTACACAAGGATTGTCTCTAGAACACAACTACACTACAAACGGTATTTAGTACTTGTATTACACAACCAAAAGAATACAAGTCACTTGCCTTATAGTCGACGACGGAAACAATGCAAAGAGCGAGAATAACTGGAACGGATTCCCGAGTACGAACTCAACGAACGAACGAACGAACAATCACAAACAACCGATCACGAACACAATCACGAACACAATTCAATTCTCGAGAAACAACACGTGCACACAACAGGAGAGGGGCAGCCCGGGGAATTGTGAGCACTGCAAGAAGGGGACGATGGCTGAACGGGCAACATCGGCCAGGGGAAGGCCGAGGGGTGTGACTGGCTGAAGCTGCTATCGCGGGTGCAGTTGTCGCTGCTACCTGTTGTGGCTGCAGCAGGAGGTGCGGAGAGAAGAGGGGGCGGCACAGGGCTGACGTGCAGCACTCAGGAGTAGGGAGGCACAGGGATTCAGCTGCTGGCTGTTGGTGCAATGGGAGGAGAAGGGAAGGAGGAGGGCGATGCTGGCTGGCTGCTACTATCGATGATAGGAGGTCACGACACAGGATACAGGGGCTGTCGTGGTCAGGGCTGGCTTCGGCTACTGTCTTCATGGGAGGTGCGACTGGGGGTCACGAGGGCAGTCGCGAGCAGCGCAAGGGCGGTGCAGTTGGAGGGGCATAGGGGTGCTCGGGAGGAGGCGTGCAGGGCGGCAGTGACGACAGGGGCGCTGGCGACAGGAGGTCGCGAGCAGGGCAGGATTCGAGATGCAGGGGAATGGTGATCGGGGTCTGCAGTGGAAGGAGGGCGGCACGGGGCTAGCGTCAGCTGGCGATAGGGCATCGCTGCGCAAGGGACGCCAGAGGGGGAAGAGATAGGGATGAGAGTACACGGGAGAGAGGGAGAGAGCAAGGTTTTGAAGTGGGGGAACAGGGGGATCGGTTTAGATGTAATAGGCGGATAGGATTAATTAAGATGAACAAGGAATATATAGGGGTATATATATGGGTAGTATTAGGGTTATGTATGGGCTAACGAGTAGGGGGTTGTTATTGGGTTATAGATCCAATAGGGTAAATAGGGTAGGGTTTTAAGGTTTAATGGGTTATAGGGTATTGGGTTTAAAAACTAATAGGAAAATAAATTACCAATAAAAGGTAGGATTATATAACAAAGTATATTTTGTAATACAATATTGAAATCATTTGAAATAAATGTAAGTACAATTAACAATAGAAATAGATTTTACATTAACAATCAAGGGTAATAGTAATAATAACAATAATAACAAAAATAACAATAATCATAATAATAATAATAAAAATAAGAATAACAATAATAATAATAATACTGATAACAATAATAATAATAATAACAACATTAATAGGGTTTGTATTACAATATAAAAAAATCGTTTGAAAATAACAATAAATACAATTAATGAAAATAGATGGATTTTAACAGGAGATACAAAATAAATTTGAAATAAAATAAATTTAAGAAAACAAAATTTTTTATAAAGAAACCAAACTTAGATAATCCACAGGAAATACGTATTTGCGAAAACATGGATTACACATATGATTCATTGATTCAGTACACAAAAGATTGGGGTGCCGTAGTCAGCACTCCACAATCAACCGATAAACACTGGCCGATACAGTCACTTTATTATTCACTACTCAAGTCAATTCCTTGAACTCCGGCATGTTAATTATTTTATTAATGTAACAATACAATATGCAATTCGAGACATTGGATGAACAATAGTAATAATAGAGGGACAATAAGATGGTAACATGAAATAGGGCAAATAGAATGAAGAAAATAACTCATTAGCATCATGCATTGTAACATACACACTTCAATTCATGCAATACTACGATATAGGAATAATTAATCTATTAAAAACTGGAAGTTAAAATTCTGGA
The DNA here is from genome assembly GCA_017893485.1 of Hemerocallis citrina. Lineage (NCBI taxonomy): Eukaryota > Viridiplantae > Streptophyta > Magnoliopsida > Asparagales > Asphodelaceae > Hemerocallis > Hemerocallis citrina. The sequence goes on along the minus strand of CM030364.1, from coordinate 172,109,808 downwards.
CAGCAAGAGTAGTCTGTACAAAAATACAATTTTCTGCTGTTTCAGAACTTGAAAACTGAATCCGTCAGAAGTTCTAGAAACTAGACTTCCACATGGTTCCAACCCCATATTTAAAGTTCAAAATCCGACTACAGTAGCTAGGTCAACACATCATTCTTTACAAATTTCATGCTCACGCAGAAATTCGACATCATGTTGTTATATTTTTCGAATCAGTAAAAACTCGAAATAAAATTCATTAAATTTTTTTATTAGACTCCTAAACATGTTAAATAGTTTTCTAAAAATTATCAGAGCAAAATTTTAACATTTGATCAGCCTTTTAAGAATTTAAACATCAAACATACACGAATCTGAAAATCTGGAAATAAAAATACAACTGTAGTAAAATGACCATAGCTTTCGCTACATAACTCGGAATTCAGAAATTCAAGATGTTCTGGAAACTAGAAACATAGGGCTATAACCCTTATTAGAAAGTTATTTATTTTAAGATCATTAACTCGATCGAAAATAGTAGACAAATTACAATCAACAAGCAACATACAGGGTTTTGAGTATTTTCATGAAATAAAATAATTAAATATGATGGGTATCAATTCTATTAGTCAATAAACTTCTTAATTCGCATGATGGGTGCAATAACATGATGAATAAAAATAAAATCACATACATACACTAATTTAACATCAATCAAACAACAATCGATCAATCAAACATATAACCTAGCAATTCTTTCTACAATAATTTAATTGTGTGACAATTATATGAGTACTCCTATCGTGAATACTATATGGATGCATGAAATATTCAATCTTTAGAGTCAATAGAGGCACAATGTCAAGAATATTGGGGATATCTCATGTAAACCCTCAATAGACCCAGCGAAAAGGGGCGAACAATATACAATACGATGAACAATTGGATTCTACTTGCGAGAATTATAATAAAACTTGAATTTGATACAATTAGCAATTCAAGAGGGAAAGTGACTTGCCTTATAGACGATGAAACTGCATACTAAGAATAACGGGATGAGAATTCCGTAGCAACGAACCCACGAACACATGAAATAACACTTGTATACTACGTGCAAAAGAGACCCAAAGCACAACAGCAAAGAGTACAATAGCAAATAGGGCACACAGCAACAATAAAAGAGAGGGATGTCGTGATCAAGATCAGCGGCGTTGCTGGCGGCTGCTAGCTGCTGGCTACTGGCATCGAGGAAACAGGGCGAGGGCATCGACTGGGGTTGAAGGAGGTGGGCGCGGTGGACGGTTGGGCGTCGGGGTCGGTTGTCGTCGATCAGGAACAGGGGAAGCAGCGGGAGTTCGGGTCTGGGCTGAACGGGGGGCGCTTGGGAGGAGCAGGGGTAAAGCCAGAGGTTGGGTCAGAGAGTCGACGGCTGAGGGGGCATCGATCGGCGGTGGGGCTCGACGGGAGATCGCCGGCGAACGGAAGGATCGACAGGGAGGGGGGCTGAACGGGGAGAGAAATGTAATACCTCGCAAAATAGCATATATCTATTTTTGCATCATAAACCGTGCATAGTTAAGAATTGCACGCGATTATATATTTTTCTAATAATTATTAGTTTTAATTGAGAAATTTCAGATATATTAGTTATTCTGAACCCGATAAGATAGACTCAGGATATCTTCTCAATTAAACTGTGAATTTGTCCCGATTGTTTTGACAAGACAAACTTCGGAAAAATAATAATTTTTATAAGATATATTTTTATAATTTACAAATAAACATCCTATTTGTGAGTATATATATATATATATATATATATATATATGTGTGTGTGTGTGTGTGTGTGTGTGTGTGTGTGTGTGTGTGTGTGTGTGTGTGTGTGTATTTGATTGGATTGTATTATATTGTAAATGATATATGATCTATAATTGTTTTGAATGTATGTGTCCGTATCTATTCTAAAAGTAAAATACTTGAATATATTTTTCTATATATAGATATATAGACAATTGATTGAATTGAATATAACCATATATTGTTCTTCATTAGGGTTAGGGTTGTTCAACCTAGGGTTGGGGTTACTTGACCTAACCTATGGTTAGGAAACCCTAGAAATCATGATGATCATGAGTAGAATCTTGATGAGATCCTATGGTCACAATTGTGCCATGAAGATTTTCTTCATGAAAGAATGAGAAGGTTGTGGAATGTTCTAGCTTAATGTGTTGGCATTCAATCCCACCATCCAATATCTGCACCCACCCACCCTCCATCTACACCCTCCACCTCAACACCTCACCCCCTACCCCCAAGTGTGAGAAAGAGGGAGCTTCATTATTGCTTAGGAACTAAGGAGGAGGAGCCAACAAGCTTGTGCATCAAAGGTGGGTGTTCTTCAACTTATGTATGTTGATACTTAAGAATTTCTACCCTGCAAATGACTTAGAATTTGATTATGAAATTTTTGTGGCATGTTCTAGGATGATCTTAGAGTATCCTCTAATTTTATCATATTTTTCTGAGTTTGTTTAGTAGCCCAAACACTCAGTTTAATTTCGGACAGAGGAGAGGCTGAAAAACTGCTGTTGTGTGAGAACTTGGTGTTTCTTTCAAAAATCATAACTCATTATTGGTAGGGTATTTTAAGCTAAAATTTTTACTGGGTGCTCTTGTATATGTCTACAACCATAGTTTCAAATTTTGTATTTTTTCTGAGATCGGTTGATACCCCACCTTATGTTTTTGCTATTGGTCTGAAAATTAGAACTGAGTCTGCCTTGTTTTAAGATTGATGTTCATTAATTCATAGATACTTTTTGGTGCATGAACTTGCAATGAAATTCTTAATGTAGCTTGTGGTATAAGTCTAGACCATGATTCTAAAATTTTAGAATTGTTAGACAACATTTGATAGAGTTTCAAAATAAATTGTATATAGAGGTAGAGTCCCTGTCTGAAAAACAGAAGAAAATTTATGCAAAGTTTGAAGGGTCATAACTCTCTGTGTAATATGAATCTAGATGCAATATTTGGACATGATTGAATGGTATATGTTTAGTTTCAGAATCGCAAATTTCATAAGCTTTGGACTTATGGTTGATTTGTTATTGAATTTTAACTAGACTATGTTCAATTTCTAGCTCAGATTGCATGGTCTGTGAATTTATGTAAATCTGGAATTATGTGTTAAGAATTTGGAAGAATGATCAATTAGAGATTTCTAGTAGAGTCGTAGCTTTCCAAAATATATCGAATCATGCAATTCCAGTTTGTGTAGCAAAATTTATGATTTCTTTTAGATTGGGGTAGAACCAGTCTAAATTGAAGGACTTAACTTTTGTAAAGAAAACTCATTTCCTGTGTGTATACTTATAGAGATTAGAGATTTAGAAGACTTTAATGGATGAATCTGAGGGTGTGTTCAACTAGGAAGTTGTAGTAGACACTCCCAACTTTTCATAGAATCCAGAATCAAGTAATTTCGATAAGTAAACAAGTTTTTATATTGATGGCAAGATGCAGAAGTGTATGAAGAAATACACATCTGAGAACATATATGGATTGTATAGCTTCTAGATGGCTGAAATTAAAGAAATGGTCAACTAGAGACTTGTAGTTTAGGGTCTTAGCTTTCCAGAATGGGTAATATCATAAAATTCCAATTTGTATTTTGGAAGTTATGGATGTTACAAGTTCAGCAACCTGCTGTCTTGATCGACTTCAAGCATGTGCTAAATCAGGGAACTAGTGTTCTATAAGGAAATTGAGGGAATTGTCAACTAGGAAATTGCAGTAGAGTTTCCTACCCTTCTAAAAAACCTAATTTTATTGGATTCTGAGGAGCATAGCTTGAGTCGCAGCAACTACTATGTCTTGATCTGCTTATTTTTGAAAGTTTGATATGGAAATCTCTGCATACCGCAGTGTGGTGATTGTGAGCTAATTAAGTTTTAAGATGTTTTAAATGCTTCATTTGGAATTTAGACAAGATTCCTGTGCATAGTACTCATGGTGACACATGAGTAAGTTGGGAGAATAGCTATATGGTCAATTTGTGATTGGTATCTTGATACCTGAGTCTGTCAATGGTCAGGTGTTGGTGTTTGTGTATATTTACCTTCATTCACATATTTTTATGCAGCTTTTGGCGCTGATGGACTACTCGCTGAGGGTCACGGGCCGAAAATGTGGTTAAAAACTTGTGAAGGTATTGGAAATCGATGAATGATTCACCGTGATTAATTTCTATTTTTGGACAGACCAGTCCGGCTCAACTTTGTTTGATAAGGCACCATGCATGATTTGAGTGATAAACGTATTTTCAGTAAACTGTATTTAATTAAGTTTTCTTTACTATTCGCTTAAAGACCAGGTTGGTGTTAGGGGTGATTCCCTATAATCTGACCTATTCTAGGAGCCAGCACTAGGCAATGATAATTAGGATTGTCTCTTCCTGTCATTAGGGATACGTGTTGCGGTGCGTATCTCGCACTGTTGATTCCTGAAGTACCATGGTAAGAACGGAAGGTTTCCTATCGGATAGGGGGCTTAGACCTTTGAGGCCGTCATATTCTTATGTTGAGTGGACACGAACGGACCATGGGGCTGCTGTCCCATAGATCTTCGGCACCACATATATACGAATGTGTATCTGTAAGATCATCACGGCATTTGGTGTGATCCAGCCCGATTTGGGGCACTAATGGCAAACAAAGACACCAATGTGCTTTGCAGTACTAACTGCAGGGTTCACCAGCCATGATTGTATGTATCAAGAACAGGTTAAGTACAGTAGTAGAATGTATTTGCATGGCGAGGGTTCAAAATCCTGAAAATGGAGAAGACGGCTTGATCTGGAACGTATGTAGTATGGGATGCATGCGTATCCAGAGTCTTGCTGACATTAGACTAACTGTATCTATTTTTCGTGCATTGTGTACTATGCATTAGACTTCAGGTCATGGTACACACTGACACTAGAAAATTAGGATGCACGTTTCTGTTTTCATTAAAGGCTAGTTGTGATTGCTAGTTGGAGATCGATGTTTTCTTATCAGCATTGCATCAGTATATGTACTGATGTGCCCACTCAATTAAGTACTGGATACCGGGTCGCGAGTGCAGGAGAACTCAAGACAAGCAGGGCATCCAAGTGGAGTGGTAGTGTACATGCCTACCATTCGAGTAGATGCCGGAATATCAGAGTTGTAATACCCGTAACTTCGAAAAGGATATAATATATATATATATATATATATATATATATATTATGATGAGAGAGAAGAGGGGGGACCACGTGTATTGAGAAACATCGCGGAAGTGCTGTTGGGTTGTTGAAAGGGTGACATCACGTTGAGGGGCCTGCCTGTTTGAGGAGATAGCTGAGGAGTTATGCCCCTGTTGAGCGCTGACGTGGCATGGGGGGGAGGGGGGGCACCGGAGTGGGAGGTCCTGTGCTCGCTGACGTCAGCAGAGAAAGAGAGAGGTTGTTGAGAATTAATCCCATATCGAGTGTATACAATAATTAATAAGTATAAATATAATTGCCTATGATCAAAAGTCACCTAATTGATTAACCACCTTTTGAGAGGCAGCATGTGGTGGGCAGTTGTACTATAAGTATTAATTTGTCTTCTAAAAATAATAAAAATTGTCTGAGTATTGGGGCGGGACGTTACAAATGGTATCAAAGCCGGCTTTCGACCCCGAGTGTGGAAGAGGGCCTTAGTATGATCGGCGGTGTTGAGAGTCACTGATCTTTGTGATCGTGTATAATCTGCGGTGTTGGGAGTGATTGATCTCCGGGATCAAAGACGACGCCACATCGGCTAGAAATAAGGATCCTGCACTAGATGTGCTTGCTCCGTACTCAGTGAGGACACTGATTTCTAAAGGTGGGGTTTATGTAATACCCCGTAATTTTTAAATGGATATAATATATATATATATATGAGAGAGAGAAGAAGGGGGCCCACGTGAATTGAGAAACAGCGCGGAAGTGCTGTTGGGTTGTTGAAAGGGTGTTGAGGGGCCTGCCTGTTTGAGGAGAAAGCTGAGGAGCTGTGCCCCTGTTGAGTGCTGACGTGGCATGGGGGGTAGGGGTGCCCGGAGTGGGAGGTCCTGTGCTCGCTGACGTCAGCGGAGAAAAAGAGAGAGATTGTTGAGAATTAATCCCATATCGGGAGTATACAATAATTAATTAAGTATAAATATAATTGCCTATGATCGAGAGTCACATAATTGGTTAACCACCTTTTGAGAGGCAGCCTGTGCTGGGAAATTGTACTATAAGTATTAATTTGTCTTCAAAAAATAATAAAAATTATCTGAGTATTGGGGTAGGGCGTTACAAGAGTAGTGCAGCAGAAGATTCGAGCTACAGGGCGCATTTCAGGGAAGCAACATGACCGCTCGGTGGAGCTTCCAGTAGAGAGGTGTTAGTTACCGTTATGGGTGGCATACAATAATCGTTACATTGTAATATCTGTAATAAGTCGATGTAATTTGTATTCCTTGTTCAGGAACAATGTACATTTGTAATTAATGATGTAATGACTTATTTGGTAATAAATTTTTTTAAATTTTCGTGTTATTTACTGTGTTGAAATGCATTTGAAGGCAAAGATTCTGGTTATGTTACGAATGTCCAGAAATAGGGATCCGGGGCGTTAGAAGAAAAATCATGAAGAGAGAGAAGAAGGAGAGAGGAGAGGAGAGGAGAGGAGAGAGGAGATGACGGCTAGGAATTGTATTTTGTGTTTTTAGGGTTTGTATTAGGGTTATATTTATAGAATACAAGTAGATTATTGGGTTACTGGGTTAGGATCCATAATTGTGGGTTTGGGTGAAGAAAATAATTGCAATTGGGTTTTTTGGTTGAACAAGAGATGAGTTTGAAGACAAAATGGTTCAATTAAAATACTCACAATCAAATAAAATGAAATTCACAAGATAGATAGCCCAACAAAAGAGAAAATAGTTCATGAATGAAAATTTAAATCCAATTAGATAAATGAATAATACAAATGAAAAGAATATCAATTAGGCTTGAAAATAAATTGAAATTTGCCAAGAAAATCATATCAAATACGATAGTAAAATAATTCAATAGATGAATTTTAAATAGATAATCAAGAAATAACAATTAATAATTTTAATCATAATAAAAATAAAATTATATAACAAATTAGTATTCAGGTTGAACAATTTTTTAAAATAATCCAATAATAATTATATATATTTGTTTTATGCTCAAATATAAATAGTCGATCAATAAGATATAGAAAATAAGACCAAAATACACCATTATTCGAAATGAATAAAATTTTCGATTAGAAAACACTTTAATAAAAGATCCGAAAAGAATTTAGCACAAAATAAAATTATAAAAATCAAATTATAGAAACTACACGGAAAATACTTTTGGTCGGGAATGGGGGTTACATTGTTTGTAGGTTTGCTGAAGCAACTGCAATCAATGATTTTGGACCTTTAATTTGTCTTTAAAGGATTTTAACAAGTTTCAGTAGCAGATCGAATAGCGAGTTGAGCTCTGAACTTGCTTGTTTGTAGGTTGCTAAAACGACTCTAAGCCATAGGTATGGATTCCGAACTTGTTGTTTAAGGATTTAACTGGTTGCAGGAGTATATCAAATGGCTAGTTGAGCTCTAAACGTAATTGATTGCAAGTTTCTAAAGAAACTTTAAGCCATGGGTATGGACTCCAAACTTGTTGTTGAGGTGTTTAACGAGTTGCAGGAGCAGATCGAATAGCGAGTTGAGCTATGAACTTTCTTTGTTGCAGATTGCTAGCGTAACTCTGAGCCACGGGTATGGACTCCAAACTTGTCTTATAAGGCACTTCTAATTAGTTTTTGTGCCGTTTTTAGGAGTATGCTTGGCATTTAACTCATTGTATGCATCCGTAGAGTTATACAAGAATTTTGCAAAAGCTAATACAAAATTTTATTGAAAAATAAAACTAAGTGGTTGCTCTAGTGGCTAGCCTTTATTACAAGTAGTGACCTGCAGGGAGAGCAGTATTTATTGGAAAATATTAAAAATATATAGGGGGGGGGGGCTTTAAGCGCACTTGTTGAAGTTCATGAGGTGTTCCACATTCCAAATCCCTGCTGATATCTCTTTGGTTCTCGGGTCTTCAAGTTGATAAGCTACTAGGCAAACAACTTAGTAGACCTTGCCTAGACTTGTATTTTTTGGACCGAGCCTCCTCTTGTTTCTTAGAGAGAATGAGAGATCTTCAAGTTCGCTAATGTGTTTAGGCATGACGGTTTCTTTCCGTCCAATGAGCGATGTGGTTTCAGGCGAGGGATTCAAGTTTATTACTGTATTCTGATGAGAAAGAATTTGGACCTGGCGGGAGATGACTCGGTAGGTTTAGAATTTCTTGGCAGGATTTTCTATGGCAGTGGCTTCAAGCTTTTTTACGTGCTTGGACTTACTGTGACTGCATTCCGGTAGTAGCTCAATGGCATCGAAGGGAAGAACCAAGCCCCCCCATTGTGGCAGTGTAGCATGCTCGTGTTGTCTGTTGGCTCCATAAAACTTGGCTTATGTTTGTTGTTGTTGGAAACTTCATTTCGTGTGGTAGATGAAAGCAACTGTATGAAAGGCTGCCAGGCCCGGACGGCCAAATATTGCATTGTATGCGGCTTCGATGTGGAATACCATAAAGTCTATCACCTCAGTTCTAGTCGCTGGAGGCTTAACCTGCCGTCACATCAAGTGTGACGATTCATTCAATTTGAATGGGGACACCAGAGAATCTGTGGAGTGTATGGCCGGCTGGCTTGAGTTGGTCTTTGGAAAGCTTGAGGTTGTTGAAAGTGTTCATGAAAAAGATGTTTACTGAGCTGTCGTTGTCGACCAGGATGCGGTGTACCTCATGACTCACCATGCAAAGGTTTATGACCAATACATCGCAATGGAGTGTTCAGACACCTTCTAAGTCCTTGTCCGATAAAGATATCGGGACATCTATGTTCTTGACAGGCAGGATGTTGTGTACTAAGTTGATTTCCCTCACAAAGGCTTTGTGATATCATTGGCCCTCCGTGAATATAGTGAAAATGGCCATGTGATCCGATTCTTGTGATTCGGAGGTCCTTTCTTGATGCTTATTAGCCCCCCGTGCCGGAGGGGTTTCGGTGTTGATGTTTAGCTGAAAAAATTTTGAAAGATATCCCCGACGAATTAGACATTCAAGTTCTTCTTTAAGGGCTCGGCAGCTGTCGATTGTGTGTCCATGGTCTTTGTGGAACATGCACCACTTGCTTGTATCCTTTCTCTTGCTGGTAGTAGTCATCTTGGGGGGAAGGCGGACTATTCTGTCCTTTCAACTACCATGGGGATGGAGGATACACTTGCTCTAAGGGGACTAAAACTGTCGAAACGTGGTGCTGGAGGAGGACGGTGTTTACCTGCGTCATCTTTATGAAACTTCTTGGGTTCTTCCTCGCTTGTGTTCTTCTGTTTATTCCCGGAAGATAAATCCTTCTGACCTTGAGGATAAAGAGCTTCCTCGACTCTGATATACTTGTCACTCCTTTCCAGGAGCTCAGTGAAATCTTTAGTAGACTTCTTTGCAAGGGAGTCCTTCAAGTCTTTGTCAGCGACGTTGTGGCGGAAAGCAGCAGCCGCCATCGATGAGCTTAGGGAAGAGATGGACCTTGCCTCGGCTGTGAAGTACTTGACAAAGTCTTTCAGTAGTTCTTTGTCTCTTTGCTTCAATTCCAATAGGGAAGCACTTGTTTTTCAGTCTTGCGGCTAGTAACGAAGTGCGCTATGAAGAGCCCCTCGAGCTGGTCGAAGGAGAATATTGACTCTGGAGTGAGGCTATAGTATCATTCCATGCTAATCCTTTCAAGGTTGCTGAGAATGTTTGGCACATAAGCGCATCACTGGCATTATAGACCATCATGAGAATTTTAAAACTCTCAATATGATCAGTCGAGTCAAATTCTCCCTCATAAGATTCAAACTGAGGAGCCTTGAAGTTCTTTGGAAAAATTGGTGCATCGAGGATGGATTTACTGAAAGAAGGTAGACTGGGACGGTAAGTCCTGCTGGAGCAGTTCCCTTTATGTTTTATCTGTTCCAGACGATCCTCTACTTCTCGGATGTGGCGGAGGACTTTGTCATCCTTCCCTGGATCTAGTTGAGTTGCTAGATTCTTCTTCTCATGAAGGAGTAGAGTGGTGGCTTTGTAAGCATCAACCCTGATCTTAAGTACATTGGATGGCTCGGAGGAAGTCATGCTTGAAGTTTTCCAGTTTGTCCCTAGAGACTGGGGCCTCTTGCTCTTAGTTTCTCTCAAGATGCTTTCGACTCTCACGAGTCGGGCTTCTTTCTATATTGTGCCCCCCTATTGGAGAAGGAGTGTCTTGAACTCTGCCTTCGACAAAAGTTGCTTCTCCGGTTTTCCTAATGTTTAGAGTGGGACCTTGCCCCAGGTATGCATCTCATCCAAACGGGTCCGTAGACCGGTCCCTTATTATTCAGCATTGATGATTTGATGAAGATCTTTTGACCCCCGGGGACCTCACGAGGGCAGCGAGTCACTAGAAGCATTATGGATTGAGACACGTTTGTGTAGAAGTGTTGTTCATGGCGCAGTTCATGACGGCTTTGTTGGGAGCCTCTCGGTGCCTCTCTGTTGATAGGAGCTTGATTAGGTTGTTTGGGCGGATATGGCTGATGAGGAGGAATATGGTCCTCCAAAGGAGGAGCTTGTTGACGAAGAGGCTTGGCTAAACGTCTTGACGCCGCTGCTCTCCCTCTTAACTTTGGTGGCATGGTAGGAGAATTCGGTGTTTTTGATGGCAAGTTCTAATCTTTGTTGTAGATCTATGTAGTTTTCCACAGACGACGCTAATTTGTTGCTACTTTTTATGGCTACGATCAAATATTAGATCTTTAGTAGTTTCCTTTAAAATATAAACTCACTATCTGTTTGCTCCCACACCAAAATAAGCAGCAACAACTAGCCAACTCCTTAAGCTGAGTTCGGAGTCCAGCTAGAGCTGCTCCCACTACTCATTAACTCTAAGGTAAGTCTGGAGTCCAGCAAATTCGTAGTCCAGCTAGAGTTGCTCCCATAACTAGCCAACTTCCTTAGGTATGTTTGGGTCCAGCTAAAGCTGCTCCCACAACTCATTAACTCTAAGGTGAGTCCGGAGTTCAGTTAGAGTTGCTCTTATGACACATTGACTCAAAGGCATTCAGAGTCAAGCTAGAGCTACTCCCACAACTAGCCAACTCCCTAAGGTCAGAGTTTGGCTAGAGCTACTCCCACAACTAGCCAACTCCCTAAGGTCAGAGTTTGGCTAGAGCTACTCTCACAATTCCTTAACTCTAAGGTGAGTTCGGAGTCCAGCTAAAGCTTCTCCCATAACTCAGTAACTCTAATATGAGTTTGAGTTTGGAGTTCAGCTAAAGCTACTCCCACAACTCATTAACTCACAAGTAAGCAAGTTCAGAGCTCGACATGCCATCCGAGGTGACTCTCACAACTCATGGACGTCAAGCCCCTCATTGGTGATACTCCTGCAACCTACTAAGGAGACAAGGGTCCAGATCTCTAACAGAGATGCCCTTACAAACTGATAATTCCAAAAACAGAAAATTATGACTCAGAGAGGACAAGAGGTGGTGCTTGGACACTTAAAAGATTTCTCATTTCATCTCATTACAAGGATAAAAGAGTACATTAAAAGTAAGTTCAATGGAGTTACAAGCCTCCATCTCAATTACCCTTGCTAGACTATCCAAATACTCTGCTCTAAGCAACTCCCAGGATCCTCAAAGTCGCCAGAGGATACAAAACCATCTCCTGGAAGGATCTTTCCCGATTATGCTCCTTACGGGAACAAGAGGTGCCCCACAACTTATCACCTCCAAGTAATAGCTTCAGCTAATGAAACTCCACTTCCAGCTAGACCAACCTCTCCTTGAGATGAGCATCCAGAATAGTAATCGTCAATAGTGTCTTGCGAATCTGAGCCAAACACATTGAGAGGGCCTCCCCCGAGTGGTCCTGACCATCCTCTTTCAAGTGGGAAACTTTCAAGCTCCATTCTAGAACCACGTTGGTCAACTCATCCCTCTCATGTATGGCTGCATGGAAGGCACCATGAAGCTTTATTTTCTCTGTGTTCTTCCTAACGAACATAGCCCTCAGCCGACCAAGCTCCGACCCTACCCCAAGAGACTTCTCGCACATCCGAGTTAGTCTCAGTTCTGCCACATGTAACCGGGTCTAGAGGCAATCAATCTCGGCATCCTAAGGGTCCTCTCCCTTGTATACAACGATCTGCTAGCAAACAAGAACAGGGAGTCACGACAACGTTAGAAAACACAAAGGACTTCACTACTCAACAACTCAATGCAATGAGTTCAATTCTCAACCATTCTTCCGAGCTCCCCCAACAACTCATTCCCCCATATAATGAGTTCAGTGCTCCACTTGCCACTCGAGCATCTCCAATGGCTTATTGACTCCACACAGTGAGTTTAATGCTTTGCACGCCTCCCGAGCAGCCTTCTGCTTCTACAGCGAGTTTGTAGCTCAACACAGCCCTAGAGTCGCTCCCTAAACTCGCCTTTCAAATGACACTTCCCTAGAGTCTGCCAGAGCTCTTCTTCACCTAGCTCGTCTTCCGAGTGGCCTTTTTCTTCTACAACGAGTTCAGAGCTCAACACATCCCTAGAGCTCCCTAAACTCACTTCCCAAACGGCTCTTTCCTATAGCCTATCAATGCTCATTTTCACCTCGCTTACCTCCAGAGCGGCCTTCTTCTTCCACAGAGAGTTCGAAGCTTAATTCATCCCTAAAGCTTCTCCCTAAACTTTCCACACGAATGGTTCTCCCTTAGAGTTCAACAAAGCTCCTGTAAGGTAAAGCCCCTCTTCATAGTCCATCAGAAGAGAAGCTTCTCTTCATAACTCATCTGGGGTGAAGCTCCTCTTCTTATCCCCTCGAGAGTGAAGCTACTCTTCTTTGATCCTCTCTGGCGAAGCTTCTCTTCTCATCTCATTCGTAGTAAAGCTTCTCTTCATGACTACTCGGAGGTGAAGCTCTTCTTCTCATCCCCATTAGAGCGAAGATCCTCTTTGTAGTTCTTCCGTAGCAAAGCTCCACTTCATAGTTCCTCGAGAGTGAAGCTTCTCTCCGTAGCTCCTTGGGGGGGTAGCTCCACTTTGTAGCTCCTCAGTAGGGAAGCCCCTCTTCATAGTCCATCGGGAGCGAAGCTTCTCTTCTTAGCCACTTGAGAGCAAAGCTCCTCTTTTGTAGCTCCTCCGTGGCGAAGCTCCACTTGTTAGCCTCTCAGGAGCGAAGCTTCTCTTCATAGTTCCTAGGGGGTGAAGCTCATCTTCTTTGCTTCCTGGTGGCAAGAACCGAGCAGGAGTTCCACTAAGCTAATCATGAAAAATGTCAATTTTTGGGCATCTAATCGCATCAAAATCTGCGCCAAGAAGATGGACGAATAAGATGCCTTGAGCAAAAGCTCTGCTTAGTAGCAACCACCGAACAAGAGCACCATTGAGCTAATCATGAAAAATTCAAACTTTTGATCATTAGATCGCTTCAAAAATCGTGCATAACAAGATCGCACAGGGAAAACCCCCACCCCAGTGGTGCACACCGAACATGAGTGACACCGAGCAACTCAAAAGAACAGCAGCTTCCACGCCGTTGGGTCACCTCGACATCCGCTTCCAACACGATGGAAGGCTCAGATTACACAAAAAATGAACTGCCCACTTGCAGACCCCCTACTCGGAGTCTCAAACAGATAAAGGCCCAGTAGCCAACAACTCATCTAGATTGTCTTCACTGGTTAGGGAGCTTCGGTAGCAACCTTGAGGTTGCGGGTTTCGACCCTGAGCCCATCGTGCTCGGGTTTTTTTCACGTGGCACTGCGTCAGTGCGTCACCGAGCAAGTTAGTGGACATTACCGTTTATGAGTAGTTTGATTGTGCCAAAAATCGTGCTCGCCTGATCAACAGTTCGGATCGCTTCAGGTATGGTTTATAATTTTTATTTCATTTTATTAATTGTTAATTCGGATTAATTAATTAATTAAAAATTCTAAAAATAATTATAAATTCGTAGAATATTAAATTATTCCAAAAATTATTATAAATTTAGAATAATTTATCTAAAAATACAGAAATTAATTATAAAAATCAGAAATTTGATTTTAATAACCGAAATAATGATTAAAAATTAGGAAAAATCAGGGAAAATCCCAGAAATATGAAAAGATTCAAAAAAATCACAAAAATACAAAAAGTATTGAGAATAATTCTTGGTATTTTAGAAAGCTAGAGCAACTTTATCAACCCAAGAAAAATTTTCTTACATCACTAAAATCTCCAATAAGTTTTATAAACTATTCTAAATAGGCAAACTACTCCTCGAAGGCTGCAAAACTCTGTCTTCGGGATTATGAGGCTTGTGATATGGGTAAAAGTAGAACCAAATCGTGATCGTTCAAGTTAGGCAAAAATCCAAAAACTCCCAAGGGTAAAACGGTAAATTTCATTAGATACATGCCGGTAAGAGAAAGTTGGGCCTCTTTCAAGCCAAGCAACTCAGAGTAGGCCTAGCATACTGGATTGCCATAGCAGCTCAATATGAAGGAGTCTAGGTTCATCCAAATAAGTTAGTGTAAATTCTCTATCTGTAGAGAGTAACTACTTTGATCTCTCAGTGATAACAGAAGTTCTAAAAACTTTATCTATTTATCAAGAGAAGAGTCATAACTCTATCTCTATAAACCTTATCACAACACCTGAATGTAGAGATAAATCTAATATTTTGAAACTGGCCCCCAACCACTATAAATGCCTCTTGACCTCTTCAAAAACAACGTAATCACAATTTTCACTCACCAAACTCTTCATATATTTTGAGTTGTCTAACTTGGGCATCGGAGGGTCTGTCGTTGGGACCGACCTCGGTGTTTCATGCTATTTTTCAAGTTAATCTAAGCGATCACAATCGTTCAGATCATATCAAACTGTCCACGACAGTAAGATTTCAAAGTCAATAGTAGTTTACGGCGATTAACATCGATGAAAAGTAAAGGTTAGATGTTTTATTATTTTCCATAAAAAGAACTCACAATATATGTTTGTTCCCACCAAAAGTTAGGAACAACATCGCTTCTTTAAGAACTTCATCTCTAAAAACCTCTAGCTTCTCTCCCTTCAAGTTCCACCACCTAGTTCTTGGACCCCTAGTCTCCTTCCTCACACATATACGTTTTCCGATCTTAACATCCATCACCACTAATCTATGTTGTGAGATTAAACACTATCCTGATATAACTTTAAAATTTTTACACGTCAAGTGATTCACCTTTCTAGTAATGAAAAGTCAATTTGACTCCTATTTATGCCACTTTTAAAGGTTATCAAATGTTCAACTCTTCCTAGAATAAGTATTTTTTAGTATAAGATCACACAACGCAGCAAAATCCAAGAAAGCTTCTCCACCATCGTTCTTATGTCCAAATCAATGTCCTCCATGCACCTCTTATATACCATGTTCTCTTCTCCTACATGTCCATTTAAAGCTCCTCCTATAAATAATATTTCACCTAAGGGAACTCCTTGAATTATCTCATCCATATCTTACCAAAATTTATTTTTAGCTTGTGTATCTAATCCTACTTGGGGTGCATAGGTCCCTAATGATATTAATTATATTTTCCCCTAATACAAACTTATTCTATCTCTTTTCCTATTAACACATACTACATCTCTTTTGAATTTCTTATCTACTAAAATTTCTACTCCATTTCTATTTCTAATTTTACTGGTATAATTTAACTTAAAATCATATATCTCTTTATTTTTATCTCATATCCATTTTGTTTCTTATAAAAAGCTATATTAATATTTCTTCTAATCATGGTATCAACAAGTTCTATGTCTTTTCCTGTCAGTGTTCCTATAATCCAAGTGTAATACCCTGCAAAATTGAGTTATGACAATTTTGTCCCAGTGTGTTACGCACATGTATTTTGAACCGTAACATGTAATATTCGTAACATTATTAATATAAATATTTTACGTATTTTGTATTTCGATTGTTATGGACATTTTTTGTTCTCTCGAATTTATTTTGTATATGAATATTTATTCGTACATGCTTTACACGTGCTTTTAAATACACGTATTTATAATGCAAATATTAGTTGAAAATGTTAGGAGTTGCATAAATGTCTTATTTCAATTATTAGTACAAATGCATGCTCTTATCCTTTTAACAAAACTAGATAAATTTAAATTCACATTAGATTGGATAATGTATGAAATATATTAAATGAATTCATCAAGTTTTAGTGTGTATTTTATGTAGTTTTAAACCCAACCAAAACTCGTGCTTTACCCATATAATTGGCCGGCCAAGTCTATAGGAGGGAAAAAGGAAATTTTGAATTAAGTTTAAGGATTAAGTGGGTAGTTAATAGGCTTGAGTGGGTAGTTTTAAAAACTTCCCATTCCTTCTCCTTTAAAAATCCCACCAGGCCAATGCTTAAGAGAAGTTCCTATTTTCTATTTTCCAAAATCATACACTCTTGGATTTGGAGTTCTAGTCTTGGAGGAGGAGGCTTGGAGATTTCTAGGAGTTTCTATTGCAAGTTGCATCAAGAGGTGGGTGTTCCATAACTTTCAAATTTGTTCTTGTTAGAAATGCATGCTAGATAATCTATATAAATTGAGTATTCATGCTTTGATTATGTGTTGATTGTTGTCAGATTATGTGTTGTCAGTTGATTGTGTAAAAGTATGATATGATTAACATAGAAACGTTTTTAGAGTTGTTATCCTGAGTTTTAGTCTCACTTCAAAAATTCATTTCTTTTTATCTAAATGGAATCTGAAGCTAAAAAATTTATATGAGCGCCCTGTATATGTCAAGAACATCTCCTAAAAATTTTATAATATTTGGATGTCATTTACTATTTTAATAAAATCTGAACATAGAATAGTTGACAGTTTGGCTAGTTTCTGGAATTTTTTATACCTTTCGGATTTTGATCATTTCAGCATATTATATGAAGTACTTTTTAGGAAGGACTAAGAATTTGAAGTAGACTCGTTAACCTTTCTTTAGAGTCTAAGAAATCAATTTTTCATAAATAATGTAATTTATAATGAATTTTTCAAGATTGAACAAGTGGGAGTACTTTAACTGTAGTTGAGTCTGTATAACAATTCGACCCTACTATAGATTTCAAAGAATTCAGAATTATAGACACAATATTTTGGAGAAACTTATAAATAAAAAGTAATAGTAGACTTGTATACCTTTAATTTGAGCTAAAGAACACAGTTTCATGAGCATAAAATTTTCTGTAATTTTTACAAGTAATATGAGCTGCAGTTTTCAGATTTTTTTTTTTTTTGATGAAACGGATAGAGCCCGAGGACTCCAGCCAAGCAATCAATAAATAAATAGTCAATTACAGGAAGGCTTTACCAGAGGTAAAACAATCAACAAAACGAGTAATACCTATATACAGAACAGCAAAACAGCCCCAATAGAATAATTACAACCAGTTAGAAATACAATGAAGATCCAAACACTATCCAAAGGGTCGAAGCAGAGAAGATCAAAACTTCCGCAAATCCGAGGAAACCATCAGAGCAACGGGAGTCATCAAAATGGGAGCATCCTGAACTTAATGCGAAGGGCTCCATCAAGGAGGACGACAGGCTAGCAACCCAACACAAGGGACAGCACACCGTCAAGAAAAAACTAGGAGCTGCCGGCCAACAGAGGAACGACTCTAACGGATGATACACCCAAAGAGTGCATGAACCCTGTCCTACAGCAATAGGGCAGCAGCCAATAACGTCGCAAAATGTAGACAGTAAAGCCGGAAACAAACAAGAGAAAAAGCTCTCCCAGCAATAACCAGGCAGACCACTCAAGAAACGCCTCCCAATCAAAGAGACCATGCTCACCATCGAAAAGGGCTAACCCCACACAATAAAAGCAACAATCACTGATCAAAAGCATCCATCACATAATGGAAAATAGAAGACAACTAAATGCAACATCAACGGGGAAGGAAATAGGATAGAGAGTAATAAACACATAACAGTAGAAAGTTATAGGAGAGAGAGTAATAGGATAGAGATAATAATCCACATAACAGCAGACAAAATTACAAACAAAATATCCTGCTGTAAGCAAGACAACCAGCTAAAGCTAGATCAAACCAACAAACAGTAGACCGCCCAAAAATACCAACGCCCATAGGGAGATTACGAGAGAGAGAAACTAGTAGCAGAACAACCCACCAAAACATTAGAGAATATAGTCCAAACAACAAAACCAGACCGGTATTAGGCCTGCAACATAATAGAGGAGAAAGAGTGTAAAAATGCAAGAAAAGTAGGCTTAAAAGAAAAAAGAGTAGACAAGAATTAAATAGCTTGGAGATTATTAAGACAACTAACAGCTAACTGTAATTTCTGCGAGGCCAAAGAGGCATCCTCTTTGAAAGTCGGGCTAGAAGCCCAGGAATCGAACAGAAATAAGAAAGCTTCTATGATAGTTGTAATCGAATTGCATTGATGACGGAATAATCTACTATTTCTTTCTTTCCAAATACACCAAATGATGGTGTGGGTAGCTAAAATCCAAGCACTTCAGAACCTCTTGTCCAAAGGAGGGGCAGACCAAACCGCAGATATTTGAAAGGGAATTACCCCCGTATTCCAAGCTAAGGAATTAATCTTCCAAAGAGGTATAATGAACGGGCATTGAACGAAGAGATGGTTTGCATTTTCAGTGAATTGATCACACAATGGGCATCTTTGCCCCCAAGCTAAATGCCCATTGATCACACAATGGGCATTTTCAGTGAATTGATCACACAATGGGCATCATTTGCAGTTTTCAGATTTTGAACCTACTGTTTTGCAAATGAATTTAGATGAGGTAATTGAGGATAAATTTAGATGATCTTAACTACAATATTGTACTAGACTCATGTTTTATATGAAACTAAGAAATCTATTTTCTGATAAGTTTCTTAATTTATATGATTTTTGTAAGACCATTGAGTTGTTCTCCAAAGATAAACATTCAAATAATGGATTCTATATATATGTTGTTACCTTGAAAAGAAGTAGATAGCGAAATAGGCATGGAGTATTGGTTAGTGCATGTGTCTTAGGGTCTTTGAGATTGTAGGTTTGAGTCTTGGTGAGCTCGAATTTGGTTGTATTTACTGTTTTTGAGTATATTGGAAATATAAATTGATTTTTTGGGGGAAAATATTTTAATGGTAATTTGTATAAAAAATTTTGGATTAATTTTTCCACTTAGATAAAGGATTTAACACATATTTCGTGATTGGATTTGAAGAATTTGAATAGAGATGCTTTTAAAAGATATTAATATTTTGGAGAATTAATATTTGATGAAAATTGGTAAAAATGTTTAGGATTAAATTCCAAATTTGAATGAATGATTTTAGTAAAAATTTTGGTAATTTGAATTGAGTTACTAGAACAGAAGTGATGTTGATTGAATTGAGGTGTTTGAAGTCCTATTGTAACAGTTTGGTTTTATCTAGTTATTTGAGATTGACTAGTTGGATAGAATGAATAAGAGATGAATAGAGTATATGATTAAATGAAATTTGTAATGATTATATAAGAGGTTATGGATGACCTATAAAGTTTATGAACTTTGCAATGTGTGGATTCTAGAGGCCAGGTGAGACCCATGGTGCCGGCAGGATTGATAAATGAAATTTTGAGAAGTGGCCAATATGGGCCAACATTTTTGGTGAGTTAATTTAAGTCTGGCAGGGTAAGCTAAATCTAGGTCAAGATAATTATAATTGAACTAAGGACAGGCACTAGAAAGTGAGATGTAATGAGACCTAGGCAAATGTAAGTAGGGCATCTCTATATAGTCGGGCGGTGTACTCTAGGACTGTAACTGTTGTGCGGCGCATGACGATCGTTAATTAAATCCGGGATTATGAATGATCGGGCGGTGTACTCTGGGATTATGAATAGTCTAGCGAATAGGAGGCGGATCTCCAGCATATTCCGGGATAGAGCGGCACTTGCGGGATGTTTGCACGACGAGGATTTTGTATAGTCTGACAGTGTACTCCGAGGCTGGAATCCATACTCGTGGAACGTCTGAACCTTGTTTTGTTACCGGAGTTGGATAGCATAACGAGTGATTGAACCCTATAACGAGGAGTACGTCAAGGGCTTTCCCTCGGACCTATATGGTATGGGATCCATAGAATCCGAATAAGTATGCATTAGTGTGCATTGCGTGCATTTGTTGCCTTCTTGAATACTTGTTTTATGTCATTGTTTTATGCATTTTGATATCTGTTTCATGGCATATACTTATACACTTAGATTAGATTCACTTTCTATTTTTATTCATCTTTGTCATTATTGCTTTTGTTTTGTGCTTAAGTTTGTGATTGTTAAAGCTGAAGATCATCATATTATAGCATTGCGTCAGTTGAAATCAACTGACGTGCCTGCAGTTCTCAAGTTTTGTAGGACTCGATTAACGAGTAGCGTGGGCATGAGTTTAGTGTCAAGGGATGTGAATTGTATTTTGTATTTAAAGAGTTTTAAATTCCTTGTATTTTGTACGAAATTGAAGTAAGATCCTAGTTATGTTACAAATTACCTGTATTTGGAATTCGGGGCGTTACACCAAGTCACTAACTGATAATGGTAAAAATCAAAGCAAATCAGAGCCGTATGATTCCAGCACATATCTAAAAACTTCTACAGGCAGAATAATCATAACGAGCCTCTTTAATAGGTACGGGCCTTCTCCAAGCTCCTCTACAAGACATGAGCCTCTTTTAAGCCCATAAAAAGTGACAAATTTGGCCCATTAAGAGAGACCCTGCCCATGAAGACTATTAGTCAAATATCTTATCCTTAAACAAGCGAGCTTATCTCTTGAGGGGGAGATTCGAATAGGATATAAGGAATTCATAGTCGATTTAATGGATTCACATCATTCTCATGTACTATTTCTCAGGATTATAAATACTTTCCCCCCTTCACAGTCAGAAGGTAATCAACAGTTTTTCTCTCAAACTCTCTTTCTCCCTCTGGTTCTGACTTGAGCATCAGAGGGTCTAATGCAGGGGCCATCCCTAGTGTTTTAGGCTTTTTGCAGGTCCATCAGTCGCGTCAGCAACGGTTGGATCAAAATCACGATGTTCAATCAACAATCCAGATTCAATCTCAGGCATTTCACGGCAACGATCAAAGGTCATATTTTTAGTAGTTTTCGTCAAATATTAACTCACTATCTGTTTGCTCCCACACCAAAATAAGAAGCAACAAATTGGCACCGTCTGTGGAAAACAGCACAAATCAGACTTACCACCATGCCACTAAGAATAAGAGGCAAAGCGGTGGCCTCAAGCCGTCATACCCACTCTCATCGTCAACCAGCTCCTCCTGTGGAAGATCTGATTCCTTCTTAACAGTCGCCCTGACAGCCTAGGCAAGCTCCTTTCAACAGAGAGGCATCGGAGGGCTCTCGACAAAGCTATCATGAGCAACATCCTTTTTACGACAGTGTCTCAGTCTATAATGTGCCAACTGAGTCAATGGCCTCGTGAGGCCCCCGGGGATCTAGAGTTCTCCACCAAATCATCAGCGCTAGGCAACAAGGAACTGATCTACGAATATGCTTGGACGAGAGGTGTGCCTGAACTGAGGCATCCCGCTATGAACATTAGGTAAACCATAGAAGCAACTGTCCTAGGCAGAGAACAAGGCGTTTCTCCTCTCACAGGGGGCATACTGTAATAAGAAGCCCGACTCATGAGAGTCAAAAGCTTCTTGAGCGGAACGAAGAGAAAGATGCCTTAGTCACTATGGCCGATTTGGAAAAGTTTAAGCTCGACATCCTCCAAGCTATGCAAGGTAGTCAAGATCTCGGCCAGCCTTCCAAAGAAGAATTTGGCAACTCAATTAGATCCAAGGGAAAGGACAACCAAGTCCTTCGCCGTATCCGAGAGGTAGAAGATCTCCTAGAACAGATGAAGAATGAGGAGAACCACTCTAGCAGGGCCTACCGCTCCAGTCGACCTCCATTCAGCAAGTCCATCCTTGATCCACCCATTCCAAAGAACTTCAAAGCTCCTCAATTTGAATCATGCGATGGGTAATCTGACCAGACTAACCATATTGAGAGTTTCAAGACCCTCATGATGATCTACAACGCCTCTAATGCGCACATGCGTCGAACATTCCTTGGAACTTTGAAAGGATCTTCATGGGAATGGTACTCCCGCCTAACTCCGGAGTCAATACTCTCCTTCGATCAGCTCGATGAGCTCTTCATAGCGCACTTCGTTACCAGTCATAAGGCTGAAAAAACATGTGCCCAATTGGAATTGAAGCAAAGATATGGACAACTGCTGAAGGACTTTGTCAAGCGCTTTACAGCCGAAGCAAGGTCCATCTCATCCCTAGGCTCATCAGTGGGGGTTGCCTCTTTCTGCCACAACATTACTAACAAAGACCTGAAAGCCTCCCTCGCAAAAAAGCTGCCCAAAAATTTCACTGAGCTCCTGGAAAGGATTGACATGTATATCAGAATCGAGGAAGCTCTCTATCCTCAAGGAAAGAATGATTAACTTTCTAGGAACAAACGGAAGAATAAAAATGAGGAAGGACCCAGGAAATTTCAGAAAGACGACGTCGGTCAACGGCGTCCACCTCCAGCACCACGCTTCGAAAAGTTTACTCCTCTAAACATAAGCATATCAGCCATCCTCATGAAAGTTAAGAAGGACAGAATAATTCATCATCCTCACAAGAAATCCACAGTTAGCAAGAGAAGAGACAAAAATAAGTGGTGCGCATTTCACAGAGACCAAGGACACACTACTGAAAACTGTCGATGTAATACCCCAGATTTTAAAATAATTTTTTTAAGATTAGTAAATATATTAAATTGATTTTTGGTGATTTAATAAACATTTTTCTGAAATTTATCTTTTTACACGTGCAAAACACATGCAAATATTTTCATGGAAAGTTCAAAGTCAAAAATTATTTTGGGGGAAACTCATTATTTATTATTAGATATTATTTGTGAATTTTCTGTATTTTTCTGATAATTAATTGACCTATTTGCAAATATTACAAAAAAAGGACTTTTGTGCAAAATAACCACTTGGAGTAAAAACTCCAGATTTTCAAATTTTTGGGCTGGGCTTGATGAGTAGTCAACTCAAAGGTAAAGAATTTACGTTTTGTTTTAATAAATTTGGTTTATTTTGCAAGTTTTGATAAAAAATGGTCTTTTTACAAATTTGCCACCTAGAGGGGCAAAAATGCAATTTTGTGTTTCTGGGTTTTTCAAACAGTGTCGGCTGATAGTAGAGGGGCTATTTTGGATTTTTTAAAACTGAATTAAGTTGGTTTTATTCAATTTCCAGGTATAATGATTTATATATGTAAGGTATATTTAAAAGAGATATTTAGCAGATCTATTCAAAAACCCTCGATACATCAAATCCTGGCCTATATAGGGTGAGGTGTAGTCGTCTCTTTGCTGCACAACAAAAAGGGATTTCTTATTTTTATTTTCTTAGAGTTTTAAAGCGAGGATCTTGGTTTTCCTAGGAAATGAGGAATTTTTCTTATTCTTTATTATCTTCGGTTGATTCTTCAATAAAGTGAGTGACTTCTGTTTGTTTTCTTATTGTTCTAAGAATGTTGTATATGATGATTTATCTATTAGAAAGCATGTTAGATGATTGTATGAGGATATAATGAATTTTTATGAGTAGATGAATTAAAAAGTGAATCTTTTCATGAAACTACACTATTAATGATTAAAACCCTAATTTAATTTTTTGAGATCTTTAAGAACCTAATAGAAATCATGAGTAGGACATTTTTCCTTCATATACTTGCTGTTTGGAATGTTATAATGGGATTGTATGTGGAATGTTGCAAAAAGTGAACAAAACTTCATCTTGACTGTGTATGTGTGAATATATGATCTGTTGGAGTGTTTTCGATGAATGGAACATGATTAGTACATGTTAAATTTACTTCTATTCTTGAGTTAACTGATGTGAGTCGTGGGGTATGTGTATAATCAGTTGTTAAGGTAATTTTGAAATCGAAAGAACAAGTTTTGAAAGGCTTTGAACATGAGTATACTGAGGGTCTGGCTATGTTCAGTCGAATTGAGTTTTTTTGTGTTTTTGAAGTTTTTGTGTTAAATCTAATTTGTTTTGATACTAAGATTAACTTGAACCATACACTACTCCTATATACTAATTCTTGATGCCTAAACACTTATATATATAGATAATGTACACATATACATATACAAAGATCTAAATATTTCTGTTTTGAAGTCTGCCGAAATGGATTTAATGATTTTTATCAAGTTTTGGTTGAGATCTGATTTGTTTTAGTGCTGGTATTGAATCTGAACATTTTTCTACTCCTAATTGATGTGTTTTTTATTGTTTAAACAGATTTTTTAAAAGCCCTAATTTTACTTTATCAATCATCAAGTAAACTGGTTCTCTACCTTAGTTAATTAGTAAGTATCAGTTTCCTTTAAATAAAAAAAAACTACAGATTGCTGCTGCACTGTTGTGCATGTGCACACATGAACAAATCCACCTTTACACACACAACTTGCATCTGTCTAAGTAGTAGTAGTCGTAAGTATTGTGTTTGGTGGTTTTCTTTGTGTTTGCATATGGTTCATCTTTTACAACCTGCATTTACTTCATTTCAACAACAGAGTATTTCCTACATCCTGCATAGAGTTCAAACTTCTATATCCTGCATATAGTTCAACTCCTATACCTGCATATGCACCAATTTAATAAGAGGGCTTATTCTATAATTACATATACTTAAATTCAATAAAAGACCTTCTATAACCTGCATATGCTTCAATTCATATAAAGACCATTTTTCATAACCTGCATATACTTCTTCGCAAAGAGCTTCTGCTATATTTTTGCATATACTTCATTCAGTGTAAAAGATTTTCTGTCTATATATCAGATATTTATATACATATATACTTCATATCAGTAAAGAGGGAATTCTTCTATATCAATTATATACACATCCTGCATTCACTTCAGTTCAATAAAAGACCAACTACTATGTATTCTGCATTTACTTCAGTTCAATAAATACCTTCTTCTAAAGCTGCATGTGTCAATTCAATAGAAGACCTGCTTCTATATCTGCATATATACCTTATATCAGTAATTCTTTCTATGTATCAGACACATATATATATACCTTATATCAGTAAAAGGGATTTCTTTCTATGTATCAGATGCATATATATATATATATATATATATATATATAGAAAACTGATATATATATATATATATATATATATATATAACTGATATATATACTCCATAATCAATGAAAGGGGTTTTCTATATATCTATCTATCTATCTATCTATATATATATATATATATATATATATATATATATATATAGAAAACCTTTCTATATATATATATATATATATATATATATATATATATATACACATATGTTTCAATTTAGTGAAAGGGATCTTAATATACCTTACATACCCATATGCTTCAATCAATAAAGGGGTTTTTTCTGTCTCATAGATGCACAACTTCTTTTTAAAGAATACCTCCTACATATATATATATATATATATATATATATATATATATATATATATATATATATATATATATATATATATATATATATATATACTCATATACAAACATTATGAATGAATGAACATCTGTGAGTAAGTTAACACTAATATGAAGTGACTAAAATGAACGATTTGTTTTGTGTTGATGGTTGAGTTGTGAGTCTCTAAAGGATGTGTGGGACCCTAGATACCGGTAGTTGAGATTTTGTGGTTTGGCCAGTTGTGGCTTTGTTGTTGATCAGTTGAGTTAAGTCCAGTAGGGTACACCAACTCTAGGAGATTCGAAATTACTTAATTAAAACAAGATAAGGACAAGCACTAGATGGTGATATGATGAAATGAGTGCAAATATGAGTTATGGACTCCAGGATGATCCAAGGAATGAGATATTCCCCAGTATTTCGGGACGATGGACGTATGGGCCACAGAATGATCTGCGGAATGGGATTGATCTTTAGTATTCTGAGGACGAGAGCGATGTTCATGAGATGTTTGTACAATGAGGGTTCCAGGATGACCTGCGGAGTGAGGCAATCTCCATTTTCGAGATAATGGACGTAAGGGCCACAGAATGATCTGCGAAGTGGGATTGGCCTCTAGTATTCCAAGGACGAGAACCAATACTTGCAGAATGTTTAAATCTCATTGTAGTCATCGTAGTAGGATTAGTTGCATAGCAAGGGATTAAACCCTATCAAGTGGAGAACGTTAAGGGCTTGCACCAGACCTATGTAGAGTGGGATGCATAGAACCCGACAAGTATGCATTAGAAAGTCAGCATATAGCATTGGTTTTTTCTTGACTTGGTTTTATGCATGTTGTTTCTTGTTTTTCTACACAGGACACTTAGTCTAGTTTCACTTGATGTTTCCATGTTTTATTTATTGTTATTTCTTATTTCATTTATCCATGCTGTCGAAACATGTTGTTTATGATTCAATGTTTCATGTTTTATTTATGTTGCATTTATTTTTATGTCACTCACACCGTTATGGTTGACCCCTGTAGTTTTGGGGGTTAGGGTTATCTCTAGCCTCATGTTTTACAGGTAGGTACCTATAGCTTTGGATTTGGATGCTTGTGCTAGAATGATGTTATGGCTTATGTAAGTTGTAAAAGAACAACTCAAATACACGGGAGTGAGCAGATGAACTCTCGTAAAACACAAGAGTTTGCGGTATAAATCTTGTTCAAAAGTGCCTTCTCGGCGAAATTGTGTGTGTGGCAGATCTGCTGCAACGG
Source organism: Hemerocallis citrina (assembly GCA_017893485.1). NCBI lineage: Eukaryota > Viridiplantae > Streptophyta > Magnoliopsida > Asparagales > Asphodelaceae > Hemerocallis > Hemerocallis citrina. The sequence continues at coordinate 172,082,820 of CM030364.1, read as the reverse complement.
CTTTCTTGCTTGCTGCATTGCCTTTCTTTCTTTAATCACTTCCCTATCTCTTTCAAAGGTACTTAAATAAGTTTAGAGAATGCATTGTAAAGGAAAAGATTTGTAATTCAAGGTGTTTGTTTTTCCGCTGTGTTTTGTAAGAATTAATGTAATAAAAGTTGACAAAAAAATTATATGTATTTTTGGCTATGTTTACTATTACAATTGAGGTTGATGCTGGGAACTGTGCCACGTATTTCTGAGATATAAAATTGGAAATTCGGGGTGCTACAGTCAAGCCCTCAAAGAAGAACTTTAAAGTTTGATTCATTAGGGCAACATCTCTCAATTTATCCAACAAAATAACAACGCTGAAACCCCTCCGGCATGGGGAGCTAATAAGCGTCGAGAGATGCCCTCCGAATTGTAAGACTCAAAATACATGGTCATTCTCCACGCCATTCTTGGGGTCCGATGGGAGGAGATTCCAACTCCTCCCGCAAAGCATTTTTCAGGGAAGTCAACTCAGTGCAAAACATTCCGCCTCTCAAGAGCACTGGGATCCCGATATCTTTCTCCGACAAGAACTTAGAAGGTGTCTGAACACCTCATTGCAATACATTGATCATAAACCTTTGCATGGTGAATCATGAGGTGCAAGCCATCCTGGGGGACAATGGCTACTTGGTAAACATACTTTTCATGAACACTTTCAACGACTTCAAGCTCTCCCGAGACCGATTCAAGCCAGCCAGTTATACACTCCACAGATTTTCCAGTGTACCCATTCAAATTGAAGGATGTGACAGCAGAAAAACCCCTGCTGTTCGAACTTTATGGTAGTCGATGTCATTGCCGCATACAATGCTATATTCTCCGATGTAGCCTAGTGGCTTTCTATGCAATTTCTTCCGCCTTCCAAATGAAAATGAAGTTCCCAAAACAACTTGGATAGGCCAAGTTGTAGGGAGCCAACATGCAGCACGAGCATGCTACACCACTAAATGGGGGGCTCGGTTCTCCCCTTCAATGCCATATAGCTACCATCAGAAAGCAGTCACAGTAAATCCAAGCCCATAAACAAGCTTGAAGCTACTGCACTATATAATCCCGCAAAGAACTTCCAAACTTGCCAAATCATCTCCCACCATGTCCAAGTTCGTCCTCATTAGAATACAATAATAAACCTTGATCCCCCACCAGAAGCCACTCTAGTCATTCAACGAAAAAAACTAGTCCTGCTTAAACATATTTGTGCATCTGCAGATCTCTCATTCTCTATGTAAAACAATGGGGGGCTTGCTCTAAAACAAGCAAGTCCAGGCAAGGTCTACCAAGTTGTTTGCCCAACGACTCATCAACTTGAAGACCCAGGAGGCAAAAAGATATCAGCAAGGACTTGGATGTAGAAAACCTTATGAAGTTGAACGAGGGCGTCTAAAACATTATCTCTTAGTAGTAATAGCAAATTTTCTCAATTTGTAATAAAGGCCAGCCACTAGAGCAGCCATTTAGTTCTACTTTTCAATAAAGATCATTTTCACTACCGGAAACTGCATGTAGTAACGGCCAGCCACTAGAGCAGCCGCTTAGTTTTATTTTCCAATAAAATTTAGTATTATTTTTTGCAGATTTATTGCACAATTCTACGGATGCATACAATGAGTTAAACACCAAGCGTACTCCTAAAAATGGCACTGAAAACTCATTAAAAGCTCCTTATAAGACGGGTTTAAGTCCATACACATGGCTCGAAGTTACTCTAACAATTTGCAACAATGCAAGCTCATTGTTCGCTTCACCGTTTGATCTGCTCCTGCAATCCGTTATCGCCTCGACGACAGGTTCGGACTCCATACACATGGCTTGATGTTACTTTAGCAACTTGCGACAAAGCAAGTCCAGAGTTCAACTCGCCATTCGATCTGCTCCTGCAACCTGTTAATACCTAAACTAACAAGTTCGGTATCCATACCCATGGCTCGGAATTACTTTACTAACCTGCAATCAAGCATGTTCAGAGTTAAACTCGCCATTCGACCTGTTCCTGAAACTAGTTAAAATTTCTTAAAGACAACTTAGAGGTCCAAAATCATGAATTGTAGTTACTCCAATAAAACTTGCAAAAGCAACCTTTGGGGTTCAACTCGCCACTCGATGTGACTCTCACTATTTATTGGAGGACCCAAACAGCAAGTTTGGAAAACAACTCTCCCTCAAAATTGCTCCTACAACTAGCCAGGTACAAGATGGATAAGTTCTAAACTCTGTCAGATATTGCGCACATCGTCGACAGTTCTTTAGCTATACACAACAAACTTGAGGTTCTATTATTTAGCTACAAAGAACTCAGTCAATGACCTATCAATCTCAATAACAAGTCTCATTACAACTGTAGAATTACAATGAGTCTACGTTTCATGTATAAAAATTTCTACAAAAGTCTTGCAAACACTATACCACAAGTTGTCTTACAAGTCATCCTTCTAGTTACACAATAGGGGGATGCTCCGCCTAAGAGACACAAACCTCTTCACAGGCCTCCCACCTGTTAACAGCTTCCCAGGGTCGCCTACTCTTTTGACAATGAAATTCAAGACAATACTTAGGCAGGCAAGCTCCAGGTTTATCCTACCACCTTCACCTGAGCAGACTCCAACTCTGTCTCGCGTGAAGCGTTACACGAACAAACTTGTCCAATGTTGTCAAGGGCAGTGTATCATGAAGGAAATCAAGCTCAATGTCTTGAGGACCCCATTCAATATACACAACTACTTGTCAGCAAAGAGAAGAATGAAATCACCTCAATGCTGAACAAACAAAAGTGACTTCACTTCATTATTAAGAAGATTCAGACAACCCACAACTCATGCTCCAAAAGATGAGTTCGGCGCTCTGCATGCCACTTGAGTTCCTCCAGCCATCTCGTCAACTTCGAACAATGAGTTCGACGCCTTGCGTTTCGCTCAAGCTCCATCAACAACTCGTTGGCTCCAAAAATGAGTTCAAAACTCCGCTCACCGCTCAAGCTCCATCAAGCAACTCGTTGGCTCCAAACAACAAGTTCTACGCTCTGCTCTCCACTCAAGCTCCATCAAGCAACTCGTTGTCTCCAACGAGTTCAATGCTATGATCACCGCTCGAGCTCCATCAACAACTCGTTGGCTCCAAAAACAAGTTTAATGCTCCACTCTTCGCTCAAGCTCCATTAAGCAACTCGTTGGCTCCAAACAATGAGTTCAACACTCTGCTCACTGCTTGAGCTCCATCAACAACTCATTGGCTCCAACCAACGAGTTAAACGCTCCGTTCACCGTGCGAGCTCCATAAACAACTCGTCTGGTTTGGATCTACGGGGGGCTAGGGTATGCTACAGCCCCCCCCTCCCAATATGTTTAAAGCCCACCCAATATATATTTGGGCCTTCTATTTATTTTTTTGGGCACAAGCCCAACTCTATTCCATCTAGTATCTATAATAACTTTACCCCTCCAGTATTTATATATTTTTTGAATGTTATCTTGTGCAAAAAATTTGTCCCTAGTCCCCCTCATTTTTCAATCCTGGATCCGCACCTGCAACTCGTTGGCTCTATACAACGAGTTCAATACCTTGATCTTCGCTTCGGCTCCATCAACAACTCGTTGAATCCAAACAACAAGTTTAGCGCCTTGATCTTCGCTCAGGCTCCATCAACAGCTCGTTGACTCCAAACAACGAGTTTAACTCCTTGATCTTCGCTCGAGCTTAGGCTCTATCAATAACTCTTTGGTTCCAAACAATGAGTCCAATGCTCCGCTCTCCGCAAGAGCTCCATCAATAACTCGTTGACTCCAAATAATGAATTAAATGCCCTGCTCACCACTTGAGCTCCATCAACAACCCGTTGACTCCAAATAACGAGTTCAACGTTCTACTCGCCTTGTGGGCTTCGTCAACAACTCATTGGCTCTAAACAACGAGTTCAATACTCTGGTTACTGCGCGTGCTCTATCAGTAACTCATTAGCTCCGAAAAACGAGTTTGACTACCTACTCTTCGCTCGAGCTTCAACAACAACTAGTTGGCTCCAAACAACGAGTCCAATGCTCTCCTCTCCGCACGAGCTCCATTAACAACTTGTTGACTCCAAACAACGACTTCAATGCTCTGCTCACTGCTCGAGCTCCATAACCAACCCATTGACTCCAAACAACGAGTTCAACACTCTACTTGCTGCACGGGCTCCGTCAACAACACGTTGGCTCCAAACAATGAGGTCAACGCTCTATTTTCCGCTCGAGCTCCATCAATGACTTATGGACTCCAAACAACAAGTTCAATGCCCGACTCACTGCTCGAGCTCCATTAACAACTCGTTGACTCCAAATAACAAGTTCACCGCTCTGCTTTCCGTCCGCGCTCCAACAATAACTCGTTGGCTCCAAACAACGAGTTCAATGCTATGCTCTACGAACGAGCTCCGTCAACAACTCATTGGATCCGAACAATGAGTTCGACACCTCAGTCTCCACTCGAGCTCCATCGGTGACCTGTTGACTCCAAACAACGAGTTCAATGCCCCGTTCTTCGCTCAAGCCCTTCAAACAACCACTCATTTTCACACAATAGGCTCGGCATCCAACATTGGCCTAGCTTTGTCTCTACAAACTCGCTGGGCACAAACAGCAAGTCCCAATGTCAGCTCTGTCACATGGACTCTCTACAAAATTTGTTAGGCGCAAACAGCAAGTTCATCGTCTAACTCCGTATTTGAGTTGTCTCTACAAATTTGCTGGATGAGAACAGCAAGTTCTTCATCCTACTCTGTCTCATAATTGTCTCTAGAAAATTGATGGGTGCAAATAGCAAGTTCAAACATCTGACTCCATCGTAGAGTTCTCTACAAGCTTGATGGTCGCAAACGGCAAGCTCTACATCAACTCGATTAAAGAGTTGCCCCTCCAAATTTGCCGAGATCAAACGGTGAGCTCTGCATCCATCTCAGAGTTGTCTCATAAAACTTGCTGGCATCAAAAGACAAGTCCTACATCCAACTCCATCTCAGAGTTTCTTCTACATAACTTGTTGGGCGCAAACAGCAAGTTCAAACATTCGACTCTGTCGCAGAGCTCTCTACAAGCTTGTTGGGCATAAATGGCAAGCTCTACATCAACTCGATTAAGGACTTGCCCCTATAAACTTGCTAGGATCAAACGGCCGAGTTATCTCTACGAACAAATCTGTCACCGAGTTATCTCTACAAACTTGTTGGGTGCCAAAGACAAGTTTAACGTTCAACTACGTGATAGAGTTCCCTCTAAACTTGCTAGGCGCAAACAGAAAGTTCAACGTTGAACTCCGTCTTAGAGTTTCCTCCCCAAAACTTATCGAGCGCAAACAGCAAGTTCAACGTTCAACTCTAGAACAGGGTTCCCTCTAAACATACTGGGATCAAATGGCAAGTTCAACATCAACTCTGTCTGAAAGTTGCCTTTCCACAAACTTGTTAGGCACAAACAGCAAGTTCAAACGATCAACTCTGTCTCTCAGTTGCCTCTATGACTCGCTTGTACCAATCTACGAGTTCAACGTTCAACTACGACTAGAGTTGCCTCGACAAACTTGTTGTGAACAAATAATAGGTTTAACGTTCAACTCCGTTGCAGAGTTGTCCCTACAAACTTGCTGGTATTAAATGGCAAGCTCTACATCAACTCGATCAAAGAGTTATCTCTCCAAACTTGTTGGGAACAAACAACAAGTTCAACGTTCAACTCCGTTTCAGAGTTGTCTCTCAAAACTTGTAGGGCACAAATAGCAAGTTCAAATTATCAACTATGTCTCATGGTTGTCTCTTAACTTGGTTGTACCAAACAGAAAATTCAACATCTAACTCCATCATAAAGTTCTCTATTAACTTGTCGGGATCAAACGGCAAGCTCTACATCAACTCGATCAAAGAGTTGGCCCTCCAAACTTGTCGGATCAAACGGCAAGCTCTATGACCTACTCTGTCTTAGAGATGTCCCTCCAAACTTGCCAGGATCAAATGTCAAGCTCTACGTCCAACTCTATCTTAAAGTGCCTCTACAAACCTATTGGGCACAAACAACAAGTTCGATCGTTCAACTCCGTCACAAGAATTGCCTCAACAGTAATTCTTCTATGACAGCCACATACTTCAAGAACACACAAATAAAGGAATCCATGATCTACATTTGGTTTAATCAAGTGAAAGGGTTACGGGTAGGGTCCGCACCCAATTTGAACTTAAAAACCAAGTAAAGGGGTTACGAGTCGGGTTTGCACCCAATATGAACCCAAAATCCCGAATCCATTAACTCAAAAAATCAACCTCCTTCTTCTCCAGAGTTCATAGCTCAAACCCAAAGCTCCACACCTTCGAAACCCCTTTGCCAGGTTCGAGAAACCCCTCGTCGACTCTTCGCCATAATCCATTGCCGAGCTTTAGCTCTGTCAAAACACTGAGCTTCTCCTCGCTGAGATCGGAGCTTCTCGCCTAGCTCCATGTTAAAAACTCCCGCCGAGCTCGCAAGCCTCCTCGCCGACCTCAAAGCTTCTCGCCGAGCTCCATGTTCGAAATTTCGCGCCGAGCTCGCCACTTTCCTCGCTGACCTCGAAGCTTCTCGCCAAACTCCATGTTCGAAATTCCCACCGAGCTCGCCACTTTCCTCTTCGACCTCGAATCTTCTTGTCGAGCTCCTTCCAAAACCTCTCCAAGCTCACAAGAGCTCACAGCTCCTCGCCGACCTTGAGCATATGATGCCAACTGAGCTAAAAAAATAGCTAAACATCGAGTTCCTCATCCTTGCTGAGCTCCGAAGCTCCTCTTTGTTGCAGATCTCCTAGCGTCTCATCCATGTCGAGCTCCTCATCAAAGTGGCAGAGCTCCTCGTCAAGGAAGAGCTACGAGTTCGTCGAGCTCAAGCTCTGCGAATTCGTTGGGTGTTTGAAGAAGAGTGGCCACCTTTGGATCTCCACAAAAAATGCGCTAGAGCAAGAGCAAGATAGACGCGCCAAGTTCTGCCACATCTCTAGTGTATGCTGCCTTCACATCAGATCCACTCGATCTCCTTGGACCGCGAGATAGGGCGTGATCAATGCGCTAGATCGCGTCGAGAAGAGAGCCAGATTTGATAATTCATTAAAGATTCCCAAAAAACATTGAAAATTCAAAATTCTAATTAAAAATTCCAAAAATAATTATAATTCGAAAAATTAATTAAAGTTTACAAAAAATAATTAAAAATTGGAATAATTAATTAAAAAATTTGAAAAAGAGATTTCACAATAGGGAAAAAAATATTTTAAAATCCAGAAAAAATAGGGAAAGTTCAAAAAATATTTGCCGCCTTCAGAAGCTTCTGATCTGTTCCTGATATCTCCGATACACCCTAAAAGCTAAGATTGTATTTCATTGTCCACAAATAAGGCGAACTACTTCCCGAAAGCCAAGAACATTATCTCACGGGAGTAGTGGACTTATGATAATGGTAAAAAATCGAAGCGAATCACGGTCGTACGATTCCATCACAGATCTCAAAGCTTCTACAAGCAAATTAAACATAATGGGCCTCGTTAATAGGTGACATGAGCCTCTTTCATGCCCATAAAAAGTAACAGATCAGGCTCACTAAGAGAGACCCAGCCCGTGAAGGTTGTTAGTCAAATCTCTTATCCCCAAACAAGAAAGCTTATCTCTTGAAGGGCAGATTCGAATAGGAGATTAGGAATTCATAGTCGATCTAATGGATTCAAACCAATCTCCTATACTATTTCTCAGTCCTATAAATACTCTCCCCCCTCCGCAGTCAGAAGGTAATCAACAGTTTCTCTCTCAAACTCTCTTTCTCTCTCTGGTTCTGGCTTGAGCGTTGGAGGGTCTATCGCCGGGGCCATCCTCAGTGTTTCGGGCTTTTTGTAGGTCCATCGGCCGCATCAACCGTCGGATCCAGATCCTGGTGTTCAATTAATTGTTGATTCTTGATTTTGATGATTACAACACAATTCAAAGTTGTTGTTCTACTTCTCATATATTGCAGGTTGTATCAAAGTTATCATGTATGATACACAAAGGCCTCAAACAAAATTGATCAAGCAAACCACAAGCACTACAAAAAAATAGTTTTACACCGGCATTTCTACACCGGCGTTTTGGTAGAAACGCCACTGTAGAAACAAGTTAATGTAAAGAACAAAAAAATCCAACTCTACACCGGCGTATGTGAAAAACGCCGGCGTATGTAGGTATACACCGGCATTTTTTTGTTGAAACACCGGTGTAGATTGCGGATAAGGAAAACGTATGCACTCTTTGTAATCTCTCTCTCTCTCATTTTATCCCTAATTTCCCCCAATTTTTCACTTTATCTCTCTCTCTCCATCTCCCTCCTCCCATCGCCGCCCACATCCCTTCCCCCGCCCCCCTCCCCCGGCGTCGCCACACTCCCCATCGCCGCATCCTCCCCCCACTGTTGGCCCTTCCCCCATCGCCGCCCCCTCCTCCGGCGTCTCCCCTTCCCCCATGGTCGTCCCATCGCTGCCCCCCAACACCGTCGTCGGCCCTTCCCCCATCGGCGCCCCTTCCCCCTTCGTCGCCCCTTCCCCCCGTCGCCGCCCCCCTTCCCCACCGTTGCCCATTCCTCTACACAAACCCTAGGTTTGTTCTTGAAATTTCTGAATCGTTTTTTCTTAATTTTTTTTTTAATTTGTAGGATGTCAAATTATGCATTGACTATGATGTTGCTGGTATGTTCTTGAGATTGGTTCTACATTTTATCCCAACTCTCTAATTTTGCTTGCTTGTATGTTCTTGAGATTGGTTCTACATAGTTTTGCTTTGTGCTCACTTGACAACTTGCTTGGTAGGAGTTTGAGAATAAATGAGTGTATAATTCCTAATTTGAGAATCAAGTACTCAGAAGTGTCATTTTTGCTTCATGGGAAATTGAGAAGGATGTTGCTCATTGTATTAAATTGGCATGACCAAAGTTAAGAAGTTAATCTGGAATTAGTGATTCCAAAATATTCTTGAAATTGAGCGAGAAATTTTTGTAGGCAGTTATATGACTAGCCTGGCATCGCTTAAAATGGGCAACTTTAGAATGTAAGTAATTGAGCATAGCTGAAATGAACATGTCATTGTGGCCTACCGGCATAACTCTAAATGGTTAAACAAGAAATAGTTTATCCATTAGAAATTAGTGTTAGCTCCAGCTGGTAATAAAATGAGGGAGATCCAATAAAAATTTTCTATTTGAAAATCATCGTCTCCTCTTCTATTTTTCAAGTGGATGGAATGGTTGTTGCTTGGGTTTGAAAATGAGATTGTTCTTTCTCATTGGTTTTAAGTGATGATGAGATGGATTATGTAACTGAAGTTGCATACAATGATTTACAGAGGAGTGACTAGTGATGAAATAATCCTGTTTGAACTTATGTTGTGGTTTCAATTGGCAGTTATCTTATGAGCTCTATAAAAGTATAAGTTTCATCTCAGTTAGTATCTTGTTTGCCTGGTTTGTGGCTGAGTTTTAGAGGTCGGTAAAACTTGTCATCGTGTATCATTTGGTTAATTTGGTATTTGTGAAACTCACTCAAATAGTTTCTTTTGGTTTGCTATTTCTCTTCTTTGATATATGGGTTGGTTGGTTTTCTGCTGGATTGCCTTTGTATTGCTGAATGGGTTAGTAGACTTTGTATTTGGTCTTCATAACTAGTATATGATATAGGAGTTGGTTAATGTTGCTATGAGATTTGTGCATATGTATGTATGTCCCCAGTTATGTTCCATTTGTTTTGTGTGACTCAATAATTTTTGGTTGCTAGCTCTCTCCTCCTATAGCTTTTGCAATTGCCAGTGCCAACTAGTTGAATTTACTCTCTCTCTCTGTGTATATATATATATTTTCTTTGGCCGATCTACACTTGACATGACTCTATTTTTATCTGCTGCATACCCATCTCTGTGGTACTATGAATAGCAATTAGCAAGCATCTATCTACTGATACTTTTGACTGCTCTACATGATGAACTACTGCTTTGGTTTTGGGGATAGATTCCAAGACTGTATTGCTGAATGGGTTAGTAGACTTTGTATTAAGGTTCTAAAGCTGACAAATGATCAAGCAAAGCTTCATACAAAGATAATGGCTAAAGCTTCACTCAAGACTCAAGAATCAAGTCAAGACCAATGCTTCAATGTCTTATAGTTTGTGTGTCTTATAAAATAAATGTAATTTTTCTCTCTGTTGAGTCTTAGATTGATGTACAGCCTTGTCACACACACACACACTCACACATAATTTTATAATTGTGTGTTTTACAAAATTTAAAGGTCAAAACAGTTTGAACTAGATCAGCTGTTGAGTACCAGTCAACTGCCGTTAAGGACCAGTCGACTGAACCTGTACAAAACTGTCTGAACTTCTTCAAAATCTGACAAGTCGACTCATAACTAGCAACCCAGTCGACTGTTCAAGCCGTTTCGACAGTTTACTGATTTCAAAACTTGTATTTTAGAATTCAAAAAGTTATATCAGTTTTTAATCAGTTGTAGGAACTGTTTCTACAACGTTCTAGGGATTCTACTCTATAAATAGAGCCTTAGAATCACCATGGAAAGTTCCAAGAATTTTTTAGGAAAGTTTAAGTATTTTGCTTTCAAAGAAAATGTTCTTATACAAAGCACTCTAATCTCTAATTCTTGGTTCTCTGATTTTGGTCCAGCATAACATTGAATTTGTTTTGGACTGAATTCAGAAGTTGTCCAAATAGCCACGTACAAAATCACAATTACAACAAGGCTATAGGTTTCGCACCTTCCTTTCCAACGTTCGTCGCCCCTCACCCACCTCCACCTCCATCCGAAGCCACCATCGTCGTCTTCCGTTCCCCATGCCCCCGACCCCCCAGATCTACCATTCGTCGCCCCTCCCACCTCCACCTCCACCTCCATCCGAAGCCAAAGCGCCCAACATCGCCGTCTTCTGCTCCCTTTAACCCCGATCCCCCCAGATCTGGTCGTGGCCATGCCTTCTCTTGCTAAGCGCGGCAACGACTACCTGAGATCGTCTCCGCCAGTGCTCCACCAAGCTCACCGGAATCGAACGTCGGCGGACATGCCCATCTCGTTCCACGATGCACGATGTGGTGGGATCTATGAGGGGGTGATTGAAGTGCTGAGGCCATGGATTGAAAAGGAGGTGGTGAGTGTGAGTGTGGACGATGTGAAGGAGCATGAGAGATTTGACGGGTACTATTATAACTGGTTAGTTCTTGGTAAAGAATGATTGATTTCATAGGTAGTGGTATACGGAGAAGTGGATCTTCTACTTGGATGTGGATTAGTTTCTGTATATTGATCATGTAGATCATAATGATGAAGAGGATGATTACAATAAAATGAATACGCAGATCTGATCTATCGGATCTGGCCGACGGCGACAGGATCTTCTATTTTGCGACCCAGAATTGTGATATTTGGAGTTAGGGGTGGGTTTATTGGGGTTGGGGTTAGTTTAGGTTGAGATTGGTTAGCTTTGCTAGGTGTTTCACTGGTTGCTCTTTACACTTGCCACCATGTCCACACTCTTGGGTCCAACTACAGCTATGTTTTGGTTTTTCGATGGTTGGTAGGGCTTGTGAAGAAGCCGGGGTGTGCTTGGCTAAGCCGTGGTGTGAGACGGCAGGGTATTTTGTGGTGTGGGGGGTTGGTGTAGCTGTCTGGGTTGGGTATGTCTAGTTGTGATGTTTGCGGTGTAGGTCGGTTGTGGGGCTAGGGCCTGAAGACGGGGTCCCCCCATAAGGCCGCTTATTACATACTTGTATTTTACCACCATGAGACCGATTGTGGAGCTTGGGCTCAAGACGGGGTCCCTCCGTGATGGGCGCTTACTTGTCGTAGCTTCCAGGGTGTTGCTCTCAACTGTCGCGGAGCGTCTGGGATGTGAAGAAGGAGGTGGAGAAAAATTTGATTCGGTGTGAAGATTGAGGTGTATAGTGGGGCTAGGGCCCGAAGACGGGGTCCCCCCATGATCGTTACTGCACAGGGTGGGGCTTGGGCCAGCAGAAGGGGTCCCCCCATGAGGTGCACAGAGGGGAGATGTTTGTCTTCTTGGTCGGCGGTAGAGGAGTCACACACTGAACTCGACCTTCCTTAATCCACTGCCACAGACTTTGCAACAACACCGCCACTATGCCCTCATCATTGACCCTAAAATCTACAACGTCCACTACCCGCAGGGGCGAGAGGTGAAGGTGATTCTTCAAATTGGTTGTGATTTGGTTGGATTTTACGTGAGAGAGAGAGTGAGAGAGTGAAGACGTTGCTTCTCACTACTCTATGCAGGAGTCTGTTTGTGTTTGTGAGAAATCTTCTGAGAGAGTATAAGTTCTTCATTTCTCTCTTAGACGGTGTCCGTGATTAGGGTTAGTGAGAGTTTTTTGCGACGACTCTCTTTTTGGGTGCGACTCCGATTGGGTCATGATTGAAGTGGCGTTGATGAGGTAGAAGGAGGGGAGCGGCAAAATTTCAAACCCCACAAGATTCGCTTCAGGTGGGTGGGCGCGTGCCATGGAGGTGGGTGTTCGAAGCTTGCTTGACGGACATACAATTAGTTGCTCCTCGTAGGTTAGAGTGAGAGCTGATTATATGTACTGGTCATGTCGCTTCATGTTTTTCTTCTGTCTGTAAGTTGTAACTTGCTCCAGCATGCTGGGGTTGTTTTGTTAATTTCTTATTAATGAAACAGGGTAGCCTTATTCCACCTTTTCCCTAAAAAAACATCTTTTATTGTTTTCTTATCATCTCGGTTGGAGAGTAGGACTTTAGGTTGTAGAGTCAGGTTTTGACTCTTGGTGGAAGAGTGGGTTGCTCTCTCTAGTTGTGAGAGAGGACTACGGGTTGGACAAGGTTTTTTTCTAACGCCGTAGGGTATTCTTGTACATTTCCAAAAATAGTGGAAAATCTCAAGTGGGTTACTTGAGGACTGGATGTAGGTCGGGAGGACCGAACCAGGATACATCGTGTATACTCTGTGATTGGAATCTCTGTAGTTGTATCTCTTTGAACTTTTTCATTACTTGCATTTCAGTTTACTCTAAATCTTTCTGGTAAGTCGACTGGATATCCATTCTAAGTCGACTAATCAGACTGATATAACAAACGACTAAAAAACTTTTCTGGCAAGTCGACTGTCTCTCTTATTTAAGTCAACTGATCAGAATAGTCTAAAATACTTTTCTACTCTGATGCCCTAGTCGACTGATATCTCTTTTATAGTCGACTGAACAGAAGATAACTTTCAATTCCGTAATTATTTTTGATACAACACTATTCACCCCCCCCCCCCTCTCTAGTGTTTCTTGCTTTGTCTACAGGATCCAACACTTGGTATCAGAGCCTGTTTGAGTGCAATAGCAACTACTTCTAAGCAAATCAATACCATGAAGGCCAATTTACACAATGGCCACCCCTCTTCGATGGAACCAATTGCAACTATTGGAAATGTAGAATGAAGATCTACCTTCATTCCATCAACTATGAAATATGGAACATGACGGAGACCGAGTACACTGCTCCTACCATTCCATATGCACAATGGAACGACGACATGAAGAACCAAACAATGAACAATGCAAAGGTGATGAACGCGCTATTTTGTGCCCTTACAAAGGAGGAGTTCAACCGTGTGTCCAATGAAATAGCTGCACATCAAATTTGGCACACACTCGAGGTAACTCATGAAGGAACAAATAAAGTAAAAAAATCTAAAATATTTGTTCTTGTTCACAGGTTTGAAATGTTCCGTATGAAGGAGAATGAGATGTGTCTGAGATGATTACAAGGTTCACGGACATTTCAAATTTACTTGTGGCACTTGGAAAGACGTACACTCAAACTGAAATGGTGAGGAAGGTCCTTCGTGTACTAACCCCCGAATGGGAGAAGAAGACCACCGCCATAGAAGAGGCCAACGATTTAATAAAACTTTCTTTTAAGAATCTTGTGGGAAATCTTATGGCGTAAGAGGTAAAACTTGAAGAGTGCAAGAAGGATCAAGAACCTCAACAATTCAAGAAGAAGACACTAGCATTCAAGGCCATGTCGGACTCCGAGGATGAAGAAGAAGATAAGGAAGAGATTGCCATGTTCACGAGAAAGTTCAAAAAGTTTCTAAGGAAAGGTAAGTTTAATTCAAAATCTAAAAAATCTAATGAACCTCCAACTTGTTTCAGGTGTAACAAAACAGGTCATATGAAGAAGGATTGCCCACTAGAGAACGCAAAACCTACGGAAAAAGGCGTCCAACTTCAAGAAGGACAAGTACACAAAGAACAAGTTCATGAAGAACAAAAAGGCGTACCAAGCAACTTGGGATGACAGCGACTCTTCATCGGAAGAAGAAAATGAAGAGACAAACGAGGTTGCTAATGTGTGTTTTATGGCATCTCAAAATCAAGTAATGACTATGACTCTAATGATTTACTTGATGCTTTCAACGAGATTTTTCAAGAACTTAAAAAAGAAAAAATTAGAATTAAGAACTTGGAGAATAATCAAACACTTCTCAAGAGAATTTTAACCTTGATAAAGAAGTGAAATCTTTAAATTCTCGTCTGTCTAGTTTAGATATAGATCTTGTATCTCTAAAAAAAGATTATGAAGAGATATCCAAGAACGTATCTAAATTTAATAAAGGAAAGGAGAATTTAAATGATGTTCTACAAAATCAAGTTCAATCCAATAAAAGGTTTGGACTTGGTTTTCAAAAATCTGTTGAAAAAATTCATGCTTCCAAGAACACTAGTGTAAATAAACCTGTAACTATTTCCAGTGTTAAGCATAAACTTTATGAGTTTTTTGAAAAGCCTAACACTGTAAGTTTTCATGATAAAGGCAAATCTATCGTTCAGACCAGTCGATTGAACGAACCCATCAGTCGCTCGTCCAGAGGTACTGAGTCTCATTCAATGAGACAAACACCTCAGATAAGTCGACCTATACTACCTCACAGTCGATTGCATTCAGTCACAGTCAACTGAAAGGTATAATAAAGTCGACTGGACAGAGCAAAAATGTATAGGTTCCAGTCAACCTGAGTCCGAAAGATAAAATGGCTTATATTATTTCATATATTCTTACTGTCTGTAATTCTGCTAATTATATTTTTGCATATGGTGGAAAATCAAACTCTTCTTGGGTTTGGTTTTCCAAAAAATAATCTATTTTGGACACAATGAAAAGGGTACCATATTCACATTGAATATTTTATAGGTACTTAAGAGAGATCGTTGGATACTTGACAGCGGATGCTTAAAGCACATAACTGGTCATGCCAACCTCCTATCTTCCATTCAAGACATTGATGGACGAGCAGTCATATTTGGTGACAACAACAAAGAAAAGATCATTGAAATTGGTATGGTCGGTAAGTACACTAACCCTTCTATAGAAGATATTTTATTAGTTAGTGGACTTAAGCATAACTTGTTGAGTATTAGCCAACTATGTGATAAGGGTTATGAAATCATGTTTGAAAAAGATGCATGCTTAATTTATGATTCTACCATGCAAAATATAATTTTTCAAGAATTTAGGAAAAATAACATTTATGAACTATGTTTAAAGGCATATGATTTTTCGAATGATTTTTGCTTAGTAGCTTCTAATAATGATTCTTGGCTATGGCATAAATATTTTGGTCATGTGAATATGAAAAATCTCTCTAAATTGTCTAAGTACAACCTGGTTAAAGGGCTGCCAAAACTACCATTTAAAAATGATAAGTTATGTGATGCATGTCAACTAGGTAAACAAATTAAGTCTACTTTTAAAACAAAAGAAGTAATTTCTACTAGTAGGCCGCATGAATTAATCCACATGGATTTATTTGGCTCTACTAGAGTTGCTACTTTAAGTAAAAGTGAGTATGTATTTGTTTTAGTAGATGATTTTTCACGATTCAGTTGGACTTTCTTTTTAAAACATAAGAATGATGCTTTTGTAGAATTTGCTAATTTTTGTAAACGAATTCAAAATCAAAAGTCTCTAACTATAGTCACTATAAGAAGTGATCATGGTGGAGAATTTGAAAATGAAACGTTTGCAGAATATTGCAACAAGAATGGTATAACTCATTCGTTTACATTTCCTAGAGCTTCACCACAAAATGGAGTGATTGAAAGGAAGAATAGGACTTTGCAAGAATGTGCACGTACCATGCTTGTTAAAAGCAATTTACCTAAGTATTTTTGGGCTGAAGCCGTTGCTACAGCTTGTTATGTTTTAAATAGAATTTTGATTAGGCCTAAGCTAAAGAGAACATGTTATGAGCTATTTTTGATAGAATTCCTAAGGTCTCTTACTTCAAAATATTTAGATGTAAGTGTTTCATTCTGAACACTAAGAATAATTTATATAAGTTTGATCCTAGATCTAATGAGGGTATCTTTATAGGATACTCAAATAGGAGTAAGGCATATAGGATCTTCAACAAGTCAACAATAACTATTAAAGAATCCATGCATATTGCATTTGATGAATCTCTGTCTTCATCGACTCTAATTGAAAATGAGGAAACGAATTCATCACCTTTAAATAAAGTAATTACATCTTTAGAGCAAACTAGTCTTGCGGATAAGTCGACCGATAAGGAAGTCAAGTCGACTGCTGTAAATCAGTCGGCTGATGGATTGGTCAAGTCGACTGATCCTGTTGTGATGTCTCCAACTTTACCAAAATCTTTTGTTGAAGTTAGAGATCATCCTCATGACTTAATAATTGGTGACATTTCACATGGTATTCAGACAAGAACACATGTTAACATGTTTTCTCGCACAGCTTTCCTGTCGGATTTTGAGCCGAAGAATATACAAGAAGCTTGTGAAAATGAGTTTTGGATGAATGCCATGCAAGATGAGTTAAACCAATTTATAAGGAATGATGTATGGGATTTAGTTTCATGACCTCCTGGTACCAAATGGGTGTTCAAGAATAAGTTAGATGAATCAGGACAAGTTGTTAGGAACAAAGCTAGACTAGTTGCTCAACGGTATAATTAAGAAGAAGGCATAAATTTTGATGAAACATATGCTCCTGTTGCTAGATTAGAATCAATCCGTATCTTATTATTTTTTGCATGTTTTATGAATTTTACACTCTTTCAAATGAATGTTAAAAGTGCTTTACTTAATATTTATAAAGGAAGATGTTTATGTTAAGCAACCACCAGGTTTCGAACATGAACAATTTCCAAACCATATTTTTAAATTGAAAAAGGCTTTATATGGTCTTAAACAAGCACCACGTGCTTGGTATGATCGATTGAAGACTTTTCTTTTAGAAATGAGTTTTGAAATAGGTAAAGTAGACACTACCCCTGTTTATTAGGAAAATCGAGATAGATATCTTGATCATACAAATATATGTAGATGACATAACTTTTGGTTCTACTAATAGTAATCTCTATCAAGAGTTTGCTAACACCATGAAAAATGAGTTTGAGATGAGTCACATGGGTGAACTCAACTATTTCCTTGGACTGCAAATTAAACAGTCACCTAATGGCATATTCATTAATCAAGGAAAATATGCTAAGGAATTACTCAAACGGTTTGGCATAGATAGCATGAGTAGTAAGACCACACCTATGGCTACTACCACTACTCTTGACAAAGATGAATTAGGTAAGAGTATCGATCAAAAACTCTATCGAGGTATGATTGGCTCACTCTTATATATAACTGCTAGTAGACCCGACATTATGTTTAGTGTATGTTTGTGTGCTAGATATCAGTCGAGTACTAAAGAGTCCCACTTAAAAGCTGTGAAACGCATTTTAAGATATATTAAAGGCACGTCTGATTATGGTCTATTTTATCCACGCACCGATAACTTTCAACTTGTGTCTTATAGCGATGCGGATTTTGCCGGTAGTAAACTGACCGCAAGAGCACTAGTGGAACATGTCACTTTTTGGGACATTCCCTAGTATCTTGGTGCAGTAAGAAGCAAAATTCCGTATCCCTATCAACTACAGAAGCTAAATATATCGCTGTAAGTTTGGCATGTGCCCAAATTTTGTGGATGAAACAAATCCTGTTAGACTATGATATTTCTTTTTCAAAGCCTTCAATAATGTGTGATAAGACCAGTGTCGTTAACTTATCTAAAAATCCGGTTCAACATTCACGTACAAAACATATTGATATTAGACATCATTTTTTACGTGACCATGTTTTAAAGGGAGACATTTCTTATGACTTTATTTCTACTGATAAACAGATAGCTGACATCTTTACTAAAGCACTTAAGGAAGACACATTTATCAACTTAAGAAGAGAACTAGGAATTTGTAGTTTTTTTTATATTTCTTGAGTTTGTACACTCTGGTAAGTCGACTTAAGATCTTATTTCAGTCGACTGACCAACTATTTTTTGCCATATATATTTTCCTGAGTTTGTATAATCTGGAAAGTCGACTATGTACAGTAATACAGTCGACTGCTAGTAGTATTTCTGCTTTTTTGTGTTTCTCTAATTTGCTCTCGACTAAGTCGACTGCTTTACATATCAGTCGACTGTCGCGAATCAGTTTTCTTCAAATTCAAAAATTGACACATCTTTTGAGGCAACTGTTTACCTTTTACTGTTACTTTGACCAAATCTGAGCCGTCAATAACCTTTTTCTTTGATCCGAGCCATCCATTCTTTGTAAAAAAAACCCTAAAACCCTACCCCCTCCTTGCACTTTTACCTTATCTTCTTTCCCAATTCTGAAGAAGAACAGTCGACTGCTGCTACTGCTGTTGCTACTGCTGTCGATTTCCAGAAATTTGAAGTTCAACTCCTTCCAATTTTTTGTGGTGTTTCAAGCTTCCTTGAAGCTCTTTGCTTCTCCTAGAGTCTCCTTGTTGGTATACTTCTTTTCATCTTTTTGTTTGTGAAGTTTTTTTTATGGCTCCAAATAGATCTCAAACCTCTAATGTAGAGGGTGGACAATCTTCCCAAGATTATCTCCAATATCTTAGAAGTCCTGAGCTTGTTGAAAAATGGTACATTATGTGTTCCATTATGATTTTTCTGGGTCGATTTGTAAATTTTTCGAATCTTGATAGGTTTAATCTAATTCCATTATTTCAACAACGTGGATTATATGATGGTTTGTCCTTGGTAAATCAACCATTCTACTACACACAACTCATTTTTTTGTTTTATACAAATATGAAAGTTGTTCAATCAGATGATGATAGTAAAATTTTTGTCTTTACTTCTGTTAAAAATAAGAGGATGAAGCTCACCCCTGCTCGAATCAATCTCATTTTGGGTTGGATGATGAAGGGCTTGATTTAAGAGAAATTGAGATGGATGAACACCACTTTATCTAGAATTTATTTGCCGAATCATGGTCCTCCTATGTCCAATAAATCCATTTCCCCTATTGCTATGCTCGTTGCACGTATATTATCATATAATATTATTCCCAAAACTGGGAGTTATGATCAGTATTCCCTTGAGTTGCAACAAGCTGTTTATGCAATATTCGGAAATATTAACATAAATTGGGGTCGTGTCATCTTTTCTAGGCTTCATAAGGCTCATACTTCATTTCTTCCTTTTGGTTCTTTACTCACCCACATCTTTTATGCTTATGACGTTGATCTCGATTCTGAGATGAATGTAGTAAAACACTTTGAGTTTTTTGATTGTGCAAGTTTAGCATGCATGAAGCTTCTCTCTTCTCCACCTAGGTCTCCTTCTAGGACTTCACCTCCTGTCCCTTTAGATTCTTCAGCCCGTCCGTCTTCAGCCTCTAGTTCCTCTCATCCTAGAACAGATTTTGATGATTCTCGCATTATTTATCATGTTGTCAATTATATCATGGATCGTCAAGATGTTCTTGAGTTGCATGTTTCACATCTTACCCACATGTTCACCACTCGGTTTCCTCCTCCCTCTCAAGGTGCTCAAGATGACGATGACGATGACTGATTATCGATATTTTTATTTATTATGTATTTTTTTTACTTATTTTGTATTTTGTGTGTCTGTAGCTCGTTTAAACTATGTATTTTTCACCTTCTATGTATAACTTTGTTTTTGCTTCTTTATGCTTCCTTTGCTTGTCTCTCCTATTTTTTGTTTTTTGTTGATGACAAGGGGGGGGGGGGAGAATATTGCTGCATTTTTTTGTTTTATGCATATTGTACATTTGTTAGGGGGAGCATTGAACATTGAGCATGTGTAATATCTAATTCCATTATTGAAGCAATTGTGTTGTCATCATCAAAAAGGGACAGAATGTTGATTCTTGATTTTGATGATTACAACACAATGCAAAGTTGTTGTGCTACTTCTCATATATTGCATGTTGTATCAAAGTTATCATGTATGATACACAAAGGCCTCAAACCAAATTGATCAAGCAAACCACAAGGTTCTAAAGCTGACGAATGATCAAGCAAAGCTTTATACAAACACAATGGCTAAAGCTTCACTCAAGACTCAAGACTCAAGTCAAGACCAAAGCTTCAATGTCTTATAGTCTGTGTGTCTTGTAAAATAAATGTAATTTTTCTCTCTATTGAGTCTTAGATTGATGTACAGCCTTGTCACACTTACACACTCACACATAATTTTATAACTGTGTGTTTTACAAAATTTAAAGGTAGAAACAGTTTGAACTAGATCAGCTGTTGAGTACCAGTCGACTGCCGTTAAGGACCAATCGACTGAATTTGTACAAAACTGTCTGAACTTCTTTAAACTCTGACCAGTCGACTCATAACGGCAACCCAGTCGACTGTTCAAGCCGTTTCGACAGTTTACTGGTTTCAAAACTTGTATTTTCGAATTCAAAAAGTTATATCGGTTTTTAATCAGTTGTAGGAACTGTTTCTATAATGTTCCAGGGATTCTACTCTATAAATAGAGCCTTAGAATCACCATGAAAAGGTTCCAAGAATTTTTGAAAAAAAGATTAAGTATTTTGCTTTCAAAGAAAAAGTTTTTATACAAAGCACTCTAATCTCTAGGTCTTGGTTCCCTGATTTCAGTCCAGCATAACATTGAATTTATTTTAGACTGAATTCAGAAGTTGACCAAATAGCCATGTACAAAATCACAATCACAACAAGGCTATAGGTTGATTGTAACATCTTTTATTGTTTTCTTATCCTCTCGGTTGGATAGTAGGACTCTAGGTTGTAGAGTCAGGTTTTGACCCTTGGTGGAAGAGTGGGTTGCTCTCTCTAGTTGTGAGAGAGGACTACGGGTTGGACAAGGTTGTTGTCTAACGTCGTAGGGTATTCTTGTACATTTTCAAGAATAGTGGAAAATGACAAGTGGGTTGCTTGGGGACTGGATGTAGGTTGGGAGGACCGAACCAGGATACATCGTGTGGACTCTGTGATTGGAATCTCTGTGGTTGTATCTCTTTGAACTTTTTCATTACTTGCATGTCAGTTTACTCTGAATCTTTCGGGTAAGTCGACTGGATATCCATTCTAAGTCGACTGATCAGACTGATATAACAAACGTCTAAAAAACTCTTTTGGCGAGTCGACTGTCTCTCTTATTTAAGTCGACTGATCAGAATAGTCTAAAATACTCTTCTACTCTGACGCCCCAGTCGACTGATATCTCATTTATAGTCGAATGGAAAGAAGATAACTTTCAATTCCGCAATTATTTTTGATACAACACTATTCACCCCCCCCCCCCCTCCCTCCTCTAGTGTTTCTTTCCTTTCCTACAGGATCCAACATCAATAATCCAGATTCAATCTCAGGAGCTTTAACCGTATTTCACGACAATGATCAAATGTGATTTTTTGTAGTTTTCATCAAATATTAACTCACTATCTGTTTGGTCTCTTACCAAAATAAGCAACAATACTAACCTAAGTTTACTATCCTGAACTAGCTTCTTTACCCGCACACGTTTATATTGGTACAGGAGCCCTTGTCAATTTTTTACCGTACCCGACCACCGGTGCAACGCCTCTTGCATATTTTTCGAAGCACCTTGAGGCAGACACAATGTATCGCTTACAATAAATTGCCTAACATTTGTGTGTTTAGTTTTGAGGTTATTAAATCAAGTTATTCGGAGATTTCTTTCGGATGTATTGCATAATACCAATTTATTATATTATTAAAAATTCATTCAATTTTTTAACTATTTAATGCATGGATAAAATAATTATGACCACTTAATATTTCCTAGATGTATGTATTACCACATAAAAAGTACAGTAGACAGTGCCGCCGACCATTCATAGGGAATTCCACAGAATAATTACAAGTAGTTTACGGAGGAAATGTATAAATATGTGGCTCCTTTCTTTTTTTTGATGTGGCTCCTTTCAAAATAAAGAATTTTGAGGAATGACGTGAGCATTAATTTGGTTTGGTACTGTATACAGGAAGTGGTATAATATAATATAATATAATTGATGAGACCAACACTGAATATATGACTTCGGTTGCTTTTAAATTTTGGGGTTTCTCATACAGACACTCCGGACTACGGAAGAGTCCGAGGCTTTCTTCTTGAAGTGAGAGTGCATGGTTAGTTAATTGGGTGTAGGAGTAAGATAACAAGTTTAACCGACAGTAATAAAATAACTCGAGACAAGCGGTGATTTAGGAGTTCCTGTGGAAGAGATTATGATACAGTTTCATACCTGATGTGGTAAAAATGATGTGGTTCAGTTAGAGCCGTCGAATCTCCTCAGATTTCGTTCTTTTCAGATCATCAGGTCAACAGCTCAAATGGGCCTTCTATCACTTCAGGTCCACAGACAAACGGGTCTGACCCGGCCCATCATGGTCAGGAACCCGTTTGCCTCTGTGATGTGGTATAGATGACGTGGCCCAATCAGGACCGTCAGATCTCCTCAGATTCCGCTCATCCCAGATCATCAAGTCAATAGGTCCAACGGGTCTTCTGCCAATTCAGGCCCACAGAAAAATGGGTCTCACCCGGTCTATTAGAGTCTGATACCCGTTTGCCCCTCCCTATAAATACCAGGCCTGCTCCCCACTTTCAAAGGTAATGAATCTTTCCTCATCTGAACCATAGCTGCTCAGTTTCTTTTCCAGTGACTGATAGGATCGTCAAAGGGCCTGTCACCAGAATTTCTCCCGGTGTTTCGAGGCCTTTTGCAGGTATTCTGGCTGTCCGAGCTTCCAACCGCTCTTCCGAGCCGACCTCCACGAATCGACCCAAGCCAAACTCGAGATCCGTCCCTTCCACTTCACAAATTACAAGAACTCACACATGTTCCTCCCCCACCGAAAACAAGCAGCATCAGGTTGGCGCCGTCTGTGGGAAGTAACTGACTCGACCCTAAGCTCAGATCTCTCTTGAAGTCGAGCCCTCCCATGACACCAAAAGCTAGAAGAGTCTTCACCGCTGGACGTCGTCCAGACCCTCATCCCTTTCACAGCCATGTGAACACTCAGGGATCTAACCGACCACCAGCCAATGGTACGGCGGGACCGGGTCCGAGCACCTCACGCTCAACCACCGGCAGCTCGTGAGTGGCCTCCGTCTCCAGCTTGGCCGATTAAGGAGCCAGGCGGCTCCTTCCGACCCAGCTCCAACTCATAGTAATCTCTCATCCCAAAGCAGGGAACACAACCGTAGCTGTTCCCCCAGGGGTGGTTCACCTCCGCCCGGTCAGGGCAAACAGGATCCAGTCACGAGAGCCGAGTTCCGGGACTTCAGGCTCAAGATCCTCCGAGCCATCGGAGGCAGCCCCGGATTCGAATAGCAAACTGCCGGCCCAAGGTGCGAAAAGGTTCGAGGTCCCGAGTCACACGGTTCGTCCCAGCCACCTCGGCAGAACAAAGTCGTCCTCCACCACCTCCAGGAGATGGAGAATCGCCTCGCTCGCATTAACGAGGGAGGACCGTAAACCGGCCGGGCACATCAGCCAAGCCGACCACCGTTCTCCCCCCAAATTCTAGATGCTGAGATTTCTAGGAATTTCAGGACGCCTCAGTTCGAGACTTACAATAGCAAGAGTGATCCAGCTGATCACATGGAAGGGTTCAAAACCATCATGATGATTCACAACGCATCGGATCCCGGATCGGTCTTCTCGTTCAACTAGCTCGAAGCAAACTTTCTTGTTCACTTTGTGACCGGCTAGAAGGTCGAGAAGACAAGCACGTCCCTTCTAGACCTCAAGCAGAAGGAAAGAGAACCCCTCCGCAAGTTTTTTTGGAGGTTCACAACCGAAGACAGGGCGGTCTCGTCCCTCGATGCCAGTGTTGCCTCGGCAGCCGTTTGGTGCAACGTTCGCCACGGCCAGTGAAGGCTTATTTGGCCAAGAAATCGCCTCTAGACTTTTCCAACCTTATCAATAGGGTCAAAAAGTACATCCGGACAGAGGAGACCCTGCATCCCGAAGGCCTGAAAGAAACACCATGCAAGGGGAAGAGGAAGGCCGAAGAATCCGAACCTATGAAGAAGGCCCAGAAAGATCTGTCTATCCAGAAATGCTCCTCGTCGCTCCACCTTTTCGAGAGGTACACACTGCTAACACAAAACGTGTCGACCATCCTCCTGGAGATCGAGTACAAGGGTATCGCCCGCCTTCCTCCCCGACCTAACAGCAACAAGAAGAGGGACCGGAGGTTCTACTGTCGCTTCCATCGGGACAACGTGAATGAGACCGATAATTGTTGCGCCCTCAAAGACGAAATCGAATACCTCATCCAGAGGGGATACTTGAGGGAGTTCACTCGAACCACCCCCAGAGACTAGAGGGATCCACTGTAACACCCCGGCTCGAAACAGCAATTTTTCTATACAACTGCCCACCACAGGCTGCCTCTCAAAAGGTAGTTAACTGGATTGGTGACTCTTGATCATAGGCATTCATATATATATTTAATTAATTTATGAAAGTCTCCGATATGAGACAATTTTCCCACATCCCTCTCCTCTTCTCCCATGAACATAGCACCCAACAGTGGGCACATGCCCACGTTAGCAACACACATAGCAGCCCAAGTTGCTTTCTTTCACACTGGGTGGGCCCCACATGCTTTTTGCCACGTCACCCAATAGTGACAACAGCAACATACAGCAGCTCAAGCTGCATTTCTTACGTGTCCCCCCCCCCCTCCATTTTAATTCCAAACACCACTCCTATAAGAAATCCAATAGGGCCCTCCTCCAATTAATTATATATATATATATATATATATATATATATATATATATATATATATATATATATATATATATTCTTAATACGGGGTGTTATAGACACCCCCCCCCCCAAGAATTCAGCGTCCTCGCTGAAGCCAGGACTTACAACATAGCGCAGGATTCTCCTTTCTAGTCGATGTGGAGTGGTGTACACTCGATTCAATCAAATCTTAGCGTACTGCTCCTAGCTACACCGCCAGCGTACTGACCACAATTTCCTCTAAGGCATACAAGACACACCCCATTTTTACCCACATCGGTTTCGAAAGTCAGCTCTGATACCATTTGTAACACCCCGGCTCGAAACAACAATTTTTCTATACAACTGCCCACCACAAACTCCCTCTCAAAAGGTGGTTAACCGAATTGGTGACTCGTGATCATAGGCATTCATATATATATTTAATTAACTTCTGAAAGTCTCCGATATGGGACAATTTCTCACATCCTTCTCCTCTTCTCCTGTGAACATAGTACCCAATAGTGGGCCCATGCCCACGTCAGCAACACACATAGCAGCCCACGCTGTTTTCTTTCACACCGGGTGGGCCCCACATGCTTTTTTCCACGTCGCCCAATAGTGACAACAGCTCAAGTTGCATTTTTTATGTGGGTCCCCCCCTCATCCATTTTAATTCCAAACACCACTCCTATAAGAAATCCTATAGGGCCCTCCTCCAATTATATATATATATATATATATATATATATATATATATATATATATATATATTCTTAATACGGGGTGTTACATCCATGGCCGTCACCTCCTCCTCAGACGATCAGTCGGCGGCCCGAGCCCGAGCCTGAGCTCGAGGATACTAGTGCGTCGGCCATCCTTCACTGTATCCACGGCGGGCCTATGGGGGGTGAATCGAACATGTAACAACCCAGATTTTTATATGAATATATGTATGATTTGTTAAACACTAAAATGCTATATTTATTTATTTATTTTTCTCTTTTGAAGCTTTTAGTATGGAACTAACTCCTAAGCTTCAACTAGACCCGATTGAACCTGAGTTGACTCTAGTTTAACTCAACACATATATGGTACCATGGCATGTAAAAAACAAAAAAAAGTTGTACACATGCACAAGGGGTGGCCGGCCAAGATTTAGGAGGGAAAAGGAGGGAATTTGAAGATTAGGGTTAGGGTTTTGAACATTGAAACTTGACTCATGATGAGTCTTTCACAATCTGTACACTCCACCTCCCACTTCCCCCAATCCATGAGAAGATGCTCCCCCTATTCCCCATGCTCAAATTCGGCCAAGACCACCCTCCCCTCTTCTCTTTTGTGTTTTAAAATCTCCCTACTTCTCCTTCTCATTTTCCATCTTCTACTACCTCCACACTTAAGAGAAAGAGAAAAAGAAAGAGAGAAAGAGTGTCTTGCTACTGATTTGGAAGGAGAGAAGCCAAGGAGAAGAAGAGAAGCCAAGGAGGAGGAACTAAGGAGCAAGAAGGCTCAAGGAGCTAGGAGCTTGTAGGATCTCTCCCTTCCATCAAACTCATCAAAGTGGGTGACTCTAATCTCTTTGTTTTGTTTTGATTGTTGAATGGTAGTTTTAGTGACTGAAAAATGACATGCATGCTCTTGAATGAACTTAAATAACTCGTTTTGTGCTAAGAAACCCAAAACAGAAAATCCTGTTGAAAAGCTGAAAATTTTTGTTATTAGTCCATAGCTCATATCTTGAACACTACTACTTGGATTAACTCAAAATTTTTACATGATGTTCACTTATGTGTCGTACACCTACAGTAATTTTTTCAGATTTTTATGATTTTTTTTGCTATTAAAATAAAATGCAAACTTGCATACTGGTCAGAATAGAAAGAAACAGTTTTTGTTGTTACTGTTGTGAAAAGAATGACTTGTATCTTGCTGCATGCTTATGGGAATGATCTCCAATTTTATTATGTCATTTTAAAATGTATCTAAGATCTATTTTACAAATTTCATAAGATTTGGACCACTGTAGCTATGTTAATAAAATCATGCAAACTTAGCTAGTTATTCTAGTAAACAGGACTGCTGCTGTTATTGCTTTGTTTTTGTTGTTATTTAAAGAGACATAACTAAAAATCTACTTAGTTGAATCACTTGATTTTTGGAAGTGTTGTAACATCATGTGTCAGGGGCTAAAATCTAAAATTTCAAAAAGTTCTGACACCGTTTACTATTTTAAATTGATTTTACCCCATGACTGTGTTGATATGATGTGCTGTTCTTAGAATCTGTATACTTGTTAAAGATGGGACCATAAGAGCTTGTAAACGACCTTATCTGAAGAACCATGTAACTAGGAAGTTGTAGAAGACACGTAGACCTTTCTGGAATGACTAAGAAATTATGGTTTGGATAAGTGTACGATTTTATATGATTTTTGTAAGTGATGACAGAAACACAGTAAATCCTAGAGCTTACTATTTTGCACCATGTTCATTGAAATGAGTTTGAACTTGTATCTTGTTGGTATAGAGTTGCTGTTTGAGGTCAAGAATCATGTTATAGATGTGTACTTGAGTTAGGAATTAAATTACCTAAAATTCTCTGCTAAAAGTAGCTCATAGTTGCTTGTAGACCCCAAACTAGACAATGTTGTTCACTGTTTTAAAGTGAAAACTGTATTGGATGTTGGGGTAGTGTGGTTGACCATTTTGGGATGAAATTCTTGCCCTAAAGTGTTTTGTTACTTGATATCTACCTTGAGTAGAAGCATGGGAGTGCCCTATCGCGATTTCTCAAAGAATCGGGATCAGGAACGACTCCGTTTTGGCATAAACGCTAAATGTGTGCTTGCTGTTTGAAATTATAAATTGTCAATTTTAGGGCTCTTAGAACCCCTATTTTGGTATTCATGGATTAGGACTTACTCCTAGTGTGGTGTACCATGTTGGGGTACGTTGGTTGAGTATTGAGACTCTAGGACTAAGTCTTGTGGCAAATCTAGATAGGAGAATAGGACCCGTGTCGCATCGAATGCGTTGGAGGAGATGACTCGTGCGCCGACGTACTTGCAGTGCATGGATGGATTCCATGTTTTTTGTTTGGAGCTACCACTTTTCGAGGACCGTGGAGCGTTAAGTTTAGCATGAGCTACCTGTTGGTCAGGCCGAGGTTGCAATCGAACTCCAAGCGTAGATGGCGGTTGCGGCAATCGACGGGGTCGATTCGTCGTTGGTTCATGCCAAGTGTAGGTCGAGACGGGCCAACCCTTCGGCCGGACTTGAAGGCTAGTTGATTCCTAGTATGGGATGGGTAAGATCCATTAATAATAAAAGGTAACTAAATAGAAAGAGTCTACAAAAAGAACTTAACTAGTTGTCCATAGCAAGCAAAGTTGATTACTAAGTTAGGGATTGGATATGGTAGATAGATCGCCTAACTAAGGGAATGGGTAATATGAGATAGCTCGCCTAGAGGTTCATACTTCTAATAAGAAAATCAAGGAGAATTAGATTCTGGCTAGAGTGAGGGCTTTTACTAATCGGCTGATAGAAGAAAGACTAGTAATCGTGTAATTAACCTTACCTTTAGTCTTGGAGTGGGGTAGCATGGATACTTTGGTAAGACTAGATCGAGTCTTGGTTGAGTGTAAAGACAGGCACTAGCGAGGGTGTTCGCCTATCAGGGAGATGCATGGCATAATCATGCCTGGCCAAATCGTAGGTTCGTTTAACACGGACAGGGACCCCGAGCTGCCCTGTAACGGAGTCGGGGAGACTCTGTGGGGAATTCGCTGTTTCGGCATGAATGCCTTTATGTCTGTAACAACCTTTGAGGAGGTTTGGAGTGTTGACGTTGTCTCGACTGCAAGTTCTGCTTTAGTGTAAGGACGAGTGTAGTGGAGTTGGGGAAACCTTATATCCGTCAGGTCCTTTGTTGATCGATGTGGGCAGAAGGTTTAGAGGAAGTCCCCACAGAGCGAGACTCTACGGGAAAGACTCTAAGTGTAATGCCCCGAATTCCAAATACACTGAATTCGAGATGTTCTACAGGATCTTTTCGCTTCTCTTAGTACAATTTTACAAGGAAATTCAAACTTTACACTTTACATCAGAGTTTACATCAATATTACATTTACATTGCACAGCGAAAGTAAAATTTACAACAATGAAACAAATGTAAAACAACATTTAATAATCTTTAAGCATCTGATCCTCTTTAATCTTTTTCATGCCATTTATCCTGCATACAAAACTGTGGGTACGTCAGTTTATTCAACCGACGATAATTATACATGGTCATCCTCTCTATGCCAGAAATAGTATAACGATTCTCATTTCTTAACAGATCACAAACTTGTTCACATATCAAAAATAAAGTAAAAGGGAAATCTTAATAATGTCGTGTCGTGATCGTGCACTTAATCCTTAATGCAATTATTTATATTAGATGACACTAATGCGCACTTGTTCGGATTCTATGCATCCCATACTACATAGGTCCGAGGGCAAGCCTCTTAATCGTTCTTCATCTTTGTAGGGTTCAATCCCTCGCCATGACTTAATCTACTGCTGTAACTATGGTGAGTATCCTAGATGATCTATGAGTACAAGCTCGTGTACAGAAAACCTGGAGGGGAACCCCACGCCATGTCTTGACTCATCAAGCATGCATTCTGTGGCAATTCAGCCTCCTTCATGGCACACGATCCTCTTGCAGTCACCAAACATCCCACAAGCGTGACTAGAGTCCGATCATTCTGAGTTATGCCCACGCCATGTCTTGACTCATCAAGCATGCATTCTGTGGCTCACACACCCGCACCGTAAAGCCTAGTTCTCATACTCGTGTTTTTCTCTCACTTTCATCACATCTTCACTATGCACTAATCCTTAGTTTTTATTAGAATCATGAACAAAAATCAAAGCTTTAGAGTTAGCCTCTCTACTAAACCGGACTTATTCATTCATTCAACATGACCAACCTTGGTCTTTCTTTTCAATTTTCATTTCATTTCATTTCCAATGCCGGGGGAGACTTAGCTACTCTTTTGTTTCAATTTCCAATTCACAATTTTCAATTTGAGCATTTCAACTCATGAATTCATTTAATAGTCTCACAAACTTTCTTTATCATGATCTTAGCTTTCATATTCATTTAATTCTCAATTCAAGTCTATGATTCATTTCATGTAAATTCATGCAGCAACAAATAGAGTTTACCAACATCAACCACAAGGTTCACAACTTTTAACATAAACCAAATAAGATCTCTGACATATCAAAGTGTTCTGGACAGTCGACTTGGAGAAAGTCCAGTTGACTTGTTCAGTCGAAATCAAGTTCATCATAACTGCTCAGGAGAGTCGACTGCTGCACATGGCCAGTCGGCTGCTCCGCAATTTCCCATGTTCAAAATATCATCCACATGACATTCGAATGTCATTCCATCAGTCGTCTGTCCTGGGGTTTCAACAGTACATTTTAATACTCTGCCCAGTCGACTTGCTAATTGCATTAAGTCGACTGAACAGGTTAAAATTTCAATTTTAGGAATTATCTTCCATCTGTTCTTCCATTCACATGCATCATTGTGTCACATTACAATATATTCATACTACATAAACATGTAATTTCTTAGCTGTTCACTAACATCACAACATATAATTTCACATAACTAATATTTCTTTTCTCAAGGGAAAACAGGCACTTTCATTTACTCATCATTTACTTGCAGAAATGAATACTAAATCTCAATTTAGCACACTAGCACACCACCATAAAAATACCTCATTTCATGGGATTCTGAACTATTCATAATTTACTTCGATATCTCAGTCGGCTGTTTACATCAACAGTCGACTGTTCGGGTTATTTCCAGTTTTTACTAATTATCACTAGTTCTTTTTCATCCGTTCACATCTCCTCCATCATATATAACATGGGGGATATGAATTTAGCAATCATACTATCACTTCTGTTTGTACACATGTCCTCCATTAAATTAACAATCATGAGAGAACATTCGCCTCGTACCAGTCGACTTGTCCAAGTGACAGTCGACTGTACAGGCCCATTCCAGTCTTACTTTCAGTGTCAGTACTACATTATTAGTCCCTCACGACCTTCATCATAAACATACACAGGGCAATCTACTATGTTTAAACTTACTTTCCACAAGCATGGTAACAATCATCATAGCCATAACATATTTTCTACATTAGAAGTCCTGAGAAACACCCACCTTATTGACGAAAATAAACGAATCCAGAAAAGTCTCTTAATGCACTGCACAACTTCTTGCTCCTTGCTCCTTGCTCCTCACCGAAGCTCCTCTGCAGAGATGATCGGCCTCCAAAGGTACTGTAACGCCCCTGCCCCGAGCCCGGACAATTTATACAATTTATAATACAAATTAGATACTATGTAGTACAACTGCCCACCACAGGCTGCCTCTCAAAAGGTGGTTAACCGAATTGGTGACTCTTGATCCTTGGCAATTATATTTATATAATACTTTATTCTTTGAAAGCATCGATGTGGGATTAAATCCCTACACCATTCCCGTTTTCATTTTCTCAAAGAAACCGAATAGTACTTAATTAAACATGGCGGGACCCCACCCTATCTCTCTCCACGTCACACATGGAGAACAAACACAGCACTATGCTGTGTTCTCAAACCGGTGGGCCCCCCACTTCACTTCAATACTGGATTTCAACAATCCACTTTCAAATCAATTTTAATCCTTTTATAAATCCCTCCTATAGAGATACTCTATAGGACCAAGTCTCAAATTCATTTATTATATATATTTCAAACCATATATATATTTCAAAAATACGGGGTATTACAGGTACAGTCACACACAACTCTCTCACAATATATCTCTCTTACAATATAATCTTAGTGTAAAAGAAATAGATGAATGAGAGGGGTATTTATACACCAATTTGGGTGAGATGGGGGGCTAGGATTTAGTAGATAGTTATAGGATCAAGGTCTAGGATGAACGAGGGAGTTGAAATAACTACCTACATCCCAAATAACCACCCATGACTAGACCCACTCTCTCTCAATCCGGCCAAGAAGGTGTGATCATGCACGTGTACATGAAGTGCACTTGCAAGCACTAGTTACCATAAAAAGAAACTTGTACAAAATACAAAATAAAAATCTTTAAAAAAAGTGTTCCACATTACAAGTTGTAGAAAAAATAGAATTAAACCATGGGCTTAAATTGATTGGGCCAAGATAATTTATTTTAAAATAAAATAAAATAAATAAACTAAATTTTGGGCTTTAGGAAAAAGGCTTTATAGAAAACAAATCAAAGGCACATGTTTAAATATTTTTACTCATCATGATGAAAATGATAGCCAAAATATTACACGTGCACACTACGTGCAAAATAAATAATTTTTTCATTAATTGAAAAATCAGGGCATTACACTAAGTCCTCCGGTGGGGAGCCCTGGTGCCCGTATATCAGCTTTGGTGAGGTCTGGGGAGACGTATATACAGCAACATGCCATGATTATAGTCGTGCAGGGTAAGCCTGCGACTGGGATCTCGGACATAGTGGATAAAACACGAGGATTGGATACCACTAATAACAGCAGTGATGGATAAGCCAGACGACTGCAGCCTCACCATCACTGGAATCAGAAACATGAGAGAACAAAAGAGTAGGATGTATAGCGTGGGATCGAGCCCCATCAAACTAAAGAACATCGTTTGGTTGGGGGGTGTGTAGTATGGGATGTATATCTTTCAACCAAGCGTGCATTAGCTTTAGGAGCATATGTGCATAGTGTGCATTAGATTAGGTCATGGCATACACCGACACTTGCTTGACACCACCTTTTTCTTTGCATCAAATATTATTTGTGATTGTTGAGGTTGGAATCGCTATGTTTTGGCGTAGAGAGGATAGCCGAATATAGCATTTCGTCAATTGTAATCAACTAACGTGCCCACAGTTATCAGTGCAGGATTGCCGACTTGGGATCGCAGGAAAGCTCTAGCAGGGGAAAGCATCCAAGTAAAAGTTACTGTCCAAACTTTATTGTACATTCTTGTTGTAACAATTAATTGTAATGGTTGTAATCATTGGACATTGTAATAGCAATTTGATGTAATAAAAGTTTTTAATTTCCTGTGATTTTTTGTTGTGTTGTGACTCATTTGAAGAAAGATCCTGGAGTGTGTCACGAATTCCTATGTTAGGAATTCGGGGCACTACAGAACAACTCCCGCAAAGCTTTCGTTCGAGAAGTGATCTCGGTCCATAACTATTTGCCCCCCCTCCCCCCCCCAAGTGGACCAGAAGCTAGCAATCTCATTCTCCAAGGAGGATCTCGAAGGCATCTAACTGCCCCATTGTGATGCTCTAGTGATCCTCGGCATGGTGAACCCTGAGGTCTGATGTATCCTTGTGGACAACGGGAGTTCGGTAAATATTCTATTTCTGGCTGCGTTCGAAAGCCTTAAGCTCTCCCGCGAAAGGTTGAAGCTGGTGGGGTACATGCTTCATAAATTCTCTGGCATCCCCACCCAAATCGATGGAATTGTCACACTTGACGTGACGGTTGGCATGGCCCCAACCCTTCGGACCGAAGCGATGGACTTCATGATGGTCAATATCAAGGCAGCCTATAATGCTATCCTCGACAGACTCGGCCTTTGCACACTCTCGGCGGTTCCCTCCGCCTACCACTTGAAGCTAAAGTTTCCCACCGATCACGGGGTGGGTGTAGTCCAGGGCAATCAGGAATCGACACGTTCGTGCTACATGACCGTGGTGGGGGGCGGAGTCTTTCCCCTTGACGCTGTAGAATTCTATTCCGAGCAAGGCTTGAAGCTCGTAGACTTGCTGGAGGAGGTCCCTTTCTCTGAGGGAGACATGTCCAAATGGTTCCGGGTAAGCCAATCTCTGGCCCCGAACCTGAAGCTGACAATCATCGAATGCATTCGTCGGAATTCCGACCTCTTCGCCTGGATATCGTCCGACATGCCGGGGATTTTCGAAGACATTATTGTCACGCCCCGCTTCCCAAAAGAGAATACGGAATACGGATACGCGACAAAATTTCAGCGAATGATTTTCATCATCCATAAGCTGTTCAAGAATCTTTACAATATTCACAAGAATCATTAAAGTCGGAAGCAAAAGAATCAACCACATGCACAAATGAACTAAAATACCAACAAGAATAGTTGAAACCAAAATATATTAATCTCAAATAATCATGATTTGAATAAAACAATTATCCTGGGTCACATTGCCCAAATACAAGAATAAATCCAAGTAATCAAATACAATATTGTTCAAGCAAGCTACAAGAATTAAAAATAATAAAATGCCGCACTAATACTTCATATCACCAATACCGTATGGAACCTGTTATCTAAAACCTGCAATTCAACAATTGCAGGAAAGAGGAAAAGAGAAAAAAAACAAGTACCCATCAATTGCAAGTTACGGGCCACTTATAATGTAGGATACAAGTACATGGGGAAACTAAACAGATCTAAATAATAGCAGAAACAGACCTAGCATGGTATACTAACATGTGTCAAGTGTCAAATAATAGTGTCAAGTGATAATATCAGACAGATAACAAGTAATCAGATGATCAGATAACAGATAGCCAGATACATATAACAGATTCAGATTCAGATTTCAGATACAGATGTCATATTCTTATAAGTCTTGTATTAATTACTAACTAGGTAGCACTTTATGCATCCATCCTTTTACTACATGGTTGTTACAGTCAACGCAATTTCATTTTAGATTTCATAGTGGACCATAGAGGGCAGTGTACTCAGAAACAAGTAATCCAAATCATATACCAAATTCCAAATTAACCAAATCATATACCAAATTCCAAATAATCCAAATCATATACCAAATTCCAAATAATTCAAATTATATACCAAATTCCAAATATGGGAAACACAGGCCCCCTTTCGAGTACACGTTTCTGAATTATCCATTATTAGATCCTTCCCTTAAATCCCGACTTGGTTATTTATTATTAATATCAAACAAGTACGAAACAAGGCAAGCATGTCTTGGTATGATCAAGTAACATGTTCAAGTTGTAAGATAAACACGTACTGGTAAAAGATAACACAGCAATGGATAAGATAACCAAATCTCAAGTTCATGACAGCAAAACCATACTATAGTAAAACAGTAATTCCCAGAGTTACAAGCATGCAAATCTGAATCCATCAAAACTTCTAGAAAATAGACTCCCAAACGAATCCAGTGAGTGAGTATAAATAAGTCATATAGTAATCCACAACATCCTAACTCAAAATAGGTTTGAATCCAGAAAACATGTTCAGTCAGAAATCAGTAAAATGAATTCCCAGTCAGGAAAACCGCATCAAAACCTCTTAAATAAATTCAAGGAAAATCTGGGGTATTCCCCTATATGTCTAGAATCAGAATATAAAGTTTCATAATATTCCAGTAAAATTAGTTTAGTCATCAAAAATAAGACAACATCAAGAAATGATACTTTGGCAAATCTGGAGTTCCCAACACTGCTGTACGAAAACTGAAATATCTTGCAAGCCGTGAAACAGAATCCAATTCCGCCAAGGGAGATGAAAATAGATAAAATAAACTAACTTTCATATTTCACAAATATTTTCCATACAATAAAAAGAATCAGGGTGAAAACACAATTCTTTACAGGATAGCGAGGAAAATACAGCAAGTATGACTTTTGTAAACATTCATGAAACGACATATAAAACCCATCAATAAAATCTACCAAAATTCTGAGTAATCCCTAGATAGGTATAGAAAAACTGACCGAAGTTTGAGATCAAAATAATATGTGTAGCACAAGTAAAAAAATACTTTAATCAACAAAATCGTCGAGAAACGAAATCTAGAAACATAATACACCTCTGTAGTAAAACAGTTTTAAGTCACTCATACGAAAATGAATCAAGAAAGGTCAGAGGGGTTGGAAAGAAGACGAATTTCTCTACAATTCATGTTTTATACTGAAATTACGAATCTGGCCTTAGTATGGTCTAAAATACAATTCAAAACACAATATCGACAAAATACAGATTTTCCTCAAAAACCAAAATCAACATCATTCAAACGAAACTTGATCCAAACACGTCCAAACCTGAAATCTAGTCTACCAAGTGTCCAAACAACATGAAATAGGGTAATTAACATATCCGAAGCAAGGTTATCACATGGATCCTAACAAATACCCAAGTTCTCACCAAAAATCCCACATACATGATCAAATCAAGAACGGGCAAAACCTAAGTTAATTCAT
This sequence comes from Hemerocallis citrina, assembly GCA_017893485.1. Taxonomy (NCBI): domain Eukaryota; kingdom Viridiplantae; phylum Streptophyta; class Magnoliopsida; order Asparagales; family Asphodelaceae; genus Hemerocallis; species Hemerocallis citrina. The sequence goes on along the minus strand of CM030364.1, from coordinate 172,046,333 downwards.
GTCTATATTGTGTTGTGAGGCAACTATGGTCAAGTTTTCACAATAGAGACAAAACCCATCAAAGATAACACACACGAGTTGTCTCTAGAACCCAACTACACTATAGGTGGTATTTTTGACTTGTATCAAACAAAGAAATTGGAGTACAAGTTACTTGCCTTAACCGAAGATGAAGAACGACGAAAATCAAGAATAACGGGAATGAATTCCCGACAACGAGCAAAATCTACGAACGAATGAATCCAAGCAAACTTGAGCGAAAATCTCCACATGAACAATCTCCACCAAAAGAGAGATGATCCAATAGGGATGACGACAATAGTGGCTTGCGGCCACAAGAGAACACCAAGGGAGAGAGACTAGAGTGGTATATGGTGGTGTAGGAGGCCGGATGGATGAGTGGATGGAGTGCGACCAAAGAGAGGGGGGTCTTGGCCTGGGGAGTGGGCATCGGGTGTGTACGGTGCCGCAAGGGGGAGAGAGAGAGAAAGGGTAGGCCGGGTGCTAGGGTGTAGGGTTTAGATGTTAGGGTTAGGGTTTGAGGTTAGGGATATATATATATAAGGGGATTAGGGTTTAGGAGTTGGGTTAATGGGTAATTGGGTTGTGGGTAATTAGGAGTAGTAATAGGATTGTTTAATGGGTATTGATATGGATTAATGGCATAGGATTTAAAATATGATTGGATTTAATTTAGCTTTGGTAAATCTATTAGGGATCAACAATAGGATTTAAATAAAAGATCAAATCGAATAGATAAAGTAATAAATAAAAGTAGGATTATATATCAAAATATATATTGATCTACAAGATAGAAATTATTTAAAATACTACAAATACAATTAACAATAGAAATAGATTTTTAAATCAACAATCAAGAGTAAAAGATAAAATAACACGAATAACAAAATTAACAATAATCATAATGAGCATTAACAAAAATAATATTAATAATACAAAAATCAACACATAATAATAATCAACATAATAATCCAAAGCATAATAAAAATATTTGTATTATAAAAATAATATCATTGGGAACTAGTTATAAAAAACTATTGATTAAAAATAGGTTTTAACAGAAGATCTAATAATACATTTTAACAAAAAATTTTAAAGCAGAAAAATTAATGTACAAAAATTTTAAATATAGAAAAATACATATAAAATACGGGTTTGGGAAAACAGGGGTTACAATTATAATGCACCGGCTATGCTTCTGCTCAGACTTGAAGCCGGACCAACAGAAGCACCGTAAGTCTGCCCCCGACAGGCAGCAGGCGGTGAGAGAAGAAGTAGGCAAACTCCTCTCGGCACGGTTTATTCAGGAAGTCAGCTACCCGGAGTGACTGGCTAATATTGTGATGGTGAAGAAGACGAGCGGGAAATGGAGAATCTGTATAGATTTCATAGATCTCAACAAAGGCCTGTCCTAAAGATCCATCCCTCTCCCGAACATCGACGCCCTGATAGATGCAACTTCGGGGCACGAGCTATTGAGCTTCATGGATGCCTTCTCAGGCTACAACTAGATAAGAATGATCCCTCCGGACATACCGAAGATCGCCTTCGTGACCGACCAAGGCTTCTACTGTTACCGGGTCATGCCCTTTGGGCTGAAGAACATTGGGGCCACATATCAGAGGCTCGTCAACCGGGTCTTCAAGGACCTGATTGGCCAGAACATGGAAGTGTATGTTGACGATATGCTTGTCAAAAGTTGCAGGGGGCAGAATCATGTCCGCAACCTCGAAGAGGCTTTGACTCATATGCGCCATCGGTGTCTCCTCGAGAAGGTTTCTAGGATTTGTGGTAAGTCATCTTGGCATCGAGGCAAACCCTGAGAAGATTCAAGCCATCCTCGACATAGCCCCTTTGAGAAATGTCAAAGAAATCCAAAGGCTCACGGGGCGACTAGCAGCCATTGGCCGTTTCCTCTCCAAGTCATGAGAGAAGTCACTCCCATTCTTCAAGACCCTCTGGGGGGCGAAAAGCTTCTAGTGGGAAATCTCTCAACAAGAGGCGTTTAACAAACTTAAAGCCTACCTTGCCAACCCACCGCTCCTCAGCAAGTCAGAACCGGGCAAACCCCTCTTTCTCTACCTGGCCGCGACGGAACACGTGCTCAGTGCCGTGTTGGTTAGGAAGGAGGACGGGATGCAGAAGCCCCTCTATTATGTTAGCAAGGTCCTGCACGATGCCGAGGTCTGATACCCCAGGACCTAAAAGATTGCCTACGCATTGGTGATGGCTGCACGGAAACTCCAACCCTACTTCCAGGCCCACTCCGTCCGCATCCTTACATATCAGCCTCTCAAAATGGTCCTCGAAAAGCCCGATAACTCTGGCCGCTTAATCAAGTGGTCAATCGAGCTCAGCCAGCACAACATTAGCTATCATCCTTGGACGGCCATCAATGGCCAGGCTCTCGTTGAGTTCATTACGAAGCATCATCCCCGAGTCCCCAAAAATTCAGGAGGACGCCCCGGCATGGGACATCTATGTGGACAGATCATCATGCTAGGAAGGAAGAGGAGCAGGTGTCATCCTTTCGGGATGTATATATATTTGTATGTATACATATTTAATTTAATTGTGTTGAAGTGAATTGTAATATATATGTTGGAGTGTATGTATATATATATTTTGTATACTTACATGTATTTTGTATACATATGAAAGTGTATGTATTGTAGAGATTATTGTATGCATATGAATTAATCTAGAGTTCTGTTTTGATCATGATGATCAAACACAAAACCTAGGGCTATGATTGATTGATGATCAAATAAAAAAACCACCCACTCCCTTTCCCTTCCCCATCTTCTCCACCGACCTACCCCCCTCCCCCCCACCCCCCACCCCCTTTCTCTTGGCAGCCAAAACCCTCCTCCTCCCCATCTCCATCTCATTTTCACCCAAAAACCTTCACCTCCATCTTCTTCTACTTCTTCTACTCTCCATCTTTTTCTACTACTTTCCTCATGGGATGAGAAAAGAAAGAAAGAAAGAAAGAAAGAGCATTTTTTATTTTTCTTGTGGATTCTTGGAGCTTTGGAGGTGAAGAAGAAGTTAAGTGGAGGAGAAGAGCTAGCAAAACAAGAGCTTGGAGATTCTTCAATGATGGGTGTTCTCTCAACTCTAATGTTATTATTTCTGATTATGTTGTTGTGAGGAATGTTAATAATAGCTTAATAGCATGTTTGTATGCTTGGGAAATTAAAACCAATGGTTGTAGGTAGTATAATTGATGTCTTGTTTAGATGTGAATGTATTGTGGTATGGTGTTGAAGTTAGAGAATTTCTAACTCACAATTGGCTTTGAATTTGGTTGTGATATTTCTATGGTAAGTTCTATTATGAGTATAGAGTGTACTCAATTTCATAATTTTTAGAGTGCATTTGATAGCCAAACAAAGTGTGCATTTTCGAAACAGTGAGCAATGGGAAAACTGGCTATGTCCTGTTTTTAGAAAGTTGTTTGAAAATTCGTAGCTTGGAATTGGTGTAGTATCTTGAGCTCAAACTTTTTGTAGAGATTCTTAAGTGTGTTAACAATCTTAGTTTCAAATATCATATTTTTCAGAATTTATTTGATATTTCTACAAAAATTCATTTGGTCGACTGGTTGAGATAGCAAACTGGCTCTGTCCAGATTTCAAGTTGAAGTTCAAACAATTTTAATTATTTTTGAGTATATAATTTGACAATGAGAATTTTTGTATAGCATCTTCTATGTGTCTAGATCATGTTTATAAAGTTTCAGAATTGTTAGACATCCCTTGATGCTCTTTAAAAAAATTATTGCAAGAGAGTAAACGCACACTGCCTGGGAAGCAGAACTGATTTTCTACTAATTTCAAAATAGTATAACTCCTTAAGTATTTTGAATCTTGATGAGATTTTTGGGAATACTGAACTTGTATATGTATAGTTCATGAATCTTAAGTTGACTAATAATTGGAGGTATGGTTGCATTGATATTAATTTTTGAATACAGCATGTTCAGTTCAGTTTAGATTTTAAGTAGTCAGATTTGTGTAATTATGGATTTGTGTGTTGAGAATCTGGAAGAATTATCAACTAGAGAATTGTAGTAGAGTCTTAGCTTTCCAAAACATCTTGAATCATGCAATTCTAGTTTGTATAGCAAAAGATATGATTTTTCTAAGTTTGGGACAGAACCCGTCCTACTAAAAAGACTTGTTTTTGTAGAGTAGCTCATTTTCCTGTGTACACCTGATGAGAATTAGGGGTTTTCCATTGTTTTAATGGATGAATTTGAGGATGTGATTAACTAGAAAGTTGTAGTAGACACTCCCATCTTTCTATAGAATCCAAGATTGCATAATTCTGATGAGCGAGCAAGTTTTAATGTCATTAGCAAGAGGCAGCAAATGCATTAAAGAATTGTACAGCTCAGAACATATAGGGATTTTATAGCATCTAGATGGCTAAATCTGAAGAAATTGTTAACTAGAGACTTGTAGTATATAGTCTTAGCTTTCCAGAATGGGTAAGATCATGCAATTCCAATTTGTATTTTAAAAATTAAGAATTTTACAAGTTTCAGACAGTCTTTGTTCGATTTGAAGCATGTGTTAAAAATTAGGAAACTGGAGTTCTATAAAGAATTTGAGAAAGTTGTTAACTAGAAAATTTTAGAATAAGTTTATACCTTTCTAGAAAGTCTAATTTTGTCGAATTCGGATAAGTATAGCATCGGTTATGATTTTTACGAGTTGGACAGCAGCTGCCTTTTAGGCTGAGTTCACTGTTCAAGGGTTTGGCATTTTTTTAGCCTTTTTGGCTGAATCTGAGAAAGTTGTCAACTAGAGAATTGTGGTAGAGGTTTTCACTTTTCCATAGAGTCTAAATTTGTTAGATTTCGGTTCGCGTAGCATTTGTTGTGAATTTTACAATATTTCAGCAGCGGCTTGACTTTTGAGCTGATTCGTTGTTTGAAATATTTGGTTCTATCATGTGATAAATGTGTTGACACATGTGTAGTGGTTTTCTTGTTTTGAGTTGTCCGAGGGATCGCCTAGGGTAAGGTATTACCCCACGACTAACAACCCTTATGGCTAAAATTGAATTCTTCTGCCTCAAGAACTGGATAGTCATCCCTTGTGCGCCGACAAATTCTTACCCAATAGGTAATTGATCGTGGGCCAGAATACTAGATGTAATTCAAGTCAGAGGCGGTAGCGACCAATGGAGATCGGGTCACCGGTCTTGGGTTGACTTTATCAGGACTGATCCATTACTGGCCTAGGTATTACTGAAATTAATTGTGATTGGTATCTTGATGCCCTGAGTCTGTCAATAGTCGGGTGTCGGTGTTTGTGTATGTTTACCTCTATTGTCGGGTGTAAGGCTTCCCTAAGGTCACGGGCCGGGGATTTGGTCGAGGACCAACAGGGGTATGGCAGCCGATAAGTATCGACTCGCCGGGTTATTAATTTGATAGACCAGTCAGGGATCAATTGTTTGATAAAACATCGTTCATGATTTAGGGGACAAATGTATTTCAGTAAACTATTATTTAATTAAGTTTCTTTACTTTTCGCTTAAAGACCGAGTTGATGTTAGGGGTGATTCCCTATAATTCGACTTGTTCTAAGGGCCACCACTAGGCGGTGATAACCAGTATTGTCTCTTCCTGTCAATGGAATACGGGAGCCGTATCTCGCTTTGTTAATTCCTGAAGTGTCGTGGTAAGAACGGGAGAGTTCCTATCGGATAGGGGGATTAGACCATCGTGACCGTCATGTTCTTATGTTGAGTGGACACGAACGGACCATGGGGCTGTTGTCCCATGGATTTTTAGCATCATAGTTATGCGGTGGTGTATCTTATAAGATCGTCATGGCATTTGGTGTGATCCAGACTGGATTGGGGCACTAGTGGCAAACGGAGACACCACTTTCTTTAGCAGTAATAACTGTAGGATTCACCAGCCACGTTGTATCTATCAGGAACAGGTTGAGTACAATAGTAGAATGCATTGCATGGCGAGGGTTCAAAACCCTGAAACTGGAGAAGACGGCTTGATTTGGAGCGTATGTAGTATGGGATGCATGCGTGTCGAAAGTCTTGCTGACATTAGACTAAGTGTATTTATTTTCTGTACATTGCGTACTGTGCATTAGACTTCAGGTCATGGCATACACTGACACTAGGAAATTAGGATGCACGTTTCTGTTTTCATTAAAGGCTGGTTGTGATTGTAGTTGGAGTTAGATGTTTTCTTATTAGCATTGCGTTAGTATATGTACTGACGTGCCCACTCAATTAGGGGCTGGATATCGGGTCGCGAGTGCAGGAGGACTCAAGACAAGCAGGGCATCCAAGTGGAGTAGTAATGTACCTATCTACAATTCGAGCAGGTGCAGGAATATCAGAGTAGCGCAGCAGAGATTCGAGCTACAAGGCGCATCTCAGGAAACCAGATTGACCACTCAGTGGAGTTCCAATGGAAGATCAGCTGACTACCGATCTGAAGGGCAGGAAAAATGTTGAGTAGTATTTGTAATGCTTTAATGTAATTTGTATTCTTTGTTCAAGAACAAGATAATGATTGTAATTAATGATGTAATGATTTTATTTGGCAATAAAAAGTTTTTAATTTTTCGTGTTATTACTGTGTTGAGATGCATTTGAAGGAAAAGATTCTGGTTTGTGTCACAGATTTCCGATAGTGGGATCCGTGGTGCTACATGAAGCTCTGATTGCTGGACTTACACTAGCCTACCGGGCAAGGGCAAGACAAATACGGGTCTTCGGTGATTCCCAGCTCATGATCAATCAGATCACTGTGGAGTACGAAGCTGGCGACCTTAGGATAACCCGGTACTTGGCAAAAGAAAAACAACTCCTAGAGCTCTTCGAGCAGGCGGAGGTCCGGCGAATCCCAAGAGAACAAAACTGTCACGCTGACTCCTTGTCTAAACTCACATTGTTGTCCCTCGGAGGACTAGACCGCACTGTCCTAGTCGAGGTCCTCCTCAAACCCAGCATCGAAGAACCTGATATCCTCTACCTCTCCTCCGACGATCCAACTGAGACATGGATGGTTCCTATACAAAAATTTCATGCCCATGTGACATCCCCCAATCTCTTCAAGCACTCCTACACTAAGGCTGACAGGAGACCCTATCTCTACTTTCTGAAACCAGATGAATCCAAGTATTCCTTGGAAGAGCTACATGAAGGGATTAGGGGATGTCACATGGGTAGTAGGTCGCCGGCCCGAAAAGCGCTCAACCATGGCTAATACTGGCCGACTATGCTACAAGACGTTGAGAACCTAGTAAAAGGGTGCGGCCCCTGCCAAAGGTTCTCTCCCATTTGATGCTCGGCCCAAGCTGAACTGAAGTTGCTCGCTAGCTCTACCCCCTTTGCTATGTGGGGGATGGACCTGGTCGGCCCCTTTCCACAGGCTACCGACCAAAGGTGATTCCTCATCATGGCCGTCGACTACTTCACCAAGTGGGTCGAGGTAGAACCCCTGGCCATGATCACGGAGCATCAAGCCCAACAATTCTTCTGGAAGAACATCATCTGTCGGTTCGGGATCCTACGCGTGCTAGTTACCAATAGCGGAACCCAATTCGCCGGCAAAAAATTTCGCAAGTTTTGTGAAGACCTCGGCATTCAACAACGCTTCTCGTCAATCTCTTACTCCCAATCAAACGGCCTAGCAAAAAATGCCAACCGCCAAATTCTTGACGGTCTCAAAAAACAACTGGACCAATCCTCCAAGGGTATGTGGGTCGAAGAGTTATCAAGCGTCCTCTGGTCACACCACACTACCAAGAGAATCCTGACCGGCAAGCCCCCTTTCAACTTGGCATACGGGACCGAGGCGGTCATCCCTCTAGAAGTCGGCCTCCTATTGCCCAGGTAAATGGGCCTCGACGAAGAATCAAACTCAAGCGACCTCAGGGTGAACCTGGACCTCTTTGACGAAGTCCGGGAAAGATCCACCATCCGGCGGGCCATATATCAACAGCGAGTTGAGAAGCTTTACAACAAGAAAGTCCGTTCGACCAACATCAAGGAAGGGGACCTCGTACTCAGAAAGCTAGCAATCTCCCAGCCCATAGCCAGAGGCAAGCTTGCCCCCAATTAGGAAGGCCCCTATAAGGTCTCCAAAGTGGTACGTCCAGCTACTTACCGACTCGAAGACCTGGGAGGTAGGATGGTGAAGAGGCCCTGGAATGCAGCATGTTTCAAGAAGGAAAGTGAGATAGAGTCCAATGTTGTAATGGGCGCTACGCGCCAATTTCTTGTAAACAAACAAACATGATATAAAGGCAGGATATTTTGTTTAACAAATCAAAGCTTGTGGATTTCTCAGTCGTTCAAGTCCTCATGCTCGGCTTGGACTTTGACCACCTACGAGGGATTTCTCAATCCCCCAAGTCCTCGCCACTCGGCATGGACTTCAACCACCTACGAGGGATTCCTCATTCCCTCACGTCCTTACCAGTCAGCATGGACTTCGACCACCTACGAGGGATTTCTCAATCCCTTACGTCCTTACCACTCGGCATGGACCTCGACCACCTATGAGGGATTAATCAATCCCTCAAGTCCTAGCCTTCGGCTCGGACCATGACTACTAACGTCCTAGCCGCTCGGCATGGAATTCGACCACCTACGAGGGATTTCTCAATTCCTTAAGTCCTCACCACTTGGCAAGTACCTCCACCACCTATGAGAGATTTCTCAATTCTTCATGTCCTAGCCTTTGGCTCGGACCTCGACTACTAACATCCTTGCCGCTCGGCATGGACTTCGACCACCTACGAGGGATTTCTTAATCCCTCACGTCCTTGCCACTTGGCATGGACTTCGACCACCTATGAAGGATTTCTCAATCCCTCAAGTCATTGCCCCTCGGCTCGGACCTCGGTTACTGACGTCCTCGCCTATCAGCTTGGACTTCAAACACCTACAAGGGATTTTTCGATCCCTCATGTCCTCGCCCCTCGGCTTGGACTTCGAACACCTACGAAGGATTTCACAATCTTTCACGTACTCACCACACGGCATGGACTTTGACCACCTATGAGGGATTCTTCAATCCCTCAAGTCCTAGCCTTTGGCTCGGACCTTGGCTACTAACGTCCTTTGCCACTCGTTATGGACTTCGATCACCTATGAGAGATTTCTCAATCCCTCACGTCCTTGCCGTTCTGCATGGACTTTGACCACCTATGAGGGATTCTTCAATCCCTCAAGTCCTAGACCTCGGCTCGGACCTCGATTACTAATGTCCTCGCCGCTCGGCATGGACTTCAAACACCTACGAGGAATTTCTCAATCCTTCATGTCCTTGCCGCTCGGCATGGACTTCAACCACCTATGAGGGATTCTTCATTCCCTCAAGTCCTAGCCTTCGGCTCGGACCTTGGCTACTAACGTCCTTGCTGCTCGGCATGGACTTCGACTACCTACGAGGGATTTCTCAATCCCTCGTGTTCTCACCATTCGGCATGGTTTTGACCACCTATAAGGGCTTCTTCAATCCCTTAAGTCCTAGCCCTCGGCTCGGACCTCGGTTACCAACGTCTTCGCTGCTCGGCATGGACTTCGACCACCTATGAAGGATTCTTCAATCCCTAAAGTCCTTGCCCTCGGCTCGGACCTCGGCTACCAACGTCCTCGCCCCTCGGTAAGGACTTCTACTCACTGCTTACCCAAAGTTTCATTTTGGTTTACAGTCCTCACCCACAACGAGGACCTCAAAACTCCAAAAACCGAGCTGACACACCTCTCACCCGCTGATAGCCAGGGGTAGAGCACCTATCATCGTCGCTACCCCTAACTGTCAGAGGGTGGTAGGAGAGCCTACGGTCGTTGGAGCCCTCGGACAAGAATTTTATTTTTGGCATTCGCCTACGGCAAGCGCCTTGAGCCCCACACTCCGAGTTGACCCCCCTTTCACCCACTGGAAACTAGGGATAAAACAGCATTCATCGCCATTACCCCTAATTTTCAGAGGCTGGTAGGTGAGCATCAGTGATGAGAGCTCATAGTGAAGTGTGGAATGAGCTGATGGGGGTGAGGGTTATATATCCCTCAGGTGAGGTGCATTTATGGCATGGAAAATCGAAACGTCTGATAGGCATTTATGACATTGGAAGACAAAACGTCCTCCATTGCCAGGCATTCAGGGTCCCTCAATCTCGTACTCGCCTCGAACTCCCCATCTGCCCGAGTGCTGAAGACCTATCCTCGGAGATCGAAAGTATGCGCACGGCGAAAGAACCAATCAAAGCAATACAATCATGTTTTCTCATTATTATTTCAACTAAAGAAAATGCATCGTTACTAGGGATAAAACAGCATTCATCATTCATAATCGGCCTAGGGCTCCTGTATCGGAGCCACAGGGTTGATACAAACAAGTTCAAGGCCAGCCGAGCGAGTTGGGTCCTCCGCCGGATCGCCCAGTACCGCCAAGGTAGACACACCTGTGAATAAGCTCTGTGCATCACAAGGCCTCGCCAGCCCAATTTTTGGGGTCGGCAACGAAGCTCCGGCGGAAGGGCAAGCACTTCCAAAAGAGACGGATCGGGATCCGGACATCTCAAGCATTATCTTATACTGTTGTAACTCCAACTCCTTCTCCACAATGACCTCACGAAGAAAAGAATCATACAACAATTGCCGAGCGGAAGTGCTAGCTAACGAAAACACAATTTTCGCACTTTCCAAGTCACGGTTGGCTATCAGTTTCTTGAAATGCACCAGCTTCTAGCTAAGTCCCTTTGACCTATCCATGAAGTATTGGACAGTCACCTCTCGATCACGAGCCTCTTTATGGCACCGGGTTAGAGTAGACTCTAGGGCCAAGACCTTACCCCTAAGCCGCGCTGTCACGCCCCGCTTCCCAAAAAGAAGATACGGAATACGGATACGTGACTAAGTCCAGCGAATGGCTTTCACCATTCATAAGTTGTCAGGATCTTTACCACAAGCACAAGTACAAATGAGAGATATACAAGAGAAATAGTCAACCATGCATGCATAATTGAATTAATATAGTCAACAAGATTACTTGAAATAAGAAGCAAGAATACTGAATTTCAAATAATCATGCCTGGAACAAAACACAAGTCTGGGACAAAAAGCCCAATGCAAATATCCATGAAACAAATTACAATTATTCAAGGTAAGCAACAAGAAACAAACAGATATAGCAGGAACTCCACCCAGCTATAATCTTTGATTACTTACTCCATTGGGTAGCTGATCACCATAATCTGCAATTTAACAAATTACAGGAAAAAGGAAAGAGAAACAAAATGTCCGTCAATGCAAGTTACGGGCCGCTTGTAGTGTAGGCGACAAGTATAGGAAAGATAAACAAGAATAGAGTAACAGCAGAAGCAAGTATAGCATGGAAAGATGTAGCAGCAAAATAGAGCAACTAACTCTAAGTTAAGAAACACAGACAACTAGCATGGCATGATGAACGGATGCAAGTGGTATGTAACAAGTGTCAAGTAAACAAGTATCATGTAAACGAGTAACGAGTAACGAGTAATAAGTATCAAGTAATCAAGTATCATGTATAAGCAGCAAGTAGAAAGTGTCAAGTGATCATGTTAAAGTCTTGTATCTAGTCCTATCTGGGTAGCACTTCATACGTCCAAAAATTTTACCACATGGTTGCTACATTCAAACAATTTACGTTTTACATTCCATAGTGGATCATAGAGGGCAGTGTACTCAGGGACAAGTATCAAGTATCAAGTATCAAGTGTCAAGTGTGCAAGTTTCAAGTAATCACGTGTCAAGCTTCAAGTATAAGTATCAAGTAATCAAGTAGGATCTATAGATACCCTTCCGAGTACACGTTTCTGTATTTTCACTATTAGATCTTTCCCTTTAAACCCCGACTTAGTTTCTTATTATTATTATTCAAGCAAGCATGGACGTGTACAAACAAGTCAAGAAACGTGGTAAGATGACAAGGAACAAGTACAAGTTGAGCAAAGGACACGAACGGGTGATGAAAGACTCAAAATAGACTAAGACAACAAAAATTCTAGTTCTGGACAGCAAGACATTACTGCACCAAATTTGGGATTTCCGTTGCCACGGACATGCAAATCTAGATCCGTCAGAAAATCTAGAAAGTAGACTCCCGGCCGAATCCAGCAAATATATATGTCATATGGTAATTCACAAAAACAGGGTTCAAAATAGAATTGTATCCAGAAAATATGTTCAGCCAGAAATCACAAGGTTATGTTCATAAACAGGAAGACGGTATAAAAACTTACTGATTAAATTCAATAAAAATCTGGGGTATTCCCTAGTATGTCTAGTATGAGAAAATATAATTTCATAATTTTCCAACATAGCTAGTATAGTCAAATAAAATCAGAAAACAGGAAGATATAGCAATTTCGCAAATCTAAAACTCATAACACAACAGTACTAAAACAGCAACAGATTACCAAATCCAAATCGAAGTCTGGATCTGTCAAAAGGGTGGTAAAGTAGATACAGCAGGCTACATTTTATTTTTACAAAGTTTTTAACAAAATCAAGTAGAATCGGGTTGAAATTACAGTTCTTTACTGAACAGCATGAAAATTCTGCAAGTATAGTAGTTGTTTGCAAGTATAGAATTGTTTATAAAAGTCATCAATTAAATCCACAAAAATTTGGGGTTAATCCCAGTCAAGTCTAGTTGTACTCAGCAAAATATTAGATCAAATTATTATCTTTAACATCAGCATAAAAATAAATAACCATACAGAATTCATATGAAATTGAATTTGGAATTTTCTACGCATCTGTAGTAAAAAAGCAATAACTTGCAACTCATAAATCGAAACTGAGATCTGTCAGAAATTTCAGAAAATAGACAATGAGGTCTACGATTTATATTCACAAATTAATTTGATTCATTGACCACAACAGGGTCTAAAATACTAAACAAAAATGGGGAAGAAACAAAAACAGAAATCTTCTTATGTGTTTAAATCAAAAAATTCATATGCAACAAAATCAAATTATAATCAAAACACAAAGCATGGTATAATAGATGTCCAAAACAACATGGTATGGGTGTTTTACAAGTCTACCACAAGATATACTAAAACTAACACATCAAGCATGCAAGGTTCATACAACATGTCATGGATCACGAACATCATACATACATATATCAAGAATCTAGATTATTCTAAGTTATTTCTTGTCGTGTGTGTAACGAATGATGACTACAGATGGATCAACAAGTAGAGACAAGATCTAACAAGGGATTTGCACAAGAATGAATCTAGAGACGAAAACCACACTACATGCGGTATTTAGTACTTGTATATGCAACAACAAGTTACTTGTCATGAAATTGACGACGAAAACGGTGCAAGGAACGAGAATAACAGGAACGGATTCCCGGCCAACGAACACAAAAACACATGCAAATCTCATGCACGTGCAACATAAGAGAGAGAGAAGGATTCAGCACGGGTGATGGCAGCGAGCTAAGGTCGGCGCGGAAGCGGCTGATGGCTGTTGTTGCCATTGTCTCATCGGAAGGAGGGACACAACGCAGCTCTGTTGCTGTCTGCATGGCATCGGGGAAGAGTAGCGCAGGGGGTGCACGCTGTTGGGCTGGCGTCACTCGGGAGGAGGCAACAAGGGGAGGTTATCGCTGCTGGTGCTGTTGTCGACTCGGAAGAAGAGGCACGAGGGTGTGCTGCGGTCGTCGGGGGTTAGGCAGGGAAAGAGAGGATCGGGAGAGGGTTGCATAGGGGCTGACGTTGGCTGCTAAGCGGTGCGACGCAGGGGAACGCCAGAGGGGGATGGGTTTTGCAGGTCGGGGTTGAAGGAGGTAGGGGAAAGATAAGAGCGGTTGTAGGTGTATATGGTTTAGGGTTTAGCACAAAAGAAATACATATATAGGGTGATAGTATTAGGGTTAGGTGCTGACGAGTAGGAGTAAGTTGGGTTCATGGGTTTGATAAAAGACCCAACAAGAATAGGATAATAATAGGGTAGATGGATATCGGGTTTCTAGATCCAATAAGAAGGGAATAATAATAGGGCATCTAATTAGACAAAAATCAAATGGCCGTGAACAAAAATTTCATTGGAGCAAAACAAATTAAATCGGACACAAAAATTTGGGACAGAAAGATTAAATCAAATCAAGAAAATATTCAAGGCCACAAAGTAGAGTTAAAGTCAAAACAGATAGATTGATTATTAAGAACGAACGACAATACATGGTCCAGAAGAACAGAAGAGTACAAAATAAATAAATACACTGATAAAGAAAAATACATCCAAAATACAAGAAAATGGAAAACAGGGGTCACAAATTCTACCCACCTAATAAGAAGAATTTCGTCCACAAAATTCAAACATGAAGTACATAGGGTAACCCCGAAAAAGAAAATGAAAGAATAAAACAAAAGCTACTCAAACAGATGTGGAAACTTCTGCTAGATTTCCTCCTCCAACTCCTAAGTCAACTCACCTGGAGAGTGAGGATTCCAAGAAACACAAACCAGCTTGATGACCTTGTTCTTCAGCACTTTCTCTCTCTGGTCTAAGATAGTAACTGGCACTCCTCATAATGCCAGTGGCAATGCAAGAGACATGGAAAACATCGTGCACTTCTGATAAAGCTGGTGTCAATACAAGACAATAGGTCACCTTGCCTACTCGTTCCACGATATCAAACGGTCCAATAAACCTAGGGCTGAGCTTGCCCCCACCACCAAACCAAATGACACCTCGCCAAGGCGATACCTTTAGGAAAATATGGTCACCAACCACAAACTCCAAAGCTCTCCGATGAACATCCACCCATCGCCTCTGCCTATCCTGGGATGCCTGAAGATGCTTCCTGATCTGAGTCACCGCATCAACTGTCCTGGTGATCAACTTCGGAGCCAATAAGTTTCTATCACCAATGTCATCCCAGTACACTGGTGATCTGCACTTCCACCCATAAAGTGCCTCGAACGGTGCAGCCTTAGGAGTGGCTTGAAAGTTGTTATTGTATGAGAACTCTACGAGATGCAAATGTTCATCCCAAGATCCACCGAACTGCAACACAAGACCTCAACATGTCCTCAAGAGTCTGGATGGTCCTCTCTGACTTTCCATCAGTCTGGGGATGAAAAGCTATACTGTACTTAAATTTACTTTCCAAACTACTCTCAAGACTCTCCCAAAAGTGAGACCTGAATCTCGTATCCCTGTCAGATACAATACTAACTAAAACCCCATGAAGTCTGACGATCTCTTGCATGTACTTCTCAGCTAGGCTCTCAGTAGACTGTCCAACACTGAAGGGGATGAAGTGAGCACACTTCGTCATTCGGTCGACAATCACCCAAATGGCATTGTGACTTTTAGGTTTCCTCGGCAAAGCGGTCACAAAATCCATAGTGATGTGTTCCCACTTCCACTCCGAAATGGGAAGGGGTTGAAGAAGTCCGGCGGTTCTCTGACACTCTGCATTCACCTGCTGGCAGATCAAACACTGAGAGACAAACCTTGCCATAGCCCCCTTCATACCATGCCACCATAAATGAAGCTTCAAGTCCCGGTACATCTTAGTAACTCCAGGATGAATAGAATACGATGACTGGTGGGCATCCTCAAGCAACCTCTGATGAACTTCAACCTTCGAGACACACAACCTAGATCCAAAACGAAGTGATCCATTAGCATGAATAACCATATCCGTTCTAGAACCAGCCTTAACTTCTACTCTAAAACCCTGCAACTACTCATCACCAGCCGGAGCCTCTTTAATCTGATTGACAAGAGGCAACTGAAGCTGAAGCACCAAGCATCAGAACTCGGCAAAAAAAATCCAACTCTAACCTCCGCATCTGCTCAACTAAATCTCTCTGCTGAGTCAGAAACATAGCTGCCAGTCTCCTGCTCAAAGCATCTAGTACCAAGTTCACTTTACTAGGATGGTATTGCAAACTGATGTCATAATCGGCCATAAATTCCAACCAACGCCTTTGCCTCATATTCAATTCATTTTGGGTGAAGACGTACTTGAGACTTTTGTGGTAAGTAAAGATCTCCACTCGGTCTCCAAGTAAATAATATCTCCACATCTTCAAAGCGAAGATCACTGCCGCTAACTCCAAATCATGAGTCGGATAGTTCTTTTCATACAGCCTCAACTGCCTCAATGCATAAGCAACAACTCAGCACTTCTGCATCAAAACTGCACCAAGACCCTTGCCAGAAGCATCACAGTGAACAACAAATCTGCCTGAACCATCTGGAATAGTCAACACTAGAGCTGACGTCAACCTACTCTTCAACTCAGCAAAAGCCTCACTGCAAGTCTCAGACCAACAGAACTTCTGATCCTTTCATGTCAGCTTCGTCAAAGGTCCTGCTATCTTTGAAAAATCTTGGACGAATTTTCGATAATAGCCAGCAAGACCCAGGAAACTTCTCACCTCTAAAACTGACTTAGGAACTGGCCAATCCTTCACAGCTGTAACCTTGGATGGATCCACTGAAATACCACTGCCTGAGATAATGTGTCCCAAGAAGGTAACTCCGTCGAGCCAAAACTCACACTTGCTGAGTTTCCCATAGAGCCGATTCTCTCTCAAAGTCTATAGAACCAACTTCAGATGCTCAGCATGATCCTCCCGGCTCCGAGAATACACCAGAATGTCATCGATGAAGACCTCCACAAATCTGTCAAGAACGGGGAAAATACCCTGTTCATCAGACTCATGAACACAACTGGCACATTCGTGACTTCGAATGACATCACAAGATACTCATAGTGCCCATATCTGGTCCTGAATGCAGTGTTCTGCACATAAGACACCTTCACCTTGACCTGATGATACATAGAATGAAGATCCAACTTCGAGAAAATAGCTGCCCTGCCCAACTAATCAAATAAGTCATCGATCCTAGGCAGCAGATACCGGTTCTTCATAGTAACTTTGTTCAGTTCCTGATAATCAACACACAGTTGATGAGTACCTGTTGACAAAACGGACTGAAGCACCCCACAGTGAAACACTGGGTCTGATGAACCCCAAATCAAGCAAACCCTGAATTTGCACCTTAAGCTCTGCTAACTCAACCGGTGCCATTCTGTAGCGACTCTTCGATATCGACGTCGTTCCAGGCTAAACTTCAATACCGAACTCTACATCCCTATTAGGGGGCAAGCCAGGAAACTCCTCTGGAAAGACATCCAGGAATTCCTGTTCTACTAGAGGTGCAGCCTCACAGCCAGAATGCAACTCCATCGCACAAGCCCCCTAATCAACTGCAGTCTCAGCTCGGCCAAGGGACATTTCCCCGGCATGGAACTCAAACTCTGCGTGACCTGAGATTTGGAATACAACTTTTTTGGCACGACAATCAATGGTGGCGTGGGACTCACCCAACCAACACATACCGAGAATGACTCCCAATTACAATCAGGTCAGTCTTGAAATCTGCACCACCAATAATTACGGGACTCTGCTTGCACTCCCGGGAACAAACGACAACATCACCACCTGTGATAATGTTCCAAGCCTCTGACATGACACTGCAATTCAACTGATGGCGAGCCACAAAATGGGAAGAGATGAAGGAATGGGTTGCCCCAGAATCAAAGAGAACATGAGCATGGAAGGAGCAAATAAGGATAACACCTAAGATAGAATCAAAAGGCAAGGGAAAAAGGAATTGAAGATCAAGGGGTGAGAAAAATAACATTGCAGGAAGATAGCATGAATGAACAGTGCAAGATAAAGAAAGAAATAAAGTAATAACAAAGCAACAACATGAAAAATATACCTGCAACAACACCTTCTACCGTCTCAGCATCTGCAGCAGTCAGGTTGTAAGCCTGACCTCTCCTGGAAACCGTAGTCCTCTGACCGACAATCTGGCGCTGAAGGGGAAGCGATGGTCTGACTGGACTACGAGCTGGGGCTACCTGCTGAACTGGACCTTTGGTTGGAAGGGTCGTCCCCTGCTATGGGCAATTCCGCACTATATGGTCAGGAGCACCACAAGCAAAATAGTGGCGATTGACACGCCTGCAGTCCTTGTGCTCATGCCCAGCAAGTCGGCAAAAGTCGTAAAAGCTAACCCTCTGAAGATCAACAGAAGAGTAAGGAACTTCTCTGAATGGATGAGCTGGGACAGGCCTCCGAATTAGCCCACCAGAAAGCCTAGCAACAACAGTAGAGTGCTGAACAGTCCGCTGGGGAGGAGCCAACTTGCCACGAGCTTGCTCCTGAGCTCAGGCTACCTCAAAAGCCTCAGTATAAGTATGCGAGCGAAGGGAAACAATATACATCTAAATATCTCGCTCAAGTTCCACCGTGAATCTACGAGCCCTATCATCTTCATTCGCCATAAGAATGGCTGCAAAGCGGCTATGTCTGGTAAATTATGCCGCATACTCATCCACTGACCTAAAGCCCTGTTCCAAGAAAGTCTCATGTTAAAACATTACATAGATAATATGTAACAAGTTCCAATAATAGAACAACGACCAACCTGTTTCAGGGCCAGGAACTGCTGCTCCATCTCAACCCGAATGCTGCTAGGGAAAAATTTCTCCAAGAAGCTCCTAGTGAATGTGGACCAAGAAATAGGTCTCACGAGCCTTTCGGACTCGGTCCTCTACCAAATGTGGGCCAGATCCACCAGCTGGATGGTCACCACATCCACTCGATTAGCATCAGCAACTCGTGCTTTCAAAAGCGACTGCTTTGTTCTGATCAGCCACTGTTCGACCTCCAACGGCGTCTCAGTGCCCAAAAATCTGTCAGCGTGCAGCCTTATGAAATCTGCAACTGTACCCGAACGAGGAGGGAGACCTGCCTGTAACACCCCGAATTCCAAATAAGGCTGAATTTGAAATTCCACAGGATCTTTACACTTCACTTCGTACAATTTTACAAGGAATCAAAAACTTTTATTATATCAGGGTTACATTTTAAACAACAGAAGCAAATTACAACAATTACATGAATGAAATAAACAACAATCGAATAATTCTCTAAGCATCAATTCCTCCTTAGTCTTTTTCATTCACTTTATCCTGCATAGAAACTGTGGACACGTCAGTTCATTCAACTGATGCTAGGATATAATACATCAATTTCTCTTACTTGGAAAACACATACTTGTCACAAAACAAACTAAGGGGAACTATCCTATTGATGTCGTGTGTGAATGTGCACTTAGTCCTTAATGCAGTTATTTATGTTACATGATACTATGCGCACTTGTTCGTATTCTATGCATCCCAAACTACATAGGTCCGAGGGCAAGCCCTTAATCGTTCTTCATCTTGTTGGGTTCAATCCCTCGCCATGGCTTAAACTACTACAGTAACTATGGTAAGTATCCTAGGTATTCTATGAGTTACGAGCCCACGTCCTGACATCTTGCAGAGAATCTCATGCGCTGACACATAAGTCATCATGCAGGCATCCTGTGGTCAATTCACCTTCGCCATGGACCATGGCACCACCCGAAGTCACCAAATACCCCACAAGCGTCGCCACCGGGACGGTATCCTGGAGTAGTATCCACGCCCAAATCATGACGCATCATGAGGACATCCTGTGAACACTCTCACACCGCCAATCCAATGGCCCTCATACTTATGTTTTTCTCTTACTTTCATCACATCTCCACTATGTATCTAATCCTTAGATAATTGAGTCATGAATAAAAAATCAACACTCTAGAATTTAGCGTTACCCTTACATCGGTCTAAAAATATCAATCATTATCCACGACCCAAACTTGGTCACAATTTATCACATTTTCTTTTCATAACTTTTATTCTTACCAATGTGAAGACTTAGCTAAGGTTCTAGTATCAATTCTCTTTTCATGTTTATTAAAATGAGAGTATACCTGTTCACAAATTTCACAATTCATCATGTTTCTTTTCAATCAATTTCCATGCATAACTTGCACATTCTTAAACAATCTCACATTAAATTCTACTCAATAATTTATAAGTCAAAATCTCATTTTTTGAGTTCTTCACAATTTTCTCTATGTTCAACAAATTATTTTTCATCTTGAATTACAAAAAGAATCATATCCAAGGATTTGCCTAATTTTTATTCTCAAAATTCACTTCTATTTCTCATTATAATAGTCCAAATATTTAGAAAATAATTTTTGTGAAGTCTATGTAATTTCAGAGAATTTTCCAGTAATTTCCTTAATTTTTAAAACATTTAAAACCCTTAAGACAAATCAAAATATAATAAAAAAATCAAATTCCCAAAATTTTTGGCCACAGCCGGTTTCGAACCCACACCCAAAGGCCCACGGGTGAACAGTGACGCCACTAACCCGCACCCACTAACCAGAATGACCAAAATGACTAACTGTCTAAGAGATGGGCTAAAATCTATTTGAGTTTGGGCTTTCGGGTTTGGTGAAAAATTAATGTTCCTGAAAATAAAAATCTAGAAGGACTCGAGCACAAACAGATTAGGCCACCGAGCTACAGTAACGCTCTAAGGGCGCACCCGAAAACCAGTATGACTATGGTGGTTAACTGATATGAGATGGGTTGATTTATTTTTAACTCGACTCTCTGTTTATTAACAATCATTCGTATTTCAAAAGCTCTTAAACTTTTTTCTCTTCTAAATTAATTCATGAAACTTTCCAGAATACTGATTTTATAGGTTAACAACACAACAGTATTTTCAAAATATTATTTTGACATAAAAACATGAAATTTCCTTCTAATTTGTGTTCTAGGTCTATAATTTCGACATTGCAATTTATCATGATCTCAACCAAATTATAGTATTACAAATATCACTAAAATGTTGTCTCTTGCTTTTTCTTCTTTTATTCCCACAATAATCTATAACATGGTCTCATTCATCATACTAGTGTCACAATGAATTTAATAAGCACAATTTCAATTATTTCACTTACTTAACTAGCCATTCACAAGCATATTCTAGATCTAGCATGGTTCTAAATTTACATTTCCATAGCAACATGATAATTCTACTATAATAACTATAATTTATAGTAATTTCC
The DNA here is from genome assembly GCA_017893485.1 of Hemerocallis citrina. NCBI lineage: Eukaryota > Viridiplantae > Streptophyta > Magnoliopsida > Asparagales > Asphodelaceae > Hemerocallis > Hemerocallis citrina. Next base: position 172,025,261 of record CM030364.1, on the reverse strand, counting down.
ATACAATTCATCAAACATTCATTTTATTATCTAACTAGTTCCTTTTTAGAACCAACACATGGTTAATTTACTAGTTTCTTTAGCAATTTCATCCATCAAACCCCTAGCATGATGTCTACATTAGAAGTAGAGAAATCACCAACCTATTTGAAGAAACAAATGAAAAGAACTACTAGAAATCTCCTTGAACACACGAAACGGTCCTTCTCCTCCTAGATTGTGCCACCACAAGAGCCTTCTCCTCCTTGTACAAGTGAACACGAGCTCTCCTTCTCCTCCTTGATGAATAGCCGGCCTCCAAGAATGCAAGAACACACAACTAGAACTCCTCTCAATCTTTTTTACTCACTCTTGTTTCTTTTTCTCACAACTAGAATTTCTTTCTCTTTCTTTTTCTTTCACAAACTTTTCTAATGTGTTTCATGAATAGAAAAGGGGGGTATTTATACTTTTTTGAAAGCAAAATAGATGGCTATGATTGATCTAGATGGTTAAAGATAAAGGGCTAGGATGTATTAGGGAGTTGTAGTAACCACCCATGTACAAGTAACCACCTATCCACTAAGCCACTCTCCCACCTCTCTTTGACTCCATCCGGCCAAGCCTAGAGCATACCCAAGACATGTGCTAGTGCAATGCACGTGTCACCTCAAGCACCCCTAGTTACTAGTTGTATAAATATTTGTTAGTTGATTTGTTAAAAAAAATGAGTCTACGTTACAAGTTGTCTCATTTAAATGAGAATAAACTAGTGGGCTCAAATAGTGGGCTTTAGAAACCATGGGCTTAATAATTAAAATAATTAATTTAATTAGGTTGGGATAAATTCAAACAATTAGGCCTAGGATTTAAAATAGGCTTTTGAATAAAAAGAAGAAAAATAAGAATACTTTGTTTATGTTATGAAAACAAATAATTTACTAAGTGAAAAATGCACATGAATTTGTACATGCAAAACACGTAAAAATCAACAAACTTATATTTAATAAAAATTAAAATTTCAGGATGTTACACTGCCTGTGTAGGAACAACGGGATTTGGAACTCGGGCAGCTTCCAAAGTAGCCATCACAAGGTCATTGTGGTTTTGCTGCATATTGATCAACCGTTCCGACACATTGTTAACGGCCTCAAGCCCGGGCTGTTCTTCCTTAGGATGGAAAGTGGAACCTATGCGAAGCATGGTCTGCACAAGATCAAAAATAGTTAGCATCCAGATTTAAGTTGATTATAATTCATTCATGTTATTGCCTGGTCTGTACGTTGTTTTGCCAATCCTTGATCGAGCCCAAACTTGTCTAATATATTAGTCAAACTAATACATTAGCCAAACTTGGGGCTCTAATACCACTAAAAACTCTGTCACGCCCCGCTTCCCAAAAAGGAGATACTGAATACAGATACGTTACTAAGTCCAGCGAATGGCTTTCACCATTCATAAGCTGTCAGGATCTTTACAACAAGCACAAGTATAAACGAGAGATATACAAGAGAAATAGTCAACCATGCATTCATAAATGAATTAATATAGTCAACAAGATTACTTGAAACAAGAAGCAAGAATACTTAATTTCAAATAATCATGTCTGGAACAAAACACAAGTCTGAGACAAAAAGCCCAATACCAATATCCATGAAACAAATTAAAATTATTCAAGATAAGTAACAAGAAACAAATAGATATAGTAAGAACTCCAACCAACTAGACTCTTTGATCACCTACTCCATTGGGCAGCTGATCACCATAATCTGCAATTTAACAAATTGCAGGAAAAAGGAAACAAAATGTCCGTCAATGCAAGTTACGGGCCGCTTGTAGTGCAGGCGACAAGTACAGGAAAGATAAATAAGAATAGAGTAACAGCGGAAGCAAGTATAGCATGGAAAGATGTAATAGCAAAATAGAGCAACTAACTCTAAGTCAAGAAACACAGACAACTAGCATGGCAAGATGAACGGATGCAAGTGGTATGTAACAAGTGTCAAGTAAACAAGTATCATGTAAACGAGTAACGAGTAACAAGTATCAAGTAATCAAGTATCATGTACAAGTAGCAAGTAGCAAGTGTCAAGTGATCATGTTCAAGTCTTGTATCTAGTCCTATCTATATAGCACTTCAAGCTTCCTAAATTTTTACCACATGGTTGCTACATTCAAACAATTTATGTTTTAGATTTTATAGTGGATCATAGAGGACAGTGTACTCAGGAAAAGTATCAAGTATCAAGTAATCACATGTCAAGCTCCAAGTATCAAGTATCAAGTAATCACATAGGATCTATAGATCCCCTTCCGAGTACACGTTTCTGTAATTTCCACTATTAGATCTTTCCCTTTAAACTCTGGCTTAGTTTATTATTATTATTATTCAAGCAAGCATGAACGTGCACAAAAAAGTCAAGAAACATGGTAAGATGACAAGGAACAAGTACAAGTTGAGTAAAGGACATGAACGGGTGATGAAATACTCAAAATAGACTATGACAACTAAAATTCTAGTTCTTGACAGCAAGACAGTACTGCACCAAATCTGGGATTCCCGTTGCCATGGACATGCAAATCTGTATCTGTCAGAAAATCTAGAAAGTAGACTCCCGGCCAAATCCAACAAATATATATAAGTCATATGGTAATTCACAAAAATAGGGCTCAAAATAGAATTGTATCTAGAAAAATATTTAGCCAGAAATCACAATGTTATGTTCATAAACAAGAAGACGGCATAAAAACTTACAGATTAAATCCAAGAAAAATCTGGATTAGGAAATCACAAGGTTATGATCAATAAGAAATGGGAAGTAAGATTAAAATACACCATTATTCAAAATGAATAAAATTTCGATTTTAAAATACTTTAATAAAAATCTGAAAAAAATTTAGCACCAAAATAAATTTATAAAAATCAAATTATAGAAAATACACGAAAAATACTTATTATCGGGAATGGGGGTTACAATCCTACCCACCTTACAACAAAATTTCATCCTCGAAATTTGCTCAGGCGGTACATAGGACAAAGTAAAGCAAACTTGTGAAATAACCAAACAGAGAATAAAGAAAAATAGACAAAATTGTGGATAACAAAACAGGGGATTCAAAGGAAAAGACAAAAACGGTGGCAACACCAAAATAAAAAGGAACATGTATATGAATGGAGTGACTAAGAATGATGTTGAATAAAGATTCAAAGAATGATGATAAATGGATGAATATGAAAGTAAACAATGCAAACAAGAGAATCCTGGGATAGGTGGGTTATGGGCCCACCATGCTTCCGATGCGCCACTCTGATGGTGAAGCTCCAAACTGTAGACATGTCGTTGTAGATCAAGCAATGCCGATCGACAGACCATGCAGGAAGAAAAGAAAGAATAGCTCTAGAATCAAAAGAATATGCGTACAAAAGAATAAAATTATACCCAATAAGGAATCAATGAATGGAAGGGACAAAAGACAACAAGAAATGAAGGAACTGAATGTGAAGAGATCAAAGAGGAATCAAATAAGACTAGTTTTCAGATTGTTGGTTATCAATTGTTCATGTGATCCCCGCATTGCTCATACTGTTGAGTTAAATCGGTTAAAACCCAAATCTGATTATTATATTAATCAAAGTCAAACTTCCTTTCGTTAGTCACGTTTGACTAATATATTATCCAAACCAGGGCTCTAATACCACTAAAAACCTTGTCACGCCCCACTTCTCAAAAATACGGAATACGAGTACATAACATTAGCCCAGCGAATGACTAACGTCACCCATAAGCTGTTTATTCGATCAACTCAACAATATAATCAATACAAAATAATTGCGCAGACAATAATAATAATCTCATGAACAATAATACTTGGAATGAAGTAATAAAAATATCTAAGTACAATAATAATCCAACATCTAGAAACAATAATAAAATTCGGGACATAAGCCCAATACAATAATAAATTCAAATACAATAATGAGTCTCAAACACAATAGCAAAAAGTCTCAATACAATAGTTTATTAAAGCAATAAGCAATTAAGAAGCATTAAGTCTTTAGAATGTTTGTTCTCCAATCCCAGCAGGAAATTCCCCTTCATAACCTATGTACACTTCAACTAAAAAGAGGTGAAAATTTGTTCTTAGAGCAAGTCGTAGACAACAAGTAGAGAAAGTAAGGAACAATGGAATAACAGTATAACAATGAATCAATGGATCAATAGAAATCAATAACACGAGACAATAACAATAATCGATACCACGATAATTGGTACAATGTCTATAAAAAATGTTGTAATATTCGGTAACGGTAATTAATGATCAATAATGGTAACACTTAGCCAATATTCGATATCAATAGAAATAGTGAGGAACAATATGCAATGTTGGTGATGTGTAAATTCTTAAATCTAATAATTATTTTAATCCTAACTAATATATGTACTACTTCATCACATACTATAGATTCGATGCATACAATCAATTTCATTTAAGACTTAAGTGGGAGATTCTATAGATCATGTACACGGCACGATAACATTATTTGCAGCATTGGTGCAAGCTGGTTGGCTCAATAAAAACAATACACGGTTAATTAGGGATACTGTGTCAGTAGTCCAACAATAAACCGATAACAATAACTTTTGCCACAACACAATATTTTGGGAAACAAGGCCCACACATCAGTGTACAGTCACTATGGCATCAACTACTCCAATCAATCCCTTAAACCCCAGCTTATTAATTATTTTATTAATGCAACAATAGAATATGCAAATATGAACAATAGTATCAATATGATAACAATAGGATGATGACTTAGATAGAACACCTAGAATGGTGACAATAAGACACTAGGATCATGCAGTGCAACATACATATATGGATTCATGCAATAGTACGATAGAGGAATAGTTAATCTATTAAAAAAATGAAAAAATGGAATTCTGGACAGAAAGAGTAGTCTGTACAAAAGTGCAGTTTCCCGTTCTTTCAGAAATCGAAAACTGAATCTGTTAGAAAATCTAGAAACTAGACTTCCACACGGTTCCAATGCATATTTAAAGTTCAAATTCCGACAATAGTAGCTAGATCAAACACATTCTTCCTTACAGGTTTCAATGTTCAGGCAGAATATCGACATCATGTTGTTTTAATTTTAGAATAAAAAAAAACTCAATATTAAATTCATTAAAAATACTTATTAGATTCCTAAACATGTAAACCAACAATATAAAAAATTTCAGAGCAAAATTTTAACATTTAGTCAGCCTTTTTATTGCTTAAACATGAAAGATACAAAAACTCTGAAAATCTGAAATTGAAAACACAGCTATAGTAAAACGGGCATAACTTTTGCAACAAAACTCAGAATTCAAAAATTCATGATGTTCTGAAAACTAGAAAGATGAGGCTACAATTCCTTTTCATAAAGTAATTTATTATGAGGTCATTTACTAAGTCAAAAACAGCAGACAAAATACAGCCAACAAGCAAGATACAGGTTTTAGGGTATTTTCATAAAAATAAATTAATTAAACATGATGGATATCGATTCTTTAGTCAATAAATTATATAATCGGCATGATGAGTGTCAAAACATGATGAATAAAATTAGAACACATACATACACAAATTTATCATCAATCGACCAACAATCGATCAAACAACATACAATCTAGCAATTGTCTCTACGATAATTTTATTTGTGCCGTAATTATATGTGTAACCCTATTATCTATACTATATGATGCATGCAAGATTCAATATTTTTTTTAGAGTCAAATTGGCACGATGTCAAGAGTATTGGGGTTAGCTCGTGTAAACCCTCAATAAACCCTAACGAAAGAGATGAACAATGTATAATACGATAAACAAATGGATCTACTTGCAAGAATTCAATGAAACTTGAATTTGATACAATTAACAATTCAAGAGGACGATGACTTGCCTTATAAATGGTGAAAACGAATACCAAGAATAACGGGATAAGGATTCCGAAGCAACGAACCCAGGAACTACCACAATTTAACACATGCAATACACGTGTAAGTAAAGTGACAAAACAACAACAGCACCAACAGTAAAAGAGGCCGCAGCAGCAACAGCGAACCAGGCTCGGTGGCAGCGCTCTGATGACTGGCGAGGGCATCGACGGGAGTCAATGGCGTCGCAGGTGGCATGGCGCCAGGCGGGGGTGCTGGTGTTGGCGTTCGACGAAGGAAGGAGCAGCAGCATTGGGGTTTGGTGCTGGCGTCGATTGAGTAGAGCAAGGCGCTGGGTTCTGGTTGCTGGGTGGTGAGAGGGAGGATGGTCAGGGGTTGTCAACGGTGGGAGAAGCCGGAGTGGTTGGTCGGAGAAGGGATGGGAGAGAAGAACAGTAATGGGTTAAGGTGATTTGGGCGGGAAACGACGGGGAGAGAGAGGACGGGAGGAAAGAGGAGAGAGGAGAGAGAATAAGCGGTTAGAGCTTCAAAATTGTGCAATTTTTAGGGTTTGCATTAGGATTGTATTTATAAGCTACAATTAGGGTACTGGGTTAGCAAATTAGGGTCCAATAAGAGCGATTTTGGGTCAAGAACAAAAGAAATTAGGTTTTAGGGTTCAATTAAGTGATAGATCAAAATCAATAGGCTTCAACTAAAAAAATACCCACAATAAAAAGGAAAAATAGGATTAACAAGAAATAATTCATCAAGAAGTTCAAAGAGTTTCATGAACAAAAATTTAAATCCAAATAAATAAATAAATAATATAGATGAATTAAAATATTAATTGGGCTTGAAAATAAATTGGAATTCGCCAAGAAAACTAGGTCTAGTACAATAATAAAATAATTCAATAGATGAATTTTAATTAAATAATCTAGAAATAACAATTAGTTATTATAATAATAAAACTATACAATAAAATAATATTCGGGTTTAACAATTTTTATTAAAATAATCCAATAATAATAATATATTTGTTTTAGGCTCAAATATAAATAGTTGATCAATAAGAAATGGGAAGTAAGATTAAAATACACCATTATTCAAAATGAATAAAATTTCGATTGGAAAACACTTTAATAAAAATCTGAAATGAATTTAGCACCAAAATAAATTTATAAAAACCAAATTATAGAAAATACACGAAAAATACTTATTATCGGGAATGGGGGTTACAGTCGTATCTATCTGACATGCAAACAGAGAAACGTCATTCTGAGCCGTATATACTTGACTAAAAATCATGCCTAAAATTCAACTCAAAAGGTTCGACCAAAAATCTTTCCATTACTCAAAAAAATGTTTACAAAAATGTGATGGCCAGTCCGCGTTCGGCGACTACAAAAATACGAACAGAAAAAAAGAGGAAAAGAAAATAACAAATACTACTGCTGGCTAACCTCTTCCTTGGCAGGCAGCTCCGCATTGGGGTCGGTCGCCGCAGTATCATCGTCACCACCACCCCCGGGAGTCAGTGGGTGTTCGGGAAGCTCCATGTCATAATGGAACTTGCTCAGATCCAACTCCGGGTGGTTTACTTAACATGCCGGATTGCCAGGACGTAGACTTCGTCCTAGGCCTCGATGACTTTATCCATCCCGACCTATTTGACCTTCCTTACTTCCTTATCGGCCTCTTTCCTCACCTCAGCCATCTGCTTCATGTGGGCATCGGCTTGGTTAGCCAGCTGCGGCCCTCGATCGCCGTCTGTGCTAGCTTGAGGTTCTTCATCTCCCGCTTATAGCGCTGAGCAATCCTCACCTCCGTCCTCAACTCCTGCTCGTGCAGCTTCATCAGCTGAGCGCCTTCCACACAGGCCTGTAACCGAGGAAATCAGACTTGGATAAAAATATATATATATATAATACAGCACACAAGCTACATAAGAGTCGGTACATAACGAAGGTTACCTGCACGCTCGCCAGAGCCCACTTCATGTAGCCGGACTCGACGGTGTTGCACTTTGGGGCCTTCCGATCTCGAGGAGGGGCGAACTTCTAGACCACCTCGATGGCACGGGACCATCTGACAAGGTGTCCCCGACCCTAACGGCCCATTCTGGGCCCATGGTTGAAGCCACGCCTCGCCTACGATCTCCTCGGCCGATGGAGCGATGGAAGGGATGCCACTTCTGTAACCCTCTGGTACTAGAGTTTGGGCCCGACTAGGAGGCCTTCTGCTTTTTCGGCGTCCGGTGGGGAGGTTCCTCCGAAACCCCCTCGGAGGGGACCTTCCCTTGCCCCTGCTCAGCCTGCTCGACCATTCTCTTCTTCAGTAGCGCCTTCCTCTCAGCGATCTTCACGTTGTCCATATTTGCAAAAAATAGAAGCTCATAAGACGAGGGAAAACACTTCAAGGAAAATTAGACAAAAGACATAGTAGAAGGAGTGGGGCTCATTCCAATCCGAGCCAGATGCCTCTCTGTCACATTCGGCCAACCAATGTTGTTGCCCGAACATGTAGCGGCCCGATTTCCAATACTGGGAAACCGTGACACGAGCCAAGATCTTTTCTTCAATTAGTCATAATACACAGAAAATAGGAGAATTTAAAACTTTTTATTCAACACTCAATGTATTACGAGTCTGAACATTATACAACTGCGATACATTACAATAGTGTCACAATAATGCCTTTAGAATTCCAAGTATTACAACCTTCAACAATTTACATCAGAGTACAAGGAATGAAGAACAACACTTGGTAACTCTCACTTGAGTACTTCTCAACTAAATAGATAATCAATACATATACTGCAGCGGAACTAAACATAACACTGACTCCTTGCTTTCCTTGCCTTGAGTCCTCCTGAATCTCGCACCTGTACTTCTGCTATCCAGTACCTATTGAAGTGGGGACGTCAGTATTCACGGACGTCAGTATTCACTGACGCTTAAAGGCTGATCATATAGCAGCGAATCTCCCAAACAATATACAAAATATAGCAATGGTGTTGGTGTAGTTTAAGTGTTCGTGAGTGCTAGGACTAGACTCTAATGCGATATTTAAAATAGAACTAGGATACTCCTATTCAGCAAGTCTCCGAAAGCAACATGCAGCCCATACTACATGCACCCCATCTCAAACCGTTTCTTCATATATAGGGATTTTAACCCGCGTTATGAATTCTAATTGTACACAACCTGTTCCTGACATCTACACGTGGCTAATGAGGTTGCAGATGTGGTCAAGTTCCACTAATGTAGTTCGCCAGTGGTGTCTATGTTCGCCACTGCGACCCGGCTAACCGGACCTCTCTCAAAACAGACAAACCGAATGTATCGGGCGTTATTCCAAAATCAAACTATAGGGTTTCGCAAGCGCAGGGTAGCGCGAAGCCTACCCTGTGGCACCCTCTGGGGTTTCGCAAGCGCAGGACTGCACAATGCATCCTGTGGCACCCCAGCTACGGTAGTTCAGGAATTAACAGCGCGAGATACGCAACCCGTGTCCTTAACTTGTGAGACGGCACCGTACATATCCCTTTGACGGGAAGGTAGAACTAAGACGCTTCCTATTCTAATGTCAGCAAGTCTCCGAAAGTAACATGCAGCCCATACTACATGCCACTCCATCTCAAGCCGTTTCTCCATATATAGGGATTTGAACCCGCATTAAGAATTCTAATTGTACACGACCTGTTCCTGACAATACTCCATGACTCTGTGAGGTTGCAGAAGGGGTCAAGTCCCCCCATGCAGTCTGCTTATGGTGTCTCCGTTTTCCACTACTACCCGGCATGCCGGACCTCACTCGATCCCAGTATATCGGGCATCGTTCCAAAATCAAACTATAGGGTTTCGCAAGCGCAGGATAGCTCGAAGCCTACCCTGTGGCACCCTCTGGGGTCTAGCAAGCGCAGGACTGCACCATGCATCCTGTGGCACCCCAGCCACGGTATTTCAGGAATTAACAGAGCGAGATACGCAACCCGTGCTCCCAACTTGTGAGACGCCACCATACGTATCCCTTTGACGGGAAGGTACAACCCAATGTCACCACCTAAGGCCTCCCTCAAGGGACAAGTTGGTCGTAAGGTGCCCCCTACCACCAACTCCTCTCTCTTCGGCAAGGGTCTGAGCAAAATGACCTTTATAAGTCACTACCCTAATGATGTCCCTGACTCGACGATCCTAGGGACGATAATATTATAACATAACATGCTAGGCCTTAATTTAGGCTTCGCAAGACAACTCTACTAGGCTGCTCAACCTAGACTTACCAGAACCCCTCAGGATCCGGTTCGTGGCTCATCGATCCAAGACTTCGACCCTGCGAATATACATGCAAGTCGCTACCCTATGTCTTGATGGTCGATCGCCCTTAGGGTGGTAATATCACCCTAGACGAGCACAACGAACTGTGTACTAGCTAACAAGCTATACACGAGTAACAACCACATACGAGCCAATAAGCTATGTATGAAATAACAACTACCTACGAGCCAGGCGGGCCTCGTAGGAGATAACCACGCACATACCAGCCAAATAAGCCGTGTATGAGACCAACAGCTACGCACGGGCCGGTCGAGCCGCGTACGAGACAACAACCTACATACGAGCCAAGTAAGCTACGTATGAGACCCACAGCTACGTACGGGCCAGTCGAGCCACGTACGAGCACGATCATGTGCAAACAACCATACAGGTAATCAATCTTACAAGCAACTAAACGTGCTACTAGCAAACTTGATCTCCTATTATTAGAAGCAACAGAAGAGTCTACTAATATTCTATGGTCGGTATTCTACTATGGAGGAATCCGAAGGCGACATAACGGCCTTTATCGGACTAACTATCACTAGTGGTCTTCCCAATCCTTATTACTTCAACCTATAGCACCTTAAGTATGGCATACAATTACAAGCATCTTCCTACGACAATCTAATCATATAGCACACCCACTCATCATGATACTCCCAAGTATGAATATGATTAAGCTTGTGCTTACATCGAGCTTAAGCATAAAATTACTACGACCTAGACATGAAGTCCACTATAGTCAAGCATAGGTTATAATTTGAGCATGAAAGCTTACTACTTATCATGACTAACCACCACAACTCAAACTAGTATGAACAAGCAACATTCCAAGGCATAGTAGGTAATTCTAACACTATCCCTACAACATTCTAAGCATGTATTTGATCTTTAGCATGGTATAGAACACAACATAAAATCACTACCACTAACCATGGGTAGCCTCTTTAATCTAAGCATGAATATCATTAACCTCACATGATCAATAATTAGCATGACACCTACTTACTTGGCATGAATGATGACTAAGCATGATCACCTACTAACATAGTATGAACAAATACTTATCTAAGTATGGGTATCATGTAAACATGAGTATTCATTTAAACTAGCATGGCATACAACTTAATTACCATTAAGCTAGCATGGCATACAACTTACTTGTAATTAAGCTAGCATGGCATAGATCTTACTTACAATTAAACTAGCATGGTATATCACATACCTACAATTAAACTAGCATGGTATATCACTTACCTACAATTTAAACTAACATGGTAAGTAATTTTATCATTGATCCTACAACATCCTAGGCACAATTAATCTAAACATGGTAGGAACTCTAAGATTGAATCCTACAACATTCTAAGCATAATAAATAGGCTAATCTAATATGGTAGGAACTTTTAGAATTTGTCCTACAACACTCTAACATGAAATAGCATTCCTAAAACATGATGGGAAATTTTAGGAAGCACACTACAATATTTTAAGCTTAAAAATATGATAGGTAATCTTAGAATGAAACCTACAACATATATGTCATTCCTACATATGATAGGCAATTTTAGAATTACTCCCCCAACATTCTAAACATCATTAAGTATGCTAGATATTTTTAGAGTGAATAAAGCATGATAGGATATTTTTAGAAATAATCCTACAACATTCTAAACATAAAGCATGATAGGATATTTTTATAAAACATCCTACAACATTCTAAACATAAAGTATGATAGGATATTTTTTTATAAAACATCCTACAACATTCTAAACATGATAGGATATTTATAGAGGAAATCCTACAACTAACTAAGCATGAAAACATGGTAGGATATTTTTTAGAAGACATCCTACAACTAATTAAGCATGAAAACATGGTAGGATATTTTTTTAGAAGAAATCCTACAACTAACTAAGCATAAAAACATGAAGGAATATTTTTAGAAGATATCCTACAACTATCTAAGCATAAAACATGAAGGGATATTTTTAGAAAATATCCTACAACATTCTACTACTACTACTACTCCTATTTTAATCAAAACATACACACAACCATCTACTACTACTACTACTTCATTCTTATCAAGAACACAACATACAACTTACTACTACTACTTCTTCATTTAATCAACATACTACTTTATTTAATCAACCATACTACTACTACCTTATTTAATCAACATACTACTTTATTTAATCAACATGCTACTACTACCTCATTTAATCACATACTACTACTTTATATTTTAGCATGCTACTACTTAGTTGCTTACTAGTCTTTATTATTACTAGTGATAAAAGAAAAGATCATTTTTATTTTACTTTACTCTACAACTAGTAAATATGAAGGAAAAGATCTTTTTCATTTATTTCTACAACTAGTGATTAAAAGGAAAAGATCTTTTTAATAGCTACAACTAGTGATTAATAAAAAGAGAAGATCTTTTTAATCTACAACTAGTGATCAATAAAAAGAAAAGATCTTTTTAATCTACAACTAGTGATTAATAAAAAGAGAAGATCTTTTTAATCTACAACTAGTGATCAATAAAAAGAAAAGATCTTTTTAATCTACAACTAGTGATCAATAAAAAGAAAAGATCTTTTTAATCTACAACTAGTGATTAATAAAAAGAGAAGATCTTTTTAATCTACAACTAGTGATCAATAAAAAGAAAAGATCTTTTTAATCTACAACTAGTGATTAATTAAAAGAGAAGATCTTTTTAATCCACAACTAGTGGTTAACCAAAAAGGATCTTTTTATTTTAAGAAAGAAAATACAATAAAACATATGCTCATTATTATTAGTCCAAGTTTAATCAAAGTCCTACAACCCACAATGGTTGTAAAATGTTCATATGCTTATGTGTATTAAGTCCTACAAGTCGTACAACCCCCAATCGGTTGTATGTTCAAGATCATATGCAATATGTGAATTTTTAGTCCAATAACATACAAAATAACAACTACAATAATAAAGATGTGATCTTTATATGTTAGTAGTCACTACTATTACTTTCTTTCTTTTATTTACCACAACATACAACACACTCATTCACAAGAACAAACCCAAAAAAAAAAACAAAACAAAACAAGAAGGTAGGAGAAGAAGTCAAACAACAAAACAAACAAACAAACAAGCAAACAAACAACCAAATAAAAATATGGAGAACCCCCACCTTATTTTACTTGTAGGAAGAACTTGCTAGTAAAACTTCTCCTTCCCCTAAGCTTTTAGAAAGCTTCTAACACCCTACAAAACAAAACTCTCAAGTTAGCCTTTGTTCTCTCTTTCTTTTCCTTTCTTTCTTTCTTTCTTTTGATCTTTCTAAAATGAGAGAAGGAGGAGAAGGAGGGGGTATTTATAGGTGGAGAGAAGGGTGGAAAGTGCAAAAATGGCACTCACACATTTACACATAAGCCCTCACCTAAAATATGGGCCGGCCATACCTAGGAGAAGGGGGAAAGTGGGGGAGGTGTTATGTGAGGGAAGATTGATATGGAGGAGGATTTTTCTAGAAGAAATCTTAATCCTTTATGTCTGTGTAACCCTAGGATTAACTACTTATAAACCCTAACACTCTACTAGGTTTTGTCATAACAAAACAAGTGTTGTCCAGAAATACACAACACACAAATTGTATAATATACTAATCGACATACAACTCGTACGTGCACATATATGTCTGTATACCGAAAATCTTCGCATAATCCGTATAAAAATAATTTGATCTCGGAAATAATAATAAAATAAATTATATTATTAGTTCAGAAGATCACGGTATCAATTTGATACAATACGGATGTATACTGACCGATATCTGGATACAGATAATGTATATGAACAAACCGAGTGAAAATCACCAAAATAATTCCAATTTTGAAATTAAAACAAAATAATAATAAATAATAATAAAATAATAATAAAATAATAATTTATACCAGGTAATATCCGTTCGGGATATTACAGAACATATCCACTCAACGTCTGCCCACTCCTTGGCCGTCAAATCAGACTTGCGGAGGCCATTAAGATTGGGCTTATAAAATCTCCAAGTCGCGAGTATCACCCAGGGAGTCAGGCTCCAAATGATAAAATATTTCCCTTTCCACCCTTTAATGGAGTCTGGATGCCCATGTACAACCCTCCTCCCTCGGCGTGGCGAGATGTAGTAGATACCTTCGTACTCGCCAAACAAGCTAATGCTCAAGATTGCTCGGAAGTATTTCAGCCTCGGGGGAACGCCTCTCTTCTTGCAAAGAAGCATGAAGCACATGAGCTACTTCCAAGAATTGGGCCCGTATTGCATCGGACTCAATGACGCCCAGTTCAAAACCTTCTGAATAAACGGGTAGAGTGGTATTTACAAGCCCGAGCAAAAAGTGTCCACCGGAAACATGCAGAAGCAGGGAGCCAAGTTGTCCGTGGGGCGGAGCCCGGGGCTGCGGATCAGTAGCTTGTATTCCTGACCAATGAAGTAGCTGGCTCGAATAACCGGAAGATCGTTCGCGGTCAGTATAGTTGGCATTTTGTCCATATATATTTTCTGTCTACCAGGTGAGGACGGCTGCAAATCGTCGTCACCACCGCCCCCATATCGGACCAACTCCTCAACATCGTCTGGGTACATTCTGATGGAGCCCGGCTGAACGGTGAATGGGACATCGAGCCTGACGTCATGAGCCATCTCGTCTGACTTGTCCGGTAGGATCCACTTTGTTTTCCTCTATCGGGGAGGGCGTTGCCAAAGGACCCAGATTGTCTTCCTCTGCCAATGCGTCGTCCCCTCCTTCCTCGTCCCCCTCGACGACTTTGACCTCCTCGCCATCCTCCGCTCCCTCAATCAGCTCATCCTCCTCCAAGCTACGAATAACCTCCTCCTCGTCACCATCTGTTGTGTGCATGTTCCTTTCTAAGTCACTCGACTCTACTACAAAGGGCTTCCTGCTGCGGAGCGGCATGACTTCATAAACCCTCTCCACTGATTCCCACGACATTGAATCGGAAAGACGCGGGCCATCATCCCGACCCGAGGTAGTGGCGAACGAACCAGACTGAGCCCTCAACATAATGAAAAGAAACTAACTTGTTCGAAATGCCGGGAAGTTGTCGGACAAACTCGCCGCCGGTGACTGAACTGCACTATAAGAGAACTTGGGAACTTGGAGAAAGAAAGCAAAGGTGAAAAACGAGGAGAGGGGTGGGGGATATAGTGAAACCAACGACTCCTCGAAATCCTCAAAAACATGATGTCATCATTACACGTGTCACTACATTAGTGGCCCACTTGCGGGCCAATTTCTCCACAAGGCCAACTTCTCCCCAAGTCCCAAATGCTTGGGCCTCAGCGCATTTCCACAAAACTGCTTCATAGCACAAGTCTATCTGACACGATGCTCAGCGTGGATCTCGAGCAGGCACCTAGCATTTTCACAAAATTCCTTCACAGGACTGGGTCTTCTGGCTCGACGCTCGGCATGGATCTCGAGTAGGCACTTAGCATTCCACAAAATTACCTCACAACACAGGGCCATCTGGCTCGACGCTTGACATGGATCTCGAGCAGGCACCTAGAATTTCCCCACAATTACCTCCTAACACAAGTCCATTTAGCTTAACGTTCGGCACGGATCTCGAGCAGGCACCGAGCATTTCCACAAAATTGTCTCACAGCACAAGTCCATCTGGCTCGACACTCGGCATGGATCTCGAGCAGGCACCTAAAATTTCCACAAAATTACCTCATGGCATAGGGTCATCTGGCTCGATGCTCGGCATGGATCTTGAGCAGGCACCTAGAAATTCCACAAAATTGCCTCACAGCACAGGGCAATCTGGCTTGATGCTCGGCATGGATCTCGAGCAGGCACCTAGCATTTCCATAAAATTGTCTCTCAACACAAGTCCATCTGGCTCGACGCTTGGCATGGATTTGGAGCAGACACCTAGCATTTCTACAAAATTTCCTTACAGCACAAGTCCATCTGGCTCAACGCTCGACATAGATCTCGAGCAAGCACCTAACATTTCCACAAATTGCCTCACAACACGGGGACATTTGGCTCGATGCTCAGCATGGATCTCGAGTAGACACCTCACATTTCCACAAAATTTCCTTACAGCATAAGTCCATATGGCTCGACACTCAGCATGGATCTCGAGCAGGCACCCAGCTTTCTCACAAAATGCCTCTATTGAGGCACTCGGAGATCAGCATGAACCTCGAGCAGCGATATGGCATTCTCTCACAAAATGCCTCAAACGAGGATCTCGATGCCGACCCCAAGCTGGGAGCTCGGCATGAACTCCGAGCCTCCATACAACTTTCTAATGAAATGCCTCTCTCGAGGCGCTCGGAGCTCGGCATGAACCTTGATCAGTGATACGACATTCTCTCACAAAATGCCTCTATCGAGGTGCTCGAAGTTCGGCATGAACCTCAAGCAGTGATATGGTATTCTCTCACAAAATGCCTCTATCGAGGTGCTCGAAGCTCAGCATGAACCTCGAGCAGCGATACGGCATTCTCTTACAAGCTGCCTCAAACGAGGAGCTCGGCACCGACCCCAAGCTCGGAGCTCGACATGTACTTCAAGCATTGCCACAGCTTTTCCTCACAAAATGCCTCAATCGAGGTGCTTAGCGCTGACCCCAAGCTCAGAGCTTGACATGAACTTCGAGCATCGCTACCACTCTCTCATGAAGCGCCAGACCCTCGAGCTCGGCGCTCGGCACAAACTTTGGTCAGGTCTTATATCACGCTCGGATCGGCACCGACTCCAGTCACTTCTCAGGGACTTAACAACTCATCTTCGCAAAATACTCTCCTCCGCTCTTCTCACAATGATAAACTACTCCTCCACGGGAGGTGCACACAGCCATCTAGGAATTGGGGGCTTATGATGTGGTATAGATGACGTGGCCCAATCAGGGCCATCAGATCTCTTCTGATTCCGCTCATCCTAGATCATCAAGTCAACAGGTTCGGCCAAAAACTCTTTTCATTACTCAAAAAATATATTTACAATGATGCGGTGGCCAGTCCGCGTTCGGCGACTACAAAATACGAACAGAAAAAGGAGGAAAAGAAAATAACAAATACTACTACTGGCCAACCTCTTCCTCAGCAGGCAGCTCAGTGTTGGGGTTGGCCGCCGCAGTGTCGTCGTCACCACCACCCCTGGGAGTAGCGGGTGTTCGGGCAGTTCCATGTCATAATGAAACTGACTAAGATCCAACCCCGGGTGGTAGTACTTAACGTGCCGGATCACCAGGGCGTAGACTTCATCCTGGGCCTCGATGAATTTATCCATGTCTACCTGCTTAACCTTCTTTACTTGCTTCTCGATCTCTTTCCTCAGCTTGGCCTTCTGCTTCATACTGGCATCAGCCTGGTTAGCCAGCTCGGCCTGAAGGTCCTGGTTGCGGGCCTCGAGCGCCATCTGCATAAGCTTGAGGTTCTTCATCTCCCGCTCGTAGCGCTGAGCATTCCTCACCTCCCTCCACAGCTCCTGATGGTGCAGCTTCATCAGCTGAGCACCCTCCATGCAAGCCTGTAGCCAAGGAAATCAGACTTGGAAAAAAATACAAAGGGAACAAACTACAAAAGGGACGGAACGATGGTACCTGCACTCTCGCCATAGCCCACTTCATGTAGCTAGACTCGATGGTGTTGCACTCCCGGGCCTTTTAGTTCTGACAAGCTAGGGCGAGCTTCTCGTCCACCTCGATGGCCACGGGACCCTCCGACAAGGTGTCACCAACCCTAACGGGCCAGTCCGGGGCCCATGGTTGAAGCCTCGCATTGCCTACGATCTCCTCGGCCGCTGGAGCAATGGAGGCGAGGCCACTCCTCACTAGTTCAGTAACCCTCTAGCTAGTAGAGCTTGGACCCGACTTGGAGGCCTTCTGATTTTCGGCGTCGGGTGGGAAGGTTCCTCCGAAACCCCCTCGGAGAGGACCTTCCCTTGATTCCCTTGCTCAGCCTGTTCGACCTTCCTCTTCTTCAACACCGCCCTCCTCTCAGTGATCTCTAAGTTGTCCATATCTGCAAAAAAGAGAAGCTCATAAGACGATGGAAAATACTTGAATGAAAATTAGATAAAAGACATACTGGAAGGAGTGCGGCTCAGTCCGATCCGAGCCAAATGCTTCTCCGTCACATTCGGCCAACCAATCATGTTGCCCGATCATATCCGCTCAACATCTGCCTACTCCTCGACCGTCAAATCGGACTTGCGAGGGCCCTTAAGGTTGGGATTATAAAAACTCCACGTCGTGGGTATCACCCAGGGATTCAGGCTCCGAACAATAAAATATTTCCCCTTCCACCCTTTAATGGAGTCCGGATGCCTGTGTACAACCCTCCCTTGGCGAGGTGAGATGTAGTAGATCCCTTCATACTCGCCAAACAAGCCAATACCCAAGATCGCTCGGAAGTATTTCAACCTTAGGGGAACGCCCCTCTCCTCGCAAAGAAGCATGAAGCACACAAGCTACTTCCAAGAGTTGGGCCCATATTACATCGGACTCAACAACGCCCAGTCCAAATCCTTCTGAATAAACAGGTGGATCGGCAATCACAAACCTGAGCTGAGCGCGTCCGCCGGAAACATACAAAAATAGGGGAGGTGGGACGGAGCCCGGTGCTGGGGATCAATAGTTCTTACTCTTGACCAATGAAGTAGTTAGCTCGGATAACCGGAAAGTCGTTCGCGGCTAGTACAGTCGGCATTTTGTCCATAGAGATTTTCTGTCGACCAGGCGATGATGGTTGAGCTACGTATCGTACCAACTCCTCCACATCGTCCGAGTACATTCTGATGGAGCACTGCTGTCGATGGATCGTCCTCGACTCCCTCGTCCCCCTCAACGACTTCAACTCCCTGTTCATCCCCCACTCCCTCAATTAGCTCATACTCCTCCACACTACTAACAACTTCCTCCTCGTCGCCCTCTGCCATGTGCACGTCCCCTTCTGTGTCGCTCGACTCCACTTTGAAGGGCCTTCTGCTGCGGAGCGGCATGACTTCATAAACCCTCTCCATTGATTCCTTAGACGTTGAGTCGGAGAGACGCGGGCCTTCATCCTAACCCACGGTGGTGGTGGACGAACCATACTAAGCCCTGGATATAATGGAAAAAAAACTAACCTGTTTCAAATACCGGGAAGTTTCCGGAAAAGATCGTCGCCAGTGACTGAACAGTGCTAGAGAGAAAACTGGGGTTCTTTGATAAAGAAAGCAAAGCTAAAAAAATGAGGAGAGGGGTGGGGGATATATAGTGAAACCAACGACTCCTTGAAATCCTCAAACATGACGTCATCATTACACGTATCATCGCATGAGTGGCCCACATGTAATACCCCGTATTTTTGAAAAAAATATATAATAAATAATATATATATAAATATATATGTTAAAAGATATAAAGGAGGAGAGAGATGGGGGTCCCACGTGAATGTGTAGCAACAGATGAGTCTGCTGTTGGTTGGTGTGTGACGTGGCGAAAAAGCACGGGGGCCCACCTGCTGGTATGGAAAGAGAGGAAGCACAGTGCCTTGGTCTTCAGGTTGATTGTGACGTGGCATATGGAAGGGGGGCCCACGGGCTTCCAATGTGCTCACGGATTAATTTAGAAAAAGGGGGAGAATTGATTAGAGTTATCCCATATCGGGAGTACAAAAAAATTAATTGAGTATAAATAAAACTGCCTATGATTAAGAGTCACCTAATCGGTTAACCACCTTTTGAGAGGCAGCCTATGGTGGGCAGTTGAACTACATAGTATCTAATTTTTTTCTAAAAAATAAATAAAATCGTCTGAGTATTGGGGCGGGGCGTTACACCACATACGGCCCAATTTGTCCATAAGGCCAACTTCTCCCCAAGTCCCAAATGCTCGGGCCTCAACATGCACTTCAGACATGCCAAACACCGAAGCAAGGCTTTGTCCAGTCAGTAAGGCCATCTGGCTCGACACCTGGCATGGATCTTGAGTAGGCACCTAGCATTTCCATAAAATGGCCTCACAAGCAAGGCTATCTGACTCGACGCTCGGCATGGATCTCGAGCAGGCACCTAGCTTTTCCATAATGTGGCATCACAAGCAAGGCTATCTGGCTCGATGCTCAGCATGGATCTCGAGCAGGCACTTAGCATTTTCATAAAATTGCCTCACAAGCAAGGCCGTCTGGCTCGACGCTCGGCATAGAACTCGAGCAAGCACCTAGCATTTCCATAAAATGGCCTCACAAGCAAGGTCGTCTGGCTCGACCCTTGGCATGTATCACGAGCAGGAACCTAGAAGTAAGGTCATCTGGCTCGACGCTTGGCATGGATCTCAAGCAGGCACCTAGTGTATCCTCTGTTTTTGCAAATACATATTTTCTGTATATTTTTTGTAAATTATTTTTTTCCTATTGGATTTAATGCCCTAAACCCTATCCTATATTTCTTATTGGATTTTAAAATAAAAAAACCCAACTACCCTATAAACCCATTAAACCCCAATACCTTATATTCTACCTATACCCGTCCCATTAATACTCTCCTACCCTGTTTTAATCCCCAACCCATTTATTAACTTTACTCTACCCGTTATCACCCCAAACCCAAACCTATCAGCGTCAATCACCAAAAACACTAACATCTACTCAACCTTATCTCTATACCCTTGTATATATAACACCCCCCTGTTTAACCTAAACACACTGCCACCTATCTTCATCCTTATCCCCTATCCATCCCTTGTATTCACCATAGCCTCCTCCTGCTCATCTCTCTCCTCTTCTCCCTGGTCCCCTCCACCTGCTCGCGCCGCACACCCCCAGCCGCCACCACGACAATGTCAGCAGCATCAGACCCCCTGTCGACTTCAGCCCTGAAGCCACAGTCCGCCAGCCCTGTGCTCCATCCACCCCGCGATGCCAGCGAGCACCTCTACATTCCTCCTTCCCTCCTCCTCTCCCCGTCGCAACCAGTCGCCTATAGCGATGCCAGCACTTCCCCCTCAATGCTACCATGCCTTCCCTGTCGCGACTTCACAGCATCGCCAACGTCCAGCTTCTGCGGTGCACCTCCTGTATGCTGCTCCCCTTCTAACCGCTGCAGCAGTAGTAGACAATAGTGGGCTGCCTCCCCGACCTCCCCTGTCGCGACTGCCGTCCTCCGCCAGCAGCAACAACTGTGGTCGACGATAGTGTCGTCGCTCCGCCTGTCACACCGCCCTGTGCCCCTGTTGCCCTGCAGCAAGCCCTACCGCTGCCTCCTATTTTGCAGTCGACGGCACCCCTATGTGCGGTGCCCTTCCCCATCGACAGGCCAGACCAGGGACAGCATCCCGACAACGCGCCCTCCCTGTGCACTGCTCGACATCGATAGCCAGCCCTCGCCAGTGCTGCCCCTGTGCGCCGCCTTTCGCCGTCGACCACCGTGGACTACCCTAGCACCTGCCACTCTCCTCGTCCACCGTCGGAGCCAAGCTTTTGCTATTTATTTGAGTTTTGATCATGGCTTTGATCTTAGCTGTCCGATCGCCATCTCGATTGTGATCAGCATCATCATGCTTAATTGAACGTGGACCGTCGATCTCATCCTGATCATCATGATCATCATCTCCTCCATCATTAGTCTTGATCTGATCCGTCCGATCTGATCTGATCATGATAATCATCGCTCTTGGATCTAGCCGTTGGATCTCTTGATTTTCATCATCTTGATCATCCTCTTGATCATCGAGATCCGTGCCTTGTGTTCGTGATTGTGATTATGATCGTGTGTTCGTGATTGGTTCGTGATTTGTTTGTTCATTGGTATTGTATTCGTGCCCCGGGAATCTGTTCCCATCGTCGGTTATAAGGCAAGTGACTTGTATTCTTTTCTTTGTGTAATACAAGTACTAAATACTGCATGTAGTGTAGTTGTGTTCTAGAGACAATTCTTGTGTGAAACCCTTGTTATATCTTATCTCTATTGTGTTGACCCGCCTGTAGTTGTCACATGACACCCCGACATGAAATAACTTAGGGATGATCACTTCTTGTTGTATACTTGCATATTGTCCGTATGATATCGTGTGTTTAGTTGTATTAGTTGTAGTATACTTATGAAATACCCTATACCATGTTTCTTGGACATCTAGTATACCCTATTTCATGTTTGGTTGTGTTTTGGATGAGTTTCATATGAACTAGTTGATTTTGTGCATGAAGGATATTTTCTGTTTTGTCGATTTTCTATTTTTTATCAGTATTTTAGATCATATTAAGGTCAGTATATGAAAATTATTTGTGAATATGAATTATATAGAATTCTATCTACTTTCTAGATTTTCTGACATATCTCAGTTTCGATTTATGACTTGTGAGTTATGACTATTTTACTACAGATGTGTTTAAAAGTCTAGATCTAGTTTTATACGTATTTTGTATTGTAATTTATTTTTCTACTGATGTTAATGATACTATTATGATCCAATATTTTGCTGGTTACAACTATACTTGATTGGGATTAACCCCTAATTTTTGTGGATTTAATTGATAAATTTTATACACTATTTTGTGCTTGTGAACAACTACTATACTTGTAGAATTTTCATGCTGTTCAGTAAAGATACATAATTTCAACCTGATTCTAATTGCTTTCTCTAAAAACTTTGTGAATATGAATTGTAGCCTATTGTATCTATTTTATCAATCTTTTGACGAATCTGAATTTCGATTTATATTTTGTGAGATATTGCTGTTGTAGTACTGCAGTATTTGTGATTCCAGATTTACAAAACTACTGTATCTCGTTGCTTTCTAATTTTACTTGACTATTCTATCTATGTTGGAAAATTATAAAACTTTATTTTATGTTACTAAACATACTAAGGAATACCCCATATTTTTTTTGGATTTAATCTGTGAGTTTTGATGGCGTTTTCCTGTTTATGAATACCAACTTCTGATTTCTGGTTGAACATGATTTCTGGATTCAAATTTGTTTTGAGACTTGTTTTTGTGAATTACCATATGATTTATATATATTTTCTGGATTCGGACGATAGTCTATTTTCCAGATTTTTTGACGGATCCAAGTTTGCATTTTGTCGCAACGGGAATCCCGAATTTAGTGCAGTACTGTCTTGTTGTCCTGAACTAGAATTTTCGTTGCTCTATCCTTTTATGAGTTGTCTTTCACCTGTACATGTTTATCTTGCAACCTGAACTTGTTACTTGATCATACCATGTTATCCTTGCCATGTTTTGTACACGCACATGCCTATTTGATAATAATAATAAATAACTAAGTCGGGCTTTAAAGGGAAAGTTCTAATAGTGGAAAATACAAAAACATGTACTCGGAAGAAGATCGATAGATCCTACGTGATTACTTGATATTTCATACTTAAGGCTTGATACTTCACTCTTGAGGCTTGATATTTCATACTTGAGGCTTGATACTTGATACTTGAGGCTTGATACTTGTTACTTGATTACTTGAGGCTCGTCCTTGAGTACACTGCCCTCTATGATCCACTATGAAATCTAAAACCAAATTGTTTAAATATAGCAACCATGTGGTAAAAATCTGGGATGCATGAAGTGCTACCTAGATTAGATTAGATACAAGACTAGAACATGATCACTTGACACTTGCTACTTGTTACTTGTACGTGATACTCGATACTTGACACTTGATACTTGTTGCTTGTTTACATGATACTTGTTTTACTTGACACTTGTTACATGCCACCTACACTTGTTCATCTTGCCATCCTAGTGTTCTATTTTGTTGCCGTGTCTATTCCATGCTATGTTGTTTACCTTTTCCCTGTACTTGTGCCCGCACTACAAGCGGCCTGTAACTTGCATTGACGGGTGTTTTTTTCTTTTCCTCTTCCTGCAATTTATTAAATTGCAAATTATGGAGAGCAGCAGCCCGATGGAGTTGGTGATATGAGATTCTAGATGCTAGAGTTTTGCTATTATTATTATTTCTTATTGCTTATTTGAATAAATGTATATGTTACTTGGATGATTTGTATTTGGGCAATGTGACTGAGGATTATTGACTTGTTCAGATCTGGTTTATTTGAGATTATTATATTTTGGTTTCAAGTAAATTCATGTTGGTATTTGATTCATATATGCATTCTTAGTTGACTTTTCTTTCTTCCGACTCTGATTGTTCTTGTGAAATGTCGTAAAGATCATGACAGCTTATGGATGATGAAAATCATTCACTGCGCTTAGTCACGTATCCGTATTCCGTATTATCTTTTTGGAAAGCAGGGCGTGACACCTAGCATTTCCACAAAATTGTCTCACAAGCAAGGTTATCTGGCTTGACGTTCGGCATGGATCTCGAGCATGCACCTAACATTTCCATAAAATTGCCTCACGAGTAAGGCCATCTGGTTCAGCTCAGCATGAACCTCGAACATCGATGTAGCCATCTCTCATGAAATGCCTCTATCGAGGCGCTCGGCGCTGACCCCAAGCTCAGAGCTCGGCATGAACGTCGAGCTTCAATACAGTTTTCTCTCACAAAATGCCTCTATCGAGGCGTTCGACATCGACCCAAAGCTCGAAGCTCGAAATGAACCTCGAGCAACGATACGGCTTTTTTTTGCGAAATGCCTCTATCGGAGCTCGGCATGAACCTCGAGCATTGACACGGCTTTCTCTCACAAAATGCCTCTATCGAGGCACTCGGCACCGACCTAAAGCTCGAAGCTCGGCTTGAACCCCGAGCATCCACACAGCTTTCTCATAAAATGCCTCCATCGAGGTGCTCGGAGCTCGGCATGAACCTCGACCATCGATACAGCTCTCTCTCATAAAATGCCTCCATCGAGGCGCTCGGAGCTTAGCATGAACCTCGAGCATCGATACGTCTTTCTCATAAAATGCCTCTATTGCGGCACTCGGCGCTGACCCCAAGCTCGGAACTCGGCATGAACCTCGAGCATCGATGTAGCTTTCTCTCATGAAATGTTTCTATCAAGGCGCTCAGTGCCGACCCCAAGCTCGGAGCTTGGCATGAACGTCGAGCATCGATGCAACTCTCATAAATGCCTCTATCGAGGTGTGAGGCGCCGACCCCAAGCTCGAAGCTCAGCATGAACGTCAAGCATCGATACGGCTCTCTTAAAATGCTTCTGTCGAGGTGCTCGGCGTCGACCCAAAGCTCGGAGCTCAGCATGAACCTTGAGCATCGCCACAGCTCCCCCTCAAAAAGTGCCTCGCTCGGCGTGCTCGACCTCGACCCTCCTGGCTCGTCGCTCGGCACCAACCCCTCGAGCTCGGCACTCGGCATAGACCTTGAGGAGGCCATATACCCTGCTCGGCTCGGCACCGACCCTAAACACTTCTCAGTGACTCACCATCTCATCTTCGCGAAACATTTTCCTCTGCCCTTCTCACAAGGACAAACTACTACTCCACGACTGGTGCACGCAGCCCTCCAGGGGTGGGGGCCTTATGATGTGGTATAAATGACGTGACCGATCAGGGCCGTCGGATCTTCTCAGATTTTGCTCATCCCAGATCATCAGGTTGACGGGTCCAACAGGCCTTCTACCACTTCAGGCCCACAGACAAATGGATTTGATCTGGCCCATTAGGGTTAGGAACCCATTTTCCCTTGCCTATAAATACCAGGCCCCCTCATCACTTTAAAAGGTAATCAATCTTTCTCCACCTGAACCCTAGCTGCTCAGTCTCTTTTCCAGTGAATGACTAGATCGTCTGAGGGTCTGTCGTCATGATTTCTCTCGGTGTTTGTACTCCGGCCGTCCGAGCTCCAGCATCTCTTCCGAGCCGACCTCAAGAAAGTGAGAAACTGATCCGAGTCGAGGTCTAGATCCATCCCTTGCACTTTACAAATTACAAGAACTCACACATGTTGCTCCCGTACCGAAAACAAACAGCATCAATACCTAAGGTATGAAATTCAGCCATAGTCATCCACCTAGAAAGAGACACTTCTCAATATCCCAATTCAATTTCATTTTTATTTAGCACAGAAAGTCTTACTAACCGTACTGCAAAGAATTATGGTCATTGTTGGTCATTTATCTAAACCGAAGCTGCTTGTGTTGATGTTAAAAAAAATTATGTATAAACTATCAGCCATTTATCACCTCCCCCCCTCCACACACACACACACACCAAAAAATTTGAAAAAAATTCAAATTCAAAATCAAAATCAAAATCAAAATGGACCATAAGACACTAATGCCCATTTAAATAGAAAACAAATTGGGGCTTTCGACCCGCACCTGCGTCCACAAGCGTTGCATGAACACATTGGTCACAAAATTTGAGACCCAAATTGATTAGTGGGCTTTCAATTAATTTCACAAAGAACAACAATAAAATGAAGAGTAATGCTACATCCACTACCAATTTCACTACATTTCTCTTCACTACCTTAGATGGCACACTCCAATAGGTTGGGAAAGATAGAGTAGGTGGGAGAACTCTCCAATAGAAGTATGCCACCTAAGGTAGTGAACAAAATGGTAGTGAAATTGGTAGTGGATGAAGCATTACTCTAAAATGAATGATCACAGGTAGCGCAGGATTCGAGGAAAACAAAACTTGTGCGATCAAAGTGTCAACGATACGTACGGAACGGATGAATGCACACATCACCTGCTCTTCTTTAATTCTCATCTACCGACTTGGGAATTTTTTGCCTTAATAGGCCAATTTTTGAAAATATTTGTAATTATGGACATGTTTCGAAACTATTAGCGCTCATGAGCTACTTTATACCACATCAGAAGCAGCCGCTATTCTCATTAATGACCTCTTTATTTTAAAAGTCGATAATAAGAATAGCGGCCTATATTTTAAAATATTTGATGTCGCTTTCCCCACTAGCGATCGACCTCAAATGAATGTATTAAGACACTAGGGATTTCTAGAGAGCTTTTGCTCTCTTGGAAGAAAAAAAAAAATTAAATTGAGGTTGCTATTGGGAATAGCGACTTTAGTATACTTCGGTCGTTATTCGCAGTAACGACCTTAGAAGGAAACTCAATCTTATTGTTTTTTGTAAAATTTGCATAAAGGTCACTATTCCGAATAGCGACCTTTGTACAACTAAGGTCGCTATTCCGAATAGCGACCTCAATTTCAAAAATAAATTGATATTTATTTTTTCAGAGAGCAAAAGCTCTCTAGATTTTGCTAAGTGTTAGAATACAATTCATTAAAGATGGTTAATCTCATTAGCGACTTCATATATGCTTTGGTCGCTAAAGAAATAGCGACAACAAACAAAAAGATTCAAATATTTTAAAATATAGGCCACTATTTTCATTAACAACTTTCAAAATGAAAAAGTCGCTAATAAGAATAGCGGCCGCTACTGATATGGCACTGAATAGCCCACGAGTGCTAATAGTTTCGAAACTGTTCTATAATGGCAAATATTTTCAAAAAGGGCCTGTTACGGCAAAAATTTCATCAACTTGGAGACAGTTACAAGCCACTCTCACTCCAATCAATCATCATCAGAATTCAAACTAAAAACAAAGACAAAAAACTAACAAAAATTGAGAGAAAAAGAAGAATAAGATGATGAGTAGTTGTTACATCTCCTTCCTCTCACATCCGCCACTGCCCAAGATCAGACACACCTCTCCCACTCTGATCAACCCATCTCACTCCCATTCCCGTTCTATCAGGTAATTTCATTACATGGATAAAAATATGATTTTTATACTATTTGATGAGCTGAAATTGATGAATTTGAAGTTGCAGGTTGGTTTGGGGTTCGAGAACAAGTTTGAAAATGGAGAGGAGAAGCAGGGTAGGCGGTGGGCCCGTTTGCTATGCTGGTGATTCTGCTACTTTTAGCACACAAACCCTGCAATGGGTTTCCGCCATTTCATCTGGGTGAGCCCTCTTCTTGTTATTCTTTATTTCTCTGGTTTGGGTTTTTGTTTGTTTGCAATTTAGTCCCTATAGAGTGTAGACAGTTACAGACTTGACCTTAAAGATTGCATTTTTACTGGATAAAGAAAATTGTATGATCTTGGCCTTCGAGGATTGAGATACCCTTTTTCTGATCAACTCTGTGTATGTTAGGAATCAGGAACATTTATTTTGATTTGTGATCAATTGTGCTTTGGATCATTGTTTATGCTAGGAAAATATTGTGAATGAAACTATGCTTCTGATTTCTCAAACCAACTATGTAGATTTTGAGAGTTTGAAGCATAGTTGGATTCATATGTTCATCACATTGTGCTCAACGTGCTATCTGATTATAGCTTAGATTTTTCTTTGTATATTTAACTAATATTGCACTTTAGCAAGTTTTGCAAATTGTGCTCGATTAGTACTAGGGCCTGTTTTCCATGCTAGATTCTCTGAATCATGTCATTCATCGTTTGCATATTCTTTGCTAGAATTATTACCGTATGCTTTGAATCATGGTGATTGTCATCTGAGTACTTCCTTATGGAATGAGGTTGGCTATGAGGCAGAACTGATCTGGGTACTGGAGAAGGGTTTAAAATATTAAATATGTTGAAATCCCTTGTACAGGTGCCAGATTCCTGTCTGTGGCACTATGAATGAGTGGCTTGTTGTAGAACAAACCTCAAAAGAAGTTGGAGGAAAGGAAATAAGGTTAATGGTACATATATGTATGACCATGTTGTATTATAAAACTATCACTGGTAGTTTGGTACACAAGGCCGGCCCTGAGCTCACGGGGGGCCCGAGGCGAGCTCCAAAAAAAAATTCGGGTGGCCCCTAAAAAATATATATATATTGTAATTTGACTTCACGCACAGAATCATATATATAGGTATAAGGGGAAAAAAAATTGGAAGCCCCTAAAAATGCGCAAAAATCGGGAGCCCGAGGTGGCCGTCTCGCCGGCCTCTACCTTAGGGCCAGCTCTGCTGGTACATATACCAGAGAATGAGCAACTTAATTGATTTGTGAATTTATGCTGACCTCTAGTTCTCTTGAGAGAGGTAGAAAATTTTAAGAAACATGTATGATGATTGAAATTACCTACAAGTATACATGATACACATATGATTTGTTGAATATTCTTATTGAAATATGCTTCAATTTTTCACTTGAAGAAAGGGTGCCTTGAGGTGATTGAATATTCCTTGGTGATCCTTGGTATGTCCCATACTCCTTTCAAGGTTTACTTCTACTCAAGTGAATTTCAAAGGTTATTCTCCGTGTTGCTATAGCACCAATATTGTCAAAACCGAACCGGGCTTCGAAGTGGGCGGGTTAGTCTTTCAGGGTTCAACCGTGTTTTTTCCCAATTAAACCGGGTTCAATATAGGAGGGGATATTTATATATATATTTGATGAGGATATGTATATTTTAACTATTCTCATGTCAAAATTGCTTCAAAGCCATTCCGGTTAGCCGATTGAGTTGAGTACCTTAATATGCGTTTCAAGTTCAAATCCCATTCGGACAATTCCATTTTGTTTGGAGAAGTTGCTAAACTATTTTGAACCAGCGGTTCAAACAAAAACCAATTCAGCCGGTTCGGTAATAAACCGCCCGTTTAACCTGGTTCAAGGTTGTTAGGAATTGCACGGTCTAATATGGAACCAAAAAGTTGAACCAGCCGGTTTTCGACGGTGCTGTCTGGTTCCTGGCGGTGCGGTCCGGTTCTGACAACACGAAAATTTGTTGGTTGTAAATTATGTTTATGGACAGGGCCGGCCCTACCCTAGAGACGGGTAAGGTAGCCGCCTTAGGCCCCCCAGAGATTTCGCAATTTTAGGGGCCCCAAATTTGAACTTCCCTTGTAAATTAGGCATGTATTTTGCGCGTAAAAAAAATGTTATTAGGGGCCCCCATTTCGGAAATTCGCCTAGGGCCCCCGGGAACTCAGGGCCGGCCCTGTTTATGGAGCCCCCCATATTTTGTTCCGTGTTTATGGAGCCCCCCATATTGTGTTCCGGAAGACAGGAGATTGACGCCGATATATCAGATAGATAATTTTTCACAGAATGTGTTTAACATATCCATAACACTTGTCATCTTTTCATATGGATAGGGTTTCATTGGGAGTATCACTTTCTTTTTAGATTTTCATGTAATTTGGTGGATCCTAGGAATCTAGTACTTAAATTCTTTTCCAGAAGAAAAGTAACGTTCAAGTATTCTATCAGTGTCATTTTTGTATTTCATAGATGCTTCTCGTGTTACATTCCCCTTTTCTCCCCCTTTTGGAGTTTATTATTTTATCCTTCTTCCTGTATGCTTTTTCTCCTAGGTGGAAGAGACTCAAGAGTCAGGAGGTGGCTTTAAAGAGAGAATTCTTCTTTATATTCCATTTTTTTAATGGTTGAAAAGACATTTAACTTTGGGAGAGAGTAAATTTTGAACCATGCTTTTCTATTCTCATACTGCAATTTTTCTGTATGGCCAAAATCTATTTCTAACAAATCCCTTATTTTATGGTGTTAATGCTAGCCAAAGGCACTACTATACCAAAATCCTTTTTAGTCCCTCTGTTTGTGTTGCAAGCACCAGCAAGTGTCATCTCCTGGATCAAGTCAGCTTCTCTAATAGACCGATCAGTGTATTCAAGTGCCCTTTAGATTTCCAATCTCATTTAAATTTAATTACAATTATTTGCATTCTTAAAAACTTTCTAGTTTCTTAACATAAACTTTATTTCCCAGGGGAGAGTATGGTACTTGGGCGACCTTTTTGGCACTTCTAGTCCGTTTATTTTACTGCATTCCAGGTATATCCTACCCACATTTTTGAATTATCATTGGCTGATAGTAATTGAATTTTAAATGATTGCCAGAAAGGGGCAGTTGAGAAAAAGAATCCTATTTGTTTCCTTTTTCTTGATCGGCTTCACTTGTATCTGTGATGTATGTGTTCTCCTCCTACTTATGCAATGAAAATGAAGAAATCAAATGTATTCATACCCACATTTTTGAATTATCATTGGCTGATAGTAATTGAATTTTAAATGATTGCCAGAAAGGGGCAGTTGAGAAAAAGAATCCTATTTGTTTCCTTTATCTTGATCGGCTTCACTTGTATCTGTGATGTATGTGTTCTCCTCCTACTTATGCAATGAAAATGAAGAAATCAAATGTATTCATAGTTTCATACTCTCACTTGGATTTTAGGTGGGCTAGATCTACCCTTCTTAACAATGTTACTTGTCATTGTCGCTCCATGTCAGACAATGAACCTGAGGTAAGTTCCTTCTCATCAACACATTTGCGCACCACCCCCAATAGTAAATAGATAATGAAAAAATTTCTTCTTATATACATTATATCATTAACAGAGGAAGTCAAGCTGGTGCAATCATCTCTCTGGTGATTGCTGGATATCTAGCTTTCCAGCATTTCTCAAAGGCTGGAAAGTTGCAACGGGCATTTGATCAAGTGTCTGTCATTGCCACTCTGGCTATCATCTGCATCACTACTGTCATCTACTTGTTTTTGTTTTGATCGTACTTATCTTCAATGTTTTGATCTCGACGTCATGTGGATATTGTAACTGAAAAAGGCTATGATGTGAGAAATCAACGAGAACAGAGACTCATTAGTTTCTCTTTTTGGTATGTATGTAATCTCTCCTAACATTTTAGTTCAAACAGCCAATGAACTTAAAGTAGGCACTGGTAAATTTATGAGAATGTATGTAATCTCTCCTTAAATTTCAGTTCTCATAAATAAACCATGCCTTTTATCTGAGAGGAATTCTGCAGTATCTTCATTGTACACTACTATAAATGTCTTTTTGGTAGGGTTCGAAGGTAGTTAATTACACATGAACCTTTACAAAGTGATAAATCCAACAGCAATACAAAAAATGTAACAAAGCTTTACTTCTACAGGTAAACGTATAGTAAGAAATAAAATGAATTTCCTTAAATCGTGTCTGAAAATAGCTCCTGTTAGCGTCTTCTGATCAGCTTCACTGGATGTAACCTTTTCGGTTGTAGTCATCTCATGTCCCCCTTATCTGATACAACCTCCACACAATAGAATACATACTTCTATGCAAGTGATCGATATCCTTCAAACTGCTCTAGCATTCTTAGAACGCGTGCAGCTTGTATCTATTTGTAGACTTCCAGGTAGATGAGTGATATTACAACACATACTAGAGCGAAGGAGGCTGGTTTCCTTATTAAAATGACTTTGAATTCGTGTAATCTGGAGGAGATGAGCCGAAGACTGTTGATCGTGTCGGAAGTGTCGTGTTTAGAGTAGATGAACTTGTACTGTAAGAAGTACCAGAAGACCTTTAGTTTCCAAATATTAGTTTAGAAGGGTGATATATCAATGTAGATGGAGAAAGGCATACCTTGAAGAAGGATATTGACATGTCGAAGTACCTGCAGGATTGGCCAGAAAATTAGTTATTAAGGTTGCTCACTATGGTTCAGGTAGGCCTTTTGAGTATGTTCATTTATTGTATTCGTTTCTGAAGGACATGACAGATATTTCGGGTTAAACCCACCTAATTGGGCCTACTGAATCAAACTAAATAGATCTTACTTGGATCAGTGTTGGTGATCATAGCAGTTCCGCTAAAATCACAACTAGTTGGTGTTGGAATTAATTTTTGCAGTTTTCCGGGCCGGATTCCGGCAGGCTCCGGCAACCGGCAGGTGCCGGAAAATGAGTGGATTGCGATCCTCTCGTCGTGTACTATTCCGTAGTATACTCACTTGCCAAAAACGAATTCCGTATGAATGAGAAATGTTGATCCAAAGTTGGGTACTTGAAAGGTACCAACTTAACAAATGGATAGTCCCATATCGAAAATTGGGAAAGATTTTTACTAGTATATATACTAGAAAACTGGACTAGAGGGCGTAGCCCGGGGGTTACCACTAACGTGTAGTGGAGAGAGGACTTAGCCAAAATGACAAACACACGCGCGCGCCCGGCCCCGGCCCTGGCTCGGTCTGGCCTGGCTTAAATTTTTTATTTTATTTTTGCCCAGACAAACTCTTTCCCTACTGAACTGACCAGTTACTAAACTGAAGAGTCCCCATTACTCTGCTGTTACAGAGTAATGGCTGCTGAACAGTCTCCAGTCCAACTCTTCTCTATAAATCCAGACATCAACTCCTATACAGATACAGAAATTTTTGCACTTGGGTCTTCCTCTTCTTCTTCCTCTGCTCTGAGTCAGTGTCTGTCAACTGAGAGTACACACAGACAGCAGTTCGTTGTCTCTGAAGCAAGGGTGCTGCATTTTTCAGAGAAGGTACAGTTGTATCCTGGAAAGCAATTCGCCGGTAACCGTCACACTACGGGGCGAATTCTGCTTTAAGGACAGAGATTCTTAAAAATCTCGACTCTGTACAAGTTCATTGCTTACTGTTTTTCGTTCTGTATTTGATTTCTTCACAACTTTGTTGAAATTTCTTATTATTTTATATTCAGGTTCTAACAATCTTAAAGCAGAATTTTTCCTCACAGATTCTAACAATTTTTGTGAAGTTTGTTTACAGGTTCTGTTCGGAAAAAATAACTAATAGTTTCTGTTTCAACCAATTCCAGAGAACAAAATCAAAACATGGAGAACACACAAACTGAAGTTGCTACTGGGCTTCTCAGTACCCAAACTCCGGTGACCCAGAATGTGACTGCACAATCGGTTGCGGCACATTCGGTCGTTCTGCTCACGCACATAAGCGTGGGAGAAAAACCGGAGAAGTTCAATGGAACTGGGTTCAAAAAGTGGCAGGGAAAGATGCAGTTCTACCTGACCACATTGAAGCTGGACAGGTTCCTCAACGAATCTGCCCCGATGCTGGCGCCAATGGAAGCACACTCCGTTGCAGCAGTTGACGCGTGGACACAGGGCGACTACCTCTGCAGGAACTACATCCTGAATGGATTGGTAGACTCTCTGTACAACGTCTACTGTGTCTTCAAGACATCCAAACTCCTGTGGGGGTCCCTGGAAAAGAAGTACAAAACTGAAGACGCCGGGTCCAATAAATTTGTTGTCGGCAAATTTCTGGACTATAAGATGATTGACTCCAAAACAGTGGTGAGTCAAGTGCAAGAACTGCAGGTTATAATGCACGACATTGCTGCAGAGAATATGACGCTGTGCGAACCATTCCAGGTTGCAGCGTTCATTGAAAAACTTCCACCTGGGTGGAAAGACTTCAAGAACTATCTCAAACACAAACGAAAGGAGATGTCTCTTGAAGACCTAATTGTCAGGTTGCGGATCGAAGAAGAGAATCGCAAGGCTGAGAGGTCCTATGGAAATCAGTCCATAGAAAAGGCCAATGTGGTGGAGCATGAACAGAAGGGCAAGAAGAGGAAGTTTCTGCCACAGGCCTCAAACAAAAAACCTCTTGCAAAGAGGTTTGCTGAAAAATGCCACAAGCGTGGTAAGCTGGGGCACAAAATTTCTGAGTGCCGCAGTAAGGACAGTAATTATTCAAAAACAGGACATGTAAAAGGGAATGAAAAATTCCATGTACACATAGCTGAGAACTTGTCCACTGGTCTCTCTGACCTGGACCTCTGTGCTGTTGTTTCAGAGGTAAATCTTATGGGGAGCAATCCTCGTGAATGGTGGTACGATATTGGGGCCACCAAGCATATCTGCTCGGACAAGGAAATGTTCACTTCCTACCAGAAGTGCAACAAAGATGAACAGCTGTTAATGGGAAACTCTTCCACCTCCAAAATTGAAGGAACAGGGAAGATAGTGCTGAAAATGACTTCAGGCAAAGAGCTAACACTCACAAATGTGCTGTATGTCCCAGACATTAGAAAGAACTTGATATCAGGTTCTTTGCTAAGTAAGAATGGGTTCAAAGTTGTACTTGTTTCTGATAATTTTGTACTGTCCAAGAATGAGGTATATTTGGGTAAAGGATATGTAAAGGATGGACTGTTCAAGTTTAATGTAATGACAGTCATCCCTAAAACTATTGTTCCTGCTGTTCCCAAAGTTAATGAAATAACTCCTATTGCCTATGTTGTTGAGTCTTCTTCTGTTTGGCATGAAAGACTAGGCCATGTTAATGTAAATTCTATGCGTAGATTAGTTAACATGAATTTGCTACCAAAGTTTAAGGTAGATAACTCAGATAAATGTGAAGTTTGCACGGAGGCCAAACTCACTTAAACTCCATCGCGTTCTGTAGAAAGAAACACAAAAACTCTAGGTCTAATTCACACGGATCTGTGTGACTTAAAATATGTACAGACCAGAGGTGGCAAAAAGTACTTTGTGACTTTCATAGACGATTGCACAAAATTCTGTTATGTATATTTGTTACATAGCAAAGATGAGGCTTTGGATAAATTCAAAGAATATAAACTTGAGGTTGAGAATCAACTTGGCAAAACGATTAAAATCGTTAGAAGTGATAGATGAGGAGAATATGATGCACCATTTAACATGTTCTGCTCGGAACATGGAATAGTTTATCAGACAACTGCTCCCTACTCACCCGAATCAAACGGTATTACCGAGCGCAAAAACCGAACTCTAAAGGAGATGATGAATGCCTTGTTGTTGAATTCTGGCCTATCCCAAAACATGTGGGGGGAAGCGTTGTTGACTGCCAACTACATTCTCAACAAAATACCTCACAAGAAAACCAGCAAGACACCATATGAATTGTGGAAAGGTAACTTACCTTCGTATAAATACCTCAAAGTGTGGGGGTGTCTAGCAAAAGTGGCAGTACCTAACCCGAAACAGGTCACCATCGGACCTAAGATGATTGATTGCATATTCATAGGCTATGAACACAACAGTAGTGCATATCGGTTCTTGGTATACAAATCGGATATACCGGATATCCATGTAAATACAATAATGGAATTAAGAAATGCTTCATTCTTTGAACACGTGTTTCCGTGCAAGGATACTACGTACCCTAAACGTACACGTGAACAAGGGAATGCAAGCACTTCAGTTGATGAACCAGAACAGGATACCGATGAGCCTAGACGAAGTAAACGGGCTAGAACATCAAAATCATTTGGTCCTGACTTTGTGACGGCCTTTCTGTTAGAGAATGAGCTCAGAACTTTCAAGGAAGCTATGTCTATGCCTGATGCTCCTATGTGGAAGGAAGCAATCAAAAGTGAAATAGACTCCATTATGCAAAATTATATATGGGAGTTAGTCGATTTGCCTTCTGGATGTAAAGCTCTAGGATGCAAATGGATTTTCAAACAAAAATTGAAACCAGATGGTTCAATAGAGAAGCATAAGGCTAGACTTGTGGTACAAGGATTTAGGCAAAAAGAAGGCCTAGATTTCTTCGATACATATTCTCCAGTTACAAGAATAACATCCATAAGAATGTTGATAGCTATTGCAGCTCTACGTAACCTGGAAATACATCAAATGGATGTTAAAACTGCATTTCTAAATGGGGACTTAGAAGAAGAAATATACATGAAACAACCTGAGGGTTACATAGTTCCTGGACAGGAAAATAAGGTGTGCAGGCTTGTAAAATCACTGTACGGCCTGAAACAAGCTCCAAAGAAGTGGCATGCAAAATTTGACAATGTTATGATGTCAAATGGTTTCAAAATAAATGAATGTGATAAATGTATCTACATCAAAGATACTCCAAACGGATACATTCTGGTCTGTCTATACGTAGACGACATGCTCATTATTGGAAGCAATAACGACATTATCAAACAAACTAAGAGCATGCTTAGTGGCAAGTTTGACATGAAAGACTTGGGAGTTGCAGATGTCATACTAGGAATCAAAGTTTCCAGGACATCTGAGGGGATTACTTTGTCTCAAGCTCATTATGCTGGGAAAGTACTTGAAAGATTCAAGAATTATTCCAATGGGACAGCAAAAAGTCCCGTCGATCCAAGTCTTCACCTGTTCAAAAATACAGGCGAAAGTATATCACAACTGGAATATGCACGTGTAATTGGTAGTCTGATGTACCTAACAAATTGTACAAGATCGGACCTAGCACATTCGGTAAACGTACTGAGCCGATACACGAGTAATCCAGGACGAAGTCACTGGAAAGGAATAACTAGAGTATTGAACTACTTGAGACATACTCAGAGTTATGCTCTACATTACACCAGATATCCAGCAGTACTGGAAGGCTACAGTGATGCCAACTGGATATCGGACTCAAAGAACTCAAAATCCACAAGTGGATATATTTTCACACTTGGTGGTGCAGCTGTGTCATGGAAATCTTCTAAACAAACGCTATTGGCCAGATCTACCATGGAATCTGAGTTTATTGCTTTAGACAAAGCGGCAGAGGAAGCAGAATGGCTTCGAAACTTCTTAGAGGATATTTCAATGTGGGAAAAACCAGTGCCTGCCTTATGTGTACACTGTGACAGCCAATCGGCTATAGCACGGGCACTGAGTTGTATGTATAATGGTAAGTCTCGTCATATCAGACGGCGACACAAAACTATTAGACAACTGCTCTCAAATGGAGTAATCTCTATAGAATATATGAAATCGGCCGACAACCTAGCGGATCCATTTACTAAAGGTTTGTCGCGAGAGCAGGTTGTGAGATCATCAAGAGGAATGGGTTTAAAGCCTATGACGAAAGAGGATACTTGATGGAAACCCTACCTAGGAATTGGAGATCCCAAGATCTAGGTTCAAAGGGACAACTAAATCTTGTTGAATCGACGACAGCACTGAGAGATTAACATCTCATACCCATTCTTAGGATGATAAAACAAGTGCTGCCTGCAAATAGTTAGGATAAGCTTGGCTTTTAATGATTCTCATAGCTTTGAAATAAAAGTGGGGTATAGCAGGATACTCTTTATGGGAAATCACCTTGTGAGTGTGAAATGGGGCCGTTTCTAGGAGAATGAAGAGAGGCTACATTCTCCAAGTTCACTCATGATTAACCAGGGATGTTCAAGGCCAAAATGAACACAACAAGAGAACTTAGTTCTGTGAGGAGATGAAACTGTGTGATAGTTATTGTCTAGGTTCACATGAACGCCCGGGTAGTTCAAGACATCATGATCACTACCTGGTCAAGTGAATCCGATAGCTAATTACTAAGGGTGGTTCAAAGTTGAAAAATTACTACCATTCCTGATGCAGTGATTTTCCGATTGTACTCTCAGAGTCTTTCTGTCATTTTTTTGTTATTCTGTCGTGTCTGGATTACATGGTCTGGTAATTTCCATTCATGTGGGGGATTGTTGGAATTAATTTTTGCAGTTTTCCGGGCCGGATTCCGGCAGGCTCCGGCCACCGGCGGCGCCGGAAAATGAGTGGATTGCGATCCTCTCGTCGAGTACTATTCCGTAGTATACTCACTTGCCAAAAACGAATTCTGTATGAATGAGAAATGTTGATCCGAAGTTGGGTACTTGAAAGGTACCAACTTAACAAATGGATAGTCCCATATCGGAAATTGGGAAAGATTTTTACTAGTATATATACTAGAGAACTGGACTAGAGGGCGTGGCCTGGGGGTTACCACTAACGTGTAGTGGAGAGAGGACTTAGCCAAAATGACAAACACACACGCGCGCATGCGCGCGCGCGCGCCCGGCCCCGGCTCGGCTTGGTCTGGTCTGGCTTAAATTTTTTATTTTATTTTTGCCCAGACAAACTCTTTCCCTACTGAACTGAAAAGGCTTTTCAGATTCAGTAACTGGTGCCCATTACTCTGTAACAGCAGAGTAATGGCTCACCAGTTACTAAACTGAAGAGTCCCCATTACTCTGCTGTTACAGAGTAATGGCTGCTGAACAGTCTCCAATCCAACTCTTCTCTATAAATCCAGACATCAACTCCTATACAGATACAGAAATTTTTGCACTTGGGTCTTCCTCTTCTTCTTCCTCTGCTCTGAGTCAGTGTCTGTCAACTGAGAGTACACACAGACAGCAGTTCGTTGTCTCTGAAGCAAGGGTGCTGCATTCTTCAGAGAAGGTACAGTTGTATCCTGGGAAGCAATTCGCCGGTAACCGTCACACTACGGGGCGAATTCTGCTTTAAGGACAGAGATTCTTAAAAATCTCGACTCTGTACAAGTTCATTGCTTACTGTTTTTCGTTCTGTATTTGATTTCTTCACAACTTTGTTGGAATTTCTTATTATTTTATATTCAGGTTCTAACAGTTGGCACCAGGTTCTTCTGGTAGTAGCTATTGAATGCATCTGGTAGTAGCTGTTGAATGCATACGAAGCATGATCCTTAACAGTGTCTGGGTTAAAAACAGCTCCCAGCTTGCTGAATTGCTGCACAATCTGCACCACCATACCTACAGGCATAGTCCAGTGTTACCTGGAGCGCGCTTTCTGATGCACTCGGGTTTGCAATGCACCAGCTCTGGCCCAGCGATGATGATGATGATGATGGGGGATTTCCTAAGTTTGGATCTGTATACGTAATTGTTGCTGGGTTTGTCGTCGGATTTGTATATGGATTTATTACTGGATTCATCATTGGAGTTGTTGTCATCGGAGTTGTAACATCCCGTCCATGTTTGTGTAACATCGAATGCTTTCTCAGTTGTTGAACTGTAGACCTTTCCTCTGAACCTTGAGAAAATGTTCCTGTTGAATTCAGGATTCTTCAACCATAATACTACTGCTAATGAAAACTATTATTAGTGAAGGGAAAGAGTATTACTAACCTGAAAAGAGAAAACCCAGAAGCATGAAGAGGACTAAGACGACGGTCACACTCATTTTTCTTTTTCTGAGTATCATTGAAACTCTGTATATGTTCGCATGGCCGGTCCTGAGTTATTTGAGATCCTGGGCGAAAATTTTTTTGGGCCCTTTATAAACATGCATGTATTTTTATATATGTTAATAAATTATAATATAACGACGGGGGACATAAAAACAGTACCTAGAAGAAAAAAAAAGATTACCTTTGTTTTGCTTTATGCCACCAAATATTTCATATTTTTCATTAAGCATAGTGACAGGGACTCTTGCACCTGTCCAAAAAATTAAAAAAATAAAAATCACATCTCATCTAAAATATAAGGCCAGGGCCCAGGAATCAAGCTGATATGGGTTAGATGACGTGGCCCCTCCTGGACCACAGGATCCCCTCAAAAACCGTTCACCCCCGATCATCAGATCTGCCACATCAGCCCTAAACCGCTTGGGCTTCTATCACGTCAGGCCCACGGACAACCGGGTCTCGACCCGGCCCCAAACGGGTCCAGACCCGGTTGGCACTGCCTATAAATACCAGGCCCTCTACCCCTTTAAAAGGTAATCATCTTTACCCTCTCAAACCCTAGTTACTGTTACTCCTCAGCGACTGACTAGACCGTCGGAGGGTCTGCCACCGGGACCAACCCCGGTGTTCCTAGGCCGAGTGCAGGTACACGAGACTCCCAGATCCGAGCTTCCAGATCCGAGCCGAGCACCCTGCCTCCACCTCGCTCCCGCCTACTCCCGAGCCGTTCCCCCAGCTGAGGGTCGGGCGTACCGTCAGTACCGAAGCTTCCGTAAAACTACAAATTGAGAAGAACTCACACCTAGTGCAGCCACCCCCTAAAAACAAACCACATCAGGTTGGCGCCGTCTGTGGGAAATCTCGATACGGACATCAGACCGAACCCAACCATTACCGGCATCCCATCAATCCGAGCTCACATGGCACCCAAGCCCAGAAGAGCTATCACCTCTACACGTCCCCAGGACGCTCCTCCTCAGGACGTCCCCGCCGACACTCATGGATCCAACAATCCGAGGGACATCCTCGGACCCCAGTCGGGCGCCTCTCGCTCGGTTGTACCCGACCTACGACGGGTCATCCAGAACCGACAGGCAAGTCTGACCAAGGGAGGGGCCGCTTCCAACTCGGTACCGAACCATACCAAGCCTCCGCCCCGAGGGCGGGAGCCGGCGCTCAGCCGTATCGACCAGAGGTCGCCGCCCCAACATAACCCGGCCGAACAGGCACCAGTCACCCACCGTGAGTTCCAAGACTTCCGGAAAGAGATCATGGAGGCTATCTTAGGAACCCCTGTCAATGTAGCGCCCCAAATTTCTAATATGAGAGCTTAGAAAATAAGTGGCGAAATCCCAACAATCCACTTCAATAGAACAATAAACACCAACAACACCACTAAAATTTTTCTTCTTTATTACAACAATTATTACAAATCGCAGCGGAAGTCTAATCATCTCAACTGAAATTAATCTTTCAGTTACAGCTTAATAACAACTCAAATATGTCTTTACAATTTTACACCAAACACTAATTAATCCAATTATCTCAAATTGCCCACTCAAGCATCCAACCTCCAATCTAGGCAATAACCTGCAACATGTGAGGCTAGAGTTGAACCCTACCCCCCAAACTAAAGGGGTCAGCCATAAAAATGGTGTGAGTGGTAACAAATCAAACCAATAGCATAAATGAACTTAAAACATGATATCCAACAAATAATAATCAAACACTAAAGTATGAAGTAACAATAAAAGAGTAATGGGTGATACCAAAACCAAAAGCCAAGTGTGTAAAAACAGGAAATCCGAATGCATAAAAGTGATTCAAGAAAATATCATGACTACATGCTGACAACGATGACTACTAAGAGATGAAGATAAACTATGATAATTTGCCTATGCTTGATCATTCCGGAGATTGATCCCACATCACAGGTAATTTCCCTGGATAATTCAGGAGATCATCCCACATCTAAACATAGATTCCTTATCACAATAATACCCCAAAAGTGTCGCCTCGACTCCGATAATTCCGTAGTTCAATCCCACATCTCAAGATAATTACTTGGATAATTCCAGAGAAGTACCTCACATCTCAGGTTAACTACCTGGATAATTCCGGAGATAAATCACACATCACAAGTTAATTACTTGGATAATTCAGGAGATTAAATCCTACATCAAAAGCCATACTGAGGTGCATAACTCAAGTTCCCATTCGTCATGACACTACTAATGCCTGTCCTTATTAGTTTGGGTTACTGAACAAATCTCCTAGAGTAGTGTACCCTATCGGACTAAAAATCTGAATAACTGAAAATTTGCCTCGATGGGCCTCAACAAATAACTGAACAAACACTGGTATACTAGGGTCACCTACCTCTAGAGACTCAAAAACAAATATCTGAACAAATTCCACTTAACAAGTGGCTCAACAAAATATCTCAAAATCATGTTCTTAACTGAACATCTTAAAATCAAACACTTAACTGAACATCTTAAAATCAAACACTAAATAAAATATCTCACAATCAAATACAAAGATCCTTCAGGACCAGTCGACTGCATATCAGATCAGTCGACTGTCCAGAGGACATAATCCAACATTTCTCAAAAATAAACTAAGGCATAATCAGTCGTCTGGGAAGCCATCAGTCGACTGCCCCGAGACAAATACAAATAATTCTCATCAAAATATTCTAAGTATATAAGTCGACTGAAAGGTCATAGGTCGACTGTCCTGAAAGGACTGAACAAAATCACAAACAGAGGATCAGTCGACTGACCTCAGTCTAGGTCGACTGTCCCGAACAAAACTCAAAGACTGAAAATACACAGTAGGCTCGTACCAGTCGACTGCTTCACAAGACAGTCGGCTGTCGGCTACAGGTTCCCAAAAGATAGGTCTGAACACAAAACTAAACTGGAGTTTTCTAAAGATTCACTGAACATAAAATCAATTGTATCCAGGCAAATAAACAATTCTCAATAATCACCATCAAGGATACGTTTCTCAACCAATCAAATACTCAAATCTCATATCCTCATGATCTAAACTCTTAATTCTTTGATTAGGGTTTTTCTCGACAAAACTTCTTTCATAACTTAATCAAATCTGATTTACAACCATAAGATCCAGATGTTTATCATCTGATCACAACATTATCAATTCTCAATATGTCTCCCCACAGTATGATCTCATAAATCAAACTTTTCCTCAACAAATCTTAATATTCCTCTCATCATGATCCAAATAACAATAAGGGTTATCATCATCCATATCCAAATTAAAGATCCATACCCATACATACAACGAGACTAACAAAGTAATGGCATAATGGTCACGAACAAGCATAACAAAGGTCTCACGTCATTCATCAATCACAACAACAAAGCAAAGCAAAACAAAACAAAACAAACCACTCACATTTGATTTGAAGAAAAGATCCACAAAAGCTCCTCCTTGCTAGATCCAAGAATCCTCCTTTGTTCTTCAAAATCCAAATCACCAAAAATCTGTGAGTTCTCAATGACGGCTGGGAGAAAGGATTTCCCTTATATATGCCGGATAGAAAATTAGGGTTATATTCCCTCTTTACAAAATAATCCTTTCCAAAAGTACATCTCACATATATAATCCTTTTCTGGAAAATTAAACCAAATATCATTTAAATTAGGATCTAATAGAAAAATATATTTTTAAACCTCAACAAGTGCTGATCGGAATGTCCAGCAAATGCATTTTTGCGCTTTAAACCCTCAAAATGTCAATTTTGCAAATAAGTCCTTCTTTTCTCAAAAATTGCAAATAGTACTAATTAATTTCAGAAAAATCTGGAAAAATACTAAATAATCTTCAAATAATAAATAATGATTTTTCATAAAGAAAACTACATTTTTCAAACTTCTGAAAAGTCATTTGCACGTGTTTTGCACGTGTACAAAAGATAAATCTTTTAGAAAATATTTATCAAATACTCAAAATCATTTAAAATTCATTTTCAA
Source organism: Hemerocallis citrina (assembly GCA_017893485.1). NCBI lineage: Eukaryota > Viridiplantae > Streptophyta > Magnoliopsida > Asparagales > Asphodelaceae > Hemerocallis > Hemerocallis citrina. The sequence continues at coordinate 171,981,316 of CM030364.1, read as the reverse complement.
ATAATTAAAATAATATTTGAAAATACGGGGTTCTACATCACTCCCTCCTTAGAAGAGTTCTGTCCTCAGAACTACTACTAATGAGTTCAAACACATATTATTAAAAGGAAATAATACTTCATAGATAGATCATAATCCAAATAATTTCATATAACATCACAATCAAATTAAAGATTACATCATGTATCAATCAATAGTTCAATCATTCAAAGAATTCCATTCTCATACAAGAAATACATTCATTCAAACAATTCAGGAAAATCATTCAGCATGCGATCCTCTGGCTCCCAAGTAGCCTCCTCGAACTGTTGATTCCTCCACAATACCTTGACCATAGGTATCACCTTGCTTCTAAGGACTTTCTCCCTACGATCAACGATCTCAACAGGCTGTTCCTTGTAGCTCAAGTTCACCTGTAGATCTTCGGGAACCTCTACCAACTGATGATTCTGATCGGCCACATACTTCCTTAATAGCGACACATGAAACACGTCATGTACTTGCGCTGACTCCTCTGGAAGTTTCAATCTGTATGCTGTCTTGCCAATCCTCTCCACGATCTTGTACGGACCAATATACCTCGGCGCCAACTTGCCACCCTTACCAAATCTGATTACTCCTTTGGTCGGAGAAACCTTGAGAAAAACTGCATCCCCAACCTCAAATTCCAACTCCCTTCGTCGAGTGTCAGCATAACACTTCTGCTGACTCTGAGCCTCAACTAACCTCTTGCGAATCAACTCAATCTGCTCTGACGTCTGCTGCACGATCTCAGGACCATACATCTGCCTCTCGCCAACCTCATACCAACAAACAGGTGTCCTGTACCTCCGCCCGTACAAAGCCTCATACGGTGCCATCCCAATACTTGCATGGTAACTGTTGTTATAAGCAAACTCAACCAATGCCCAGTATCTCTCCCAACTACCACCAAAGTCCATAACACAAGCTCTCAACATATCTTCCAGCACTCGATTCACCCTCTCCGTCTGACCATCTGTCTGCGGATGAAATGCTGTACTGAAATCAGTCCTGGTGCCCAAAGCTGCTTGTAAACTTCTCCAAAACCTTGATGTAAACCTCGGATCTCTGTCAGACACAATCGAAACAGGAACTCCATGAAGTCTCACAATCTCTTCAATGTATAACTCAGCCAATTTCTCCATCGACCAAGTAATCTTCATGGCTAGAAAATGTGCCGACTTAGTCAATCGGTCTACAACAACCCAAATCGAGTCATTGCCCTTCGAACTCCTCGGCAAACCCGTAATAAAGTCCATGCTGATATTCTCCCACTTCCACTCCGGAATGGGTAAAGGCTGCAACAAACCTCCAGGTCTCTGATTCTCTGCCTTGATCTGCTGACAAGTCAGACACCTTGCCACAAAATCTGCTACATCTCGCTTCATGCCAGACCACCAAAAGTGGGGTTTGATATCCCTGTACATCTTCGTACCTCCTGGATGAACTGATAACAATGTGCTGTGTGCCTCCTGCAAGATACTCTCTCTCAACTCTGCATCATCTGGAACACACAACCTCTCACCCAACCAAAGAACTCCATCTTGGACACGAAATTCTGATAACTTGCCTTCTGAAACCTGCTGCAACATCTTCTGGATCTCTGCATCTGATCTCTGACCTTCCACAATCTTCTCTCTCAAGGACGGCTGCAGTCTCAACTGAGCCAAAGATGACCCTAAACCTCGCAGTACCACCTCGATACCTGCCTGATCGATCTCTGCTGCCAATTCTCTTCGAGTAGTGATCAACCTTGACAAACTACTCTTCCTGCTAAGTCCATCAGCCACTACATTCGCCTTGCCCGGATGATACTTGATCTCAGGACGAATGTCTTCCAATACCTCCAACCATCTTCTCTGACGAAGATTCAAATCCCTCTGCTGATAGATATACTTCAGGCTCTTGTGATCAGTGTACATATTGACCTTCTCACCATAAACATAATGCCTCCACAGCTTCAAGGCATAAATGATAGCTGCTAGCTCCAAATCATGCGTCGGATAATTCTTCTCATGCGGACGCAACTGCCTCGAACCATAAGCAATGACCTTGCCTTCCTGCATCAAGACACATCCCAAACCTCTGAGAGATGTATCACTGTAGATGTCATAATCTTTCCCAGCTTGCGGCAATGCCAATATAGGTGCAGTAGTCAACCTTTCCTTTAACTCAAGGAAACTCTCCTCGCACTTATCTGTCCACACAAATGCCACACTCTTCCAGGTCAAACCTGTCAATGGAACTGCAATCTGAGAATACCCCTGAATAAACCTCCTGTAGTAACCAGCTAATCCCAAGAAGCTTCTGACTTCCTTCACTGACGTCGGCCTGGGCCAATCCTTCACTGCTTCCACTTTCTGAGGATCAGTAGCCACTCCCTCCTTAGAAAGAATATGGCCAAGGAAAGCTACCTCAGACTTCCAAAATTCACACTTCGACAATTTGGCATACAAGCTGTGCTCCTGCAATGTCTGTAATACCGTTGTCAAGTGCTTAGAATGATCCTCCTCCGACTTCGAATACACCAAGATATCATCGATGAAGACCACCACGAAGGAATCAATGAATGGCCTCAACACCCGATTCATCATATCCATGAAAACTGCTGGCGCATTCGTCAACCCGAATGGCATCACCAAAAATTCATACAGCCCATGACGAGTCCTGAAAGCTGTCTTGCTCACATCTTCCTCCTTGACTCGCACCTGATGATACCCTGACCTCAGATCAATTTTCGAAAATACCGCTGCTCCTCGAAGTCTGTCGAACAAATCATCAATTCGCGGCAGTAGGTACTTGTTCTGAATAGTCACCCTATTCAACTCCCTGTAGTCAATGCACATCCTCATCGACCCATCCTTCTTCTTGACCAACAACACTGGCGCTCCCCACGGAGATGAACTCGGTCTGATAAGCCCTTTGCTCAAAAGCTCCTCAATCTGCTTCTTCACTTCATCCTGCTCTACAGGTGCCATCCTGTATGGAGCCTTGGAAATCGGCGCACTCCCCGGCTGAACATTGATGCAAAACTCCACATCTCTCTGCGGCGGTAATCCTGGAAAATCATCCAAGAACACCTGAGGAAAACTTCGAACCACCGGAATGCCCTTGACTTCATCTGCAACAGACTTCTTAGATACCATAGCAGCCACCTGCGGGGTCTTCTTCTTCCCTTGGAAAGTTACTGCAGGTCCACCTGGTGCTTTCACCAATACCTCCTTCTGCTTGCAATCGATTGTGGCATCATAAATAGCCATCCAATCGATGCCTACAATGACATCCACTCCCAAAACTTGCAGTTCGATCAAGTCGATGTCGAACATCCTTCCACCAATCTCGATATCACAGCCCTCGTAATATCGATCCGCTACCAGCTCTTCACCTGACGGCGTTGCCACCGACAAAACCCTGCCTGGAAATAGCTTAGGTTCCAAACCTAAGATCTTTGCAAAACTTGGCGATACAAATGTATGCGATGAACCAGTGTCAAACAAAACCTTTGCTCTTATTCCATTTATTAAAACAACTCCTGTTACAATAAGAATGATACTCAATCTTAAATTGTTCTGAAATAAAAGTTTTATTCATTACACTGATTCAAAAATGAAAGAAATCAAAATTCCTGCATACCCTGTATTACATCTTCCGAGTTCTTCGCATCCTCCTCGGTCAATGCAAATACTCGCCCTTGCCTCTTCGGGACTTTGCTTCCACCCGAACCGTCTTTCTTCAGTTGTGGACAATGGGGCTTTGAGTGTCCAGTCTGCCCACACTGAGAACAAACATGCTCTGCCAACTTCGGACATGCTGATCTGTAATGTCCTACTTCCTTGCAGTAGTAGCAGGTCACTCCCTGAGCTCCAGGTGCCTTCTGCACCGGTCCACTGAACTTCGCCTGCTTCGCGGGGAATCCCTTCCCACTCTGGCCTGATGCTGGCCTCTTGTTTCGGTTCCATGTATCCTGCTTCTTCTGAAACAGTTCCATATCTTCTTCAGTCATTGCGGCCCTCCTGACCAGCTTCTCGAATCTCCTGATACCCAACGGAACCATCCTTGACCTCAAGTTCGGCCTCAAGCCCTGCTCAAACTTTTTGGCCTTCTTTGCTTCATCCGTGACCAACTCTGGTGCATACCTCGAAAGTTGAGCAAATTTCGTCTCATACTCCCGAACAGTCATGCTCCCCTGCTGAAGGTTCATAAACTCAGTCGCCTTTTTCTCTTGAACATCCAGAGGAAAGAAGCGATCTCTGAACTCCTCCAGAAAAGCTTCCCATGTCAAAGGCTGATCTCCCAGAGTCCTCTTCAGCGACTCCCACCAGACACCAGCGTCTTTTTCAAGTTGCATAGAAGCCAACTTCACCTTACTGGCTGCTGGAGTCTCCGATACTTCGAAGATCGTCTCCATCTTCCGAATCCAATCATCTGCTGCTGTTGGATCAGCTTGCCCCTCAAAGACTGGTGGCCTCATCCTCTTAAAGGATTCAATCTGCTTGATGGGGTCGGCATTCACCAATCCATCCCAGCTCCATGATTGGGTGGCGGATTCTGCTGCTGCGCTTGCTGCTGCGCTACATTGAGTGCCATCAGCGTATTCAACGTCTGATATACTTTGGCAAACTCAGCTTCTAGGTCAATTCCCGTTCCTCGAGAACTACCTGATCCATCCTCATTGTTGCCACCATTTCTACCTCTGGGTGCAACCATCGTGAATACTGCAAAACGAGGGTAAAGTTAGAGCACACATACAATTCAAACTCATATCAATGCCCTATGGCGAAGTCAAACCATAATTTCAAACCAAACATCATAATTTAATTCTATGTGATACTCACACTCTGATGTCCACACCTAGGTACTCACTCTCTAGTGTCCACACCTAGGTTGGTTGTCATACTAAGTTTATTATTACATTGAAGCGGTGCTCTGATACCAATCTCTGTAGCGCCCCAAATTTCTAATATGAGAGCTTAGAAAATAAGTGGCGAAATCCCAGCAATCCACTTCAATAGAACAATAAACACCAACAACACCACTAAAATTTTTCTTCTTTATTACAACAATTATTACAAATCACAGCGGAAGTCTAATCATCTCAACTGAAATTAATCTTTCAGTTACAGCTTAATAACAACTCAAATATGTCTTTACAATTTTACACCAAACACTAATTAATCCAATTATCTCAAATTGCCCACTCAAGCATCCAACCTCCAATCTAGGCAATAACCTGCAACATGTGAGGCTAGAGTTGAACCCTAACCCCCAAACTAAAGGGGTCAGCCATAAAAATGGTGTGAGTGGTAACAAATCAAACCAATAGCATAAATGAACTTAAAACATGATATCCAACAAATAATAATCAAACACTAAAGTATGAAGTAACAATAAAAGAGTAATGGGTGATACCAAAACCAAAAGCCAAGTGTGTAAAAACAGGAAATCCGAATGCATAAAAGTGATTCAAGAAAATATCATGACTACATGCTGACAACGATGACTACTAAGAGATGAAGATAAACTATGATAATTTGCCTATGCTTGATCATTCCGGAGATTGATCCCACATCACAGGTAATTTCCCTGGATAATTCAGGAGATCATCCCACATCTAAACATAGATTCCTTATCACAATAATACCCCAAAAGTGTCGCCTCGACTCCGATAATTCCGTAGTTCAATCCCACATCTCAAGATAATTACTTGGATAATTCCGGAGAAGTACCTCACATCTCAGGTTAACTACCTGGATAATTCTGGAGATAAATCACACATCACAAGTTAATTACTTGGATAATTCAGGAGATTAAATCCTACATCAAAAGCCATACTGAGGTGCATAACTCAAGTTCCCATTCGTCATGACACTACTAATGCCTGTCCTTATTAGTTTGGGTTACTGAACAAATCTCCTAGAGTAGTGTACCCTACCGGACTAAAAATCTGAATAACTGAAAATTTGCCTCGATGGGCCTCAACAAATAACTGAACAAACACCGGTATACTAGGGTCACCTACCTCTAGAGACTCAAAAACAAATATCTGAACAAATTCCACTTAACAAGTGGCTCAACAAAATATCTCAAAATCATGTTCTTAACTGAACATCTTAAAATCAAACACTTAACTGAACATCTTAAAATCAAACACTAAACAAAATATCTCACAATCAAATACAAAGATCCTTCAGGACCAGTCGACTGCATATCAGATCAGTCGACTGTCCAGAGGACATAATCCAACATTTCTCAAAAATAAACTAAGGCATAATCAGTCGTCTGGGAAGCCATCAGTCGACTGCCCCGAGACAAATACAAATAATTCTCATCAAAATATTCTAAGTATATAAGTCGACTGAAAGGTCATAGGTCGACTGTCCTGAAAGGAATGAACAAAATCACAAACAGAGGATCAGTCGACTGACCTCAGTCTAGGTCGACTGTCCCGAACAAAACTCAAAGACTGAAAATACACAGTAGGCTCGTACCAGTCGACTGCTTCACAAGACAGTCGGCTGTCAGCTACAGGTTCCCAAAAGATAGGTCTGAACACAAAACTAAATTGGAGTTTTCTAAAGATTCACTGAACATAAAATCAATTGTATCCAGGCAAATAAACAATTCTCAATAATCACCATCAAGGATACGTTTCTCAACCAATCAAATACTCAAATCTCATATCCTCATGATCTAAACTCTTAATTCTTTGATTAGGGTTTTTCTCGACAAAACTTCTTTCATAACTTAATCAAATCTGATTTACAACCATAAGATCCAGATGTTTATCATCTGATCACAACATTATCAATTCTCAATATGTCTCCCCACAGTATGATCTCATAAATCAAACTTTTCCTCAACAAATCTTAATATTCCTCTCATCATGATCCAAATAACAATAAGGGTTATCATCATCCATATCCAAATTAAAGATCCATACCCATACATACAACGAGACTAACAAAGTAATGGCATAATGGTCACGAACAAGCATAACAAAGGTCTCACGTCATTCATCAATCACAACAAAAAAGCAAAGCAAAACAAAACAAAACAAACCACTCACATTTGATTTGAAGAAAAGATCCACAAAAGCTCCTCCTTGCTAGATCCAAGAATCCTCCTTTGTTCTTCAAAATCCAAATCACCAAAAATCTGTGAGTTCTCAATGACGGCTGGGAGAAAGGATTTCCCTTATATATGCCGGATAGAAAATTAGGGTTATATTCCCTCTTTACAAAATAATCCTTTCCAAAAGTACATCTCACATATATAATCCTTTTCTGGAAAATTAAACCAAATATCATTTAAATTAGGATCTAATAGAAAAATATATTTTTAAACCTCAACAAGTGCTGATCGGAATGTCCAGCAAATGCATTTTTGCGCTTTAAACCCTCAAAATGTCAATTTTGCAAATAAGTCCTTCTTTTCTCAAAAATTGCAAATAGTACTAATTAATTTCAGAAAAATCTGGAAAAATACTAAATAATCTTCAAATAATAAATAATGATTTTTCATAAAGAAAACTAAATTTTTCAAACTTCTGAAAAGTCATTTGCACGTGTTTTGCACGTGTACAAAAGATAAATCTTTTAGAAAATATTTATCAAATACTCAAAATCATTTAAAATTCATTTTCAAATAATTAAAATAATATTTGAAAATACGGGGTTCTACAGTCAACGAGCCTCTCCACCGCTCTCACTCGCGATCGGATGTCGGGGCAAGCACGTCTCGCGGCTCGATAGTCCCGCCAGAGTATGACGAGGATATCCTAAAATGCCTCCAAGAAATGGAGAACCGCCTCACCACTTCGGCGATGGCGGCGCGAGGCCGGCTGAAGGTCATAGGCCGACCCGACCTCCTTTCTCCGCGGCAATCCTACTAGCAGAAATACCCCAGAATTTCTGACCTCCCCAATTTGAGATCTATGACGGCGAGGGTGATCCTGCTGATTACATGGAGGGTTTCAAGACCCTCATGATGATTCGCAGCGCTTCGGATTCCCTCCTGTGTCGTGCCTTTCCTTGTAGCGCCCCGGATTTCTAATATAATATCTTGGAAAATACGTGGCACAATCCCAGCATCAACTTCAATGTAACATTAAACACAACCAATACCAATAAAATTTTCAACTTTTATTACAATAATCTTTTACATAGCACAGCGAAATTTTAAAACATCTCAATCATAGCTTTCTTTTATTTACAACACAGTCTTGTTACAGCACTGTTCTTACAAATTTACACAAACTCCATTAAATTAATTTATCACAAAACTATCTCAAGCATCCAAACCTCCAAACTCTAAGCAACAACCAGCAACACATGAGGCTAGAGATGATCCCTAACCCCCAAAACTAAAGGGGTCAGCCATAAATGGTGTGAGTGACATAAGATCAAACCAACAACATAAATAAGCATTAAGCAAGGATTCTTAAACAACATGTAGTGAACCAAAATACATAAAATATGAAGTAGCAAGAAATGTAAACAACAAGTGATACTAAACCAAGTGTCAAGTGTAGAAAACAAGAAATCACATGCATAAAACCAAGTCAAGAAAACACAAATTCTATATGAGGACTCTCTAATGCGTACTTGTCGAAGTCTATGTATCCCACTCTACATAGGTTCGGTGCAAGCCCTTAACGTCTCCATATTATAGGGTTCAATCCCCGCTATGCAACTAATCCTAACACGATGACTACTACGAGATAAAGATAAGCTGTGAGTAGTAGCCCATGCCCCGATAATTCTGGAGATGAATCCCACACCTCAGGTGTTTTACCTGGATAATTCCGGAGATCATCCCACACCGAAACATTGACACATCACCACATGAATACCACATGTGCTTCGCCTCGACTCCGATAATTCCAGAGATCAATCCCACACCGCAAGTAACTACTTGGATAATTCCGGAGATATATCTCACACCGCAGGTAATTTACCTGGACAATTTCGGAGATAGATCCCACACCCAAAGTAAGATACTTGGATAATTCCGGAGATTAAATCCCACACCGAAAGCCATACTGAGGTACTTGACCCATGTTCTCATTCATCATATCACCACTAGTGCCTGTTCTTATTATTTTTGGGTTACTTAATTACTCAATGAATCTCCTAGAGTTGGTGTACCCTACCGGATTTAACTCAAAACTGAACAACTGAAATGCCTCAACAGGCCTCAACAAAATAACTCAATGCCGGTATACTAGGGTCACATACATCCTCTAGAGACTCAAACTCAAATGTCTAAACCAACTTTCCACCATAAATAGCTCAACTGAATATCTTAAAATCATATGCTTAACAGAAGACAAAGTATAGACTAAAATATTTGAAGACTAATCATTCGGAAGAACATTCAAGTTTATGAAAACTCATCAGTACCAGTCGACTTATTACTGTAGTAAGTCGACTGTCCAGAGGAAAAAATATCCATGATTTTAAGAAAATAAGTTAAGTAATATAAGTTGACTTATAAAAGTCATAAGTCGACTTACCAGATCATAAGTTGACTTATAAAAACATAAGTTGACTTACCAGATCATAAGTTGACTTATAAAAACATAAGTCGACTTACCAGAGAGAAATTCCAGGAATCTTTAAGAAAATATTCTAAGTGTTATAGGTCGACTTGCAAAGTCATAAGTCGACTTAAAAGAGAATATAAGTCGACTTAAAAGGTCATAAGTCGACTTACCAGAGAAAAATCTACGATAACTTTGAAAAATAAATTCTAAGTGTACCAGTCGACTGAAAAGGGTCTAAGTCGACTGTCCAGAACGGATTTTCAAGAAAACTAAAGATACAGCAGCTGGGTCGTGCCAGTCGACTGATAGGTCTGCCAGTCGACTGTCGGCCTACAGTCTGCATAGTTTTGGTTGTTCATGATAATCAAAATTAGAGTTTACCAAAAGAAATCATTGTTTACTAAAATAATTTGTATTTCAATAAAAACGACCGTCTCAAAGTATTCTCAGATCAGATACATTACTCAAAACATCCAATATCTCAAAACTCAAGTTCTCATGTTCTAAATTCCTAATTCTTCCATTAGGATTTCTCAATACTGAATTTCTTTCACAACTCATAATCAAGATCTGATTTGTAAACACAAGATCCAGATGCTCACCCATTCGATCATAACCATACTCAAATCTTAAACATGCTTTCTAGCAATAAAATTTTATGAACCAAGATCTACTCAACATTCTTAGATTTCACATACATGGTACAAACAACAACCTTTGCATCGTTCTCATGCAAAATACTAAATAACATACATGCCAAACAAACAACACAACAATCGTTCACATAAGTCAAACCACAAAACAAATTTCGTATTACTCACAAAACAAAATAAAATAAAACAATCACTCACCTTAGAAACGACGAGATCCAACGATAAAGTCTCTCCTTTGCGAGATCCAAAACTTCCTCTTGGTCTTCCAAAACAAATCACAAAAATCTATATTGTGCAGCCAATTACGGCTGCAAATTTCCCTTTAAATATCCGGAATGAAGTTTAGGGTTTTACCCACTTTTGCAAAATAATCCCTTCAAAATACAACTTTATCTATATAGCTCTATTCTTGGAAATTCAATAAAATTCATTTAAATTAGGATTTAAAAGTAAAATATAATCCTAAATCTCAACCGGTACTGTTCAAAACATCCAGAAAATATATTTTACATTTTAACCCCTAAAAATGACAAATTTGCAAAAAGGTCATTCTTTTCTCAAAATTTGCAAATAGTTCCAATTAATTTCAGAAAAATCTGAAAAAATACTAAATAAATCTCAAATATTAAATAATTATTTTTCATGAAGAAAACATGACTTTCAAACTTCTCAAGAAAGTATTTGCACGTGTTTTGCACGTGTAAAAAGATAATTTTTTCTGAAAATATTTATAAATTCTCCAAAAATCATTTTAGTCATTTATAAACCATTAAAAATAATATTTTAAAAATACGGGTTATACATCACTCCCTCCTTAGAAGAGTTATGTCCTCAGAACTACTACTAATGAGTCCAAACCACATACCAACAAAGGGAACAATATCTCATAAATAGAACATAGTTCAAACAATTGCATATGATAACATAATCAAAATAGAAGAAATACAACTTAACTCAATCAATGGTACAATCATTCAAAAAATTACAATCACATAAAAGAAATACACTCATACAAAAAGCTCAGGGAAATCCTTCTGCATGCGATCCTCTGGCTCCCAAGTAGCCTCCTCGAACTGCTGATTCCTCCACAACAACTTGACCATAGGTATCACCTTACTCCTAAGAACTTTCTCCCTACGATCAACGATCTTAACAGGCTGTTCCTTGTAACTCAAGTTCACCTGTAGATCTTCAGGAATCTCTACCAACTGATGATTCTGATCTGGCACATACTTCCTCAACAATGACACATGGAATACATTATGCACCTGTGCTAACTCCTCGGGATGCTTCAATCTATATGCTGTCATGACAATCCGCTCCATGATCCTGTATGGCCCAATATACCTTGGCGCCAACTTGCCTCCCTTACCAAACCTGATCACTCCTTTGGTCGGAGAAAACTTGAGGAAAACTGCATCCCCAACCTCAAACTCCAAGTCTCTTCGTCGAGTATCAGCATAACTCTTCTGCCGACTCTGAGCCTCGACCAATCTCTTGCGAATCAGCTCAATCTGCTCCGATGTCTGCTGCACGATCTCAGGACCATACATCTGCTTCTCGCCAACCTCGTACCAACAAACTGGTATCCTGCACCTCCGCCCGTACAAAGCCTCATACGGTGCCATCCCTGATACTCGCATGGTAACTGTTGTTATAAGCAAACTCAACCAATGCCAAGTATCTCTCCCAACTACCACCGAAATCCATAACACAAGCCCTCAACATGTCTTCCAGCACTCGATTCACCCTCTCCATCTGACCATCAGTCTGTGGATGAAAAGCGGTACTGAAATCAGTTCTGGTGCCTAAAGCTGCTTGTAGGCTCTTCCAAAGCCTTGAAGTGAACATTGCATCTCTGTCGGATACAATCGACACAGGAACTCCATGAAGTCTCACAATTTTACCAATGTACAACTCAGCCAATTTCTCCATCGACCAAATAATCTTCATGGCTAGAAAGTGGGCCGACTTAGTCAAACGGTCCACAATAACCCAAATCGAGTCATTGCCCTTCGAACTCCTCGGCAAACCCGTGATGAAATCCATACTGATATTATCCCATTTCCACTCCGGAATGGACAACGGCTGCAACAAACCTCCAGGTCTCTGGTTTTCTGCTTTGATCTGCTGACAAGTCAGACACCTTGCCACGAAATCTGCCACATCCCTCTTCATACAGACCACCAAAAGTGTTGTTTGATGTCCCTGTACATCTTCGTGCCTCCCGGATGAACTGACAACAAGGTACTGTGTGCTTCCTGCAAGATACTATCTCTCAAATCTGCATTATCTGGAACACACAACCTCTCACCCAACCAAAGAATTCCATCTTGGACACGAAACTTTGATAGTCTGCCCTCTGAAACCTGTTGCAACATCTTCTGAATCTCTGAGTCTGATCCCTGACCTTCCACAATCCTCTCTCTCAAGGACGGCTGCAGCCTCAACTGAGCCAAAGATGCCCCTAAACCTTGCAGCACCACCTCGATACCTGCCTGATCGATCTCTGCTGCCAACTCACTTCGAGTAGTGATCAAACTTGATAAACTACTCTTCCTGCTAAATCCATCAGCCACCATATTTGCCTTACCCGGATGATACTTGATCTCCGGACGAATGTCTTCCAAAACTTCCAACCACCTTCTCTGCCGAAGATTTAGATCCTTCTGTTGATAAATGTACTTCAGGCTCTTGTGGTCAGTGTACATGTTAACCTTCTCACCATAAACATAATGCCTCCACTGCTTCAAGGCATAAATGATAGCCGCTAGCTCCAAATCATGCGTCGGGTAATTCTTCTCATGCAGACGTAATTGCCTCGAACCATAAGCAATAACCTTACATTCTTGCATCAAGACACAACCCAAACCTCTGAGAGACGCATCACTGAAGATATCATAATCCTTCCCAGCTTGTGGCAAAGCTAAGATAGGTGCAGTAGTCAACCTCTCCTTTAACTCAAGAAAACTCTCCTCACACTTATCAGTCCATGAAAGTGCCACATTCTTTCGGGTCAAACCTGTCAAAGGAACTGCAATCTGAGAATAACCCTGGATGAACCTCTTGTAGTAACCAGCTAAACCCAAGAAACTTCTGACTTCCTTTACAGACGTTGGCCTGGGCCAATCCTTCACTGCTTCAACTTTCTGAGGATCAGTGGCTACTCCCTCCTTAGAAAGGATATGACCAAGGAAAGCTACCTCAGACCTCCAAAACTCACACTTCGACAACTTGGCATACAAGCTATGCTCCTGTAATTTCTGTAATACCGCTGTCAAGTGCGTAGAATGATCCTCCTCCGACTTCGAATACACCAAGATATCGTCGATGAAAACCACTACGAAGGAGTCAATAAATGGCCTCAAAACCCGATTCATCATATCCATAAACACTGCTGGCGCATTCGTTAACCCGAATGGCATTACCAAAAACTCATAGAGTCCATGACGAGTCCTGAAAGCTGTCTTACTCACATCTTCCTCCTTGATTCGAACCTGATGATACCCTGATCTCAAATCAATCTTCGAAAACACAGCTACTCCTCGACGCCTGTCGAACAAATCATCAATCCGCGGAAGTGGATACTTGTTCTGAATAGTCACCCTATTCAACTCCCGATAGTCAATGCACATCCTCATTGACCCATCCTTCTTCTTGACCAACAACACTGGCACTCCCCACGGAGAAGAACTCGGCCTAATAAGCCACTTGCTCAACAGCTCCTCAATCTGCTTCTTTACTTCATCTTGCTCTACAGGTGCCATCCTGTATGGAGCCTTAGAAATCGGCGCGCTCCCTGGCTTAACATTGATGCAAAACTCCACATCTCTCTGTGGCGGTAATCCTGGAAAATTATCCAAGAACACCTTAGGAAAATCCCAGACAATTGGAATGCCCTTGACTTCACCTGAAATAACCATCTTGGATACCATTGCAGCCACCTTCGGAATCTTCTTCTTCCCTTGGAAAGTCACTGCAGGTCCACCTGGTGCTTTCACCAACACTTCCTTCTGCTTGCATTCAATTGTGGCATCATATATTGCCATCCAATCAATGCTCACGATGACATCCACTCCTAAGACTTGCAGCTCGATCAAATCAATGCCGAACAACCTCCCACCAATCTCGATATCGCAGCCCTCGTAATATCGATCCGCAATCAACTCTTCACCTGACGGCGTTGCCACCGACAAAACCCTGCCTGGAAACAACTTAGGTTCCACACCTAAGATCCTTGCAAAATTTGGCGATACAAAAGTATGCAATGAACCAGTATCAAATAAAACTTTTGCCTTTATTCCATTAATTAAAATAATTCCTGTTACAAGAAGAGTGATACTCAAACTCCAATTGTTCTCAAATAAAGATTTTACTTATTACATTGATTTAAAATAAAAATCAAAATTCTTGCATATCCTGTATTACATCTTCCGAGTTACCCGCGTCCTCCTCGGTTAATGCAAACACTCACCCTTGCCTCTGGGATTTGCTTCCACCTGAACCATCCTTCCTCAATTGTGGACAATAGGGCTTAGAATGTCCTGCCTGCCCACACTAGGAACAAATCTGCTTCGCCAACTTCGGACACGCTGACATGTAATGTCCTGCCTCCTTGCAATAATAACAAGTCACTCCCTGAGTTGCAGGTGCCTTCTGTACCGGATCACTAAACTTGGCTTGTTTTGCTGGGAATCCCTTCCCACTCTGACCTGATGCTGGCTTCTTGTTCCGGTTCCATGTATCTTGCCTCTTCTGGAACTGGTCCATGTCTTCCTCAGTCATAGCTGCTCTCCTGACCAGCTTGTCGAACCTCCTTATGCCCAACGGAATCATTCTCGACCTCAAGTTTGGCCTCAAGCCCTGCTCAAACTTCTTGGCCTTCTTCGTCTCGTCAACGACCAACTCTGGTGCATACCTCGAAAGTTGAGCAAACTTGATCTCATACTCCCGCACGGTCATGCTGCCCTGCTGAAGATTCAGGAACTCGGTCGCCTTCTTCTCCTGAACATCTAGGGGAAAGAAGCGATCCCTGAATTCCTTCAGAAAAGCTTCCCAAGTCATCGGCTGATCTCCCAAAGTCCTCTTCAACGATTCCCACCAGACACCAGCGTCCTTCTCCAGCTGCATCGTAGCCAACTTCACCTTGCTGGCTACCGGAGTCTCCGATACCTCAAAGATTGTCTCCATCCTTCTAATCCAATCATCAGCTGCGGTTGGATCAGATTGCCCCTCAAAAACTGGCGGACCTCATTCTCTTAAAGGATTCGATCTGCTTGATAGGATCGGCGTTAACCAATCCCTGTCCAGCTCCATGATTTTGCTACTGATTCTGCTGTTGATTCTGACTTTGCGCCAAAATAAATTCCATTAGCACATTCAAAGTCTGATACACCTTGGCAAATTCAGCCTCAAGATCAATTCCAGTTCTTCGAGAACTACCAGATCCATCCTCATTGTTACCACCATTCCGGGGCCTGGGTGCAACCATACTGAACACTGCAAAACGAGGAAAAGTTAGAGCACCATACACAATTCAAACTCACATCAATATCCTTTGGTAAAACTTCACTTGCATCCCAAAGGTAAGACATCATGTTCCAGTTCTATGTGATACTCACTCTTTAATGTCCACACCTAGGTACTCACACTCTAGTGTCCACACCTAGGTTATTTTTATGCCATGTTTATTATTACTATTGAAGCATGCTCTGATACAAATCTCTGTAGCGCTCCGGATTTCTAATATAATATCTTAGAAAATACGTAGCACAATCCCAGCATCAACTTCAATGTAACATTAAACACAACCAATACCAATAAAATTTTCAACTTTTATTACAATAATCTTTTACATAGCACAGCGAAATTTTAAAACATCTCAATCATAGCTTTCTTTTATTTACAACACAGTCTTGTTACAGCAATGTTCTTACAAAATTTACACAAACTCCATTAAATTAATTTATCTCAAAACTATCTCAAGCATCCAAACCTCCAAACTCTAAGCAACAACCTGCAACACATGAGGCTAGAGATGATCCCTAATCCCCAAAACAAAAGGGGTCAGCCATAAATGGTGTGAGTGACATAAGATCAAACAAACAACATAAATAATCATTAAGCAAGGATTCTTAAACAACATGTAGTGAACCAAAATACATAAAATATGAAGTAGCAAGAAATGTAAACAACAAGTGATACTAAACCAAGTGTCAAGTGTAGAAAACAGGAAACCACATGCATAAAACCAAGTCAAGAAAACACAAATTTTAAATGCGGACTCTCTAATGCGTACTTGTCGAAGTCTATGCATCCCACTCTACATAGGTTCGGTGCAAGCCCTTAACGTCTCCATATTATAGGGTTCAATCCCCGCTATGCAACTAATCCTAACACGATGACTACTACGAGATAAAGATAAGCTGTGAGTAGTAGCCCATGCCCCGATAATTCCGGAGATGAATCCCACGCCTCAGGTGTTTTACCTGGATAATTTCGGAGATCATCCCACACCGAAACATTGACACATCACCACATGAATACCACATGTACTTCGCCTCGACTCCGATAATTCCGGAGATCAATCCCACACCGCAAGTAACTACTTGGATAATTCCGGAGATATATCTCACACCGCAGGTAATTTACCTGGATAATTTCGGAGATAGATCCCACACCCAAAGTAAGATACTTGGATAATTCCGGAGATTAAATCCCACACCGAAAGCCATACTGAGGTACTTGACCCATGTTCTCGTTCATCATATCACCACTAGTGCCTGTCCTTATTATTTTTGGGTTACTTAATTACTCAACGAATCTCCTAGAGTTAGTGTACCCTACCGGACTTAACTCAAAACTGAACAACTGAAATGCCTCAACAGGCCTCAACAAAATAACTCAACGCCGGTATACTAGGGTCACACACATCCTCTAGAGACTCAAACTCAAATGTCTAAACCAACTTTCCACCATAAATAGCTCAACTAAATATCTTAAAATCATATGCTTAACAGAAGACAAAGTATAGACTAAAATATTTGAAGACTAATCATTCGGAAGAAGGTTCAAGTTTATGAAAACTCATCAGTACCAGTCGACTTATTACTGTAGTAAGTCTACTGTCCAGAGTAAGTCTACTGTCCAGAGGGAAAAATATCCATGATTTTAAGAAAATAAGTTAAGTAAAATAAGTTGACTTATAAAAGTCATAAGTCGACTTACCAGATCATAAGTTGACTTATAAGAACATAAGTCGACTTACCAGATCATAAGTTGACTTATAAAAACATAAGTCGACTTACCAAATCATAAGTTGACTTATAAAAACATAAGTTAACTTACAAGAGAGAAATTCCAGGAATATTTAAGAAAATATTCTAAGTGTTATAGGTCGACTTGCAAAGTCATAAGTCGACTTAAAAGAGAATATAAGTCGACTTAAAAGGTCATAAGTCGACTTACCAGAGAAAAATCTACGATAACTTTGAAAAATAAATTCTAAGTGTACCAGTCGACTGAAAAGGGTCTAAGTCGACTGTCCAGAACGGATTTTCAAGAAAACTAAAGATACAGCAGCTGGGTCGTGCCAGTCGACTGATAGGTCTGCCAGTCGACTGTCGGCCTACAGTCTGCATAGTTTTGGTTGTTCATGATAATCAAAATTAGAGTTTACCAAAAGAAATCATTGTTTACTAAAATAATTTGTATTTCAATAAAAACGATCGTCTCAAATTATTCTCAGATCGGATACATTAATCAAAACATCCAATATCTCAAAACTCAAGTTCTCATGTTCTAATTTCCTAATTCTTCCATTAGGATTTCTCAATACTGAATTTCTTTCACAACTCATAACCAAGATCTGATTTGTAAACACAAGATCCAGATGCTCACCCATCCGATCATAACCATACTCAAATCTTAAACATGCTTTCTAGCAATGAAATTTTATGAACCAAGATCTACTCAACATTCTTACACATACATGGTACAAACAACAACCTTTGCATCGTTCTCATACAAAATACATAATAACATACATGCCAAACAAACAACACAACAATCGTTCACATAACTCAAACCACAAAACAAATTTCGTATTACTCACAAAACAAAATAAAATAAAACAATCACTCACCTTGGAAACGACGAGATCCAACGATAAAGTCTCTCCTTTGCGAGATCCAAAACTTCCTCTTGCTCTTCCAAAACAAACCACAAAAATCTATATTGTGCAGCCAATGACGGCTGCAAATTTCCATTTAAATATCCGGAATGAAGTTTAGGGTTTTGCCCTACTTTTGCAAAATAATCCCTTCAAAATACAACTTTATATATATAGCTCTATTCTTGGAAATTCAATAAAATTCATTTAAATTAGGATTTAAAAGTAAAATATAATCCTAAATCTCAACTGGTACTATTCAAAACGTCCAGAAAATACATTTTACATTTTAACCCCTAAGAATGACAAATTTGCAAAAATGTCCTTCTTTTCTCAAAATTTGCAAATAGTTCCAATTAATTTCAAAAAAATCTAGAAAAATACTAAATAAATCCCAAATATTAAATAATGATTTTTCATGAAGAAAACTTGACTTTCAAACTTCTCAAGAAAGTATTTGCACGTGTTTTGCACGTGTAAAAAGATAAATTTTTCTGAAAATATTCATAAATTCTCCAAAAATCATTTTAGTCATTTATAAACCTTTAAAAATATGGGGTTCTTCATTCCTCACCCTCCGGGGTCCCGCTCGGGAATGGTTCTCCAAGCTCGTCCCCAGCTCGATCTACTCATTCGGCTAGTTGGAGGCCAATTTCCTGGCCTACTTCGTGACCAGCAGAAAAGCCAAGAAGACGAGCGCGTCCTTACTGGACCTCTGACAGAAGGAAAGGGAGTCACTTCGGTAGTTCATCCGGAGGTTCACCACGGAGGCGAGATCGGTCTCCTCCCTCGACGCTGGGGTTGCCTCGGCAGCGTTCCGACACAACATCCGGCACGGCCAGCTGAAGGCATCCCTGGCGAAGAAACCTCCCCTCGATTTCCCTGACCTGCTCAATCGGGTGAAAAATACATCCGGTCCGAAGAGGCCCTAAATCCTGAGGACACCAAGGAGACTCAGGGAAAGGGGAAGCGCAAGGCCGACAAGGCGGAGCCAGCCAAGAACGCCCCAAAAGACGGAACCATCATGAAGAAGGTCCCTGCGATCCCGTGCTTCGAGAGGTACACGCCACTGATGCAGAACGTGTCGGTTATCCTCTTAGCGATCGAGGACAGTGGCCTCGTCCAGATGCTGCCTCGGCCGACCAACAACAAGAAAAGAGATCAGCGGTTCTACTGCCGCTTTCACCGGGACAACGAGCACGACACCGACTACTGTCGGGCCCTAAAAGACGAAATCGAGGCCCTCATCCAATGAGGGTACCTCCAGATATTCACACGGGAAGATGCCCGGGACCAAAGAGACACGAGGAACCGGAGGCCTTCCCCTCCTCCTCGCACCCCCAAACCACGTCCCAAGCGGAACCCCGAGCCTGAAGAAACCGAGGGTCAAGCCATCCTGCATTGCATCCATGGAGGGCCCATGGGAGGAGAGTCCAGCACTTTCCGCAAGGCGTTCGTCCGAGAGGTAAATGCCGTTCAGGGTCTCCCTTCCCCCCAGGTCCAGCAGCTCCCTGTCTACTTCTCAGGGAAAGACCTGGAGGGAGTTCGGCTTCCACACTGCGATGCGCTCGCCATCAGCCTTAGCATCGCGAACTATGAGGCACGCCGGATCTTCGTGGACAACGAAAGCTCGGTGAACATCCTCTTCCTGGAAGCATTCGAGAATCTCAAACTCTCCCGGGATAAGCTGAAGCCGGCCGAATACACCCTACACGGGTTCTCCGGCATCCCGGTGCCAATAGAGGGGATCGTGACCTTAGACGTCACCACCGGTACGACCCCTCACAGGCGGACCGAGTCGGTGGACTTCATTGTAGCGCCCCGATTTCCAACACCGGGAAACCGTGACACGAGCTAAGATTTTTTCTTCAATTAGTCACAATACACAGAAAAACAGGAGAATTTAAAACTTTTTATTCAATACACAATGTGTTACAAGTCTGAACATTGTACAACTGTAATACCTTACAATAGAGTTACAACATTACCTTTACATTTCTAAGTATTACAACCTTCAACATCTTACATCAGAGTACTTCTCAACATATACATAATCAATACATATACTGCAGCGGAACTAAACATAACACTGACTCCTTGCTTTCCTTGCCTTGAGTCCTCCTGAATTTCGCCTTTGTACTTCGGCGATCCAGTACCTATGGAAGTGGGGACGTCAGTATTCACTGACGCTTAAAGGATGATCATATAGCAGCAAATCTCCCAAACAATATACAACATATACAAACATAGCAATGGTGTTGGTGTAGTTTAAGTGTACGTGAGTGCTATGACTAGACTCTAATGCGATATTTAAGTAGACTTAGAATGCTTCCTCGCATTATGAATTCTAATTATACATAACCCGTTCCTGACAGCCACACGTGGCTAATGAGGTTGCAGATGTGGTCAAGTCACACTAATGCAGTTTCGCCAGTGGTGTCTATGTTTGCCACTGCGATCCGGCTAACCGGACCTCCTTCAAATAGACGAACCCAATGTATTGGGCGTTGCAACAAAATCAAACTATAGGGTTTCGCAAGCGCAGGGTAGCACAAAGCCTACCCTGTGGCACCCTCTGGGGTATCGCAAGCACAGGACTGCACAATGCATCCTGTGGCACCCCCAGCCACGGTACTTCAGGAATTAACAGCGCGAGATACGTAACCCGTGTCCTCAACCTGTGAGATGGCACCGTACGTATCCCTTTGACGGGACGCTTCCTATTCTAATGTCAGCAAGTCTCCGGAATCAACATGCATCCCATACTACATGCGACCCCATCTCAAGCCGTTTCTCCATATATAGGGATTTGAACCCGCGTTACGCATTCTAATTGTAAACAACCTGTTCCTGACAATACTCCATGACTCTGTGAGGTTGCAGAAGGGGTCAAGTCCCCCTATGCAGTCTGCTTATGGTGTCTCCGTTTTCCACTACAACCCGGCATGCCGGACCTCACTCGATCCCAATATATCGGGCATCGTTCCAAAATCAACCCATAAGGTTTCGCAAGCGCAGGACAGCGCGAAGCCTACTCTGTGGCACCCTCTGGGGTCTAGCAAGCACAGGACTGCACCATGCATCTTGTGGCACCCCAGCCACGGTATTTCAGGAATTAACAGCACGAGATACGCAGCCCGTGCTCTCAACTTGTGAGACACCACCGTACGTATCCCTTTGACGGGAAGGTACAACCCAATATCACCGCCTAAGGCCTCCCTCAAGGGACAAGTTGGTCGTAAGGTGCCCCCTACAACTAACTCCTCTCTCTTCGGCAAGGGTCTGAGCAAAATGACCTTTATAAGTCACTACCATAATGATGTCCCTGACTCGACGATCCTAGGGACGATAATATTATAAACATAACATGCTAGACCTTAAATTAGGCTTCGCAAGACAACTCTACTAGGCTGCTCAACCTAGACTTACCAGAACCCCTCAGGATCCGGTTTGTGGCTCATCGATCCAAGACTTCGGCCGTGCGAATATACATGCAAGTCGCTACCCTATGTCTTGATGGTCGATAGCCCTTAGGGTGGTAGTCTTACCCTAAACGAGCACAACGAACTGTGTACTAGCTAACCAGCTATACACGAGTAACAACCACATACGAGCCAATTAAGCTACGTATGGAACAATAACTACCTACGAGCCAGGCGGGCCTCGTAGGAGATAACCACGTACATACCAGCCAAATAAGCCGCGTATGAGACCAACCGCTACGCACGGGCCGGTCGGGCCGCGTACGAGACAACCACCTACATACGAGCCGACTGAGCTACGTATGAGATCCACAGCTACATACGGGCCAGTCGAGCCACGTACGAGCACAACCGTGTGCAAACAACCATACAGATAATCAATCCTAGAAGCAACCAAACGTGCTTACTAACAAACTTGGTCATCTATTGTTAGAAGCAACAGAAGAATCTACTAGTAGTCTATGATCGGTATTGTACTAGGGAAGAACCGAAGGCGACAAAACGGCCTTTATCGGACTAACTATCCCTAGTGGTCTTCCCAATCCTTATTACTTCAACCTATAGCGCCTTTAGTATGGCATACAATTACGAGCATCTTCCTCTGACAATTTAATCATATAACACAACCCCTCACCATGATACTCCTAAGTATGAATACGATCAAGCTTGTGCTTGTATCGAGCTTTAGGCATAAAAATCACTACGACCTAGGTATAAAGCCCAATATAGTCAAACGAGCGTGAAAGCTTACTACTTGTCTTGACAATTCACCATAACCCAAGCATGGATAGATAACTAATGTAACATACAACATTCCAAGGCATAGTAGGTATTCTAACGTTACTCCTACAACGTTCTAAGCATATACTTGAACTTTTAGCATGGTATGGAACACAACATAACATCACTACAACTAGCCATGGGTAGTTTCTTTATTCTAAGCATGAACATCATAGTATGGGTATCCTTAACTTAACATGATTAATAATCAGCATGATACCTACTTACTTAGCATGAGTCATGATCATCTACTAACATAGCATGAACAACACTTATCTAAGCATGGGTACCACGTAAACATGAGTATTTATATAACTTAGCATGGTATACAACTTACTCACAATCTAAACTAGCATGACATACAATCTACTTGCAATTAAGCTAGCATGGCATAGATGGAACTAGCATGGTATATTACTTACCTACAATTTAACTTAGCATGGTATATCACATACCTACAATTAACTAGCATGGTATGCGACTTTGCTACTATAATCCAAGCATGAATCTTTATTAAGCATAGTAGGATATTTTTAGAGACAATCCTACAAAACTCTAAACATAATAGGATAATTATAGAAGCAGTCCTACAATATTCTAAACATGATAGGATAATTATAGAAGCAACCCCACAACATTTCAAGTATAAAAGCATGAATATTGCTTCTAAATATTTTTAGAAGTGATCCTACAACATGTGAAGCATGAATGTGGCTTCTAAATATTTTTAGAAGTGATCCTACAACATTAGTAGCATGAATATGGCTTCTAATCATTCTTAGAAAAGATCCTACAACATTAGTAGCATGAATATGGCTTCTAATCATTTTTAGAAAAGATCCTACAATATTAGTAGCATGGAAATGGCTTCTAAACATTTTTAGAAGTAATCCTACAATATTAGTAGCATGGAAATGACTTCTAAACATTTTTAGAAGTAATCCTACAATATTAGTAGCATGAAAATGGCTTCTAAACATTTTTAGAAGTAATCCTACAATATTAGTAGTATAAAAATGGCTTCTAAACATTTTTAGAAGTAATCCTACAACATTAGTAGTATAAAAATGGCTTCTAAACATTTGTAGTATGGAAATCATCCCTAGATATAATCCATCTACTATTACCACTTTAATGGAAACATACACCTACTATTGCTATTTAATAGGAGCATACATATCTACTACTACTACCACTTTATTAGAACATGTATATCTACTACTACTACTATAAGTATCAACTAGAATTTAGCATAACATCTACAACTAAATTACTACAAAAAGAAATCTTTATGAACACAAAATAAACATCTACAATCATTTACTACTATTTCTACTCTATTTTACTCAAAAGCACAACATACAACTTACTACTACTACTACTACCTTATTAATCAACATACTATTACTACTTCATTAAGTCAACATGCTACTACTACTACTACTTTATATTTTAGCATACTACTACTTAGTTACTTACTAATCTTTATTATTACTAGTGATAAAGAAAAGATCATTTTTATTTCATTTTACTCTACAACTTTGTAAATATGAAAGAAAAATATCTCTTTTTATTATTTCCACAACTAGTGATTAAAAGAGAAAGATCTTTTTAATATTTCTACAACTAGTGATTAAAAGAAAGATCTTTTTAATAGCTACAACTAGTGATCAATAAAAAGAAAAGATCTTTTTAATCTACAACTAGTGATTAGTAAAAAGAAAAGATCTTTTTATTAAAACATATGCTTTTATTATTAGTCCAATGTTTAATCAAAGTCCTACAACCCACAATGGTTGTAAAAGAATGTTCATATGCTATGTGTGTATTAAGTCCTACAACCAATAATGGTTGTATGTCCAACATTATGCAATATGTGAATCTTTTGGTCCAATAACATACAAACAACAACTACAATAATAAAGTTATGATCTTTATATGTTAGCAATCACTACTACTACTTTTTCTCTTTTACTTACTACTACATTCACACACAACACACACCCATCAAAACCCAAAGAAAACAAAACAAGAAGATGAGAAGAAGAAGTCAAACAACAAAACAACAAACAAACAAACAAACAAACAAACAAAGAGCATGAAGAAACCCCCACCTTCCTTTCTTGTAGGAAGGTCTTGCTATGCTCCTTCTCCTTCCCCTAGCTTTTTAGAAGTCTTCTAACACCCTACAAAACAAAACTCTCAAGTTAACCTAAGGTTCTCTCTTTCTTTTCCTTTCTTTCTTTCTTTCTTTTGATCCTTCTAAAATGAGAGAAGTGATGAAAGGAGGGGGTATTTATAGGTGGGAAAAAGGGGGAGAATGCAAATGTGCACACACACACATTTGCACCTAAGCCATTCCCTAAATTGTGGCCGGCCTCACCTAGGGGAGAAGGAGGTGATGTGGGGGAGGTGGTATGTGAGGGAAGGTTTGATGTGGGGGAGAAATTTTCTAGAAGAATTTCCTTAATCTCTTATGTCTTGTAACCCTAGGTTTAGTTACCAAAAATTCCTAATCAAACCCTAACCATCCTACTAGGTTATAGCAAAATAAGTGTTGTCCAAAATATACAACACATAATCCGTATAATGCACTAATCGACATACTACTCGTATGTGCGCATATATGTCCGTATACCGGAAAATCTTCGCATAATCCGCATAAAAATAATTAAATCTTGGAAATAATAATAAAATAAATTTTATTATTAGTTCGGAAGATCACGGTATCAATTTGATATAATACGGATATATACTGACCGATATCTGGATACAGATAATGTCTATGGACAAACCGGGTGAAAATCGCCAAAATATTCTAATTTTGGAATTAAAGAAAAATAATAATAAAATAATAATAAAATAATAATTTATATACGGTAATATCCGTCCGGAATATTACAATACTCCCTCCTTAGAATAGTTCTGTCCTCAGAATTACGTTAAGTTAGGAAAACAGGCAAACACTCATACCCTAATAACTTGGGGAAAGAAAGCTTATGCCGCTTTTCGGCTCCCAAGTGGCTCATCCATGAACTGGTTCTCCAAAGAACCCGACCTTTGCAATTCGGTAGCTACTCCCTCCTTAGAATAGGACGTGTCCTATGAACATCACTTCCAACTTTCAGGATTCTCTCCTGTAATTTTGACGCTTCATGTGGTGTAATTAACCGAACTGATTCCTGAGTTGCCTCCCGCACACACTTCAACTATTGGAAAAATAATTTAGACAGAAGATTATGATGAACCAAGTTTGAACAAAATGGTTGCCTAGATTTTATATATATAAATCCGACGGGTTACAAAAGGTGTTACATCATATATAACTTCTTCCGTCCAAAATAAATTTCAAAAGATGCAACCTTTAGACTTAGTTGCAGTTCCATATGCACATATTGTTACTGGCTCCTTCAGCTTGCTCTTAGTACGTGCGAATTCTCACCCTTGGTGAATAGGATCCTTTCCCTTAGCGTTCATCCTTGGAGATGATCCGTCATCATTTTTATGAAGCTGGGGACAGTTTGACCTAATATGACCAATCTCCCTACAGTTGTAACATGTACGGGTTTCCACTTGAGAGTTCTTCATCAGACATTGTTTCCTAAAATGACCTCGCTCGCCACATAAGAAACAACTTCCCAGGTTGGCGCCTCTAATTCTGCCCCCTGTTTTCTGAGTCTTCTGTTTCTGACCTTGGTTCTCAAAACCGGATGCAGGTGTAGGTCTTTTTCCTTGTCGTCGTGGACAGGCTGATTGCTCGTGCCCATCTTCCTCACAAAAATGGCATACTATAACCTTGGCGGTTTCTAGAATTTTCTCCCACTCACGTCGTAGTTGTGCTAATGTGGCGTTGAAATATTCCCGCTCCTCCGCCAAGCCTGCTAATGTAGCTATGCAAGCATCACCCAGTTGCTTAACTTGACGATCTATCCTGGCTACGTACTTCATTAGCTTCCTCATTTCTCGATATATGCTGGCCGCCGCCGCCCTGTGTTGATCCATACTTGGCCCTTGCGGTGGTGAAGGCGAGTTCATCTTGAGGTTAACTTGCAGTGAAATCTCCTTCGGTACCTCGTCCGAGATCATCGGATCATCCCTTGAAATTAGCTCATTCTCCTCCATCAATACATCCTCGGTTAGGATATCTTCGAATACCATCCTAAAATATACATACTGGAATTAGTCCGGATATAGGAAAATCATAAAACATAAGTTTAAAGGAACAACAATATGAATTACAATTGCCTACAACTAACTAAGACCCGACTCCAAAAAGGCATTCAAGTTTAATTTTCCTGCTGTGTTGGACTGTAAATTGAAGTTAGCTCTGATACCACTCTGTAGCGCCCCGATTTCCAACACCGGTAAACCATGACACGAGCCAAGATCTTTTCTTCAATTAGTCACAATACACAGAAAAACAAGAGAATTTAAAACTTTTTATTCAATACACAATGTGTTACAAGTCTGAACATTGTACAACTGTAATACCTTACAATAGAGTTACAACATTACCTTTACATTTCTAAGTATTACAACCTTCAATATCTTACATCAGAGTACTTCTCAACAAATACATAATCAATACATATACTGCAGCGGAACTAAACATAACACTGACTCCTTGCTTTCCTTGCCTTGAGTCCTCCTGAATTTCGCCTTTGTACTTCGGCGATCCAGTACCTATGGAAGTGGGGACGTCAGTATTCACTGACGCTTAAAGGCTGATCATATAGCAGCGAATCTCCCAAACAATATACAACATATACAAACATAGCAATGGTGTTGGTGTAGTTTAAGTGTACGTGAGTGCTATGACTAGACTCTAATGTGATATTTAAGTAGACTTAGAATGCTTCCTCGCATTATGAATTCTAATTATACATAACCCGTTCCTGACAATCACACGTGGCTAATGAGGTTGCAGATGTGGTCAAGTGCCACTAATGCAGTTTCGCCAGTGGTGTCTATGTTTGCCACTGCGACCCGGCTAACCGGACCTCCTTCAAATAGACGAACCCAATGTATCGGGCGTTGCAACAAAATCAAACTATAGGGTTTCGCAAGCACAGGGTAGCGCAAACCCTACCCTGTGGCACCCTCTGGGGTATCGCAAGCGCAGGACTGCACAATGCATCCTGTGGCACCCCCAGCCACGATACTTCAGGAATTAACAGCGCGAGATACGTAACCCGTGTCCTCAACCTGTGAGATGGCACCGTACGTATCCCTTTGACGGGACACTTCCTATTCTAATGTCAGCAAGTCTCCGGAATCAACATGCATCCCATACTACATGCGACCCCATCTCAAGCCGTTTCTCCATATATAGGGATTTGAACCCGCGTTACGCATTCTAATTGTACACAACCTGTTCCTGACAATACTCCATGACTCTGTGAGGTTGCAGAAGGGGTCAAGTCCCCCCTATGCAGTCTGCTTATGGTGTCTCCGTTTTCCACTACTCCCGGCATGCCGGACCTCACTCGATCCCAATATATCGGGCATCGTTCCAAAATCAACCCATAGGGTTTCGCAAGCGCAGGGCAGCGCGAAGCCTGCCCTGTGGCACCCTCTGGGGTCTAGCAAGCACAGGACTGCACCATGCATCCTGTGGCACCCCAACCACGGTATTTCAGGAATTAACAGCGCGAGATACGCAGCCCGTGCTCTCAACTTGTGAGACGCCACCGTACGTATCCCTTTGACGGCAAGGTACAACCCAATATCACCGCCTAAGGCCTCCCTCAAGAGACAAGTTGGTCGTAAGGTGCCCCCTACAACCAACTCCTCTCTCTTCGGCAAGGGTCTGAGCAAAATGACATTTATAAGTCACTACCATAATGATGTCCCTGACTCGACGATCCTAGGGACGATAATATTATAAACATAACATGCTAGGCCTTAAATTAGGCTTCGCAAGACAACTCTACTAGGCTGCTCAACCTAGACTTACCAAAACCCCTCAGGATCCGGTTTGTAGCTCATCGATCCAAGACTTCGGCCGTGCGAATATACATGCAAGTCGCTACCCTATGTCTTGATGGTCGATAGCCCTTAGGGTGGTAGTCTTACCCTAAACGAGCACAACGAACTGTGTACTAGCTAACCAGCTATACACGAGTAACAACCACATACGAGCCAATTAAGCTACGTATGGAACAATAACTACCTACGAGCCAGGCGGGCCTCGTAGGAGATAACCACGTACATACCAGCCAAATAAGCCGCGTATGAAACCAACCGCTACGCACGGGCCGGTCGGGCCGCGTACGAGACAACCACCTACATACGAGCCGACTGAGCTACGTATGAGACCCACAGCTACATACGGGCCAGTCGAGCCACGTACGAGCACAACCGTGTGCAAACAACCATACAGATAATCAATCCTAGAAGCAACCAAACGTGCTTACTAACAAACTTGGTCATCTATTGTTAGAAGCAACAGAAGAATCTACTAGTAGTCTATGATCGGTATTGTACTAGGGAAGAACCGAAGGCGACAAAACGGCCTTTATCGGACTAACTATCCCTAGTGGTCTTCCCAATCCTTATTACTTCAACCTATAGCGCCTTTAGTATGGCATACAATTACGAGCATCTTCCTATGACAATTTAATCATATAACACAACCCCTCACCATGATACTCCTAAGTATGAATACGATCAAGCTTGTGCTTGTATCGAGCTTTAGGCATAAAAACCACTACGACCTAGGCATAAAGCCCACTATAGTCAAATGAGCGTGAAAGCTTACTACTTGTCTTGACAATTCACCATAACCCAAGCATGGATAGATAACTAATGTAACATACAACATTCCAAGGCATAGTAGGTATTCTAACGTTACTCCTACAACGTTCTAAGCATATACTTGAACTTTTAGCAAGGTATGGAACACAACATAACATCACTACAACTAGCCATGGGTAGTTTCTTTATTCTAAGCATGAACATCATAGTATGGGTATCCTTAACTTAACATGATTAATAATCAGCATGATACCTACTTACTTAGCATGAGTCATGATCATCTACTAACATAGCATTAACAACACTTATCTAAGCATGGGTACCACGTAAACATGAGTATTCATATAACTTAGCATGGTATACAACTTACTCACAATCTAAACTAGCATGACATACAATCTACTTGCAATTAAGCTAGCATGGCATAGATGAAACTAGCATGGTATATTACTTACCTACAATTTAACTTAGCATGGTATATCACATACCTACAATTAACTAGCAGGGTATGCGACTTTGCTACTATAATCCAAGCATGAATCTTTATTAAGCATAGTAGGATATTTTTAGAGACAATCCTACAACATTCTAAACATAATAGGATAATTATAGAAGCAGTCCTACAATATTCTAAACATGATAGGATAATTATAGAAGCAACCCCACAACATTTCAAGTATAAAAGCATGAATATTGCTTCTAAATATTTTTAGAAGTGATCCTACAACATGTGAAGCATGAATGTGGCTTCTAAATATTTTTAGAAGTGATCCTACAACATTAGTAGCATGAATATGGCTTCTAATCATTTTTAGAAAAGATCCTATAACATTAGTAGCATGAATATGGCTTCTAATCATTTTTAGAAAAGATCCTACAACATTAGTAGCATGCATATGGCTTCTAATCATTTTTAGAAAAGATCCTACAATATTAGTAGCATGGAAATGGCTTCTAAACATTTTTAGAAGTAATCCTACAATATTAGTAGCATGGAAATGGCTAATAAACATTTTTAGAAGTAATCCTACAATATTAGTAGTATAAAAATGGCTTCTAAACAATTTTAGAAGTAATCCTACAACATTAGTAGTATAAAAATGGCTTCTAAACATTTGTAGTATGGAAATCATCCCTAGATATAATCCATCTACTATTACCACTTTAATGGAAACATACACCTACTATTGCTATTTAATAGGAGCATACATATCTACTACTACTACCACTTTATTAGAACATGTATATCTACTACTACTACTATAAGTATCAACTAGAATTTAGCATAACATCTACAACTAAATTACTACAAAAAGAAATCTTTATGAACACAAAATAAACATCTACAATCATTTACTACTATTTCTACTCTATTTTACTCAAAAGCACAACATACAACTTACTACTACTACTACTACCTTATTAATCAACATACTATTACTACTTTATTAAGTCAACATGCTACTACTACTACTACTTTATATTTTAGCATACTACTACTTAGTTACTTACTAATCTTTATTATTACTAGTGATAAAGAAAAGATCATTTTTATTTCATTTTACTCTACAACTTTGTAAATATGAAAGAAAAATATCTCTTTTTATTATTTCCACAACTAGTGATTAAAAGAGAAAGATCTTTTTAATATTTCTACAACTAGTGATTAAAAGAAAGATCTTTTTAATAGCTACAACTAGTGATCAATAAAAAGAAAAGATCTTTTTAATCTACAACTAGTGATTAGTAAAAAGAAAAGATCTTTTTATTAAAACATATGCTTTTATTATTAGTCCAATGTTTAATCAAACCAACAATGGTTATTAAAGAATGTTCATATGCTATGTGTGTATTAAGTCCTACAACCAATAATGGTTGTATGTCCAACATTATGCAATATGTGAATCTTTTGGTCCAATAACATACAAACAACAACTACAATAATAAAGTTATGATCTTTATATGTTAGCAGTCACTACTACTACTTTTTCTCTTTTACTTACTACTACATTCACACACAACACACACCCATCAAAACCCAAAGAAAACAAAACAAGAAGATGAGAAGAAGAAGTCAAACAACAAAACAACAAACAAACAAACAAACAAACAAACAAAGAGTATGAAGAAACCCCCACCTTCCTTTCTTGTAGGAAGGACTTGCTATGCTCCTTCTCCTTCCCCTATCTTTTTAGAAGTCTTCTAACACCCTACAAAACAAAACTCTCAAGTTAACCTAAGGTTCTCTCTTTCTTTTCCTTTCTTTCTTTCTTTCTTTTGATCTTTCTAAAATGAGAGAAGTGATGAAAGGAGGGGGTATTTATAGGTAGGAAAAAGGGGGAGAATGCAAATGTGCACACACACACATTTGCACCTAAGACATTCCCTAAATTGTGGCCGGCCTCACCTAGGGGAGAAGGAGGTGATGTGGGGGAGGTGGTATGTGAGGGAAGATTTGATGTGGGGGAGAAATTTTCTAGAAGAATTTCCTTAATCTCTTATGTCTTGTAACCCTAGGTTTAGTTACCAAAAATTCCTAATCAAACCCTAACCATCCTACTAGGTTATAGCAAAATAAGTGTTGTCCAAAATATACAACACATAATCCGTATAATGCACTAATCGACATACTACTCATATGTGCGCATATATGTCCGTATACCGGAAAATCTTTGCATAATCCGCATAAAAATAATTAAATCTTGGAAATAATAATAAAATAAATTTTATTATTAGTTCGGAAGATCACGGTATCAATTTGATATAATATGGATATATACTGACCGATATCTGGATACAGATAATGTCTATGGACAAACCGGGTGAAAATCGCCAAAATATTCTAATTTTGGAATTAAAGCAAAATAATAATAAAATAATAATAAAATAATAATTTATATACGGTAATATCCATCCGGGATATTACATTCATAGTTGTAAACGTCAAGGCAGCCTACAACGCCATCCTCGGCCGACCATGACCCTGCTCCCTCCAGGCTGTTCCCTCGGCCTACCACCAAAAGCTGAAATTCCCCACCATGTCAGGTTTCGGAGTCGTTCAAGGAAATCAAGAAGCAGCACGGTCGTGCTATATGACGGCGGTCAGGGGTGGTGTGTTTCTCCTGGACCCCATCGAGCTGCAGCCCGAAAGAAGCCAACCCAAGCCTGAGCCGGCTGACGAATTAAAGGAAGTCTCGTTCGAGAACGGGGACATGTCGAAGTGGTTCCGTGTGAGCTGCTCCTTCACTCCCAACCTCAATATCAACCTGGTCGACTGCATTCGCTGCAATACCTATTCTTCTGGAAGCCCTCCGATATGCCTGGGATCTCCGAAGACTTGATCATGCACAAACTCATCGTGATTCCTGGCTCGAAGCCGATCATCCAGAAGCGACATAAGTTTGCCCCGGAGAGGCAGCAAGCAGTGAAAGCAGAGGTGGAAAAACTCTTGTCTGCTCGTTTCATACATGAGGTCAGCTACCCTGAGTGGCTGGCGAATGTCGTGATGGTCAGAAAGGTGAGCGGGAGCTGCAGGATCTGCATAGACTTTACTGACCTCAACAAGGCGTGCCCCAAAGATCCGTTCCCTCTCCCCAGCATCGATGCTCTGATCGATGCAACGTCGGGTCACGAGCTCCTTTCTTTTATGGACGCCTTCTCAGGTTACAACCAGATCCGAATGTTCCCCCCTGATATAGCCAAGACATCTTTCGTCACGGACAAAGGTCTTTATTGCTACCGGGTTATGCATTTCGGGCTAAAAAATGCTGGTGCTACTTATTAAAGGCTCGTCAATCGAGTCTTCAAGGATCAAATCGGTCGCAACTTGGAGGTGTACATCGACAACATGCTCGTCAAGAGCCAGCGGGGACAAGACCACGTCGCCGACCTGGAAAAAGCCTTTTGGGTCCTTCGGACCCATAATATGCGACTCAATCCGGCAAAGTGTGCATTCGGCGTCTCCTCCAAAAAATTTCTCGGGTTCGTCGTCAGCTAGAGCGGTATCGAGGCGAACCCCGAGAAGATCCAGGCCATAATAGACATGGCCCCTCCTAGAAACATCAAAGAAGTCCAGAGGCTTACGGGAAGACTGGTGGCCATCGACAGTTTCCTCTCCAAGTCCAGAGAGAAGTCCCTCCCATTCTTCAAGGCTTTGCACGGAATCGAAGGCTTCGAGTGGGCTACTCAGTAGTAAAAGGCGTTCGCCCAATTAAAAGAGTACTTCACCAACCCTCCTCTCCTCAGCAAGCCCGAACTAGGCGAGCCACTCTGGCTTTATCTTTCGGCCTCGAAAAATATGCTCAGTGCTGTTCTCGTCCGAAAAGAAGACGGAGTCCAAAAGCCGCTATACTACGTGAGTAGGGTTCTGCTCGCCGCCGAGACCAGATACTCAAAAATAGAGAAGGTAGCATATGCCCTGGTCGTGTCCACGCGGAAGCTCCGTCCCTATTTTCAGGCGCATTCAATTCAGGTACTTACGGACCAGCCTCTGAAGGCCGTACTCTACAAACCCGAGAGCTCTGGACGATTGGTCAAATGGTCAATCGAGCTCAGTCAATACGACATCGGATATCAGCCAAGGACGGGATCAAGGAGTAGGCCCTCGCTGAGTTCATCACGGAATGCACCATCTCTGAGTAACTCGAAAGTGGTGAGTCCAACCAGACGTAGGAAGTTTACGTCGACGGCTCCTCCTGCGAAGCGGGGAGTGGTGCGGGTATCATTCTGCGAGGTCCTGATAGTTTTCTCCTTTAATATTACCTCCGCCTCAACTTTCCAGCCTCTAACAATGAGGCCGAGTATAAGGCCATGATCGCCGGGCTCACCCTGGCACATCAGGCCGGTGCAAGGCAGATCAGGGCCTTCACCGACTCTCAGCTCGTGGTCAATCAGATCACCGGAGAGTACGAGGCCCGTGATGATCAGATGATCTGGTACTTGGCCATGGTCCTTTAACGAATTTGCAATCTTAAGGATCCTCAGAGAGCAAAATGCCCAGGCCAACGCTCTGTCAAAGTTAGCCTCCTTGTCCTTCGAGGGTCTCGACCGCACCGTCTTGATCGAAGTACTCCTGAAGCCTAGTACCGACCTCCCCGAGATCCTCTGCATTGAAGACGGAGCTCATCCGGATGATTAGACCACTCCCAACAAAAAGTTTCTAATCAAAGGAGACCCAAAGACCGAGCCAAGGCAAGGTGGGTTAAGGGCCGTTCAGAGAGGTTCGCCATGATCAGCAAGACCCTCTTCAAAAGATCGTACACCACGATGGACGGAAGGCCCTACCTCCGCTGCTTAACCCACGACGAAGCAAAGTACGCTCTCAAGGAGCTCCATGAAGGAATTGGCGGGTGCCATATGGGAAGCCGATCGCTTGCGCAAAAGGCTCTGAATTACGGGTACTAATGGCCCACAATGCTACAAGACGCCCTGGCCCTGGTAAAGAAGTGTGGCCCTTGTCAAAGGTTCTCCTCGGTGAAAAGAGCTCCGCAAGCGAACCTCCGCTCCGTGGCCAGTCCTACCCCCTTCGCTATGTGGGGGATGGATCTGGTAGGCCCATTTCCGAAGGCAACGGGCCAAAGAAAGTTTCTCATATTGGCAATCGACAATTTCACAAAATGGATCGAGGCCAAGCCTCTGGCCATGATCACCGAGTATCAGACCCAACAATTTTTCTCGAAACACATCATCTGCCGATTTGGGATTCCATAAGTACTCATCACAGATAATGAGACTCAATTCGCGGGTAAGAACTTCTAAAAATTCTGCGAGGATCTCGGGATCCAGCAGCGCTTTTCTTCGGTATGCCACCTACAGTCAAACGGCTATGCCGAGAACGCGAACTGCCAAATCCTTGACGGTCTCAAGAAATGACTTGATAACTTTTCCAAGGGGTTATGGGTCGACGAGCTGCCGAGCGTTCTCTGGGTCCACCAAACGACGAAGAGAATCCCCATGGGAAAGTTGCCATTCAATCTGACATACGGCACAAAGGCCATAATTCCATTGGAGATCAGGCTCCCTTCGCCCCGGATCATGGCCTTCAACGAAGCAAGAAACTCGACACAGCTACGTGTCGACCTGGATCTCATAGACGAAGTCAGGAAGAAGTCTGCCATCAGAAAAAACACCTACCAGCAGAGGATCGAAAGGTTCTACAACAAAAAGGTGCGTCCCACCGACATCAAGCTGGGGGACCTCATCCTTCAGAAGCTGGCGGTATCTAGCCCTGACCAAAAGAGGAAACTGGCCCCAAACTGGGAAGGCCCGACAAGGTATCTGAGGTTGTATGCCCGGACACGTACCGCGTCACTGATCCGGAGGGTAAGGCTATCAAGAGGCCCTGGAACGCAGAACACCTCATCAAATTTCTAGAAGAGGAGGGTTAGCCTCGATAGTCAATGTAAATTATGAAAAATGTAATAGGCACGTCGTGCATTGTTTTGTAAAGTCCAAGTATGTTGTAATTATGCCAGCTTTCTTAAAACAAGCTTTGGCTTCATATTAGCTCTCTTAAAAAACATGTCTCGGGCTCGACGTTCGGAAGAAACCGCGAGCCACAAAAAGCTTCTCTTACAAGCTTAGGGCTCGGCATTCGGAAGAAATCGCGAGCCACAAAAAGCTTTCCTTACAAGCTTAGGGCTCGGCCTTCGGAAGAAACCGCAAGCCACAAAAAGCTTTCCTTACAAGCTTAGGGCTCGACACTCGGACGACACCTCGAGCCAGAAAAAGTCACCTTTAAGGTATGGGAGTTCAGCATCGGCCTTGAACATGGTTTGGGCTTGATCAAGCCCATCAACTTATGTGCTCGGTGATGACCGCCAGCTACACCCGTACTATCTTTCCAAGAATAGGTATGGGGGCTCAGCGTTGACCTCGAGCAAGGCCTTGGCTTTTTTCAAAGCCACGCGACCTTGACGCTCGGCAACGACCTGCAGCTACTCCCATCACTGGCTTCTCTAAGGTATGGGGGCTCGGCATCGGCCTCGAACATGGTTTGGGCTTGATCAAGCCTATTAACCTATGCGCTCGGCGATGACCACCAGCTACACCCGTACTATCTTTCCGAGAACAGGTGTGGGGGCTCGGCGTCGACCTCGAGCAAGGCCTTGGCTTTTTTCAAAAGCCACGTGACATTGACGCTCGATGACGACCTGTAGCTACACCCATCACTAGCTTCTCTAAAGTATGGGGGCTCGGCATTGGCCTCGAGCATGTTTGGACTTGATCAAGCCCATCAACCTATGCGCTCGATGATGACCACCAGCTATACCCGTACTATCTTTCTGAGAACAGGTGTGAGGGCTCGGCGTTGACCTCGAACAAGGCCTTGGCTCTTTTTAAAAGCCACGCGACCTTGACGCTCGGCGACAACCTGCAGCTACGCCCATCATTGGCTTCTCTAAGGTATGGGGGCTCGACATCGAATTCGACCATGGTTTGGGCTTGATCAAGCCCATCAACCTAAGCACTCGGCGATGACTGCTAGCTACACCCATACTATATTTCCGAGAACAAGTGTGGGGGCTCGGCGTCGACCTCGAGCAAGGTCTTGGCTTTTTTCAAAAGCCACGCGACCTTGACGCTCGGTGACGACCTGCAGCTACGCCTATCACTAGCTTCTCTAAGGTATGGGGGCTCGGCATCGGCCTCGAGCATTGTTTGGGCTTGATCAAGCCCATCAACCTATGTGCTCGGCGATGACCACCAGCTACACCCGTACTATCTTTTTAAGAACAGGCGTGGGGGCTCGGCGTCGATCTCGAGCAAGGCCTTGGCTTTTTTCAAAGCTACGCGATCTTGACACTCGGCGACAACCTGCAGCTACGCCCATCACTGGCTTCTCTAAGGCATGGGGCTCAGCATTGGCCTCGAGCATGGTTTGGACTTGATCAAGCCCATCAACCTATGCACTCGGCGATGACCCCAGCTACTCCAGTACTATCTTTCCGAGAACAGGTGTGGGGGCTTGGCGTCGACCTCGAGCAAGGCCTTGGCTTTTTTCAAAGCCACGCGACCTTGACGCTCGGAGATGACCTGAAACTACGCCCATCACTGGATTCTCTAAGGTATGTGGGCTTGGCATCGGCCTCGAGTATGGTTTAGGCTTGATCAAGCCCATCAACCTATGCGCTCGGTGATGACCCCAGCAACTCCCGTGCTATCTTTCCGAGAACAGGTGTGGGGGCTCGGCGTCGACCTCGAGCAAGGCCTTGACTTGTTTCAAAGCCACGCGACCTTGATGCTCGGAGACGACCTGCAACTACGCCCATCACCGGCTTCTCTAAGGTATGGGGGCTCGGCATCGGCCATGAGCATGGTTTGGGCTTGCTCAAGCCCATTAACCTATGCGCTCGGTGATGACCTCCGGCTATGCCCATACTATCCGTCAAGGCGTACACATAAGGGCTCGGTGTCGACTTCGAACAAGGCCTTGGCGTTTTCAAGCCATGCCTTTTACGCTCGGTGACGACCTTCAACCACGCCCGTTCCAAAAAATTTCACTAAAGATTTCGGGCGCTCGCCTTAGGCAAATGCCCCGAGTCCCAGGACCGTTGGTTGACCCACCTCTCACCCACGAACAACTCGGGGTTTACGGCTTTTATAACCAAAACCCAAAATTTTTCGAGGGCAGGCAGGGGAGCCACCGACCTAGGACTCTCACCGAGCCTCTGGACCAATTGATCGACCCACTACTCACCTGTGAGCAACTCGGGGTTTACGGCCCTCAAAGCCAAAACCCCGAATTGTTCGAAGGTGACTGGTGAGCCACCAACCCAGAACTCTCGGACCAAAGTTCTACTTATGGGCGCTCGCCTTCGGCAGGAACCCGAATCTCATAGACGGTCGACCCACCTTTCACTCGTTACAGGTCAGGGTCAACAACCCTCAAAGCCGAAACCCCGAATTGTCAGAGGGTGGCAGATGAGTCAATCTCAATTCCTGATGAAAAATGATGGGGAGATGGGGACTATATAGCCCCCGGAGCAGTGCATTTATTACATCGGGAAGTCCAAACGGCGAAAGGCGAAACGTCGCAATTAATGTTTATTGGAAGGCAAAACGTCACTCATTGGGCATTGCCTGCAAGAAACTATGGTTCGGTTTTTTGCCTTGGCGGCGACCTCTTGCAAGGCTGAGCTCAGCAACAATCTCGAGCTACACTCCTGCCCTCCTCACTCAATAAATCATCAAAGTTAAAGAAGTCGAAAGTTTTTATTACTCATAGAGCGCCAGAAACGGCTGCCCAATACAATGAAAAGCTTACAAATCACTCATTATTCGGCCTAAAACTCAAACTCAGCGCTTCCCACGGGTTCCTTTACACGCTCGGCCAGTCCGATCGGGGAAAGCACTCCGGCAACAGAGCTTTCCGCATCGGCAGGCCGGACCGCCTCCAAGAAAAAGGTCAGAGAAGGCCCTAGTACGGAATTGCTCACATCCTCGATTAGACTGGTTTCTAGCATTGCTTAAACCTACGGATCTCCAACTCTTTCTCCACAACAGCCTCACGGAGAAAAGACTCCGAAGCCAACCGCTTACTCGAGGTATCCGAGATCGACCAGTTCGTCTCAACTGCCCACCAGTCCCGGTCGGCTATGACCTTCTTCAGACGAGCGACCTCCAAGCTGAACTCTCTAGACTTGTTCATGATGTAATTCACTGTGGCCGCTCGGTCCTAAGCCTGTTTACATTGGCGAGCCAGAGCACTTTTCATGGCCCCCAGCCCGGCTCGAACCCCGGAGACCTCGGCAGAACCAAGGTCGGCGCCGAGGACCTCATGTGTCTATCAAAAAATATGGAAAAAAACAACAGGTCACAAAAGAGTCTAAAAAACACAAGTCATAGAGCATCGGCCAAAAAAATTCTTCGTTTATAAATTCAAAAATTTTCCAGTTACAAAAAGCGGTGGCCAGTCTGCGCAAGGCATTTATAAAATCAAAAGGGAGAAGCTAAACTATGCTTGAGGGAGGGTGGCACCTCTTCGTCAGCAGGGTCTCCCCCGACCTCCTCTTGGTGAGGTTCCCCCATCTCCTCGCCACCGGGTGTCGGCAGATACTCGGGCTGCCAGTTATAGTGGAGGTGGTCGACCTTCTTGTCCGGATAGATCAACTGGAAATGCTCCTTAGCCTTATCATAGGCCTCATCCTGTGCCAGGATCAGGGTATCCACCATGGTGATCTCCGCCTCCTCCATGGCCTTCTGCGCTTTCTTAGCTTTCATCCGGCCCTTCTCCCTGAAGTGATCCAGCTCTTTCTTATGATGATCGACTATCGTGGCCATCTGGGCCTCGTGGACCGCCTCCATGCTCCGAGCCTCCTTCAGCTCGTCCATCAGCTTGGTCACCTCGCGGAAATACTTCTTCGCATTCCTCCTCTCGATGAGGACCTCCTTCTCCAAGCACTTCTGAAAGTGCTACCCATGAAGCATCACCTGCCCGAGGAAGAAAGAGTTAGAAGAAATCCAAGAGTCTAAGCTCAAAGCAAAATTACGAACACTTACCGAGAGCTACGCCTAAGACCACCTCATAAAGGCTACCTCGGACGTCTGCGTCGCTAGAGCCATTTGATCTCGCTCTGTGGTGATATTCCTGACCACCTCTATGGCCACTGGACCCTCAAGCAGGGAATCCCTTGCGAGAAC
The DNA here is from genome assembly GCA_017893485.1 of Hemerocallis citrina. Taxonomy (NCBI): domain Eukaryota; kingdom Viridiplantae; phylum Streptophyta; class Magnoliopsida; order Asparagales; family Asphodelaceae; genus Hemerocallis; species Hemerocallis citrina. Next base: position 171,941,269 of record CM030364.1, on the reverse strand, counting down.
CCCCCAATCTGGGGCATGCGGCCTCAGGCCCTGCTGCCCGACCATCTGCTCAGCACTGGGCCGAGGTGGGGGGAGCCTCTGCTCTGGGACCTCGAAGGCCTTTCTGCTACCAGAGCTTCCCCCCGCTTCCCTAGATGCCCTCGGCGTGTGGTGCTGCTTCTTCGCCCTCTTCGCAGACGGCTCCACCATCTCCGAGGCCAGCCCCTTGCTAGGCCTCGCACCCTGGGCAGCCATCTTTTCCTGCTCTGCCTTCTTCTCCTTATCTGCCCTCCTCTTGGCGGCTATGGTCAACAAGGTCTATCTGTTGTCAAGCTTCTTGGCCGTCATCTCTGCAAAATGAAAGAAAAGAAGTAAATGCTAACACGAAGGCAGAAAGATAGGAAAATTCAGAACAAAAACATACTAGGATCGGCTTGGCTCAGTCCGGCTCGGGCCAGGTGCATCTCCGTCACTCGAGGCAACCCTATACTGTGCCCCCCAACGATCTTCTACACCTTCGCCCATTCTTTCGCCGTCAACTCACTGCGCTTCGAAGGTTTATGGTTTGGCTTATTGAAGTTCCAGGAGGTTGGAATCCTCCAAGGCTTCTCGCTCTGGACTATGAAGTACTTCTCCTTCCATCCTTTGATGAAGTCCGGATGGTCGTGCATCACTTTCTTGTGAGGTCACGGCGAAAGATAGAAGATTCCCTCTGCGTCGCCCAATGAGCTCATCCCTAAGATAGCGCGGAAGTACGTAAGCCTCGACTTGATCCCCTTCTCCTGACACTTCAAGATGAAGCAGACCAAGTGTTTCCACGAATTGGGTTCGTACTGCATCGAACTCAACTTTGCCCAATTCAAAATCCTCTCGATGAAAGGGTGCAATGGTAGCCTAAGCCCCGAGATGAAGGCATCCTCGGAAAAAGCGCAGTAGCCCGGTGCAAGAGCGGTGGTCGGGTGAATCCCGAGGTTCGAAATCAGGAGTTCGAACTCCTTGGGGATGAAGTAGGCCGCCCTCAGGATGTGTAGGTAATCCGCCCTCAAGATGCACTAGATGCTGTCCATCCTGATCTTCACCCGATTCTCGTCCCCCCGCACGGAGGGAAGCAGAGCGAGGTCCTTAACATCATCAGGATACATCCTGATCGACTCGGGATTTTAAAAAGTTACGGGGGCAAACTCAAACCCCGGTCCAGGGCCATATTTATCTGGCATAGGGGGGCTATCCGGACGGATCCACTTCCTTTTCCTCATACGAGGACGAGGCTTCCTCTCCAGGGACGGGGTCAATAATGGTGGTAGAGGCGGGAGATCACCCTCGCCCTCAGCTACCCCTCCTGCAGTAACTTCCTCCGCATCTCCCTGAACATCATCTCCTCCGGCACCCTGATCGAGCTCCCCTTAGTCCCCCTCGGGGTCTTCCTCCTCATCCTCATCGTCCTCAACATCCCCCTCTCCCTCGGGGTCCTCCTCTTCTTCCTCGTCCTCCTCATCCTCATCGTCCTCAACACCCCCCTCTCCCTCGGGGTCCTCCTCTTCCTCCTCATCCTCACCCTCATCCACAAGCTCCTTCCCTGGCCTACGGGATCTCAGAGGTTGTACGACAAAAACTAACTCATCCTCGCCATCCGACCCTGGATCTGACAGAACCTCCTCCTTGATTCCATAATCGCCCACGGACCAAGATGTCAAAGGTGACTCAGCTTCCTTCTCAGAATGGCCTGATGAACTTGCCTTGGAGCCAGACTGAGAGCGAGATATTACGAATCAGAAATACTAACCTGAAAATATCGCGCAAACGGAAAGATCACCGAAGAAAGGTCGTCACGGCAAACGAGAGAAAACCCCTGTTCTTGAAGATTGAAACCGTAAGTGTGGAAATGAAGGAGAGGGGGAGGGGGGGAGATTTATAACAAAAGAAGCGACTCCTCGAATTTCGCAAAAAGATCTAACCGTTGGATCTTGATCATCTAGATCCAACGGCCACTAGGATCTGAGTCATTTCGATTCTTATGCCTGTGATGTCAGCATGGGAAAAATTACCTCTTTACCCTCAGCACTTTCAGCCAATACGACGGCTCGGAATGCGTGGCCAGTCGCCCGTGAGATACCCCAGGCTTGTCTAATAAGGCGGGAGGCTCGGTGCTCGGACGGTACCGCGAGCCCCAAATTTCTCCTTTATTTAACAGGAGACTCGGCGCTCGGATGGTACCGCGAGCCCCAAATTTTTACTCTATTCAGCAGAAGGCTCGGCGCTCGGATGGTACCCTGAGCCCCAAATTTCTCCTCTATTCACCAGGATGCTCGGTGCTCAGATGGTACCACGAACCCTAACTTTCCCCTCTATTTACCAGGAGGCTCGACGCTCGGATGTTACCGCGAGCCCCAAATTTCTCCTCTATTCAGCAGAAGGCTCAGCGCTAGGATGGTACCCTGAGCCCCAAATTTCTCCTCTATTCACCAGGATGCTCGGCGCTCAGATGGTACCGTGAACCCTAACTTTCTCCTCTATTTACCAGGAGGCTTGACGCTCGGATGTTACCACGAGCCCCAAATTTCTCCTCTATTCAGCAGGAGGCTCGGTGCTCGGATGGTACCCCGAGCCCCAAATTTCTCCTCTATTCACCAGGAGGCTCGGTGCTCGGATGGTACTGCGAGCCCCAAATTTCTCCTCTATTCACCTGGAGGCTCAGCGCTCAGATGGTACTACGAGCCCCAAATCTCTCCGCTATTCACCAGGAGGCTCGGCGCTCGGATGGTACCGCGAGCCCCAAATTTCTCCCATATTTAGCATGGGGCTCGGTGTTCGAATGGCGCCACGAGCAACTAAAATCCCTTTGCTTTTCCAACAAGTGAGGGGGCTCGTTTGCCGACCCTTGATGCTCGGCAAGAAGACCCCCACTCCACTAGTCTCGATGTCCCCTTGCTTTTCAAACAAGTGAGGGGGCTCATCTGCCGACCCTTGATGCTTGGCAAGAAGACCCCCACTCCACCAGTCCCGACGTCCCCTTGCTTTTCCAACAAGTGAGGGGGTTCATCTGCCGACCCTTGATGCTCGGCAAGAAGACCCCTACACCACATACTCCTACGTCCCCTTGCTTTTCCAATAAGTGAGGGGGCTCGCCTACCGACCCCCTACTCTCTCCACCTAATGACCTCTGGGTCGACGCTCAGATGTCACCACGAGCCCCAAATTATTCCCCAACTAGCGAGGGGCTCGCCTGCCGACCCTAGACACTCGGTAAGAAGAGCTCTTACTCCACGGGTCTCGACACCCCCTTGCTTTTCCTACCAGTAAGGGGGCTCGCCAACCGACCCTCGATGCTCGGCGGACCGAGCTCCGACGCCCCGCATGACTCCAAGAGGGGATCCCCTTCATCCTACCCCACTAACCTCTTCTGGAAGATACGGATCCCATTCTTCGCCATACACACCATCCCGCTCTTCCTACAGAGGGAAAAAACCACCCCCACATGGCTGGATAACATAGCCCTCCAAGAGTGGGGGGCTCCTGATATGGGTCAGATGATGTGGCCCCTCCTGGGCCATAAGATCCCCTAAAAACCGTTCACCCCCGATCATCAGATCTGCCACATCAGCCCTAAACTGCCTGGGCTTCTGCCACTTCAGCCCCAAACCACTTGGACTTCCGTCACGTCAGGCCCTCGGCCAACCGGGTCCAGACCTGGCCCCAAATGGGTCCTGACTCGGTTGACACTGCCTATAAATACCAGACCCTCTACCCCTTCAAAAGGTAATCAATCTTTCACCTCTCAAAACCCTAGTTACTGTTACTCCTCAGCGACTGACTAGACCGTCGGAGGGCCTGCCACCAGAACAAACCCCGGTGTTCCTAAGCCGAGTGCAGGAACACGAGACTCCGGATCCGAGCTTCCAGATCCGAGCCGAGCCTCCAGATCCGAGCCGAGCACCCTGCCTCCACCTCGCTATGGCCTAAGAAATAGCCATTTTTACAGCTGTATACAAAGAATCGCAAGTAACGAGGAATGCGATCAAAACCCGAGAATGCGATCTTAAAGAACGCATCGAGGAAGATCGCATTATGGGTATCGATCTAAACACGTTACCAATGAATCAACAATATTATTTTATGTGTAGGCAAAACGAAAATCTACAAAAATGAGGTTACAACGATGGGTAAATAACATGAGCACAAAATTATGTATTTCTTTTAGTATAAGCATGCATTATTAATTTGAAATGAAGAAAAATCTTTTTTGGCAGTGAGTGGCCCCATAGCATCATGTTTGATTAAAATGAGCATTTATTAGATAGTACCTATGTAATTATTTTAAACTGTAATTGTGAATGTATCCAGTGACTACAATGTTAGATAGTACCATAGTTCAAATTACTAAATCAACTACGTTTATAATTATTTCATCAAATTAAAAGTTACAAGACAAAGGGAATACATACTAATACATGCTAAATGTAGTTACTCGTCTCCAAATTGATTCCTGATATTGCTGCTTGCTCTCAATCCGACTTCCATTGTTTTCTACACGGCGACTCTTACCATGTTCAAAGAAACCCTCAATACCAACAAAATCGAATCCACTATACAGAGAACTACCAGGAAAAATATGTCCCCATCTAGGTGGCATTCCTGGAATTACATATCATCCATGAGAGCCACCGAAAAATTTCCTTCATTACAGGAAATGCCCAAACCACCATAAGGAAGCTGGCTCATAAAAGACGATTCTGGTGATTCAGGGAAATGCCTGAGCCAGAAATGCCTCTCAAAAGGGACACCAGATGGAGCAGATCGAACATGATGATGAGATGAAGGAATGGAGGAGGAATCTTGACAAACTGAATAAGGGAATCTTGACGAATCAGAAATGGTTTTGAGGGAATCAATTCCAACTGAATTACCAAATGTGAGGCGATCTGTATCGATGAGCAGGGCATCTCATTCCCGACATAGATCAATGAACCCGAATTTAGATGACACAGGAGCATCCACAAAGTCGATTCAAATTTGGAATGTAGTGATAGAGGCAAGTCGATTCAAAGTTACTTTCCTATCTACGAAGTGTAGGTTTTGAATTTTTTACACCTATTTGTTAACTTTTAGATTGGGTAGGACATAATTAATGATTCGTTATTCTTCAAGCGGCATGATCAGTATTTATATGCTGCCATCCTGTGTACATTTATTTATCTACTACACTTTAAAAACTTCAACTCCAGTAGAACTCACTGCAAATTTACCTCCTAAATACCTATGGCTAATTTACATATACCTTTTTCCTCGAGTTCATCTTCCTCTTCATCAGAGGAGGACAACAATGTTGTTGCTAGGATTGTTCACAACCGTCTAGTAAGGATTATCAAGGCAATCCAAGCTAGCGAACAAATCAATCGTCGCTGTTACATTCGTCGCGAAAGAGAAGAAGGTTATAGACAGATGTGGAACGACTACTTTGCCGAAAATCCAGTTTACCTAGATTCAATTTTCCGTCGTCGATTCCGTATGCGCTGACAACTCTTCAACCGGATCTTGGATGCTGTTGTAGGTTACGATCAGTATTTTATTCATTCACAGGATGCTTGCAAACAAGTTGGCTTAACTCCTCATCAAAAAATTACGGCGACACTACATTGTTTGGCGTACGGAGGTGCGGCTGATGCTGTTGACGAATATATACGTATTGGCGAAACAACGGTATTAAAAACTCTGCATTGTTTTTGTTTTGCAATTGTAACTTTATTTAGTACACAATATATGAGGAAATCAACACCAGCCGATGTGGAAAGACTACTAGAAGAGAACAGCGCTCGAGGCTTTCCTGGAATGTTGGGTAGTGTAGATTGCACGCATTGGAAGTGAAAAAATTGTCCGGCGGCATGGCAGGGATAGTACACAGGACGTGTTCGAGAACTAACTATTATTCTCGAAGCAGTTGCATCTTATGATCTTTAGTTCTGGCATTCATTCTTCGGAATGTCAGGTTGTAATAATGATCTAAATGTGCTGAACCGGTCAACTTTATTTAATGAGATTCTTGATGGTCGTGCACCTCCAGCTAATTTTGTCATCAACAACCACAATTACAATATAGGATATTACCTAGCGGATGGTATATACCCACCGTTGGCAACCATCGTGAAAACTTACACCACACCAGATACCCAAAAAAAAAAAGAAAATTCACAGAATTGCAAGGGTGCAAAAAAAGATGTCGAGCGTGCTTTTGGAGTTTTACAATCACGTTTTGCAATAGTGAAGGGTCCAGCACGTATGTGGGATGTAGATAGTTTGTCATATATTATGAAAACATGTATCATCTTACACAACATGATTGTTGAGGATAAACGTGACGAAGGAGATCTTGACTATGATTATGATCAAATTCCTGACTCGACTGGGATCGAACTAAGCACAGGTGGACCAATTGATGAAGTAAGTCGAATCTTTCGCAATGTTATTCTACATGATCGGCAAAGATATCATGCACTTCGTCAAGATCTTGTGGAGCATATTTGGAATCAATTTGGAGACGAGTAACTGCACTTAGCATGTATTAGTATGTATTCCCTTTGTCTTGTAACTTTTAATTTGATGAAATAATTATAAACGTAGTTAATTTAGTAATTTGAACTATGGTACTATCTAACATTGTAGTCACTGGATACATTCACAATTACAGTTTAAAATAATTACATAGGTACTATCTAATAAATGCTCATTTTAATCAAACATGATGCTATGGGGCCACTCACTACCAAAAAAGATTCTTCTTCATTTCAAATTAATAATGCATGCTTATACTAAAAGTAAATACATATGCTAATGTTCTTTACCCATCGTTGTAACCTCATTTTCGTAGATTTTCGTTTTGCCTACACATAAAATAATATTGTTGATTCATTGGTAATGTGTTTAGATCGATACCCATAATGCGATCTTCCTCGATGCGTTCTTTAAGATCGCATTCTCGGGTTTTTATCGCATTCCTCGTTACTTGCGATTCTTTGTATACAGCTGTAAAAATGACTGTTTCTTCAGCCATATCTTTGATGCTGGATGTTATAAGCTCTTCCCCTTGCACTTCTAACAATTGCCATTTATTTTCTTTTACAAATAACTCAATACAAGACAGAGAAGAAAGTTGAATTCTGAAAATTTTAGTAGATAATTTTGATGCTAATATTCGGTTGAGAATGGGTACTATATATAGAAAAATTTAGTGAGCTGCTTAGATAAAAAAATAACCGTTGGATTGATCTTGGATAGCGAAAAAGAGCCGTTGAATGAAGTGGGGGCAAATAGGTCATTCAATAATTTTTTTTTTAAAAACAACGGACGGCACTCGAAGTGTCGTCTGACAAAAGGGGGGTGTGAGACGACACTCGATGTGCCGTCCGACCGTTGGGTTATTTTTAATTTTTTTTAATTACGAAATTTTTTTTTTTTTTGAGGGACGGCACTTCAAGTGCCGTCCGACCATTATTTTTTTTTTTGTGGGACGGCACTTCGAGCTCCATCGTTTATATATGCATAGTTCTCATTCCGTCTCTCACATATAGCAGTCTACTGTAGCGGTTTATGCATAATATTGATATTTAGCCAACGACTGCAGCGCTCTTTTTGACAAAATATCCATATTACGCATATATATCAAACGTCTACAGATGCTCTTAGCGACTTCATATATGCTTTGGTCGCTAATAGGATTAGCGACAACAAACAAAAAAATTCAAATATTTAAAAACATAGGCCGCTATTCCCATTAGCGACTTTCAAAATGTAGATGTCGCTAATGAGAATAGCGGCAACTACTGACGTGACACAAAGTAGCCCACGAGCGCTAATAGTTTCGAAACTGGTCCATAATTGCAAATATTTTTTAAAAAGTGGCCTATTACGGAAAAATTCTCTTATCATCTCACTCGATTTTTTATATAGTTATTCGGGTGACATTGGATTATCTCTAATCTCTAATATTATAATGGGAGAAGGCCTTAGTGTCATTTGTAAATCTACCAATGCGTACATTGCACGTGCATAACTAATATGAAGGAGGTGTCAGGTTCGAGTCCTCACTACGTCAGATTTTTTAATTTAATTCTTTTTAAAATATATTAAATCTGCATCACGTGTGTAAATTATTATCTATCTATATCTATCTATCTATAATATAATATCTAATGTCAAATATTATAATGGAAGAGTTGGAGTTATGAATCTACCTACTTACGTGCAACGGACGTGCAACTCCAACTCTCTCATTATAGTCTTTACATTTACTTTTAAAAATATATAATTTTATTTATTAAGACATGCATCGCACATGTAAATCAAAATTTTTACTTTAATTTTTTTTTAAAATTAATACGTGCATCGCACATGTATATTACTAATAAATGTTTAGTTAGGGACTTAGGGATCGTGTTTTCTGTATGTAATGGATCAAATAAATCACACATGTATAGTTTTTATTGTAATGTCGGAATTATAAATATTTAGTCGGAATGGTGTTTTTTTTGTCTAAAGTCGTAGAATGAATCTCAACCACATATATATGGTTGGTTTTTCTTGTGATGTTAGATTATAAATAGGGATACTTTCGGATCGGATACGGATCGAATATTGGCTATACCAACATTCGTATTCGCATTCCAAATACAAATTCGGATACGGATACGGATATGACTCGGGGAAAAAAAATCATATCTGTATCCGCAAATTTCGGATACGGATGCGAATCGGATACGGTCTACCGGATAACGGATACGAATTCGAATATTCAACATATAGTTTTTGCTATATTTTCTTTCCTTAACTAGTTCTTGGATATGTATATCATTGAATTACGGGTATCAATTTTCATATCTAATATTTCCTTAGCTACTATGATTAATCTTTTGACATAAGCTAGTTTTTATATATACCATCCGATAATTGATTGCAAACTTATATATTCTTTATCATCTATATAATGCCCAATGACATACATCTAGAGGAATTAATATGTTTAATACGACACAACTAAAAACCGAATTAAATGTATCAACCTAATTCATCTTCATATTTTTGACAGGCCTTTCTTATACTGTATTCACATACTGAAAATTGAATTTGTATGAACTATTTTTATACAAACCGCATAATGTGAAAGAACAAAAAAAAGTAAATAAAGTTGTAACCTTAGTTAAATAAAAAACATACCGAAGTGGAAATTGTCTTCTTCCCATCAGTAGCACGGATAAGACATCTATACTCAATGGTTTTGCCATTAGATTTCATTTTATTTCTCTTCACCTTGCACTTCAACGATGCTAAGAAATGAAGAAACCCAAACCACATAAATACCAAGCTCAAATACTAGAAAAGTTTAACCCGCACAATCCCTTCTTTATGGTCCTCTCATACATGTTTGTAAGCTCAATGAGGAAAGGGTCTGGTTGTAGAAGAACCTGAAAAGCAATAGAAATAATTTTAATCAGCAACAAATCTGAGATGATAGGAGCAGCAAAAGGCTGAAGACAACTGTAATTTAAATTTCCAAACTGACGGAACAAGCAACAAGATAATTAGACTAAAGCAGGGAAAGCTAAATCTAGAATATAAATGAATTAAATAACGTAGTAAATAGTTCTGTAAAGCCACACACAACAAAGTTAACAACTTGTTAAGGATTTATGTTTAAGTATAAAATTTATATTCTCGAATATCCTAGACTCCCAAGTCATATTTAGAGTTTGTTGGTTTGGAAATCGTATGCTCAAATGATAATTGTAATTTCCCCAAACTTGTTCATTCAATTATCAGCCTAACATCTGTTTTGTATGTCACAACCTTCATTTTCCTAAAAAAATATATAGAGGTTATTTCCATAATTGATTCAAAAAGTTTAGGGTTATATTTAAATCTGTATTAGAACTTGCACTTGCCTCCAAACTAAACACACCCCATATGTGGTAATCCAAATGGGATACTGGGGTTCCTATTTAGATTGTCGTGTATCAAACACCCCTGCATATAGTATTTGTAGAAATATCAAGACAATATGACAACATTAACATAATAAAAAGGTAGAGCAAGTTGAGGAATATAGTATGACTCAAATCTAACATACGATCAAAGCGTAAGAAAATTATGAAAGTACATCTCAAATCTATCAAGACTACAACACAGAGACAGAAAAATGTCTTTGAAAATAGGCATATACATGTGCAGATTTTAGAAAAGAATGGGAGAAATATAACTTAAGAGTACAAACCAGAATATTCATGAAAAATTAAGTGCTCATAACAGAGACAAAATATTAAAGTACCTCATCTACAACATACAGTTTTCATTAAAATACACTGACTTTTAATTTAAGCATATTGCTTATTGTTGAAAATTTTGCTAGAAAAACTTAATTTTCTTTTTGTTAAAGTACTCATCTTGAATGTACTTTCTTTCTGAAATATATTTTCACCAAGGCTACTTTATGACTTTATCCAATAACAATTTATGATTCAGCTCATTTTAATAACAACAGACCACAACTGAAGTGTACTCAATTAAATAATAGCACATTCAATTTCTTTCCTCATTACATCTACAAAATAGATTATATTCCTAATTTCCATAAATATGGTTTGCAAATATAGCAAAAGTAGTGAAGTAAAGCCATAAAGGTCCTTCCTGTTGTTATTAACCTAAACCATAAAATATACTTTTACAGACCCAGGCGATACAAGGGAACATATAACTTACATAAGAATCTGATGATATTGCCATAAAGTACAAACTAAAATGCCTTTTCAGAGGGCTATTCACATCAGCAGAATAGATATAGAAAATCATATTTACCATAATCACACAAACAAATAGTATTGTGTGTATTAAAAATTGTAACTTCAAAATCTTTAAAATACAAATCTACTAGTTGCTGATTTATCTAAAGTTCTTTTAGTTTTTCATTGGCTGTTGGTTATCCCTGGCGTGGAAAGTTTGATCATTCAGGCTTTTACGGATTAAAGAGTCAAAATGACATGAGACAACGGACATACCTCTTTGGCCACTGTAACTCCATCATTAACAATCTTAGGAGATCCATACTTGCTTTAAAGAACGACATTTCTGCCGTTAGGCCTTAGAATAACCCCAACAAGATCTGCAAGCTTGTTAACCCTAGTCTAAGAACAACAGAGGACAAAAAAATTAGCATCTTGAACAAATCCATCTTAAATAGTAAGTAGAGAGCATATACTGACTTGCTGTTTCTTAATAGCAGACTCATCCTTGTTGAACTCCTTAGCCATCGCCCTGATTTGAGAACTGCATTGCTTCTTAAGGTGGAAATTACACCTCCCCCCACTGAAAGAATAAGAAGAAAAAGAAGCAAGAGAAGATGTTTGGGATAACTTTTCAGCAGATGCTGAAAGCTTCTTGTCTGCTGCAAGGCAGCTTGGAGCAATTGAGATAGTGCTGAAAGTTGATGCCATGGCCTGTTTAAGAGGGTTGAGAATAAAAATAAGGGCAAAAGCCAAAGTACCCCCCAACGTTTGGTCCGAGTACAAAATGCCCATACAACGTTTGAAAAAATACAATAAACCCATTCTTCCGTTAACTTAACCATTTCCGTTAACTTATAATTATTAAATTACTTTTTTACCCTTATCCTTTCATATTCAATCTTTTTCTTCCCTTTCTTCATTCCTTTTTTCTTCCTTATTTTTTTCTTGTTCTTCCCTTTATTCCTTTTTTATTCATTCATGATTTCTTTGGCAACAAAATGGTAGATTTCAGCAAGGTGGAATATTGAGGACTGATAAAATGGCAAAGATTGTTTGTAAGTTTGAGCTGTAAGAGAGAGCATGTCCTATGGATTTGTTTAGCTATCACTAATTGTTTTGTAGCACCACCTCTTCAAAATTTTCACAATGGTGTTTATTAGATTGATCTGTTTATCCTTTTGGTGAATGGAATCTAGTCAATGTTATACTAATCCCTCATGTTGATGTAAATATATGTAAGGATTTAATTTGTCGTATTCCAAATTCTGAGAAAAGCAAATTTCAATTCCTTCTGTTCTTTAGAGATGATGTTTTCATTTTCAAAGTGCTCAGTTGTTCTTAAAGCTTGCGAGTATTGTGCATGAAGTCTTATTTTTGTTTCCCAAACTAATACGGGATCGAAGGTTTGCCGAAGCTAAGTGACAAATATTCGGAGTACTTGCCATCTAAACATAGAGCTGTAGCACAAGAACAAGCTATGTTGACAGATATTGCATTTTTATCTTTTGCAGTCTTACAACAACATCAGTCATCTGAATTCTTTCTTTTGGTGAGTAGCTTGAACACAACAAACTCAACTCAATGACATTTGACACACAGTGATGGATAGTTGCTACTTTTTGTGATGTTTCTTCTTTACTGGAAAGATCTCTTAGAAGAGTGTGATCCACAACATTCAATACTGTAGTGGGAAAATTGTTGCATACCCTCTCCCTCAAACTCGATTCTTCGTCAAACATGCCTTCAGTTGGTTGTTTTCCATCCGTCAAACATGCCATCAAATATGCCATCGTCAATCATGCCATCAATTGAGTATAGTACAAAACCCATTCAAAATTAAGGAAGAAAAAAAGAATGAAGAAAGGGAAGAAAGAGATTGAATATGAAATGGTAAGGGTAAAAAAGTAATTTAATAATTATGACTTAACGGAAAGGGTTAAATTAACGGAAGAATGGGTTTATTGTATTTTTTCAAACGTTGTATGGGTATTTTGTACTCGGGCCAAACGTTGGGGGGGTACTTTGGCTTTTGCCCTAAACCCATTCTTCCGTTAACTTAACCCTTTCCGTTAAGTCATAATTATTAAATTACTTTTTTACCCTTACCATTTCATATTCAATCTCTTTCTTCCCTTTCTTCATTCTTTTTTTCTTCCTTAATTTTGAATGGGTTTTGTACTATACTCAATTGATGGCATGATTGACGATGGCATATTTGATGGCATGTTTGACGGATGGAAAACAACCAACTGAAGGCATGTTTGACGAAGAATCGAGTTTGAGGGAGAGGGTATGCAACAATTTTCCCACTACAGTATTGAATGTTGTGGATCACACTCTTCTAAGAGATCTTTCCAGTAAAGAAGAAACATCACAAAAAGTAGCAACTATCCATCACTGTGTGTCAAATGTCATTGAGTTGAGTTTGTTGTGTTCAAGCTACTCACCAAAAGAAAGAATTCAGATGACTGATGTTGTTGTAAGACTGCAAAAGATAAAAATGCAATATCTGTCAACATAGCTTGTTCTTGTGCTACAGCTCTATGTTTAGATGGCAAGTACTCCGAATATTTGTCACTTAGCTTCGGCAAACCTTCGATCCCGTATTAGTTTGGGAAACAAAAATAAGACTTCATGCACAATACTCGCAAGCTTTAAGAACAACTGAGCACTTTGAAAATGAAAACATCATCTCTAAAGAACAGAAGGAATTGAAATTTGCTTTTCTCAGAATTTGGAATACGACAAATTAAATCCTTACATATATTTACATCAACATGAGGGATTAGTATAACATTGACTAGATTCCATTCACCAAAAGGATAAACAGATCAATCTAATAAACACCATTGTGAAAATTTTGAAGAGGTGGTGCTACAAAACAATTAGTGATAGCTAAACAAATCCATAGGACATGCTCTCTCTTACAGCTCAAACTTACAAACAATCTTTGCCATTTTATCAGTCCTCAATATTCCACCTTGCTGAAATCTACCATTTTGTTGCCAAAGAAATCATGAATGAATAAAAAAGGAATAAAGGGAAGAACAAGAAAAAAATAAGGAAGAAAAAAGGAATGAAGAAAGGGAAGAAAAAGATTGAATATGAAAGGATAAGGGTAAAAAAGTAATTTAATAATTATAAGTTAACGGAAATGGTTAAGTTAACGGAAGAATGGGTTTATTGTATTTTTTCAAACGTTGTATGGGCATTTTGTACTCGAACCAAACGTTGGGGGGTACTTTGGCTTTTGCCCTTGTATTTTTTCAAACGTTGTATGGGCATTTTGTACTCGGGCCAAACGTTGGGGGGGTACTTTGGCTTTTGCCCTAAAAATAAATTATAGCAGCAAATAATACTGAAAAAGATCACGGAGGAAAAGAACAAAAGTTACTAAATTTTGGGGTGGAGGAAGGTGGAGCTAGGGTTTCGAAGTTGGGGATTTGGGGGTGGAAGAAGAACCCAATGTTGACGGAGCTTGTGGAGGAAGGTGGAGCTGGATTTGGGGGATTATTCTCCGAACGGGATTGGGAGTAGGAATGTGAGAGAGAGAGAGAGAGAGATGGGAATCAGAAATTATCAAAAATTACACTAATGTCCTTTAATATATATATATATATATATATATATATATATATATATATATATATATATATTAAATTTGCAGATATCTGTATTCGAATCCATTTTTTTAATGGATATTGTATCCGTATCCGTATCCACATCCGAAATTTTTTAAATTTGGATATCCGAATCCGTATCTGTATCCGCCTGGATACAGATTTTTCATATCTGTATCCGTAAAAATTTTGAATTCGGATTCGGATCGGATTGGATATGTCCTTATCCAAGAGCATCCCTGATATGGGATAAATTATGCAGCATCAACCAGAGCCCTCCGATCTCCTCTGGATCCTCCCGCTGTGATCATCAAGCCAGCTGCAGCCTAATGGGCCTCAGCTAGCTCAGGCCCATAGGCAAACGGGTCCAACCCGGCCAGCCAGGGCTCCAGACCTGTTTACCCCTGCCTATAAATACTCCACCCCCTCTTCACTGAAAAAGGTAATCAATCTCTCCCCACCTGAACCCTAGCTGCCCAGTCTCTTTTCCAGTGACTGACTAGTTCGTCGGAGGGCCTGTCGCCGGGACTTCTCCCTGTGTTTTCAGGCCGTGTGCAGGTACAGAAGACCCAACCGAGCCGAGCTCCTGGATTTGAGCCGAGCACCCGTCCTCTCTTCCGAGCCCCTCACGCTCCTACTCCCGAACCGCTCCTGCTACCTGGGATCGGACCGATGCCAGTACTGCGTAGGTACTTCCACCATACAAATTGAGAGAACTCACACCTGTTGCCCCCACCCAAAAACAAACTGCATCAGGTTGGCACCGTCTATGGGAAATTTCCTCCTCATTACTATCGTCCTTTCGAGCCCAGCCAGAGTCGTCACCTGGGGTCTAAGCTCCTCCATGGCTCCCAATCCCAGGAGGGCTGTCACCTCAGTACGACATCTGGACCTCAACCATCATAGCCATGCAAATGACCAGGGTTCCAACCAACCCCGGGCTAACGGCGTAGCTCGACCTTCGATCGTGTCGGATTTGCGTCGTGTCATCTCGGACAGGCAGGCCAGCCGTACTAGGGGAGAGGCCGCTTCCAACTCGGCCTCGAACCATCGCCGACAACCTTCCCAGGCACACAATCCCCCGTAGAACCCGGGGGGACAAGCCCCCGTCACAAGGGTCGAATTCCAAAACTTTCGAAAGGAGATCCTTCAAGCCATCTGAAATGGTCCGGCTACTGAGGTCTACCACAGTTCCGCCCACCGATCAGGAACGGAAGCCGGCGAGTCCCGCGGATCGACTCGTCCCCAGCAAACGGCGGACCCCTGTCTTCCATCATTTGGAAGAAATGGAAAACCGTCTCGCGCATCTCGGCAAGGGTGGACCAATGCAGTCGCAGCCATCGTCCAACCGGACCCTCTTTCTCCCCCTAAATCCTTAAAGCTAAGATTCCTCGGAACTTCAGACCGCCTCAATTCGAGACCTATAATGGCGAGGGTGATCCTGCTGATCACATGGAGGGGTTTAAGACCCTCATGATGATTCACAGCGCTGCGGATCCCCTCCTTTGCCGCGCCTTCCCTGCTACCCTCTGGGGCCCGGCTCGGGAGTGGTTCTCCAAACTCGCCCCCGGCTTGATCTTCTCCTTCGAGCAGCTGGAGGCAGGTTTCTTTGCCCACTTCGTGACTAGTAGGAAGGTCGAGAAGACGCGCTCCACCCTTCTGGACCTCAAATAGAAGGATGGAGAATACCTCCGGGAGTTCGTTCGGAGGTTCACCTCGGAGGCGAGGTTGGTTTCCTCCCTCGATGTAGGGGTCGCTTTCGTAGCCTTTCGACATAACATCCGCCACGGCCAGATCAAGGCCTCTTTAGCGAAGAAGCCACCTGTGGACTTCCTCGACCTACTCAACAGGGTCGAGAAGTATATCCAGGCCGAGGAGACCCTCAATCCTGAAGGCGCGAAGGAAGCCATTGCTAAGGGAAAGCACAGGGTCGATGATACTGAACCCTTCAAAAGGCTCGGGAAAGAAGCAACTATTCCCAAGAGGGTCCCCCCGATCCCGCGATTTGAAAGGTATACGCCCCTGACTCAGAACGTCTCGGTGATCTTGATGGAGATCGAGGACAAGGGGGTCATTCGGTTCCCTCCCCGACCAACTAACAATGGAAAGAAGCAGGACCAGAGGTTCTACCGCTTCCACCGAGACACCGGGCACGATACAGATCACTGCCGAGCCCTCAAAGATGAGATCGAAGCTCTCATCCAACGAGGGTACTTGAGGGAGTTCACCCGGGTCAGCCCCAAAGACCGAAGAGAGCCGAGGAGCCCGAGGCGTTCGCCTCCCCCACGGACGGCCAGTCAACGACCAGATTGAGACCCAGAGCCCAAAGAAGTCGGTGGACATGCCATCCTACACTGCATCCACGGCGGATCCCGGGGGGGGGGGAATCTAAGACTTCTCGAAAAGCCTTTATCCGAGAGGTCAACTCTGTTTTAGACCACCCCTCTCCTCGGATTCAGCAGCGGGCGGTCTCCTTCTCAGGAGAAGACTTCCAAGGCATCCGGCTTGCACACTATGATGTCCTCGTCATCAACCTCATCATGGACAACTTTCAGGTTCGCCGAATCCTGGTAGACAACGACAGCTCAGTCAACATCCTTTTCATAGAAGCTGTTGAGAACCTCAAACTCCCCCGAGAAAAGCTGAAGCCGACTGGTTACACCCTACACGGATTTTCTGGCATTCCCGTGCAAATCGGGGGAATCATGACACTAGACGTAAATGCAGGAACGGCCCCCGTCCTCCGAACCAGGTCGATGGATTTTATGGTTGTCAGTCAAGGCAGCCTACAACGCCATCCTCGGCCGACCCGGGCTCTGTTCGCTCTAGGCCGTCCCCTCCGCCTACCATCTGAAACAAAAGTTCCCGACTGACATCGGGGTCGGGGTCGTTTGGGGCAACCAGGAGTCGACACGCTCTTGCTACATGATCGCGGTCGAGGGTGGTGTATTTCCCCTCGACGCCGTCGAGCTCCTACCTGAAGAAAGCCATCCCGAGTCAGAACCCACGGACGAATTGGATGAGGTCTCCTTTGAAGCAGAGGACGAGTCCATGTGGTTCCGTGTGAGCCGAACCCTTTCCCTCAAACTGATGCCGGATCTGATTGACTGCATCTGCCAAAATGTCGACCACTTCGCCTGGACACCATCCGACATGCCCGGTATTTTCGAAGACTTAATCATGCACCGGCTAAGCGTCGCCCCTGGCTCTAAACTAGTATAGCAGAAGTGCCGCAAGTTCGCCCCAAAAAGGCAGCAGGCGGTGCGAGCGGAGGTGGATAAGTTTTTATCAGCCCAGATCATTCAAGAAGTCAGCTACCCCGATTGGCTGGCTAATGTCGTGATGGTGAAGAAGGCTAGCGGAACCTGGAGGATCTGTGTTGACTTTACCTACTTCAACAAGGCGTGCCCCAAGGATCCTTTTCCCCTCCCCAGCATAGACGCTCTGATCGACGCAACGTCGGGTCACGAGCTCCTAACTTTCATGGACGCCTTCTCAGGTTATAATCAGATTTGGATGTTTCCTCCAAACATCGCTAAGACACCCTTCGTCACCGACCAAGGCCTCTACTGCTACCGGGTCATGCCCTTCGGGCTCAAGAATGTCGGGGCCACCTACTAGAGGCTCGTCAACCAAGTCTTCAAAAATCAGATCGGTCGGAACATGGAGGTATACGTCAACGATATGCTTGTCAAGAGCCGACGAGGGAAAGACCATGTCGCCGACCTCGAGGAAGCCTTCGGCGCCCTTTGGTCTCATAACATGGGGCTCAACCCTGGCAAGTGCGCCTTCGGCATCTCGTCTGGAAAATTTCTGGGGTTCGTCGTCAGCCAGTGCGACATAGAAACCAATCCGGAGAAGATCCAAGCCATCATTGATATGGCCCCGCCCCAAAATGTCAAGGAGGTTCAGCGGCTTACGGGTAGACTGGTGGCCATCGGCCACTTCCTCTCCAAATCAGGGGAGAAGTCCCTCCCATTATTGAAGGCCTTGCTGGGGATGAAGGGATTCAAATTGCATGAGCCTCAGTAACAGGCATCGACCAGTTGAAGTCCTACCTCGCCAATCTGCTACTCCTAAGCAAACCCGAACCCGGTGAACCCCTCTTCCTATACCTCTTGTCCTCGAAAAGTGCGCTCAGCACCATCCTCATTCGAGAAGAAGACGGTGTCCAAAAACCCCTGTATTATGTGAGTAAGGTTCTGCTCTCAGCCGAGACCAGGTATGCAAAGATTGAAAAGATGGCGTATGCACTGATAACAGCGGCTCGTAAGCTTCGACCCTATTTCTAGGCTCACTCTATTTAGGTCCTTACAGACCAGCCCCTGAAGACAGTCCTCCACAAACCAGAGAGCTCCGGTCGCCTGGTCAAGTGGTCGATCAAACTGAGCCAATTTGACATCAGCTACCAGCCCAGGACGGCAGTCAAGGGGCAGACACTCGCCAAATTTATCACGGGGTGCACCATTTCCGAACCAGCAGACACCCTGAAAGTTGACCCAATGTGGCAGGTTTATGTCGACAGCTCGTCTTGCGAAGGAGGGAGTGGAGCAGGTGTCATCTTAAAGGGCCCCGATAATTTCGTCCTCCAATATTCTCTTCGGCTAAATTTTCCAGCCTTAAACAACGAAGCGGAGTACGAAGCTATGATCGCAGGGCTCACCCTCACACACAAGGCTGGATCCAGACACATCAAGGCCTTCAACGACTCCCAGCTCGTGGTCAATCAGATCCTCAGAGAGTATGAAACTCGCGACACTCGGATGGTACAATACTTGGCAGTAGTCCGAAATCTCTTGTCATCTTTCGATTCCCACTAGGTGGAGTGAATCCCTCGGGAACAGAATGCCCAGGCAGATTCATTGTCAAAGCTCCCATCATCATCTTTCGAGGGGCTCGACCGCACCGTTCTCATCAAGGTCCTCCTCAAGCCCAGCATCGACCTCCCTGAAGCTTCCTGCCTCAACGCCGATCTCCAACCTGACAACTGGACGATGCCCCTCCTAAGGTTCATTTCGGAAGGCGAACTCTCTCAAGACCGATTCGAGGCAAGAAGGATCAGATTCTGATTCGAGAGATTCACTATGATCAGCAGAATGCTCTTCAAGCGCTCGTACATGGTGGTTGACAGCAGACCATACCTCTGCTGTCTGGCACCTGACGAAGCAAAGTAAGCCCTAAAGGAATTGCACGAGGGGATCGGCGGATGCCACATGGGGAGCAGATCGCTCGCCCGAAAGTCCTTGAATCATGGATACTACTGGCCGCCCATGTTGCAAGATACGCAAGTCCTCGTCAAAAGGTGCAACCCTTGTCAAAGGTTTTCTAAGATAATGAGACTCCTGCAGGCCAACCTCCGATCCATGGCCAGTCTGACCCCCTTCTCCATGTGGGGGATGGACCTCGTCGGCCCCTGCCCTCAAGCCACGGGTCAAAGGAAGTTCTCGGTGGTGGCCATCGACTACTTCACCAAGTGGATCGAGGCCGAACCACTGGTCTCGATAACCGAGCACCAAACTCAGTAATTCTTCTGGAAGCACATCATCTGTCGGTTCGGGATCCTTTAGGTGCTCATCACCGACAACGGGACCCAGTTCGTCGGCCAGAATTTTCGAAAGTGCCAAGCTGGAAAATGCCAACCACCAAATCCTTGATGGCCTCAAAAAGCGATTGGTCAATTCTCCCAAGGGACTTTGGGTCGACGAACTTCTGAGCGTACTCTGGGCCCACCGGATGATGAAGAGGATACCCACAGGTGAGTCACCCTTCAACCTAACCTATGGTATCGAAGCAGTTATCCCCTTGGAGATCGGCCTACCTTTGCCCAGGATAATGGCCTTCAATGAAGAAGGCAACTCGGCAGGTCTCAGGTCCAACTTGGACCTAGTCGACGAAGTCAGGAAAAAATATGCCATCAGGAGGAGCATCTACCAACAGTGGGTTGAGAAATTCTATAACCAGAAGGTCCAACCCACGAACATCTAGAAGAGTGACCTCGTCCTCAGGAAACTAGCTGTCTCAGACCCCAGCAAGAAGAAGAAATTGGCCCCTAATTGGGAGGGACCTTATAGGGTCGCCGAAGTAGTGCGCCCCGGTACCTACCGACTCACCGAGATGGGAAGCACCCCTATTAAGAGGCCCTGGAATGTGGAGCACCTCATCAAGTACCTCGAGAGAGAGTATTGAAGTGACTATGTAACCGAACATTTGTAATCAGCTTTTGTATAAGAATATTTGTTCTTTTTCCAAAATTTGTTAGCTCAGATTCTGTGTAAACCCCTTATGTAACCGCGCCAAGCCTCGACGCCGTATGGCGAACTCGAGCACAAGGGTAGCTTTCTCAAGCTAAGGCAATGGAGCTCAGCGCTCTTCGTCGACCCCCAAGCCTCGATGCCGTATGGCAAACTCGAGCACAAGGGTAGCTTTCTCAAGCTAAGGCAATGGAGCTCAACACTCTCCGCCGACCCCCAAGCCTCGATGCTGTATGGCAAACTCGAGCACAAGGGTAGCTTTCTCAAGCTAAGGCAATGGAGCTCAGCGCTCTCCATCGAACCCCAAGCCTTAACGCCGTATCGCGAACTCGAGCACAAGAGTAGCTTTCTAAAGCTAATGCAATGGAACTCAGTGCTCTCCGCCGACCCCCAAGCCTCAACGCCGTATGGGGAACTCAAGCACAAGGGTAGCTTTCTCAAGCTAAGGCATTGGAGCTCAGCGCTCTCCGCCGACCCCCAAGTCTCGACGTCGTATAGCGAACTCGAGCACAATGGTGGCTTTCTCAAGCCATGGGGGTTCGGCGCTCTCCGCCGATCCCCGAACCTCGACCTCCGGTTAGGACTTCAGCTAACCCCCCTACTCAAAAAAAAAAATTATTAAAGATTTAGGGCGCTCGCCCTCAGGAAAATGCCCCGGGTCCCGGATCTTTGATCGGCCCACCTCTCACCCGTGAACAACTCGGGGTTAACGACCCTTAGAGCCGAAACCTCGAATTGTTCGAGGGCGGCAGGGGAGCCACCGATCCTGGACCCTCGCCCAAAAGACCCCCCGAGCTCCCAGACCTCAGTCAGCACACCTCCTACACTCTAGAAGTTTTGGGCAGATCCCCGAGGTCTAGGACCCTGATCTACCAAAAATGGTAGATTATGGAAGGGGAGCCACCTATCCGGGACTTGCAGCCAAAAAATTCTGTGGTAGGGCGCCCGCCGTCGGCAAGCACCCAAGGTTCTCCCCTCGGGGTTGGCCAACCTTTCACCCACTGGAAAACCGGGGTAAGCGGCCCTCAGAGCCGAAACCCCAAATTTTCAGCAGGTGGCAGGTGAGCCACCGTTGAGGAGAACCCACGGTATTGAGAGTTTTTCTCTGAGGAATTTCTGATGGGGGCGTGGGGGTTATATAGCCCCCCTGAGCAGCCCATTAATGACATCGGAAGGTGAAACAGTAGAAGTCAAAGCGTCCCGCATTAAATGACGTGGGAAGGCAAAACGTCGCCCCATTAATAACGTTGGAAGGCGAAATGTTGCCACATACTGAAGAACCCTCGGGACTCCTCTCCCTCGCCGTCCCCATGCTCGGAGGCGACCACCACCTCCGCCAGAAAGGCCAATCCTCGGAGTCAGCCGAATCCATTACATTCTCCTAACCTTCTGCTCGACCCCGATGCCAAACAGATGCCCTAAATCCTAATCTTCAACGCGTTCTCAACAAGTTAAGGAGGGTCGGAAAGTTTATTCTGTATTATAACACCCCATGGGGGCACAATACAGAAAATTTTATTCTTTATTAAAATGAAAGCCTCATCCTAAACTATCCTCAGCTCCCCTCCGGGCTCGAATGGGTCAACTCGAACCCCGCCGAGCAACTCTGTTTCGCAGCATGCCTTGCCGAGCCCCTGGGGATCGGCCACAGAGGACACACTGGCCACGAAATTCTGAGCATCGTCCGGCCTCACATACTCCCAACCGCAGAATTGGGGACGTTCTCGCCTCGAGGAAGCCCCGATTGCCGATGGGACCGACCTCCCCAACATCGTTTTGTAATGCTGAATCTCGATCTCCTTCTTCACAATGACTTTGCAGAGGAACGACTCCGATATAGGCTTCTGCACTGAAGCACTCGACATGGAAAATCCGAGGCTCGCACCCCCGAGGTCTCGATCGGCTATCGCCTTCTTCAACTAAGCCGACTTCCAGCTCAGTTCATTTGACTTATTCCGGAAATAGTGGAAAGCGGCGTCATGATCGCGAGCTTCCTTCCGATACCGATCGAAAGTGGACTCCAATACCTTGACCTTACTCCGAAGCCGCATCACCTCGGCCCTCCGAGGATCAACCTCGGCAAGAATAGAAAACATCTAATGGAAGCAAAATAAATCAAAAAATTACACAAGTATAGAAGGTTCGGACAAACTCCGACAGCCAACCCAAAAGCAAGACAAAAGTGAAGAATAAAACAGTTGGCCCACCAAAAATTCTTTGTTATAAATTCTCAATACTTGTACAAAATATTGCGGTGGCCAGTCTGCGGTCGGCAAAATACATTCAAAAAGACAAAAAAGAAAAGAAAAACAACTATGACTACGAGCCCACCTCTCCCTCGGCTCCGGTGACAGCTATGGGGTCGACCACCGGATCAGAACTCGCTCCTTCGACCCCGCCATCCCCTTTGCCCTGCACGTCGCCCCTGGGGGTCTTCGGCGGACCCTCGATGTCCATGTCGTAGTCGAAGTACGACAGGTCCAAGGTCAGGTAGAAGTGCCTCATATTGCCCATCGCCTTGGCGTACACTTCATTCTGCACCTCGATAACCATATCCTGGGCCTTCAAGGTCAGCGCTCCCTTCTCGGCCTCGAACGCCTTCTTCATCGCCGCCTCCCTCTTCACCCCATCGTCGGCCATCGAGGCTAGGTTGGCCTTCAGAGCCTGCTCCCTTTTCATGGAAGCCTCCAGGAAGATCTTTAGATCCACCATCTCGTGCTTGTAGAGGTTGGTCTGGCTCCGCTCGTACTTTATCTCCATCTCGTGCAGTCGCCTCACCTGGTTCCCGGACATACAAGCCTACAGCCGAGGTTAAAGCACATGAGTGAAAATAAAGTTATGAGAAACCAATACAAGAAAAATAAAATCGAAGGCCTCAGAAATTACCTGCACGCTGGACTGAGCCCACCTCATGTAGGCCGACTCGGAGGTATCGCCCCCATACTCTGCCGATCCCGGGGCGTGGCCATCTTGTCCACGAACTCCACGGAGACGAGACCCTCGGTTAGGGTGTCCCCTGGCAGATGGCCCAGTTCGGGGCCCAAGGCCGCAGTCCCTCCTCCCCGACCATGGCCTCGGCATTGGCACGAAGAGGAGGAAGGCGACCCTGCGAGACCTCATACGCCTTCGAAGCCCCCTTGCTCGGCGAGATCTCCCTCGAGATCTCCCTCGACTGACTCATCTTCTGCTTCTTTGACTTCAGCTCGGACAGAGCCTCGAAGGCTGTTCGGGATGAAGCTGCCACTTGCTTCCCCTTTTCGAACTGCTCCGACTTCTCCTTCTTCATCACAATCCTCCTCGCCTTGATCGCCTCGAGGTCCATATCTGCAAAAAAGCCCATTAACAAATGATGAGCACAAAAGAGAAGTACGGAAAGAAAAATGCGAAAAACATATGGGGCGGGGCGGGGCTCAGTCCGGCTCGGATCATGTGACTCTCCATCACTTTTGGCCAACTTATACTGTGGCTCTTCTGGAGGCGCTCAACGAAAGCCCATTCCTCGGCCAAGAGATCGCCCTTCTTTGGCCCCTTGAAATTCGGCTTATAAAAATTCCATCTCGTCAGAATATCCCACTACTCCTCGTTCTGGACGACAAAATATTTTCTTTTCCACTCCTTTATTGAGGTTAGGGTGTCCGTGCACAACCTTGCACCCGGTCCAAGGCGATACGTAGTAGATCCCTTCGAATTCCCCGGACGAACTGACCCCCAACATGGCTCGGAAGATACTCAATCTCAGCGGTACCTTCCTCTCCGTACACAGCAATATGAAGCTTACTGTCTGCTTCCAGGAGTTCGGCCCAAACTGCATCGGACACATCGAGGACCAGTTGAGAACCTCCCAGATGAAAGAGTGGATGGGGAGCCTCAGCCCCGAGGAGAATGCATCGGCGGGGAAGATGTAGTACCACGGAGCCAAAAGATCGGTCGGCCGAAGACCAGCGCTCGGGACCATCAGCTCGTACTCCTTCCCAATGAAGTAACTCGCGCGGATGACCGAGAGGTCCTCCCCCTTTAAGACCGAGGGAGTACTGTCCATCTTAATCTTCACCCAGCTCGGCGACGATGGCTGCACCCCGTAGAGAGCCTTATCCCCGACGTCATCTGGGTAGTTATTGATCTACCGAGGCTGTGGCAAAAACGGGATCCCTAAATTCCGAGGTGCAATTGTCCTATCAAGGCTACTTGGTAGGGACACCTTCACCCTCTTCTTCCGAACCTTACGGGCCTTCTCGGGCGACGGGGTTGCCAAAGGCTCGACGGCGGAGGCCCTCAGGGGGGAGTTCATCCCTTTGACCTGACCACCCTCGGTCTCAACCTCCTCCGCAGGCGGTCCCCCCTCATCCTTCCCTTCCTCTTCGTCCTCCCCTCCTTCACCCTCCTCTTTGTCCTCGTCCTCGGTACCCTCCTCATTCGAACTACTACTCTCCACCACAAATGGTTTGCGATCCTGAAGAGGCTCCACGACTAACACCTCGTACGTCGTGTCCCATGAAGTCGAAGCTTCTGGGGCATCCGAAGAGGTGGTAGAATCTGATAGCCCTGTAGCGCCTCGATTTCCAATACTGGAAAAACCGAGACACGAGCCAAGACCTTTTCTTCAATTAGTCACAATACACAGGAAAAACAGGAGAATTTAAAACTTTTTATTCAACACCCAATGTATTACAAGTCTGAATATTATACAACTGCAATACCTTACAATAGAGTTACAATATTACCTTTACATTTCCAAGTATTACAACCTTCAACATCTTACATCAGAGTACAAGGAATGAAGAACAACACTTGGTAACTCTCACTTGAGATAACAACACACATATTACAGCGGAACTAAATAAGACATTGACTCCTTCCTTTCCTCGCCTTGAGTCCTCCTGAATCTTGCCCTTGTACTTCGGCGATCAGTACCTATGGAAGTGGGGACATCAGTATTCACTGACGCTTAAAGGCTGATATCAAAGCAACGAATCTCCCAAACAACTTACAAAACATGGCAATGGTGTTGGTGTAGTTTAAGTGTTCGTGAGTGCTATGACTAGACTCTAATGTGATATTTAAATAAAACTAGGATGCTTCCTATTCTAATGTCAGCGAGTCTCCGAAGCAACATGCAGCCCATACTACATGCGACCCCATCTCAAGCCGTTTCTCCATATATAGGGATTTGAACCCGCGTTATGAATTCTAATTGTACACAACCTGTTCCTGACACCTACACGTGACTGATGAGGTTGCAGGCGTGGTTATGTCCCACTAATGCAGTCCGCCAGTGGTGTCTATGTTCGCCACTGCTACCCGGCTAACTAGACCTCACTAAAAAATAGACAAACCCAATGTATTGGGCGTCATTCCAAAATCCAAATCATAGGGTCTCACAAACGCAGGGTAGCGCGAAGCCTACCATGTGGCACCCTCTGGGGTCTCGCAAGTGCAGGGTAGCGCGAAGCCTACCCTGTGGCACCCTCAGCCACGACACTTCAGGAATTAACAGCGCGAGATACGCAACCCGTGTCCTCAACTTGTGAGACAACACCATACGTATCCCTTTGACGGGAAGGTACAACCCACTATCACCACCTAAGGCCTGCCTCAAGGGACAAGTTGGTCGTAGGGCGCCCCCTACAACCAACTCCTCTCTTTTCAGCAAGGGTCTGAGCAAAATGATCTTTATAAATCACTACCTTAATGATGTCCCTGACTCGACAATCCTAGGGACGATAATATTATAAACATATCATGTTAGGCCTTAAATTAGGCTTCGCAAGACAACTCTACTAGGCTGCTCAACCTAGACTCACCAGAATCCTTCGGGATCCGGTTCCTGGCCCATCGATCCAAGACCTCGGCCGTGCGAATATACATGCATGCCGCTACCCTAAACTTGGATTCCGTCTATACTCCGGTCCTCGATCAACCTACCCTGGTTAAGATTCGACGGCACACAAGGAGTGACTCCTCCACAGTTCCTTAGGGTATGAAAACATATGTCTTGATGGTCGATAACCCTTAGGGTGGTAATATCACCCTAGACGAGCACAACGAACAGTGTGCTAGCTAACAAGCTATATATGAGTAACAACCACATACGAGCTACTAAAGCTACGTATGAAACAATAGCTACCTACGAGCCAGGCGGGCCTCGTAGGAGATAACCACGTACATACCAGCCAAATAAGCCACGTATGAGACCAACAACTACGCACGGGCCGGTCGAGCCGCGTACGAGACAACAACCTACATACGAGCCAATTAAACTACGTATGAGACCCACAGCTACATACGGGCCAGTCGAGCCATGTATGAACACAACCATATGCAAACAACCATACAGGTAATCAATCCTAGAAGCAACCAAAAGTGCTTATTAGCAAACTCAATCTTCTATTATTAGAAGCAATAGAAGAATCTACTAATAGTCTATGATCGGTATTCTACCAAAGAAAAACCGAAGGCGACATAACAACCATTATCAACTGACTACTACTAGTGGTCTTCCCAATCCGTATTACTTCAACCTATAGTGCCTTAAGCATGGCATACAATTGCAAGCATCTTCCTACGACAATCTAATTATATAACATAACCGCTCACCACAATAGTCCTAAGTACGAATATGATTAAACATGTACTTATATCAAGCTTAAGCATGAAAATCACTATGATCTAGACATGAAGTCCACTACGGTCAAGCATAGGTTATAACTTGAGCATGAATGCTTACTACTTATCATGATTAATCACCACAACCCAAACATGGATATATAACTAGTATGAACATACAACATTTCAAGGCATGGTAGGTATTCTAACATAAATCCTACAACATTCTAAGCATGTATTTAAACTTTAGCATGGTATACCTCATTCCTAGACATGGTGTGCTACTTTCACATTAACATATAGCATGGTGTACATTTTAGTAATATTCTAGTCATGTATACTAGTTAAGTATCAACCTACAACATAGCATGAGTTTCTACAACAATTCTAGCATGGATAGAACATAACATAAAAATCACTACAACTAACCATGGATAGTTCCCTTAATTTAAGCATGAGTATCTACTATATTTGAAGCATGAATGTCATTAGCATGGATACCATTAACTTAACATAAACCATCATTAGCATGGTCATCTACTAACTTAACATAACAATAATTAGCATGACATCTCCTAACTTAGCATGAATAATGATTAAGCATGATCACCTACTAACATAACATGAACATATACCTGTCTAAGCATAGATATCATGTAAGCATGAATATTTATTTGATCTAGCATGGTATACAACTTACCTACAATTAAACTAGCATGGTATACAACTTCCCTACCATTAATCTAGCATGGTATACAACTTATCTATAAGCATGTGAGTATGGATAAGTTAATCTAGCATGACATACCACTTTCCTACAACTATCTAAGCATAGATCAATTAATCTAGCATGGTATACAACCTTCCTACTAGCATGAATCTTATTAAGCATGAATAACTACTAGCATGAATATCTTACTAAGCATGGATAACTACTAGTATGAACATACAACATTCCTAAGTATATACATACATACTTCTAAACATGGTAAGTAATTTTAGCATTTATCCTACAACATTCTAAGCATGTATGTCATTCCTAAACATGATAGATAATTTTGGCATGAATCCTACAACATCCTAAGTATGAATATCATTCCTAAACATGATAGATAATTTTTAGAATAAATCCTACAACATCCTAAGCATGAATATCATCCCTAAACATGATAGGAAATTTTAGAATAAATCCTACAACATCCTAAGTATGAATATCATTCCTAAACATAATAGAAAATTTTAGAATGAATCCTACAACATTCTAAGCATGAATATCATTCCTAAACATGATGGATAATTTTAGAATAAATCCTACAACAATATGAGCATGGTATTTACTTAGTAATTAACCTACAACATTCCTAGCATGGTAGATAAATTAAGCATCAATCCTACAACAATATATATCATTCCTAAACATGATAGGTAATTTTAGAAGAAATCCTACAACATTCTAAGCATGAATATCATTCCTAAACATGATAGGAAATTTTAGAATGAATCCTACAACATTCTAAGCATAAATATCATTCCTAAACATGATAGGTATTTTTAATATAAAAACTACAACATTCTAAGCATGTTTATACCCTTAGCATGGTATACATCATTCCTAAACATGGTAGGTATTTTTAATATAAATCCTACAACATTCTAAGCATGTATGTCTACTAACCAAGCATGAACAACAATCTAACATGGTGCATGATTTTTCCTACAACTATCTAGGCATGATACTTACTTTAAAACATCCATTTAATGCTCATATGCATCTACTACAATTTAATAAAACACAATATCTACTACAACATAACATCTACTGCCACTTCCATAAAAACATAAACTTTTTCAATAATTTTGTGTAGACATCTACTACACCCATTTTATTTGGAACATACACATCTACTACTATTACTTTATTTAACCATAAGTGTCTACCAAAATTTACATAACATCTATAACTACTTCATTTTAATATCTACTACTACTACTTTATTTAACCATAATACCACTACTTTATTTCAACATACTACTACTACTTTATTTAAGCATAATACTACTATTTTATTTAAGCTCCACTCACTGGCATGCTCGGACGTCCTACACTCGGTAGAAGTCTAATAATATAGGCTTGATAGGTACAGGGTATCCTTTACCCTAGTGACTAACTCGAGTCACATATCCCACTTGGGGAAATCAACCATCACAATAACCGAGACCAACCATCCCTAGACACGAGTCACCGACTCAGCTCACACACAAGGAAAAGAAAAGCTTCCACAACCCTTAATCCAACCCCAGACTAAGCGACCTACAGGTCTCTGCCCGCATCTCAAAATGGTCATCCCTCTATCGATACAACTCCGATTGGAGTGTATGGCCCCAACCTGAAAAGGTACGATCCTAGGCTACAACTCCCTAGTTGATCACGAGCTTATATTCAACCATCTAAGTCCTCGACATAGCTTCTCAAGTTCCAGCCTGCGTGCTTCCTGTGCACGGGCTGCACCTTACCAGTAACACGAAACCCTATTCGTTCATCAGAACGACACGAACTCAATTTCTATATGAGGGTGTGGGTTTCCTCAACAACCCTCTAGTTGGTCATGAGTACAAATTATACCCTTAAGTCACCCTAACACACTCATCTATCATCAATACACCCATTACACAATTGGTCTCTCCAATTCAGAGCACACAGCTCTACTCTAGTCCTCTGTCCAGTCTTACAAAAATCATAATAATTCAACCATTTACTGGATTTACCTCAAATTAGTTTTGTTGGAAAGATCTAGGTGTCCCCTACAACTCTCTCCCGGGTCATGATCCTCAAAATATGCCTCTAACAGGTCTCAATTTCCCAATCTTTACAGAGTGTCAAAACTGGCTGAAAACAGCACAGTGCTCAATCACAAAATCACAGTAAATTGCAAACTTGTCCAATTGACACAAAATTTATGGTGGTGATACTAGACATCATACCCAACATAATGAAAAAGACCTCATGTCAAAATTCTAATTATTCAGCGAGTAATAGCTACTGCAAGTTATCTCAGAAACCATCCAATTTCCTTAATTCAACCTCAGATACTGATCATAGATAGATTTTTCTCATGCCTCTAAAATCATCCAAACAATTTACTGATTTTTATAGATAATCATCATGCATTCAGGAAAAATGATTAAAAATTTCAGATCAAAATCATGCTTCAATAAATTACGAAAATTCCTACAATATCAACCATTATGTTTTTCTTTTCCTGAGTCTGCCTTACGACACATATCCATTTCTCAATTTTATTAGCATAACAAATGATCTTAAGAAAATCTGAAATAAATCATGGATATTCCTAACACAGCAATGAACAAACTCTTTTAATTTTGTGGTCTAATTCAACATATTGTGCTCTCGGAAAACTCCACAACATGGCACTCAGAACCAGCTTTCTTTAGTTCCATTCTGACTTCTACTTCTAACTTTAGAAAAGCAATCCTATGCCTTCTAACACACATTCATGCAACCAAATTTAATTAAGAGACAAGAATTTCAAGTTTAGAGAAACTTCCCACCATAGGTTGTAGTAGTAGAAGGGATCTCTTCAAGCTTCTTGTTGGAAATCTCCTTCTCCTTCACTTCCTTCCTCTTTTCTCTCCTCCTCTCTTTGAGGTGTTCTCTTCTGAAAATTCCAGAGCAAATGGGAGAAATGAAGTGGAAATGAGGTTGATGGAGGTGTGTGGGCCGGATTAGACAAGGGGGGTGGGGGGGTTGTAGATTAGGCTATAGGTGGTTTGTAGGCATCAAAACCATGGCTTAGCCCATTGATTTGGGGTGTGTTATGTTGGCTGCCCAACTTAACTCTTAACGAGCTCCAACGAGTGTGAGACGCGTGTTTTAATGAGTGCACGCAACCTATATTCACTGTAGTACCATACCGTGTTATATTTGTGTAACCCCCATTTTCCCAGAAAGGTATTTTTCGATATTTTCTGTATTTAAAATTTTTGCAAATTATTTTTATTGTTAAAATTAGATTATTTCATAAATTATATTTATAAATTATTGTATTAATTTTCTTATTGGATTATTTTTATTTTATATTATTTTTGTTACATTTTTGACCTCCGTGTGTTGTTTGTACGCCGATCGTCCGTTTTTCCGCCATTTTGAATTTTTTTTCGCATTTTCTTGGTCTCATTCATATTTGTTAATTATTTTTGGGTCATGGTGAATTTTTAGAAGTATTTTGATTAATTTGAGATTTTTGGCCCTTAAGGAGATTTTTAGGAGTCATAGGATTCATTGCATTTTGTATCCTCATTTGAAATCTACTCAATATCCATTACCCAATTGTATACCTAATTAATCCTATTGATACCCACTACCCATTAACCCACATTTGATCTCCTATATATACCCCTAATACTAATTAATCCCTAACCCTAATCTTTCTTTTCCTCTCCAATTTGTAACCCGGCCTCCCCTTTCCTTCCATCATCCGGCCTGCATCTCCTAGCCCCCAGGCCGACCCTCCCTATACTCTCCCTTTGCCTTGGCCAACCACAAACATCACCCCTTCCACCATATAATACAACTCCGCCCCCAAAAACCTCGTCTCTCCTCCTTCTTGTGGCCGAACCCTACCCAAAACAGCCCCCAACCATCTCATAACAGCCCCTACACCTCCCTTTGCTGATTTGGAGAAGTGGGTATCATCCGGTTGAGTTCGTGCTTCAAGGAGACGATCGTAGTCAAGTTTCGGTTCGTGGGTTCGCTTGGAATCGCGCGTGGAAGGACTTTTGCACGTGGGTTTTCATTGCTAGGCTTCGTAGCGCCGTGTTCATCATCAACAAGGCAAGTAACTTGTACTTAAATTTCTTAGGTTGATACAAGTAGAAAGTTCACACATAGGATAGGTTGAGACTAGAGACGGACAAAGATCATGTTTTTAATTGTGGGTTTCGTCTCTATTGTTCAAAACAGGCCGTAGACAACTTAGGACATGAAGTTGATAGGTTTGTGCCTTAGGATTCACCCAAACGCGATTGTTATCGCGTATGTGACATATTGTATACCCGATGTATGTTTGAACACCCATATGAGAAATACTAGATTTTGACATGTTAGATACCCTCCATTATGACATTTGGACCACGGGTAGACAGCGTTTTGAATTTGGAAGAGTTTGGATGATTTTTGAGGAAGTCATGACGTTTTGAAGTTTGGTTGAGAAATCTGGAAATTGGGATTTAACTGGATTGATTGCTGTTTTTACCTGAATTAGAGTCTGAATCTCAACATGACTATTTCTGAGTAAATTGTAGAGAATTGAATCTAATTTCTAATCCCACTGATTTCATCCTGTTTGGAGTTCGTATGGATTAGTTATGATTATTTTAGTGACTGTATGCCGGTAGTTCCCAGATTCATTTCGGGGTAGATTTTATCACCAATTTATTTCCAAGATCCAAGTTAGACATAATTTCATGCTACAAGATTTTGTCCAGTGTTTCCCTATGATGTTAGGTAGTTCCATGATTTTTTTGGTAATTAAAAGATGAGTTTTGGGATATGCCTTACATCCTTTTCTATAGATCACTTTTGCTGTAAACTGTGTGTGATTGTATGTTGAATGCCGTGTTCACCTTATTTATAGTTACTGTATGAATATTTTATGTGAGATATGAAAGTTGGGTAATTTTATCTACTTTCATCCCGTTTTGGCGGAAGTGGATTTTGATGCCCTGTTTGCAAGATATGCATGATTTTGTACAGCGGTGTTGAAGAATTCCAGATCCTTTGACGGATCATTATTTGCATGCCTGTAGATCTTTGGATCACTGTTTTAGTATGGACTGGTCGTGCTGTCCCGATTACAAACATACACCATTTTGCCCGTATTTGTGAATGAACAGTACCATTACTTGCTGATCTGATTCCTTGAGTCTAAACCTGATTATAACCTGTTAGTCTGACATTATTTAGCACACACTCATGCCTGTGGATGATATAAATACTAAAAGTAATCAAGCCGGGGTTTATGGGACAGATCTAGTAGAGGGAAAGCATAGAAACGTGTACTTGGAGGCGGACCAATGGGTTCGAACTGTTACTGTTACTGATTACCTGACTGCACACTTCCCTATAGGAAGGTGTACTCGGAGGCGGACCACTAGGTTCGAACTGTTTCTGTTACTGTTACTGATACCTAAGTACACTGTCCTATAATATCCCCTACGAAATCTAAACCGAAACTGTTTTGTTGTAGCAACCATGTGATATAATTTGGGGCACATGTCGTGCTACCTAGATAGTAAAATAAAAAGATTTAACGTGAGATAATCTGATACCTGATTTCCTGATTATCCTGATTATCCTGTTTACCTGATACATGATTACCTGATAACATGATTATCCTGATATTCCTGTTACCTGTTTTCTGATACGTGATACATATTTACCTGATTACCTGAGTACCTGATAAACCTACATGTTACCTGTTTACCTGTTGACCTGACGCTTGACATATGTTATTTATACCTGTTAATATATCATGTGATTAGATAGTGTCCATGTGCTTGTATCCTATTCTATTTTGTGACCCGGACTTGCCATTGACGGGTACTATGTTTTCTCTTTTCGTTTTTCCTGCATTCTATGAATTGCAGATTTTGGAGGACAGGATTCCTGAAGGTATTGGCGAGATGAAGTTCTAGTTGGCTGAAGCTTTGCTATCTATATTTATTTCCTGTTGCTCATTTTGAACATTGTATCTGTTACTTGTATTTATTTCTGGTATTTGGGCAATATGACCCAGGAATATTTGTGTATTTTCAGATCATGATTATTTGAGGTTAATACATTTTATTTCAAGTATTCTTGTTGGTATTTGGTTCATATGTGCATGTGGTTGATTTTTCTGGCTTCCGACTCTGATTATACTGTGATATGTTGTAAAGAATTCCTGAACAGCTTAAGGATGATAATAATCATTCGCTGGGCTTTTGTTACGTACTCGTATTCCGTATTTTTGGGAAGCGGGGCGTGACAATTTGCATGTGCATCGTGCCGAAAACTAGCTGTTATACTAGTATTGGTCCGTCTTGTTCTCGTGCATCCTTGGAATGCAACTCTCACAAAAACCGTCCCGTAACCCTAACCATCCACCACGATGTCACAAATCGACCCAATAATACTACAATCAATTGCATGCATAGTAACAATATACATACACATATGCATATATTCAGGTACAGTACAAAACGGGGTGTTACATCACTCCCTCCTTAGAATCGTTCTGTCCCCAGAACGTTCTTAGTGGGAGAAGGAAAAACAACAAACAACATAGAAAACATTCAAAATAAATCTGGATATAAGGCCTTCATGCGGCTCTCTGGCTCCCACGTGGCTTCTTCCACGAACTGGTTCCTCTAGAGAACTTTGACCATCGGGATAACCTTGTTTCTCAGTACCTTGTCCTGATGATCAAGTATCCTGACTGGCTTCTCTCTACAGGAAAGATCTATTTGTAAATCCTTCGGAACCTCTGGCAACCGATGGCTCGAATCCGGGACATACTTTCGTAGCATAGAGACGTGGAACACATCATGCCCTTGAGATAGCTCGCCCGGCAGCTCCAACTTATAAGCCATCCTGCCAATCCTTTTCAGAATCTTGTATGGTCCAATATACCTCGGAGCTAACTTCCGCCTTTCCCAAACCTGATAACTCCTTTGGTCGGCGATACCTTGAGAAATATGGAGTCGCCTTCCTCAAATTCCAACTCTCTTCGGCGGTTGTCTGCATAACTCTTTGCCTGCTTTGTGCTCCTTGAAGCCTCTTCTGAATAAGCTTGATCTGCTCCGACGTCTGTTGCACGATTTCTTGTCCATACATCTGCCGCTCTCCTACCTCGAACCAACAAATTGGCGTCCTGCATCTTCGTCCATATAAAGCTTCATACGGGGCCATGCCAATGCTTGCCTGGTAGCTGTTATTATAAGCAAACACTACCAAGGCTAAGTATTTTTCCCAACTTCCTCCGAAGTCCAAAATGCATGCCTGTAACATGTCCTCGAGAATCCTGTTGACTCTCTCCTTCTGTCCCTCCGTCTGAGGGTGAAAAGTTGTGCTGAAGTCTGTTCTAGTTCCTAATGCTGACTGTAGACTTCGCCAGAATCGAGACATAAATCTTGCATCTCGGTCGGATACTAACGACACTGGCACTCCATGCGGCTTTACTATGTTCACAATGTAGACCTCGGCCAACTTCTCGACTGTCCAGGTCATCTTTACTAGAAGAAAATGTGCTGACTTGGTCAATCGATCCACAATCACCCATATTGAGTCATTTTCTTAGGGCTCCTGGTTTCTGATTTCCGGCCTTAACTTATTGGCATGTCGAACACTTGGTGACAAACTCTGCTATATCTCGCTTCATCCCTGACCACCAATAGTGTTGCTTCACATCGCGATACATCTTGGTGCTTCCTGGGTGAATCGTGAGTAATGTGGAGTGAGCTTCCTTCATGATGTCTTCCCTCAACTCCTCGTCCTTTGGTACACATAGTCGGTTACCCAACCACAGTGAACCTTCTCTTATACTGAATTCTGCTAATTTTCCTTCACCGTCTTCGGTTGTGGCCATTCCTTGACCGCCTCTATCTTCTGAGGATCCGTTGCCACTCCCTCCTTAGAAAAGATATGGCCTGGGAATGCAACTTCCGATTTTCATAACTCACACTTAAATAATTGGCACACAACTGATGCTCTTGTAACTTGCTCAAGACTGTTGTTAGATGTTCAGCATGATCCTCTTCCGTCCTTGAATATACCAAAATATCGTCGATGAAGACCATGACAAATGAGTCGATAAACGGCCGTAGAATTCTGTTCATTAGGTCCATGAAAATAGCTGGAGCATTAGTCACTCCAAACAGCATTACCAAGAACTCATAGTGTCCATGTCGAGTTCGAAAAGCTGTCTTAGGTACATCCTCTTCCTTGACTCGTACCTGATGATATCCAGATCGTAGATCAATCTTGGAAAATACTGCTGCTCCCTGAAGCTGATCGAACAAATCGTCGATCTTAGGAATTGGGTACTTGTTCCGAATAGTTACCTTATTCAATTCCCGATAATCAATACACATCCTGGACGACCTGTCCTTCTTCTTAACCAGCAATACTGGTGCTCCCCAAGGCGATGCACTTGGTCTGATAAATCATTTCTGCAAGTACTCTTCAATCTGCTTCTTGATCTCCTTCTGCTCTACTAGTGCCATTTGATAGGGTGTTTTGGATACTGGAGCGCTTTCTGGTTGAATTGTGATGCTAAACTCGACATCACGGTGTGGGGGAATTCCAGGTAAATCCTCTAAGAATACGAGTGGAAAATTCCTCAACACTGGTATCTTGCTCACCTCTTCTGGTACCCGTACTTCACTAGCAGTTGCGAAAATCATTGCCTTCGATCTCTGCTCCCCGTGGAATGCAAGTTCCACTCCTTCTACTGAAATAATTACCTTCTTCTCCCTGCAGTCAATGTTTGCCTTATACCCCGACATCCAATCCATGCCAATAATGACATCTGTCCCGGCAAAATCCAACTCCAACAAATCGATACTTAGGGTTTCTCCGCTAATCTGGAGCTCAAATCCCCTATAGCATAGATCTATAGTAAGGTTTGCCCCTGACGGCGTAGCCACCGTCAAAGCTAACTCTAGGATTGCCCTTTGTGTGCATCTTAATTTTCTCAAAAAAGATTTTGACACAAAAGAATGAGTCCATCCATTATCAAACAAGACTGTTGCCAAAACTCCATTTATATATATATGTCTTATTACAACAGTACATCGTCCACCAACTTCCATAAACCCAAAATACAACTTAAACTTGATTACATTACTTCTTTAGCTTTCAAAAGATCTCAAAGTATAGTAGATCCACATATTATCTTCACCTTGTCATTTATCCGATTACTTGCTCGATGAGCATCCCCTTTGTAATTCTGGGCAATTTGACTTGACATGCCCAAGTTCCTTACAGTTGAAGCAATCCTTGATCGCTGCTGGGCAATGTGACTGGTAGTGTCCAACTTTCCCGCATTTGTAGCAACTCTTAGTCGCAATTGTTCTCTTGTGGTATTCTCCTTTAGAAGGTTTGGTGATTTTCCTGGTAGTTTTTGGCTTGGGAACCTTCTGAAGTCCCCACCAGCGGTTCTGAAGGTGTGTCATACTGCCTTGAAGCTGCTTTCGTTCTTTCTTCAGGTGTGTCATCTGTGCCTGATGAAATTTGATCTGCTGCTGGGCCAGGTGGATCGCCTTGTCCCTGCGTTCCCTTGCCCTTTTCATTTCTAGATACTCGATGGCTATCCTCTGCTGCTCTGCCGTTGGGTCTAGCGATGGTGGAGGTGAGTTCTCCTCACCTTCGGTCTCCTGTAGCACTTTCTTCATTTCTTCCTCCATCGTTATCGTTTTCCTTGTAAGCATTGGCTTACTTACTGACCCATCTGCAAAAACATGAACTGGGTTTAGTTTCGGAATCACAAACACTTCTTGTTCTGTTTGCCCCTACTAATGTCTGGTAACAGACTAGCCACCATTTGGACTTGACTGCACTAAGCATGTTAGTAAAAATGAAGTAAACTGAGACTGGTTCACATATAGGGAAGATCATAATCATAAGTTGTAGCGCTACCATATGGTTTATAATCATCCTATTTGTTAACTAGAATCATTTTATCTTGCCTTCAAGTCTAATTTCCAACCGTGTTAGACTGCAATTTGAAGTCGGCTCTGATACCAACTTCTGTAGCGCCCCGGATCCCTATTACCGGACATCCGTGACACCTTCTAGAATCTTTGCCTTCAAATGCATCTCAACACAGTAATAACATGGAAATTTAAAAAACTTCTTTATTGCCAAATAAGTCATTACATCATTGATTACAACCGATAACTTGTTCTTCGACAAAGAGTACAGATTACATCAATCCATTACAACTTATTACAAGTATTTACAGACTCCTCTTGTAAAGCTATCAGCTGCCTCCTGGATTGGTAATCGATTGATTACTTGCGGAACTTCGCTGAGCGGCCCATCGACTCCCCTGGGACTTGCTCCTCAGCTTCAGGCTTCTGCTGCGCGACTCTGATATCTCTGCACCTGTTCGGAAGGTATAACTGATACCTAAAAGGTGGGAAACGTCAGTACTTCGACTGACGCAAAACTGGTGATAACAGCGATCCTCTAAAATTCAATCACAACCAATAATTTATGCAAAAAGGAAAGTGTTGTGCCAAAACAAGGGTTTAGTGGATTCGGGTTCTAGTGCAGTGTTATGACATGACCCTATGGCTAGATGCAGCAAACTCACATGCCTAACTTCTAATGCAAGCAAGACTTTGGAGCACGAATGCATTCCATACTACATACGCCCCCAAATCTAGCCGTCTTTCTCCACAATATAGGGATTCGAACCCTCGCCATGTACCCTACTCTTGTACACACTCCAGTTCCCAATAGACTGTCCGTCGCCCAAGGAGATTGCAGCAGTCGGTCTAATTCCGCCCTGCAGTGCCCAAGTGGTCACCGCCACTTGGTACCCGCGTACGGACCTTCCTAGAAAACACGTTGAACCTGGTCCTTACGACCCTTGGTTCCACATGTCCATTTATGGACTCTCGCATGCGTGTTCACCCCTCATCGGGTAATGAACTGATATATACCAAAAAGAAACACAAAAGACAAAAATTCGTGCTTTAGGGACGTGAGCACCACAGAAGGTCAATTCCTTCGGGCCTCCCGCACCTTACTCCGGCAAACTTTGGGAATCAACAGATCGAGATACGAGCCGGAGACTCAATCCATGAGCGGCCGAGAACGTATCCCTACGACTGGAAGATACAACATTGACTATGGTTTACTAGGACTAATGCAA
This sequence comes from Hemerocallis citrina, assembly GCA_017893485.1. Taxonomy (NCBI): domain Eukaryota; kingdom Viridiplantae; phylum Streptophyta; class Magnoliopsida; order Asparagales; family Asphodelaceae; genus Hemerocallis; species Hemerocallis citrina. The sequence continues at coordinate 171,902,111 of CM030364.1, read as the reverse complement.
TTTCCCAACCCCTTAATAACCATTCTAACCCCTACCTTACTCTAATTATTTCGGGTAAGAATAAACTGCTTCCACACTTGCCTATCAGCCTCTGGCCCCTGGCGATACCGGTCCGGTTCGCCACTTCCCCGGCTTGGACTTGTCCAGCATAATGGCCAATGCCTGCCGCTACCACCGCTGTAAATATATAATTGCCCCGTGAGCTCCACTCACTGGCATGCTCAGACCTCCTACGCTCGGCAGAAGTCTAATAATATAGGCTTGATAGGTGCTGGGTATCCTTTACCCTAGTGACTAACTCGAGTCACACATCCCACTTGGGGAAATCAACCATCACAATAACCGAGACCAACCATCCCTAGACACGAGTCACCGACTCAGCTCACACACAAGGGAAAGAAAAGCTTCCACAACCCTTAATCCAACCCCAGACTAAGTGACCTACAGGTCTCTGCCAGTATCTCAAAATGGTCATCCTTCTATCGATACAACTCCGATTGGAGTGTATGGCCCCAACCTGGAAAGGTACGATCCTAGGCTACAACTCCCTAGTTGATCACGAGCTTATATTCAACCATCTAAGTCCTCGACATAGCTTCTCAAGTTCCAGCCTGCGTGCTTCCTGTGCACGGGCTGCACCTTACCAGTAACACGAAACCCTATTCGTTCATCAGAACGACATGAACTCAATTTCTATATGAGGGTGTGGGTTTCCTCAACAACCCTCTAGTTCGTCATGAGTACAAATTATACCCTTAAGTCACCCTAACACACTCATCTATCATCAATACACCCATTACACAATTGGTCTCTCCAATTCAGAGCACACAGCTCTACTCTAGTCCTCTGTCCAGTCTTACAAAAATAATAATAATTCAACCGTTTACTAGATTTACCTCAAACTAGTTTTTTTGGAAAGGTCTAGGTGTCCCCTACAACTCTCTCCCGGGTCATGATCCTCAAAATATGCCTCTAACAGGTCTCAATTTCCCAATCTTTACAGAGTGTCGAAACTGGCTGAAAACAGCACAGTGCTCAATCAAAAAATCACAGTAAATTGCACACTTGTCCAATTGACACAAAATTTATGGTGGTGATACTAGACATCATACCCAACATAATGCAAAAGACCTCATGTCAATATTCTAATTATTAAGTGAGTAATAGCTACTGCAAGTTATCTCAGAAACCATCCAGTTTCCTTAATTCAACCTCAGATACTGATCATAGATAGATTTTTCTCATGCCTCTAATATCATCCAAACAATTTAATTATTTTTTTAGATAATCAAAATGCTTTCAGGAATAATGAGTAAAAATTTCAGATCAAAATAATGCTTCAATAAATTACGAAAATTCATACAATATCAACCATTCTGTTTTTTCTTTTCCTGAGTCTGCCTTACGACACATATCCATTTCTCAATTTTATTAGCATAACAAATGATCTTAAGAAAATTTGAAATAAATCATGGATGTACCTAACAAAGAAATGAACAAATTTTTTTAATTTTGTGGTCTAATTCAACATATTGTGCTCTCGGAAAAATCCACACCATGACACTCCGAACCAGCTTTCTTTAGTTCCATTCTGACTTCTACTTCTAACTTTAGAAAAGCAATCCTATGCCTTCTAACACACATGCATGCAACCAAATTTAATTAAGAGACAAGTATTTCAAGTTTAGAGAAACTTCCCACCTTAGGTTGTAGTCGTAGAAGGGATCTCTTCAAGCTTCTTCTTAAAAATCTCCTTCTCCTTCACTTCCTTCCTCTTTTCTCTCCTCCTTCTCTTTGGGGTGTTCTCTTCTGAAAATTCCAGAGCAAATGGGAGAAATGAAGTGGAAATGAGGGTGATGGAGGTGTGTGGACCAGATTAGACAGGGGGGGGGGGGGGTATAGGTTAGGCTATAGGTGGTTTGTAGGCCTCAAAACCATGGCTTAGCCCATTGGTTTGGGGTGTGTTATGTTGGCTGCCCAACTTAACTCTTAACGAGCTCCAATGAGTGTGAGACGAGTGTTTTAACGAGGGCATGCAACCTATATTCACTGCAGTACCATACTATGTTATATTTGCATGTGCGTCGTGCCGAAAACTAGCTGTTATACTAGTATCGGTCCGTCTCGTTCTCGTGCATTCTTGGGATGCAACTCTCACAAAAACCGTCCCGTAACCCTAACCATCCAACACGATGTCACAAATCGACCCAATAATAATACAATCAATTGCACGTATAGTAACAATATACATACACATATGCATATCTTCAGGTACAGTACAAAACGGGGTGTTACAATTGGAATCTCCAAGTTGCTCATCCACTCAACGTTCAACCTACATCTCGAGCACAGGGGCAGCTTCAACAAGCCAAGTCACTTGGCCTCGCCCGTGCTTCTGACCCCCTAAAGCCTCGTTGGTCGACCTATATCTTGAACACAATGGTAGCTTCAACATGCCAAGTTACTTGGCCTCGCTCGTCCTTTCAACTCCCTAAAGCCTCGACAGTTGACCTATATCTCGAACACAAGGGTAGCTTCAACAGGCCAAGTCACTTGGCCTCGCTCGTCCTTCCGACCTCGTAAAGCCTCGAAGGTCGACCTACATTTCGAGCACAGGGGTAGCTTCAATAGGTCAACTCACTTGGCCTTGCTCGTCCTTCCAACCCCTAAAGCCTCGATGGTCGACCTATATATCGAGCACAGGGATAGCTTCAATAGGTCAAGTCACCTGGCCTCGCTCGTCCTTCTGACCCCTTAAGGCCCCGACGGTTGACCTACATCTCGAACACAGGGGTAGCTTCAACAGAGCAACTCATTTGGCCTCGCTCGTCCTTCTGACCCCCTAAAGCCTCGATGGTCGACCTACATCTCGAGCACAGGGGTAGCTTCAACAGGCCAACTCACTTGACCTCGCTCGTTATTCCGACCCCTAAAGCCTCGATGGTCAACTTACATCTCGAGCACTGGGGTAGCTTCAACAAGCCAAGTCACCTGGCCTCGCTCGTCCTTCTGACCCCCCTAAGGCCCCGACGGTCGACCTACATCTCGAGCATAGGGGTAGCTTCAACAGGGCAATTCATTTGGCTTTGCTCGTCCAGTCGACCCCCATTTGCCTCGACGGTCGACCTATATCTCGAGCGCAGGGGTAGCTTCAACAGGCCAAGTCACTTAGCCTTGCTCGTCCTTTCGACCCCCTAAGGCCTCGACAGTCAACCTACATCTCGAGTACAGAGGTAGCTTCAACAGGCCAAGTCACCTGGCCTCGCTCGTCCTTCCGACCCCCTAAAGCCTCGACGGTCGACCTACATCTCGAGTACAGAGGTAGCTTCAACAGGCCAAGTCACCTGGCCTCGCTCGTCCTTCCGACCCCCTAAAGCCTCGACGGTCGACCTATATCTCGAACACAGGGGTAGCTTCAACAGGCCAAGTCACTTGGCCTCGCTCGTCCTTCTGACCCCCTAAAGCCTCGACGGTCGACCTATATCTCGAGCACAAGGGTAGCTTCAACAGGCCAACTAACTTGGCCTCGCTCGTCCTTCCGACCCCTAAAGCCTCAATGGTTGACCTACATCTCGAGCACAGGGGTAGCTTCAACAGGCCAAGTCACCTGGCCTCGCTCATCGTTCTGACTCCCTAAGGCCCCGACAGTCAGCCTACATCTCGAGCACAGGGGTAGCTTCAATAGGGTAACTCATTTGACCTCGCTCGTCCTTCCAACCCCTAAAGCCATGATGGTCGACCTACATCTTGAGCACAGGGGTAGCTTCAACAGGCCAAGTCACCTGGCCTCGCTCATCCTTTCGACCCCTAAGGCCTCGATGGTCGACCTACATTTCGAGCACAGAGGTAGCTTCAATAGGCCAAGTCACCTAGCCTCGCTCGTCCTTCCGACCCCCTAAGGTCCTGATGGTCGACCTACATCTCGAGCACAGGGGTAGCTTCAACAAAGCAACTCATTTGGCCTTGCTCGTCTAGTCGACCGCCCCTTGCCTCGGTGGTCGACCTACATCTCGAGCACAGTGATAGCTTCAACAGGCCAAGCCACCTGGCCACGCTTGTCCTTCTGACCCCATAAGGCCCCGACGGTCGACCTACATCTTGAGCACAGGGGTAGCTTCAACAGGGCAACTCATTTGGCCTCGCTCGTCTAGCCGACCGCCCCTTGCCTCGGCAGTCGACCTACATCTCGAGCACATGGGTAGCTTCAACAGGCCAAGTCATGTGGTCTTGCTCATCCTTTCGACCCCCTCAAGCCTCGACGGTCCGAACCAAACTATGCCCATCATTTTGTTCAAAAGGGAATCACCACACCTGCTCGACAGCAGACCCCTATGCTCAGCCGCCGGTGCCCTCGTACTCGGTAGCATGGGCCCTAAAACCAGCCCGGTGCCACCTCCGAACTGACCCTAGTTACAAGAACTCTCTACTGACTCTTCGTCATAAAGCTCGACTACTCCTCTACGACCAGCCAGGCATAGTCTCGCAGGAGGGGGGCTTGTGATATGGGATAAATTATGCAGCATCAATCAGAGCCCTCCGATCTCCTCTAGATCCTCTTCCCTGTGATCATCAGGCTAGCTACAGCCTAATGGGCCTCAGCCAGCTCAGGTCCATGGGCAAACGGGTCCAACCCAGCCTGCCAGGGCTCCAGACCTGTTTACCCCTACCTATATATACTCCACCCCCTGCTCACTGAAAAAGGCAATCAATCTCTCCCCAGCTGAACCCTAGCTGCCCAGTCTCTTTTCCAGTGACTAACTAGTTCGTCGAAGGGCCTGTCGCCGGGACTTCTCCCGGTGTTTCCAGGCCGTGTGCAGGTACAGAAGACCCAGCCGAGCTGAGCTCCTGGATTAGAGCTGAGCACCCATCCTCTCTTCGAGCCCCTCTGCGCTCCTACTCCCGAGCCGCTCCCGCTACCCGGGATCGGACCGACGCCAGTATTGCGTAGGTACTTCCACCATATAAATTGAGAGAACTCACACCTGTTGCCCCACACCCCAAAAACATACTGCATCAATCCCTAATTATAAATGTTCAGCTCGAGCTATGTTTTGTCTGGAGTCACTTAATCAATCTTAACCATATATATAGATATAGACTTTTCTTGTGTGGTCAGATTATAGTTCGGTTGGAGTTGTACTTTGTAGCATCAAATAAATTTCAACCACATATTTTAAGATACAAACTATACTACCTGTCCATGTAAGTATACTTAAAATTTCAACCATATGTTTAAGACTTTACTTTTCATAAACTATTTTACGAAATATCAACCAAACATTTTTTTGAAAAAGAATATTAAATATCAATCATATTCTATGTTGCTGCTTTTTTTGGTGTGGAAGCAATCAGATAATGTGTTCTTTTATTGAAAAAAAAGCTCTGTTTTGGACCGTTTTGGACCGTCGACCTTGATTTAAATTTGACTGCCTGATGATCACTTAAATCTGAATCTGAATGAATGAAAACGTCTGGATATGGATGGCTAGAAACAACTAATAGCCTGAAAAACTCTTTAAACCAGAGGAGGTTCCGGCGAAAGACCAATTGACGCTCAATCAGTAACCGAAAATAAAGATTAGGATTTTCGGTGGAGAAAATTTGATCATCTTTGCTGATTGAGGGGGAGAGTATTTATAGGCTAGAAGTCTTGATCCAGAAGATCTACTTGAAAATGTATTTTTTGAGATTTGGTTGGAGATTGTCCTAGTTAAGAGATAGAATTAGTTATTTAATTACTGATTTGGAGGAATTTGACTTACAAATGTAAATAGCTGGAAAATCCATCTTTTTTAGGCCGTAAGTAAGCCATAATTTGTTAGGATTGTGGACTCAAATACACTCAGGCACGGAGTACTTGAAGTTGGAGAAGAGGAGAAGACGAAGACAGCAAGAGAATGCAACAGTAGCTAGAAGAAATGCAGCTGGAGAGTTGCGGTCGACTGTCCTAGAGTGTGATCAACCGACCACCCGACCGACCACCCGCCCGCAACTAGGCTGCTAGGTATCTTCGAGTGTGCAGGATTCAACAGGGATCGGGACAATCGACCGTGCAGTCGATCGACAAGGGCTTCGGGAGTGGACTTTACACGTTGCGGTCGACCGACTTAGGGGTGCGGTCGACCGTCAGCAGCGCTGTGTGTTATTTGGGCTGACGAGATTTATGCCCAATAAGCTGGATTTGTGTTTATCTTTTAGGGTTTACTTGAGGGCTATATATATGGTTGTAGACTCTAGGGTTTTGAGAAAGAGAGAAAAAGAGAGAAAGAGGGAAAGAGAGAAAATGGGACATTTGGTGAGCCGTTATCATTGTTCAATTTCAAGAGGGGATTGTGCCGAGTGTTTCAAAGGTGAGGGAAAGAGATCGAGAGTTGTAATCTCTTTATAATCTTTGTATTTCTTGGAAAATAAGAAGTATTGGTTATCTCTAAATATTGATTGTGTTCTTGTGAGATATTGCATATATTGTGGTGGCCTGTTCTTGGTTCATCTAGATCTTGGTAGTTTCTATTGCTTGTAATGTATTTCCGCTATTAGCACTGCAAGTTGTGGTAAATTTTTCAACAAGTGGTATCAGAGCACTAGGTTCGAGATGGCTGATAGCAAGTCGAAGATCGAAAGGTTCGATAGGAGTGACTTCGCGATGTGGAAGATTCAGATGATAGCGTATCTTCGTCAGAAAGATATTGATGGTCCATTGTTTGATGAGAAGTTGGAAGGTGGGACAAGGATGCAAAGGTCTTGGCAGATTGAATCGTTTCAATCAGATGGCGCTAGGACAGATTCAGTTGGGGCTGAGTAGGAAGGCTTTTTTTCATATCTCGAAGGCAAAGACCACAAAGCAAGCTATGGAGATTCTCACAGATGTGTATGAAAAACCGTCGACATCTAATCAAATTCTGCATCTAAAGAAATTGGTTAATATGAAGTTGAAGGAAGGGGGTTCAGTAGCAGAACATGTGAACAAAAACTATATGGTTTATAACCAGATGGAAGCTGCAGGTTTGAAGTTTTTAGAGAGGGGGCAATCATTGTTACTTCTATCTACTTTACTCAATAGTTATGGTACGGTAGAACAAACTATTACAGGCACTATGACAGATTCGACCACTCTACAAGATGTGGTGAGTAGCATTCTGAATGAGAAGGGTGAGAAACAGGGGATATCCGTCATTATCTTCTAGAGATTCGCAATATCTGTTGAGAGGAGACGTGGGAGATCTAAGAGCAATCGAAAAAGAAATGAACATAGTAGTTTGTCTAAGAGTGGGTCTGATGACAGTGATGGGGGACATGGGCCTGAGTGCTGGTATTGTCACGAGAAGGGTCACATGATACGTAGTTGCAAGGCTTATATGAAGAAGAAGCAGGAGAAACCGAAGAGTGATATCCCAAAGGAAGCTGAAGTGGGGCTTATTGAAGAGTTATGCTTATCAGCTCGGGAAGAGTTAGGCACTTAAGATTGGTGTATTAATTCGGGAGCTTCTTTTCATTGCACTACGGGGAGAGAGGTGTTAGATAACTACAAGAAAAGTTCTTTTGGAGATGTGATCATGGGGAACGGTCACGTGTGTCATGTACGAGGGGTTGGTACTGTTCACGTAAAAGCCAATGATGATCAGAGTGTTGTCTTGCGGGAGACAAGGCATGTTCTAGACTTGAAAGAAAATCTTATCTCATTGGGAAGGCTAGACAAAGATGGTATGTCTATACAGTTGGCAGTGGGGAGTGGTGTATAGCTGCAGGTTCAAGGGTGATTGCAAAAGAAAAGCGTGAGGAAACGCTGTATTTGCTTAGAGACGTGGGGGTCATTTCTTCTGTAGTTGACTCTTAGCCGGAATCGAGTAGTAGGTTGTATGGGGTGCAACTGAGTTCTTTCAATTGTGGAGGGGAGGTTACTAATTTAGTGGGAGTTGCTGGCCATGGAAGTGATCCTAGAAGGCAACATTGCTGCAGTGAGGGTACTTTGCGATATGGCAGTCGAAGCTTGAAGTTGCTCTTGTGGGGTATAGAGCACTGGTATCGATATGCGGGGTGATGTCGATGAGGGTAACCGAAATGGAACTGTAGGTGTTGAACAGTCTGTGGATTTTATGGAGGTGTCGTCCATGAAGACTTTTAGTGCAGAGGGTGCATTGAGAGGCTTTGAACCATGTCCGGTATTGATAAAGATTTTGTGAGTTGAGGAGTCTTGTAACACGAAATCCAACACGGGAGGTTGTTTCTCCGGTATTCATGCTCTATGCAATTGGTGGAGCACATCCTTCATGAAGCGATGAGGGGTGGTTGGTGCACTCCATGTGGTGGAGTGGCGAAGGTGCTCTTCATGAGAGTGGGGAGTACTTGAGTCTTCCATGAAAGTGAGAGATTAGTAGAGATAATACGAGGTAAAGATTACAATAACTTTGAAGCGTTGTGTATTTGGTCCAAGTGGAAGATTGTTAGGATTATTGACTCAAATACACTTAGGCACGAAGTACTTGAAGTTGGAGAAGAAGAGGAGAGGACAAAGACAGCAAGATAATGCAACAGCAGCTAGAAGAAGTGCAGCTGGAGAGTTGCGGTCAACTATCCTGGGGTGTGGTCGACCGACCACCCGACCGCAACTAGGCTGCTAGGTATCTTCGAGTGTACAGGGTTCAACAGAGAGCGGGACAGTTGACCTTGCAGTCGACCGACCAGGGCTTCAGGAGTGGACTTTACACGTTGTGGTCGACCGTCAGCGGCGCTGTGTGTTATTTGGGCCTACGAGATTTAGGCCCAATAAGTTGGATTTGTGTTTATCTTTTAGGGTTTACTTGAGGGCTATATATATAGCCGTAGACTCTAGGGTTTTGAGAAAAAGATAGATTTGGTGAGCCGTTATCGTTGTTCAACTTCAGGAAGGGATTGTGCAGAGTGGTTCAAAGGTGAGGGAGAGAGATCGAGAGTTGTAATCTCTTTGTAATCTTTGTATTTCTTGGGGAATAAGAAGTATTTGTTATCTCTGCATATTGATTGTGTTCTTGTGAGATATTAGATATATTGTTGTGGCTTGTTCTTGGTTCATTTAGGTCTTGGTAGTTTCTGTTGCTTGTGGTGTATTTCCGCTATTAGCACTACAAGTTGTGGTAGATTTTTGAACATAATTATGGACCTTGTTGATCTAATGGACCTGAAAACAACCTATATTCTTCTAATAGGCTTAATGCTGATGTGAAGTTATTTCACTGCACTTAGAAGCTTTAAGATACGTGTTGAAATCATGTGGCTCCGATTAAAACCCATATCACTGCGTAGATATGAAACCCCAAATTGTATTAACATCTAATTAAATTTAAAAGCTAAAAGAAAAAAAAATGATAATAATAAATAAATAAATAAAAAGAACTCTAATTCACATTATAAGTGCTACAATAGCTAGCTATAGTCAATATGGTATTCGTCACGCCCCGCTTCCCAAAAAGGAATATGGAATACGGATACGCGACACAAGTCCAGCGAATGGCTTTCACCATTCATAAGCTGTAAGAATTTTTACAACATATACAGGAATAAACAAGAGACATACAGAAAATAATCAACCACACATGCATGAATAAATTAACATAACCAACAGAATTACTTGAAAACAAGAAAACTTAATCTCAAATAATTAGGTCTGGAAACAAGACATAAATCCTGGGACAAAAATGCCCAATACAAAATCTATGTAGCAATTACAATTTATTCAAATAGGAAATAAGCTAATGCAAGAAACTCCAGCTAGCCTAGAATACTTGGTCACTTACTCCCTCGGGTAGCTGGTCACCAAAGTCTGCAAGTTTAACAAGTTGTAGGAAGAGGAAAAAGAAACAAAACTCCCATCAATGCAAGTTACAGGTCGATTGTAGTGCATGCAACAATTACAGAAAACAGATGGACAAGTATAGAGTAACAGCAAGAAACAAGTAGTGAATAAGCATGGAATGGACGTGACAGCAAAGTAGAGTATCTAACTCCTAATCAAGAAACATAATCAAGTAACATGATGGGATAATACTGTGCATGTAACATGTGATAGGTATTAGGTAGCATGCAAGCAGGTAAACATGTAACAGGTGTCAAGTAACATGTACAGGTAACAGGAATGTGCAAGTGGTCATGTTATACTCAAGTCTTGTATTTAATCCTATCTAGGTAGCAGTTCATGCGTCCCAAATTTTACCACATGGTTGCTACATTCATACAATTTATGTTTAGATCTAGTGGTGGGTTTCTATAGGGCCATGTACTCAGGCGTCATGCACAGGTAATAGGTAACCTGTTCATGAATCAGGTAGTAACATAACAGGTTTATGAATCAAAAGGTTTATGAATCAAAGCATAAAGTACAACAGGTTTATGAATCAACATAAAGTAAAACAGATTCATGAATCAAACTTAAAGTGGGAAACACAGGCCCCTTTCTGAGTACACATACCTATATTGTCCACTACTAAGGTCTTTTCCTTAACCCCGACTTGTTATTTATTATTATTTTCAAAACAGGCATACGTGCACAATACAGGGCAAGAAGAAAATGGCAAGAACAAGAGACAGGTTCATGTTGGACAGAAACATGCATGGGTGTCAAACAACTCATAAAAGGTTAGGACAACGAGACTTTTAATTCTGGACAGCAAGACACTACTGCACCAAATCTAAAATTCCCGTTGCCACAAGAAATCTGGATCCGTCAAAAAATCTAGAAAATATACTGTCCGCCAAATCCAGCAAATATACACAAGTCATATAACAATTACAGAAACATGGCTCAAAACAACGTTTTATACAGAATTCATGTTCAGTCAGAATTCGCAAAGTTGTATTATCAACATGAAAATAACATAAAAACTTACTAATTAAATCTAAGAAAAATCTGGAAGATTCCCTACTATGTCTAGTATCAGTAAATAAAATTTCCATAATATTCCATCACAGATAGTATAGTCAAATAAATTCGGAAAACAGCAAGATACAACAAGTTTATGAATCTGACATTTTTGACACGACGGTACTAAAAAAGTGATAGATCACAAAATATAACTCTAAATTCAAATCCGTCAAAAGGGTTTTAAAATAGACACAACATGCTACATTTTATATTTACAAGGTTTTAATTAACAGCGACTAGAATCAGGCTGAAAATAGAGTTCTTTACTGAACAGCATGCAGTTTGGAAATATATTGATTTGTTTCGCAAGCATGGAATAAAATACAAAATTCATTAAAAAATTCTACAAAAATTAGGGCTTGATCCCAGTCATGTCTAGTCATTCCCAGAAAAATATCGAATCCAAATTTTACTTTTAAGACCAGTTTTAAAATAAATAACCATACAACAATCTCATAAAACAGAATATGGAATCCTGAACACAGCTGTAGTAAAATAGAAATAACTCACACATCACAAAGCAAAACTAAGATGTGTCAAAAGTTCTGAAAAATAGACAACGAGGCCTACGAATCATATTCATAAAATAATTTAATTTACTGACCTTAACAGGATCTAAAATACTAAACCAAAACAGGTCAGCAGGAAAACGAAACCTCTTTTCTTGCATTTAATCAAACAACTCATCTATAATAGATTCAAATTAAAATATAATGCAAACATGATATATTATATATTCAAATCAACATGACATGAGTAACAACAAGCCTACAATGACACAACACATCTAATACACCAAATATGTAACAAATACAAAACATATAATAGATCATGAAGAACATATATACATGCATCAAGAGTCTACCTAGATCTAGTTTATTTTCATGTCGTGTGTGTGATAACTTAGGATGATGGGTCAAGACTACAAATGGATCAACGAACGAAATCAAGATTTATCAAGAGATCAACATGAGAACGGACAAAAAATTAGAGCAAGACTACATGCGGTATTTTGTACTTGTATACAAACAAAAGATTATACAAGTTATTTGCGTGAGAGACGACGATAAATCTGATGAGAAATAGAATAACGGGAATGGGTCCTAGGTAAACACAAACACATGGATCTTGATGACGATCAAGATCGAGATGATCGACGGTTGAGCACCAAGAGTTGATGATGATCACGATCAGATCAAATCAGATTGAACGATCCAAATCTAGCTGATGATGATGGAGATCTGATAATCAAGATCTTGATGATGATCAAGATCAAACGGATGGCTGAGATTCAAATGGCGATGATGGAGGTGATGCTGCACTGGTGGAGCCAACGGCAGCCAGGGTGGCGACTGCGGGGGTCGTCGGCACTGCGGTGGTGCACAGGGATGCAGAGGGAAGTGATCAGAGGTGGAGTTGTCGAGGGTAGCTCGACAGGAGGGATGCAAAGGCGGAGCTCTGTTTCGGTGGGAAAAACAGGGAAGAGAGGAGCGTCGACGAGGGCTTGGGCGGAGGTTGAAGGCGTGACAACTGGGCGAGGGAAATGCGGTTGGGTTTCGGAGCAGGGAAGTCACGGTGGACGGCTCGATGGTGGCAGGAGAGGATCGAGGAGGAGGGAAGCTTCGGTAATGGGGTGCAGTAGTGGTAGTGAAGACGAAGGGTTCGATGAGGTGATGACAATGAGGAGGAGAGGAGAGGTCGGGGGTAAGGATCTCGAGGTGGTCGCACATTACAGGGGAGAAGGAGGCTGAGGGCAGGGGAGCGACTGACAGGGATGCGGGGGTGTTGGGTGCAGCAACGAAGAGGACGAGGATGAGGAGGTAAGGTGATGGTGAGTGGGTTCGAGGCTATGGGGTTCGACTGGCGGAGAGCTGATGTGGGGATGAGGGAGACGATGAGGCGGTGGTAACTGGGTTCGACGGGGGAGCGTGAGGTTGAAGATGAGGGTGAACGGGGTTGGCGGCTGTAGATAGGTTATTAGGATCAGAGATTAGGGGTTAATATTAGGGTTAAAGTTAAACATGGTATTTATAGGGTTAGGTGGGTAATGGGTTAGCAGGTACGGGTATAGGGTTATTGAATATGAATAAGATCCAATAAGAGTTATAGGATTTGGGTTTTTGGGTTTAAAATCCAATAGAAAATGGGTTTAGATTAAAACAATAAGTAATATATCAATAAATAAGTCAATACTCATATAGTAGTACAATTAAATCAATTGGTATACAAAATCCATACTCCAAAATCATAAAAATATAGATGGAGATCAATAGACTTCCACAATTTAATAAATAACGAAAGATAAATTTTAATACGCATTCAAAAGTAATAATAATAACAATAATGAAAATATATACATACATATCAAAATGGAATTTGAGTTCAACAATTTTATTAAAATCCAAATAGTAATAATATAATTGGTTTGGGCTAAAATGTAAATAGTCGATCAATTAGGAATATAAAATAAAATTAAAATACACCATTATTCGTAATAAATATAATTTTCGAATAATAAAATGAAATAGAAGATTTCTTGGAAACCAGAATAATATTTTGTTAAAATTCGATCAATTGAAAATGCAATTGTTGAAGAAAGAATTTAAAAGCAAGAAGGAAGTTATAAAAATTTTAAATACAATGAATACACAGAAAAATACATATATATGGAAACATGGGTTACAATCTTACCCACCTTACAACAAAATTTCATCCTCGAAATTTGCTTAGGCAGTACATAAGACAAGGCCAAAGCAAACTTGGGGGATAACAAAACAGAGAATTAGGAAAACAGAAATGAAATGTTGGCAACACCAAAATAAGAAGGAAGAAGATAAGAATGATGTCAAATGGAATGCATGAAAGAAAATAAATAGTAACAAAAGGAAAGAAACAACACAAGATAACAAGGCAAGATAAAGAAGTAGGTAGAACTGGAATCGAAGAGAGAAAAGACAAGGAAGAACTGAACCAAATAATGAGTCAACGGATGAGGATGAATGCAAGAAAATGGAGGAAAGCAAACAATGCAGGGGAGGAGAAGCAACAAGAGATTCCTGTGACCTGTGGGTTATGGGCCCACCACGCTTCCACTGCGCAACTCTGATTGGGAAGACTCTGACAATAGCTTCCACTGCGCGCGCAACATGTTCCGTCCGATAATTTTTTTTCGTTTTCTTTTCCAAATTATGGCAAATAATTACTGCAACGAAAATTACTTTTGCCATTTCTCATTTGTCATTTTGTCATTTTTCTATATTATAACAATTACCATTGTACATGCTCTAATAGTGACAAGCGGTGAAGCTAATAGGCAGTGTTAGTAAAGAATAGTTAATCGTCAAAAACAAAGATAGAAGTTACAACTTGATTCCTATTGTTGTAAAATTAAATTACGAGATTAACATATTCCACTACTAGCCTCTGGTAGTAAGGAGGTGAGACTAGTAAGAGCATCCACAATGGTGTTTCTCATATTTGAAAAAATGGCACAAATAAAAATAGGAAATAGGTGTGAAGTGCGTAGTGGTCATTTGCTAAAAGTTTCTCAAAAAATTACAAGAAGAAACAACATGTATCGTCTAGCACGTTGATTAAAAAAAAAAATTAAAAAATGTTAAGTTAATAATGTTTAAGTTAATTAACTATTGATTAGATATTAAAATAGTTAATTTAAATATTAAAATATAAACTAATCTACACTAATCTACCTAATTAACACCTAAAGCCTCAGAAATGTGCTGGATGGGACATGTTGTCCCGTCCAAGCCATTTTTGGCTTCAAACAGAACAACATGTCCCGTTTGACGAATTTTCGATTTTTTTTGTTCAGATGATACGACATGTTTCGTCCCCTATATTTTGAGAATCGCCATTTCGTTTCTCAAATATGAGAACGAACTGTAACGCATTTGCCAAAATATGGCAAAATAGAAAATGATTGTAGACCCAACTTTCTCATATTATGAGAATATGGCAATTATAGCAAACGACTGTGGATGCTCTAAGAGCATCCACAGTCGTTTGCTATTTTTTCCAAATTGCCATTTTATGAGAAATGAGCGTTTGCATTCATTTGCTATTTTGCCATATTCTGGCAAAAACACTACAGTTGCTTCTCATATTTGAGAAACGAAATGACGATTGTCAAATTATAGGGGACGAAACATGTTATTCCATCACTATATATATAATATATATTTAATGGAATCAAACGAAACATGTTGTTTCGTCTGATTTTTTTTAAAAAAAGTTATCGGACGGTACATGTTGTACCATCTCAGAAAAAAATCGAAATAATCTCAAAGGAGACATGTTGTCCCGTCTCAAGCAAAAAATTGGGTGAACGGGACAACATGTCCCATCCAAGAAACCAGGAGTGAGATTTTGGAATTAAACATTAATTTAACCCTAATTAACCACTAATTATCCTAACGAATTATATACTTAATAATTTAATACTCTAATTCTACTACTAAGAGCATCTGTAGTCGTTGAATGTAAAAATATCCATATATGGATAAATAGAAACAGGATTCCCAATTTTGCTGCACTCGTGCAAAGCTATTTTTTAGCAAACTATAATAAAATATTAAGCGACTGCACATGAAGTGAAAAATTTTAAAAAGCGAGTACATTTGAGCGACGGCACATGAAGTGCCGTCCGAGAAGGAAAAAAAAAAAATTTGGTCCGAAAATGATGGACGGCACATGAAGTGCCGTCCGATTGGGAAACAATATTGTTTGGCCCATTTAGTATCAGTAGTGTAATTTTTTTAGTGTAATAATATCATTAGTGTAATTTTTATTTTAATATCATTAGTGTAATTTTTTTTAATATCATTAGTCAGACAAGAAACAAAACATTACTAATATCATTAGTGTAATTTTTTTCTTTTTTTTAAAAATTACTCAATGGACGGCACATGATGTGCCGTCCGAGAAAAGCGGAATGGGGTGGGACGGCACTCCGAGTGCCGTCCGAGGGGAATATTATTCGGGGTTTTTTTATTCTTTTTGGCGATAATTAATGCGAAAAATTAATTAATTTTCAAACGGACGGCACTTCAAGTGCCGTCCGACGAATAAAAAAATATTTTTTTTCGTGGGACGGCACTTCGAATGCCGTCCCTCAATTATCGATAAAAGCTATATCGATTCTCATTTATAGCAATCGACTGTAGCAATTTATCGATAAAATAGATATTTGGCAAACGAGTGCAGCACGTTCGTTTGCCAAATATCCATTTTATCGATATTTGGCAAACGACTACAGATGCTCTAATTAACTAATAAACTAAATCTAATGTAGAATTAAGATTTTATAAATAAATAAATTCAAGTGAGACGAGACATGTTGTTCCATCCGCTTAAAAAAAATTTGACAAAATTATAGCAAAGCACAACTGCAAGAGAAAGTCAAATTGTTATTTCTCAATTGCCATTTTGCCATATTTTTTAGCAAACGATTGTAGGTGCTCTAAAAAGATATTTAACAGTGGCAACCAATAAAGTTAGGCTATACAAAGGCTAAAGAGAGCTCCACTTTGGAGTTAGCCGGCTCGGAGTCGGAAGTAGTACAAGACTACAAGTGATAGTGGACTAGAAAGAAACAAACATTCAGACTCAGTCCAAACACCCAAAGTATTGGAATTTTTTTTAATAATTCATGTCATTTTCTTAAACTATTTGCAGAAAAAGAATAGTTGTCAAACTATTTGCGCTCGGAGACTCAACAACTAGACTTGCCATTCTCAACAGCAAGTTTAGTTATTTTGTGGGCTAAATTACAAAAAAATACCCTTGGACTATGAGCTTTATGCAGAAAACCTCCCTGATCTTTTTTTATGCAAAACCCCCTCTAAAGTATTGTTGCAAAAATTCCACCCTGCCGGCATGAGACTTTCTGCTAAAGTTGAAGGAGGTTTTTGACAATAATGAGAAAGATATATGATGTTTTTGAACCAACTTACAAAGTTGAATGAGGTTATCTGATACAAGTAGAAAAGTTAGATGTGTTTTTTTTTTTGAAATACTTTAGGGGCTTTTTTTTTGCAACAATCATACTTCAGGGGGTTTTATGCATTTGATATGGCTAAAAATAGGGTTAAATCGGAACCGTCCAAATTGGGCACGAATCTTAAACCTCGGGGGGTAAAATGGTAATTTCACCTATAGACGGGTCTGAAATGGGTACTGGGTCTTTTCTCCAAAGACCCAATAGCCCACGAACGAATCCGCCTCAACTGGGTGCGGGTTCGAACCCGCAAAGAACCCGGTCCAGCTAGATAGAATTAGGGTTTATGATTATACTTAATCAACGGCCCTGATTCACTCTATCCATTCACTGGGAAGTAGGGATTTGATCTTATCCCGAAACTGGTCTCGAAGGCGGCTATAAATACCCCCCATCCCCCACTGTTAACAGGTAATCAATCTTTTTCCAGTAAAAGCTCATTCATAATCTTTTTGATTACTAACTTGAGCGTCGGAGGGTGCGTTGCCGGGATCAACCCCGGTGTTTCGCACTTTTTACAGGTCAACGGTGGGAGATAAGGGTCAAACTCTGGCAGAAAGGCTTCAGGTTTGGTTATTCAACATCCCAAAGAATCCACAAATCTATCTGTTTGCCCCCACACCGATTTCAGCGGCAACAGATTGGCACCGTCTGTGGGAACACGAATAGCACCCCATCCTCTTCCATCAGTTAAGATCACCTCCAACCATACCTCTAAGAAAACTAAGATCCAGAGGGTCCAACCGTGGGCCCACTTCTCCTCAACCCCAACAGGAGGCTCCCCTCCAAACCGTCCAACAACAGGGACAACTCCCACCTCAGCCTGATCAGCCCCCGCAGCAGGAACAGCCTCCTTTTCAGAACCTTCAGCCCCTGCGGGGTCAAGTCGGGCCCCAGAATGCCGGTGCAAGGGCCTTTCGTCCCAACCATTAGAAGCAACCTCTTCACTGTGACTACGTCTCCGTGCACAACCCTTCTACCGATTCAATGGCATCTCACAATCCCCGGCCTTCCGAAGACCTTTGCAATATCCTCATCAACCGGTAGAAAGAAGAGGACCTTTGCCACTATTTGGATGAAACGCGGGCCCGTGAGGGAGCCCCCCGCCCAGAACGTCCAAATGAGCGATCTCCTCGTCGTCGTGACAACAGGAGGTCCCCTCCTCACAGAAGGCGGAGAGAGTCCCCTGAGTACCATCAAAGATGGCATCACTCTCCCGCTGGTCGGCAGCCCCCGAGGGACGATAACGTGCCTATCACCCGAGCCGAATTCCAATAATTCCAAGCCACAATCTTGCAAGCCCTCAACCTATGACCAAACAACAACAACAATGCTCAGAGGGTCCCCACTCCTCCTCCGGTCCAAAGTCCTCGCCATCGGTCCCTAACTCCTCCTCAAGCTCTGAGCTACCGCCATCATATCCCTAGTCCTCGCCATTCCCTGAGCTACCGTCGCCGTAGCCCCCACTCTCCTTCGTACGGAGACGAGTCCAGAGACTCACTTGGCTACCGTCGAAGGGATGATGCTGTCTATCGTCGTCTCCACAAGATGGAGAGGCACCTCGGCCAACTAGACAGGGAAGAGGAGCTGAGAGGAAGGACCCTCCGTCCAAGCCGACCTCCCTTCTCCCGAACTATCATGGAAGCACCTATTCCACCAAACTTCAAGCCCCCGCAGTTTGAAACATATACTGGGAAGTCCGACCCCGTTGATCACATAGAGAGTTTCAAAACTCTCATGATGATCCACCAGGCTTCCGATGCTCTATTATGCAAGACCTTCCCAACTACTCTCAAAGGTCCGGCTCGGAAACGGTACTCTCACCTTGCCCCGTCCTCCATCTTCTCCTTTGAACAATTTGAAACCCTCTTCATCACCAATTTCGTAAGTAGCCGCTGCACCGAGAAGACTAGTATCTCGCTACTCTACCTCAGTCAGAAGAAGGGCGAGAAGCTGAGAGATTATGTGAAGCGGTTTACCGCGGAAGCTAGATCCATTACCTCCCTCGACCAATCGGTCGTTGCAGCAGACTTCCAGTCAAATGTCCTCAAGCCTTCGGTCCTCCCTAGCCAAAAAGCCCCTGCAAAACTTCTCTAACCTTCTTCTCAGAAGCGAGAAGTATATCCGGGCCAAAGAAGCTGAGCATCGCCCCACTCTTGAGGGGTCTTCCTCTGGAACCAAGAGAAAGGCAGCTAAAGAAGAGGGAGCTAAGAAGCTCCAGAAGGACAACGGGGGCCAGCGCCGCCAGCCTCCCAGATTCGAGAAGTTTACCCCTCTTAATGCCAACATTTTCACTATTCTAATGGAGGTCGAGAAGGAAGGAGTTCTGCCTCCTGCCCCGAAGAAGAATACCCCTGGCAAGAAGAGGGACGAAGACAAGTGGTGCCGATATCATCGAGACCACGGCCACGACACCAACGACTGTCGGGCTCTGAAGAATGAAATTGAAGCCCTCATCCAGAGGGGGCAGCTGTCTAAGTTCGTGAGAAAGGACCGAATAGATCTTCCTCCCCCCAAGGGGCTAATAAGCGTCCCGAGAGGCGCGACGAGACTCCCGAGTTTGAAGAGGAACGCATCTTGCACCTCATCCATGGAGGCCCGATGAGAGGAACCTCCAATTCTTCTCAAAAGGCTTTTATTAGGGAAGTCAACTCGGTGCACGGCATACCCCCTCCCAAAGGCCTCGGAGTCCCGGTCACTTTCTCGGATGAGGACCTGGAGGGTGTCCGAACCCCCCATTGTGATGCACTAGTAATCAACCTCCACATGGCCAACTTCAAAGTGGAGAGGATTCTAGTGGACAATGGTAGCTCTGTCAACATCCTTTTCCTAGCGGCCTTCCGAGGACTCAAGTTATCGCGGCACAGGCTCAAGCCCGCCGGCTACACGCTCCATGGGTTCACGGGAGTGCCAGTGACTATCGAAGGGGTAATAACCCTCGACGTAACCGCTGGCAAAACTCCTACTACCCGGACGGACCCAATAGATTTCATGGTCGTCGATATCCCAACTGCTTACAACGTGATTCTAGGCCGACCTGGCCTAGCTGCTTTGGAGGCCGTCCCGTCGGCCTATCATCTTAAAATGAAGTTCCCCACAAAGTCAGGTGTAGGAGAAGTAAGGGGTAGTCAAGAGATGGCCCGCAAGTGTTACATGACCTCCACCGGGGGACCTGTCCTCTCCCTCGAGACTCTTGAGATTCCCCAGGGGAATGCCCAACCTATCTCCGAACCAGTAGAAGAGCTGGAAGAAGTGCTCTTTTCTGAGCAGGATCCGAACTGCAAGTTCTTCATCAGCAAGACCCTCCCCTCTGCCCTCTGTTCCGATATAGTCCAATGCATCAGGAAGAACCATGACCTCTTCACCTGGTCGGCTGCCGATATGCCAGGAATTTCTGAGGAGCTCCTCGTCCACCACCTAAGCGTTGTTCCGGGGTCCAAACCGGTCTAGCAGAAGAGGCGCAAATTTGCCCCCGAGCGCCAGCAGCCATAAAGGATGAAGTGGACAAGCTCCTCAAAGCCCGGTTCATACAAGAAGTCAACTATCCCAAATGGCTCTCTAATGTTGTTATGGTTAAGAAGGCCAACGGAAGTTGGAGAATTTGCATCGACTTCACAGACCTGA
This sequence comes from Hemerocallis citrina, assembly GCA_017893485.1. Classification (NCBI taxonomy): domain Eukaryota; kingdom Viridiplantae; phylum Streptophyta; class Magnoliopsida; order Asparagales; family Asphodelaceae; genus Hemerocallis; species Hemerocallis citrina. The sequence goes on along the minus strand of CM030364.1, from coordinate 171,881,577 downwards.
ACAAAGCATGCCCTAAGGATCCGTTCCCTCTCCCCAGCATCACACCTTCATCGATGCTACTTCGGGCCATGAGCTGCTGAGCTTCATGGATGCCTTCTCCGGAAATAACCAAATCAGAATGTTCCCCCCGGATATCTCGAAGACCTCCTTCGCCACCGATCAAGGACTCTATTGCTACAGGGTAATGCCCTTCGGGCTAAAAAATGCCGGTGCAACCTACCAGCTCCTCGTCAATAAGGTCTTCCAAAATCAGATCGGCTGAAACATGGAGGTGTATGTTGATGATATGCTAGTTAAAAGCATCCACGAGGCTGACCATGTTGTCGATCTCCAAGAAGCATTCGATGTGTTGAGGAAGCATGATATGAGGCTCAACCCGAACAAGTGCGCGTTCGGAGTCTCGTTGGGTAAGTTCCTAGGTTTCATGGTCAGTCAAAGAGGGATCGAAGCCAACCCCGTGAAGATCAAGCCATACTGGACATGGCTCCTCCTACAAGTATGAAAGAAGTTCAGAAGCTCACAGGATGCCTCGCGGCCATAGGGCGCTTCCTGTCTAAGTCAGGAGAAAAGTGTCTTCTTTTCTTCAAAGCTCTCAGGGGGGCTAAAGGCTTCGAGTGGGTCCAACAGCAGCAAGAATCGTTCGATCAACTAAAGGCCTATCTGGTCAACCCCTCTCTCCTCAGCAAGCCTATCCCCGGAGAAACACTCTACCTCTACCTAGCTGCCTCCGAGCAAACCCTCAGTGCTGTCCTAGTGAGGGAAGAAGACAAGGCTCAGAAGCCTATCTATTATGTGAGCAAGGTTCTCAGAGATGTCGAGCTCCGCTATCCGAGATTAGAGAAGATAGCATACGCCTTGGTTATGGCAGCCAGGAAGCTCCACCCTTATTTTCAATCCCACTCAGTGGTCATTCTCACCGACCAGCTGCTTAAGCAAGTCGTACACAAACCCGAGACCTCCAAACGTCTGATTAAGTGGTCGATCGAGTTGAGCCAACATGACATATCTTACCAGTCTCGGACCGCAATCAAGGCTCAAGCCTTAGCTGAATTTATTGTTGAGAGCACCATCCCGAAGGTTAGTCAAGCAGCAAACGGGCCTCCCATCTGGACAGTATATGTAAACGGGTCCTTTTGCACAGAAGGGAGCGGAGCCGGGGTCATTCTGGCAGGCCCAGATGAATTCATTCTCCAATACTCCCTCCGCATCAACTTTAAGGCCTCCAACAACGAAGCTGAGTATGAAGCCCTTATAGCCGGCCTGGGTATGGCACGCAAGGTGGGGGCACAACGTCTCCGAATATTCAGTGATTTGCAGCTGGTCATGAATCAGGTCTTAGGAGAGTACGAGGCATGAGACGACCGAATGGCTAAGCACCTAGCCAAGGTCCAAGGTCTCATGGCTTCATTCGAAGAGGCACAAATTCAGCGGATCCTTAGAGAAGAAAACTCCCAGGCAGATGCCCTCTCCAAATTGGCCTCTTCCTCCCTTCAGGGGTCTCGAGCAGACCGTCCTAATCGAAGTAATCCTAAGACCGAGCATAGAAGAAGAAGCTCCCGACTCGATTGAGTCGCTGCCCATCCAACTCCAGGACAACTGGATGAAGCCTTTGATTGTAACACCCCGAATTCCCAAAACAACTGAATTCGAGATTCCACAGGATCTTTACACTTCTTTCGTACAATTTTACAAGGAAAATAAAACTTTTCACTTTACATCAGAGTTACAATGAAATCTTTACACTTTATAGCGAAGCAAAAATGACAACATTTACATGAATGAAAGTACAACAACATTTGAATAATCTCTAAGCATCAGTTCTTCTTTAATCTTTGCCATGTCATTTATCCTGCATACAAACTGTGGGTACGTCAGTTTATTCATCCGACGAATATTATACACGGCCATCCTCTCTATGCCGGAAACAGTATAATGATTTTTCATACTTAACAAACACAAACTTGTTCACAAATCAAACTAAGGGGAATATCCTATTGATGTCGTGTTGTGATTGTGCACTTAGTCCTTAATGCAGTTATTTATATTACATGACACTAATGCACACTTATTCGGATTCTATGTATCCTATACTACACAGATCTGAGGGCAAGCCTCTTAATCGTTCTTCATCTTGTAGGGTTCAATCCTTCGTCATGACTTACTCTACTACTGTAACTACGGTAAGTATCCTAGATGTTCTATGAGTAACGAGCTCATGTACAGAAAAACTGTAGGGGAATCCCACGTCATGTCACGACACATCGTGAAGACAACCTATGGACAATTCAGCCTCCTTCATCGCACACGATCCTCTCGCAGTCACCAAACACCCCACAAGCATCGCCAAGATCCCAATAATTCCGAAGTAGTGCCCATGTCATGTCACGACGCATCGTGAAGACAAACTGTGAATCACACCCTACATCGTAGACTTGAGGCCCTCATACTTGTGTTTTTCACTCACTTTCATCATCTCTTCACTATGTACTAATTCTTAATTTAATGAAATCATGAACAAAATCAATCTCTTAGAGTCAGCACTCTCACTAATACCGGTCTTATTTCTTTCATTTCTCAATGACCCAAACTTGGTCTTTTCAATTTCATTTATCATATCTCATTAGTTTCAATTGTCGGTGTGAGTCTTGGCTACACCCTAATTTTCAATTTCAATTCACAATTCACATATTTGTGTTGTCATACTCTAGGAAATTTCTCTTTTCCAATTACATTATTTCCATTCTTTTCATGAGTCAATCATCATACATGGAGTTCAATTATTAATCATGCATTCCGTAACCAATATTTATTTCCACATTAAAATCATACTACAAAAACATCTAGTCAAAGTGAATATTCACAAAATCACCATTGTCATGCTATTCTTTTAGCAAAATAACCCATACAAAAATTCACATTTATATTTTCTTTTCATCAATTTTCCTTTTTAATACTCATCTTAATCACCTCATGAAATCACACATTTTTATGAAATTATACGAGTAAGAAACCCTAGTTTCGAATACGATTTTACCTCAAAAATACACTTTATTTTAGTCCAATAACTCCCAATTAATTTTCATAGGTTGTATATGATTTTTCGAATAATAACGGTATTTTTTTAAGAATTTTTATACATCAAGAAAAACCCCAAAAATCAATTTGTCAACAAAATTTATATTCTGGCTACACCCAGAATCAAACCCGCAACCTTTAAGAAGATAGACGCATGCGCTAGCCGACTGGCCGAAGGCGCTCAGCGATATGAAGAGGAGACAGAGAGTTATATACTCTCTGTTCGGTGATTGGTATTGTTTTTTAAACCGCACACAAAAAGAAAGGTGGACACAGGTATCGAACCAGCGAACACAGAGCCACACGCCGCGCTATAGTAGCGCCAGAAGGTTCACCGACCACTTGAGCTATGAGCTCAAGTTGTCACATACACAACTCGAATTCTATTTAACTCGGTTATCTGTTTTATTAAAACATTTCGATGTTCAAAAATCCTTATCTTTATTTTGCTTGCACCAAAAGCCATGCAAAACTCCAGAATGTATATTCTAACTTAAATTAACACCCCAGTATTTTTAAAATAATTTTTCAGTAATTTAATACACATTTCTCATACAATAATTTAAATTCCATACTACTCTTTCCATAATTCAATTTGACATTTCTCAACACAACTTGGTATTAAAAATTCACATTATAAATATAATTCCTTGTTTTTCCCTCTGTCATAAACCCAAAAGCATAGGACAATCTTATTCATTTGAACCAATATCACGATAGTCCATTTAGCACATAAAACAATAATTTCATCTACTAGCATTTCGTAGTCAATTTTGACGTTGTCAACAATCCCAATTCAATATTTCCATAACTACAAGCAATTTGCACACAATATTAAGATCCATGACAAGTTAACATACAATCTATCAAGCATTAATTTAATCAACTAGCAAGTCCTTTTTCAAATTAAGTGTACTCTTATTAGTTTCTTTCATGTATCATTATTTCAACACTCCTAGCATGGCATCTAAATTAGAAGTATAGAAAACCACCCACCTAATTTGGAGAGAAATCACACAACAACTCCTAAATGAAAGATCCCTTCTCCTCCTAGATTGAGCTTGCCCAAACGAGTGCTCCTCCTCCTTGCTCCTAGTGCAACCCGAGAGCTCCAAGTTGATGTAGCCGGCCTCCTAGCTTGCAAGAACACACACTCTCAATCTTTTATTCTCACTTCCTAATAACAATTGTATTCTTTCACTATAGGTTTGGATAATGAAAAGTGTAAGGATAACTAGGCTAGGGGGGGTATTTATACAAAATTTTGGGACAAATAGAAGGCTAGGATTGATCTAGGAGTTAAGAAATAAAGGCTAGGATTCAAGGGGAAGTTGTAGTAACCAACCATGACTACAAAAACCACCTTCCACAACTCCACTTCTTTTCCTTTTCCCTCCCATGCCATCCGGCCACAATGAAAAAGTGCACAAACACGTGCTAGTGCAATGCATGTGTTTGTATAGTCTCCCATTTTAAAAAGTTGTACATTTATTTTTTATAAAAAATCTATAAAAATTGTCTACACTACAAGTTGTAATAAAAAAAGAAAATAAATTTATGGGCCTTTATTTAATGGGCCAAATTAGCTATATTCAAAATAAATTAAGTTGGGCTCAAAATAAAAGAGTACTTTAAAAATAGGCTTTAATAAAACAATAGAAAGGACATATATATATATATATATATATATATATATATATATATACTCATTTGTTTATGTAATGAAAATAATTATAAAAATTTTATATCACAAGATTGCACGTGCACAAAACGTACAAATTAATAACACAAAATAATAATTTTCATAAATGAAAATTCACGGTATTACATTGATAGAGTTCCTCAGGGACGGGGTCCTTCCCGAAGACCATAAAGAAGCCCGTCGAATCCGAACGAGGGCAGAGCGGTACACCTTTGTTGAAGGAGTCTTGTACAAATGCTCCTACACCCAAGTAGATGGCAGACCCTACTTGAGGTGCCTCTCTCCGGAAGAAGCCTTGTATGCCTTGCAAGAACTCCACGAAGGTATAGGCGGAGCCCATTCAGGGTCAAGGTCCCTCGCTAGGAAAGTGTTGAACTACGGGTATTTTTGGCCTACCATGCTTCGAGATGCCGAGCAACATGTCCGGCAATGTAGCCCTTGTCAGCATTTCTCCAACATCCGCCGGCTTCCCCAAGCACAACTTACATCTCTCTTAAGTCCAATTCCCTTCGCAATGTGGAGAATGGACTTGTTGGGTCCTTTCCCACCAGCTCCGGGCCAACTCAAGTTCCTAGTCGTGGCCATCGACTATTTCTCCAAGTGGATCGAGGCCGAGCCATTGGCTACCATTACTGAGAATAAAGTGCTGTAGTTCTTTTGGAGAAATGTAATTTGTCAGTTCGGTGTACCTCGGGTCCTGATAACAAATAATGGAACACAGTTTACAGGGGCAGCGTTCCGATCTTTGTGTGAAGACCTCGGCATTCAGCAATGCTTCTCCTCCGTCTCCCATCCACAATCCAGTGGTCAAGTGGAGAATGCCAACAGGCAGATCCTCTCCAGCATCAAGAAGAGATTAGATAAGGCCGCCAAAGGCATATGTGCAGAACAACTTCCTAACGTATTATGGAACTACCACACTACGAAACGGACCCCCACAGGAGAGTCGTCCTTTAATCTCACCTATGGGTCTGAGGCTGTGATCCCTTTAGAACTTGGTCTGCCATCCCCTCCCCTTATCGCTTATGATGAAGAGCAGAACGCCAGAGATCTCCGAGCAAATTTGGAATTGATTGACGAGCTCCGTGAAAGAGCTTCAATTTGCTAGCAAAATTATCGAAGAAGAATCGAGCAGGCCTACAACAAAAGAGTCCGTCCCACGGATCTCAAAGAAGGGGACTTAGTCCTCAGAAAGCTAGCTATCTCGTTCCCCAGCCAAAAGAGTAAGCTAGCTCCGAATTGGGAAGGACCGTACAAAGTTTCCAAAGTAGTCCGCCCCGGAGCATATCGTCTTGAAGATATTGAGGGCAGAGAGATACTTAGAACTTGGAATGCCGACCATTTACTGAAGTACCAAGAGTGCGCCTGAACGCCTCTCCGAATACCTTCAAATGTCGAGCCATTCCTATCTTTTTATTTGTGTTTGTTTCTTTATTTTCCCATTGTAATAACGGCTTGCAACTTAGAAGCAGCCGATTAGCAGTTATCAATAAAGAACTTCTTTCCCCTGATAATTCTCTTGTTCTTACTTTTATCTCTCTGTTTAAAGCCTTTAATTGTTCTTAGTCAAACGACGTGTTCAGAGTCCAAAACTTGGCTCGATTCCGCTTCACAGGCACGCTCTTAAGCGAGCTAGAAGTGGTTCGCCATTCGGAACTGCTCCCACAACCGTTGAAATTTACTCGAACAACGTGTTCGGTGTCCAAAACTTGGCTCGATTCCGCTTTGCAGGCTTGCTCTTAAGCGAGCTAGAAGTGGTTCGCCATTTGAACTGCTCCCACAACCGTTGAAATTTACTCGAACGACGTGTTCGGAGTCCAAAACTTGGCTCGATTCCGCTTCGCAGGCTCGCTCTTAAGCGAGCTAGAAGTGGTTCGCCATTCGGAACTGCTCTCACAACCGTTGAAATTTACTCGAACGATGTGTTCGGAGTCCAAAACTTGGCTCGATTCCGCTTCGCAGGCTCGCTCTTAAGCGAGCTAGAAGTGGTTCGCCATTCGAAACTGTTCCCACAACCGTTGAAATGTTCTCAAACGACACATTCGGAATCCAGACCACTGGACTGGATAACTGACGAAACTTCTACAACTATACTAGACACGAGAGAAGTGTACTTGAGGAGTGCTTGAATGAATGCCCCATTGCTTCACTTGTTTGGATAACTGATGAAGATATTCAGGCATACATTCCGAGCAGCGTATTGGAGAAAAACACTTTCTCCCTAAAATTCGTGCAAGATCTCGATCAGACGGCACCGATGGAACCACAACCACGAAACGACAAGATAGCGTTTTCTGGGGATCCACGCCATCTTTTTCATCGAGATACGTGCAAGATCTTCATATGGACGGTTCAGATCGTGCCACGTCCCTCGGAATCCAAATCCGAGCGATTGGCGATCTGAGTTGCGTATTGGAGAAAAACAACTTTCTCCCCAAAATTCGTGTAAGATTTCGATCAGACGACACCGATGGAACCACAACCACAAAACGACAAGATAACATTTTCTAGGGATCCACGCCGTCTTTTACATCGAGATCCGTGCAAGATCTTCAGATGGACGGTTCAGATCGTGCCACGTCCCTTGGAATCCAAATCCAAGCGACTGGCGATCTGAGCTGCGTATTGGAGAAAAACATCTTTCTCCCCAAAATCCGCGCCAGATCTCGACCAGGCGACACAGATTGGACACGACCACAAAACGAGACGATAGCATTTTCTCGTGATTCACACCATCTTTTACATCAAAATCCGTGCAAGATCTCGATCAAATGGCTCTAATTGACCACAACCACAAAACGACAAGATAGCATTTTCTCGTGATCTCCCCCGTCTTTTACATCGAGATCCGTGGAAGGTTTGCAGATGATCACATCCGATGAAGCCGCATCCCTTAAAGTTCAAAAGTTTGGCAAGGCCCCACTTCTACTCTGCGCTCTTAAGCGAGCTAGAAATGGTCTGCCCTTCAGAAACACTTACAACCATAAGGGACTAACTGAACACGCCAACACACAAGCATAGAGGAATAAACAAAACCTTCACTTCTATAGAGTTTAAAGTTTAAAGAAACTCGGATTACAGGACCAGCTACTCTTATCTACAACGAGTTACAAGATTCGAAAAGCTAAAATTACAAAACTACTTCAGTGACTCTTAGGAAGGGGGATGTTCCTCTTAAGAGACAGGCGGGGATGCCGCACACCTTGTCGTTGCGATCCCGCACTCGTTGAGGTCCCTAAACCAGCGAGCTTGGTAGTGTCTCTCAGTGTTGCGCCGGCTGAAGCTTCGCTCGACGAAACAGCCACAATACTTTGGGCATCCCCTGGACTTTGCCGAGCAACCGGCGAACAAGTTGCAAGCTCGTAAAACAAGAATCCTCATTCATTCTCTTCGCGGGTACACGAAGTGCTCCTGACGTTGATCGGTCCCGAATGGGGCTTGAGGCGAGCAACCTCCGCCTCTAGCTCGACTATTCGTTGCTTTAGAGAATCGTCCTTCACGGCTATCTTGAAGCGAGGAAGTTGAGAGGAGCCTTCGGCACCAGAACCGTCGGCAATAATTCGACGGAGATGAGTAACCTCGATGCTTTTGTCGACTGTAATCCTCTTCAACTCGTCGACCTTCGCCGTCAACTCATCGCGCTCGGCCATCAACTTGCCCACCATCTCTGCTAATTCTTCTTCCTCCGCCGAAAGCTCTTCTTCTACTATATTTTAGTGGTGAACCTCGGCAAGCAGTTCGCCCCTCTCCTCCGTGACATCAAATAGCACCTTCCGGAGCAACTCTACCTCACCTTCAAGACGAACCTCGCGAGTTCGTTTCCTTAGTTGCTTCAACTCGGAAATACACTTCACCAGCGTCACCTTGAAATGATCTAGCTCCAACTCGCTTTTGAGAAAGCACTCTCGACTGCGGGAAAGGTCCAGCTTTGTTTCTTTCAAGTCAACCTGAAGACGAGAGGCTTCAGCTGCTGGACTCAACTCGACGACCTGAGAAGCAAAAACATATCAACACAAAATGCAAAAGGTGTTTTCAACACTTAGCAAAATTTTTAACAACAAGGCATTCACAACACTTGAAATCTCAAACACTTGGCTAAAGTCTCAAAAAGTTAGTTGTTTTTATTAAAATCCAAAAAGAGTACATGAGAGCGGTGGCCAGTCCACAGTTCGGCGTTATACCAAAAAAAAAAAAAAAAAAAAGGAAGAGGCAAGGTCAGGGGGCCACCTTATGGCGCTGCTCCGAGGCATCGACGCTCGGCATAGTGACGAGCGCTCCCCCGACGTTCACCTCGTCCTCGGCCTCTTGCTCGGGCTCGACCTCCGCCAGAGGCAACAGCTCCTCGCCCTCCACGGGATCGTAGAAGTAATACGAGGAGCTGTCAAAGCCAGGGATGCGGGCCGCCACATGCTTCAGCGCTTGGGCGTAAGCCTCCTACATGTTTTTCATCATGCGGGCTTCGGCCTCATCCCGAACCGCCTTCTCTGCCTCGGCAACCTTCATCGCCTGGCCGTTCAGCGCCTCTTCAGATGCCTTCAAGGCCTTGGCCAGCTTCTCCTCGAGGGGAGTCCTCTCTTTCTCCAACGCCTCGACCTTGGCAGCCTCAGCTGCGGAGTTCTTCAACGCCTCGGCGAGCTTCGTCTCGAGGGCCCCCACCTCGGCCGCACGCGAAGCCAACAGTCGTTGCTCGGCCTCGTACAGCTTGACCGCTTTGGATCGCTCCTACCTCTCCTGATCGTTCGCCAGGTTCATCTCCTTCTATTGCTCGACGAATAGCTCGAGCATGTGGTTGAAGTGATAGACAGTCTGCGAGCAGGATGAAGGAAAAGAAGCGATTAGAACCGAACGAAAAAACTTAGAAAATTTATTGGGTTGTCATAACCGACTCATACTTACCGACATAGTATTCCGAGCTATCTCCAAGGCATCGTCGCCCACAGTGCCGGCCTTCAACGCGGCACGGTCCTTCGGGGTCGGCAGGTGCTTCACCGACTACATGCACATCCCTGAGTCGCCGAGGAAACCGTCTACCTTCATCACCCTCCAGTCGGGGACGAAGAGACGCTTGTGCTCCTCGGTGAGGATGGCCTCCGCCTCGGCAGTAAGTGGCGGCACCTCCAAAGCTAGAGCCGCGGTGGCAGAGAACGCCCCGCTCGACGAAACCAAGGCTTTGACCAAAGGGGCCTTAGAGGGCTGTTCCGAAGGAGCCTCGGTCACCGGCTCCACAACGACCGAAGGCTGCCGAGGGGACTTGTGCTGTCCGACCTGAAAGAGGCCCCGCTGTAGTCCTCTTTCTTGTGTCCGTGTCCTTTGCCGCGCGACTCTTGGCCATCAACGCCTTGTAATCCATGCCGGGGGTCTCTGCATACAAAGAAAAAGCCGAGCAAAAGAGTTAGAAAAAACAAAAACTAAAAGACTCAGACTAACAAGAAAAAAGAAAAGAGAGCGTACTGGGGTCGATCGGACTGAGACATCCACCGAACAAGACCCCCTCGGTGATATCCTTCCAACTAAGGGTCGGAAGTCCGAGGATTTTCACCACCACCTCCTCTTCCTCACTTGTGAGCACCGGCTCTTTCTTCGCCCACTTCGGCACCCTGTCTTTCCACAACATCGGGAATCCCCACAGCTCGTGACCACAGATGAGAAAATACTTCTCCTTCTAGTGTTTGATCGAGTCCGGATTCTCGATCAACTTCACGCCCCTCCTCGGCGACAGATAATACCGATCCTCCATCTTGCTCATCTGGCAGATGCGATAGAGGCTCTGAAGCAGAACGAGCTGCGGTTGCACTCCGACCGCCTGACACTAGAGGACAAAGGTGATGACATGCCGCCACATGTTTGGTATAAACTGAACCGGGCTCAGGCCAACCACTGCAGCACCTCGACCACGAAGGGATGCAGTGGTAGCCGAAGGCCGGCATTAAGTGCGTCGTACGGGAAGACGCACGTGTCTGCCAACGTCCCCATACACGCTCGAAAGCTGGGGACGGGGAGTAATAGGACGTACTCCTTCGGGATGCGGAATCCCTTCCTGATCCGGTGCAGATCTGCCTCAGTAAAAATGGAGGGGATCTCATCCACTTCAGAAGGATCCCTCGGATTATTCTCCTCATAGGCCGAAGCCATCCCGTGCACCACCTGCTCTAGGATGTCCTCGGGGTAACTCCTCACCCCCTCGACACTAGACAACGCGGACGGTAGCCGACCCAGCTCTCCTGCCCCCCTCGGAGTCTTAATTATCATCGACTCCTCGACCGGATCAACCACTTCCTTCCCCTTCCTCGGCTTCGCCACTACCGCTTGGCCGGTGTCTCGGTCCGAGGTGGAGGTCTCGTCCCCAGAAGAAATTCTAGACATTCTCAAGAAGAAGGGGGAAAGACTAACCTTGAAGTGATGTGTATGGCCGGAAAAGATCGCCGAAGTCCAAACTCGCCTTGCCGCGAAAGCTAGTAGCGCCGCTCGAGAGCAAAAACACCGCTAGCAAGAGTAAAAGTGAAAGTAAAAGTGAAAGTGAAGTAACAAGATAAAGAATGGTGGAGGTGAAAACTTATAGTAAAAGAAGTGACTCTTGGGCTTTGTAACGTAAAGTTGCGACTCTTGGGCCCCCCTCAAGCCCGTTAAACAAGGCTAAACGACAAAGTAAAGAGCAGGGACGGTTCATAAGGGTGACGATTCAGACTCGGCCACACCGCTCGGCTATTCCTCTACACCGCCGAGGCACTCTGTCGAGCAATCAAGGAACGGTCCGGATCACCCCACGTCCCTCAGAATCAAAATCCGAGCGACTGGCGATCCGAGCTGCGTATTGAAGAAAAACAACTATCTCCTCAACAATCGTGCAGGATCTTGATCAGACGGCTCAAATTGGACCACGACTACAAAACGACAAGATAGCATTTTCTCGAGATCCACACCGTCTTTCACATCGAGATTCGTGCCAAATCTCGTGATGAACGGCTCAGATCGCCCCACGTCCCTCGGAATCCAAATCTGAGCAACTGGCGATCCGAGCTGCGTATTGGAGAAAAATAAGTTTCTCCTCAACAATCTTGCGGGATCTTGATCAGATGGCTCAGATGGGACCACTACCACGAAATGACAAGATAGCATTTTCTCGAGATCCACACCGTCTTTTACATCGAGATTCGCACCAAATCTCGTGATGAACTGCTCAGATCGCCCCACATCCCTCGAAATCCAAATCCGAGCGACTGGCGATCCGAGCTGCGTATTGGAGAAAAGCAAGTTTCTCCTCAACAATCGTGCAAGATCTCAATCAGACGGCTCAGATCACGCCACGATCACAAAACGACAAGATAGCCTTTTCTCGTGATCTGAACCTCTTACCTCGTGATTCGTGCCATGATGAATGGCCCAGATCACCCCACGTCGCTCGGAATTCAAATCCGAGCAAATGGCGATCCGAGCCACTCATATGGAGAAAACAACACCGAACCACGTCGCTCGGAATCCGAGCAACTAGCGATATGAGCTGCTCACATGAGGAACATAATGTCGCTTGGAATCCCGATCCAAGCGATTGGCAATCCGAGCTGCTCACATGAGGAACATAACGTCACTCAGAATCCCAATCCGAGCGACTGGCGATCCGAGCTGCTTACATGAAGAACATAACGTCGCTCGAAATCTTGATCCAAGCGACTGGCGATCTGAGCCGCTCACGTGAAGAAAGTAGCGGTGAGCCACGTCGCTCGGAATCCGAGCAACTGGCGATCCGAGCTGCACATTTGAAGAAAAATGCCACCGAGCAACCCCAACCGTCAGATTGTCTCAAAATTCGTGCCGGAAGATGATGAGCAGCTCAGATCGTGCCATGCCCACAAAACGACAAGATAGCATTTTCTCGTGATCTGAACCTCTTACCTCGTGATTCGCGCCATGATGAACGGCCCAGATCATCTCACGTTGCTCGGAATCCCAGTCCGAGCAACTGGCAATCCGAGCTGCTCATATGGAGAAAACAATGCCGAACCACGTCACTCGGAATCCGAGCAACTAGCGATCCGAACTACAAACGTGGAGAAAATAGTGCCGAGCGATACGAGCCGTCCGATCTCTCAGAACTCCGCGCCGATGCGAGATAGGAGGCTCAGATTGCTCCACGTCATAAATAGTAATATAAATTAATTTTTTATTTAATAAATTCGAAATATTTATTTAAAAATTGTGAAAAATGATTAAAAAATCAGGAAAATTAATTTAAAATTTTAAAAAATAATTATAAATTCGGGAAAATATTTTTGAGTCCCTAGAAAAAATAATTATTGCTTAGAATGATTAATTAATGCCCCCAAACAATAAATCACCGCTTCACAAAATTAAATAAATGGTCCGAAAAATAAATAAAAATTAAGAGAAGTCACCAAAAGTTCAGGAGAGCTCAAGAACAACCTTGAGCACGCAACCAACTCTGAAAATCACCATTATACCTCATATAGGGATTCGACACCCCTCATTTGGACTCCAATACAACTCCACAGGCCATTAAAACAGGAGAACTACTCCTCGAAGGGTGATCAAACTCAGTCTTCGGAAGTGAGGTGTAGCGCCCCGATTTCCATATACTGGAAAACCGTGACACGAGCCAAGACCTTTGCTTCAATTAGTCACAATACACAGAAAAACAGGAGAATTTAAAACTTTTTATTCAATACACAATGTGTTACATGTCTGAATATTGCACAACTGTAATACCTTACAATAGAGTTACAACATTACCTTTATATTTCTAAGTATTACAACCTTCAACATCTTACATCAGAGTACTTCTCAACTAAATACATAATCAATACATATGCTGCAGCGGAACTAAACATAATACTGACTCCTTGCTTTCCTTGCCTTGAGTCATTCTGAATCTCGCCTTTGTACTTCGGCGATCCAGTACCTATGGAAGTGGGGACGTCAGTATTCACTGACGCTTAAAGGCTGATCATATAGCAGCGAATCTTCCAAACAATATACACAATATAGCAATGGTGTTGGTGTAGTTTAAGTGTACGTGAGTGCTATGACTAGACTCTAATGCGATATTTAAGTAGAACTAGAATGCTTCCTCGCATTATGAATTCTAATTATACATAACCCGTTCCTGACAGCCACACGTGGCTAATGAGGTTGCAGATGTGGTCAAGTCCCACTAATGCAGTTCGCCAGTGGTGTCTATGTTTGCCACTGCGACCCGGCTAACCGGACCTCCTTCAAATAGACGAACCCAATGTATCGGGCGTTACAAAAAAATCAAACTATAGGGTTTCGTAAGCGCAGGGTAGTGCAAAGCCTACCCTGTGGCACCCTCTGGGGTATCGCAAGCGCAGGACTGCACAATGCATCCTGTGGCACCCCCAGCCACGGTACTTCAGGAATTAACAGAGCGAGATACGTAACACGTGTCCTCAACCTGTGAGATGGCACCGTACGTACCCCTTTGACGGGACGCTTCCTATTCTAATGTCAGCAAGTCTCCGGAATCAACATGCATCCCATACTACATGCGACCCCATCTCAAGCCGTTTCTCCATATATAGAGATTTGAACCCGCGTTACGCATTCTAATTGTACACAACCTGTTCCTGACAATACTCCATGACTCTGTGAGGTTGCAGAAGGGGTCAAGTCCCCCCTATGCAGTCTGCTTATGGTGTCTCCGTTTTCCACTACTACCCGGCATGCCGGACCTCACTCGATCCCAATATATCGGGCATCGTTCCAAAATCAAACCATAGGGTTTCGCAAGCGCAGGGTAGCACGAAGCCTACCCTATGGCACCCTCTGGGGTCTAGCAAGCACAGGACTGCACCATGCATCCTGTGGCACCCCAGCCACGGTATTTCAGGAATTAACAGCGCGAGATACGCAGCCCGTGCTCTCAACTTGTGAGATGCCACCGTACGTATCCCTTTGACGGGAAGGTACAACCCAATATCACCGCCTAAGGCCTCCCTCAAGGGACAAGTTGGTCGTAAGGTGCCCCCTACAACCAACTCCTCTCTCTTCGGCAAGGGTCTGAGCAAAATGACCTTTATAAGTCACTACCCTATTGATGTCCCTGACTCGACGATCCTAGGGACGATAATATTATAAACATAACATGCTAGGCCTTAAATTAGGCTTCGCAAGACAACTCTACTAGGCTGCTCAACCTAGACTTACCAGAACCCCTCAGGATCCGGTTTGTGGCTCATCGATCCAAGACTTCGGCCGTGCGAATATACATGCGAGTTGCTACCCTATGTCTTGATGGTCGATAGCCCTTAGGGTGGTAGTCTTACCCTAAACGAGCACAACGAACTGTGTACTAGCTAACCAGCTATACACGAGTAACAACCACATACGAGCCAATTAAGCTACGTATGGAACAATAACTACCTACGAGCCAGGCAGGCCTCGTAGGAGATAACCACATACATACCAGTCAAATAAGCCGCGTATGAGACCAACCGCTACGCACGGGCCGGTCGGGCCGCGTACGAGACAACCACCTACATACGAGCCGACTGAGCTACGTATGAGACCCACAGCTACATACGGGCCAGTCGAGCCACGTACGAGCACAACCGTGTGCAAACAACCATACAGGTAATCAATCCTAGAAGCAACCAAACGTGCTTACTAACAAACTTGGTCATCTATTGTTAGAAGCAACAGAAGAATCTACTAGTAGTCTATGATCGGTATTGTACTAGGGAAGAACCGAAGGCGACAAAACGGCCTTTATCGGACTAACTATCCCTAGTGGTCTTCCCAATCCTTATTATTTCAACCTATAGCGCCTTTAGTATGGCATACAATTACGAGCATCTTCCTATGACAATTTAATCATATAACACAACCCCTTACCATGATACTCCTAAGTATGAATACGATCAAGCTTGTGCTTGTATCGAGCTTTAGGCATAAAAATCACTACGACCTAGACATAAAGCCCACTATAGTCAAACGAGCGTGAAAGCTTACTACTTGTCTGGACAATTCACCATAACCCAAGCATGGATAGATAACTAATATAACATACAACATTCCAAGGCATAGTAGGTATTCTAACGTTACTCCTACAACGTTCTAAGCATATACTTGAACTTTTAGCATGGTATGGAACACAACATAACATCACTACAACTAGCCATGGGTAGTTTCTTTATTCTAAGCATGAACATCATAGTATGGGTATCCTTAACTTAACATGATTAATAATCAGCATGATACCTACTTACTTAGCATGAGTCATGATCATTTACTAACATAGCATGAACAACACTTATCTAAGCATGGGTACCACGTAAACATGAGTATTCATGTAACCTAGCATGGTATACATCTTACTCACAATCTAAACTAGCATGACATGCAACTTTCTTATGATTAAGCTAGCATGGCATACAATTTACTTGTAGTTAGGCTAGCATGGCACATCTATAATTAGACTAACATGGTATATCACATACCTACAATTAACTAGCATGGTATATTACATACCTACAATTAACTAGCATGGTATATTACATACCTACAATTAAACTAGCATGGTAGGTAATTTTATTATGGATCCTACAACATCCTAAGCATAATGTCATTAATCCAAGCATGGTAGGAAACTCTTAGATTGATTCCTACAACTCTCTAAGCATAGATAGAATAATCTAAGCATGGTAGAAATTTTAGAATTTATCCTACAACATCCTAAGCACAATTAGGCTAATCTAAACATGGTAGGATATTTTTAGAAACAATCCTACAACATTCTAAACATAAAGCATGGTAGGATATTTTTAGAAACAATCCTACAATATTCTAAACATAAAGCATGGTAGGATATTTTGGGAAGAAATCCTACAACATTGTTAAACATAAAGCATGATGGGATATGTTTTAGAAGTAATCCTACCCTTTTCTAAGCATAAGCATGATAGAACTTCTTTAGAAAACATCCTACAACATTTTAAGTCTAAAAGCATGATAGGATATTTTTTAGAACACATCCTACAACATGTTAAGTCTAAAACATGATAGGGATATTTTTATAAACAATCCTACAACATTCTAAACATAAAGCATGATAGAACTTCATTAGAAAGCATCCTACTATTATCTACACATAAAACATGAAGAAATATTTGTAGAAGATATCCTACAACTATCTAAGCATGGAACATGGTAGGATATTTTTAGAGGTAATCCTACAACCAACTAGGCATGAAACATGGCTTCTAAACATTTTTAGAAGTGATCCTACAATATGTGAAGCATGAATGTGGCTTCTAAATATTTTTAGAAGTGATCCTACAACATTAGTAGCATGAATATGGCTTCTAATCATTTTTAGAAAAGATCCTACAACATTAGTAGCATGAATATGGCTTCTAAATATTTTTAGGAATGATCCTACAACATTTTACTACTACTACTACTCTTATTTTAATCAAAACATAACACACAATTATCTACTACTACTACTACTCCATTCTTATCAAGAACACAACATACAACTTACTACCACTACTTCATTTTAATTAAGAACACAACAAACAACCTACTACTTCATGAAACATCTATAGTTACTTACTACTTTAACATACCATCACTACTTTATTCAATCAACCATACTACTTCTATCTTATTAATCAACATACTATTACTTCTTTATTGAATCAACATGCTACTACTACTTTATATTTTAGCTTACTACTACTTAGTTGCTTACTAATCTTTGTGATTACTAGTGATAAAGAAAAGATCATTTTTTTAATCTTATTTTACTTTACAACTAGTAAACATGAAAGAAAAGATTTTATTTCTACAACTAGTGATTAAAAGAAAAGATCTTTTTAATAGCTACAACTAGTGATCAAATAAAAAGAGAAGATCTTTTTATTAGCAATAACTAGTGATCAAATAAAAAGAGATGATCTTTTTATTAGCTACAACTAGTGATTAAATAAAAGAGAAGATCTTTTTATTAGCTATAACTAGTGATCAAATAAAAAGAGAAGATCTTTTTATTAGCTACAACTAGTGATTAAATAAAAAGAGAAGATCTTTTTATTAGCTACAACTAGTGATTAAATAAAAAGAGAAGATCTTTTTATTAGCTACAACTAGTGATTAGTAAAAAGAAAGATCTTTTTAATTATTTCTACCACTAGAGTTTAACAAAGAAAAGATCTTTTTATTAGAACATATGCTTTTCATTAGTCCAATGTTCAATCAAAGTCCTACAACCCACAATGGTTGTAAAATGTGTTCATATGCTTATGTTATACTAAGTCCTATAACCAACAATGGTTGTATGTTCAATATATGCCATATGTGAATTTTTTTAGTCCAATAACATACAAACAACAACTACAATAACAAAGATGTAATCTTTATGTGCTTTAGTAGGTTCTACTACTACTTATTTACTTTTATTTATCACCACATACAACAAACCCAAAAACAAAACAAAACAAGATGGTAAGAAGAAGAAGTCAAACAACAAAACAACAAACAAACAAACAAACAACAAACAAGGATCAAAGAGTGTGAAGAAACCCCCACCTTCCTTTCTTGTAGGAAGGACTTGCTATGCTCCTTCTCCTTCCCCTAGATTTTTAGAAGTCTTCTAACACCCTACAAAACAAAACTCTCAAGTTAACCTAAGGTTCTCTCTTTCTTTTCCTTTCTTTCTTTCTTTCTTTTGATCTTTCTAAAATGAGAGAAGTGATGAAAGGAGGGGGTATTTATAGGTGGGAAAAAGGGGGAGAATGCAAATGTGCACACACACACATTTGCACCTAAGCCATTCCCTAAATTGTGGCCGGCCTCACCTAGGGGAGAAGGAGGTGATGTGGGGGAGGTGGTATGTGAGGGAAGGTTTGATGTGGGGGAGAAATTTTCTAGAAGAATTTCCTTAATCTCTTATGTCTTGTAACCCTAGGTTTAGTTACCAAAAATTCCTAATCAAACCCTAACCATCCTACTAGGTTATAGCAAAATAAGTGTTGTCCAAAATATACAACACATAATCCGTATAATGCACTAATCGACATACTACTCGTATGTGCGCATATATGTCCGTATACCGGAAAATCTTCGCATAATCCGCATAAAAATAATTAAATCTTGGAAATAATAATAAAATAAATTTTATTATTAGTTCGGAAGATCACGGTATCAATTTGATATAATACGGATATATACTGACCGATATCTGGATACAGATAATGTCTATGGACAAACCGGGTGAAAATCACCAAAATATTCTAATTTTGGAATTAAAGCAAAATAATAATAAAATAATAATAAAATAATAATTTATATACGGTAATATCCGTCCGGGATATTACATGAGGGGCTCGTGATATGGCTAAAAATGGAGTTAAATCGGAACCGTCCAAATTGGGCACGAATCTTAAAGCTCGGGGGTAAAATGGTAATTTCACCTATAGATGGGTCTGAAATGGGTACTAGGTCTTTTCTCTAAAGACCCAATAGCCCACGAACGAATCCGCCTTAACTGGGTGCAAGTTCGAACTCGCAAAGAACCTGGTCCAACTGGATAGAATTGGGGTTTATAATTATACTTAATCAATGGTCGCGATTCACTCTATCCATTCACTGGGAAGTAGGAATTTGATCTTATCCCGAAACTAGTCCCTAAGGCGGCTATAAATACCCCCCATCCCCCACTATTAATAGGTAATCAATCTTTTGCCAGTAAAATCTCCTTCATAATCTTTCTGATTACTGACTTGAGTGTCGGAGGGTACGTCACCGGGATCAACCCCGGTGTTTCGCACTTTTTGCAGGTCAACAGCCGGAGATAATGGTCAAACTTTGGTGGAAAGGCTTCAGGTTTGGCTATTCAACATCCCAAAGAATCCACAAATCTATCTGTTTGCCCCCACACTGATTTCAGTGGCAACAACATTAAAAAAAGATCAGGGGGGTTTTCTGCATAAAGGCCATAGTCTAAGTTTTTGTTTTTTTGCAATTTAGCCTATTTTGTGTTGCCGTTGGGAATGATGGGCCTATTTTATTTTTTTGGGCAAACTCGTTGTTGGAAACGGTGAATTTAGTTCAAAATTATGAAACAAGACTCACCGTTGGGACCGACGAGGTTCTTTATACTAGACTCGTTTTCGGAAATTATCAAACAAAACTCACCGTTCTCAACAGTGAGGTTCTTTATACTAGATTCGTTGTTGAGAACGACAAGAATATATGAAATTTCACAGAGGGTGAAACTCTCTATTGGACTTGGTGAGTTTTCGGGAAAAAAACTCTATACAAAATATTTTGAACTAAACTCGCCGTTTCCAACAACGAGTCCAGTATAAATCTCCTCACCGTTGGAAACGGCGAGTCTTGTTTGAAAATTTTGAACTAAACTCGCTGTTGGGAACGACGAGTTTCTCCAAAAAAAAAAAAAACTAGACTCGCCGTTAAAAAAAAAAAAAAAAAAAAAAAAAAAAAAAAAAAATTAGACTCGCCGTTTCCCAACGGCGATCACGAAATAACTAAGCTCACCCTTGGGAACGATGAGTCTAGTTGTTGAGTTCCTGAGCACAAATAGTTTGGCAACGGTCCTTAGTCTACAAATAGTTTTCAAAAATGACATATATTAAAAAAATTCAAAGTATTGTAATGGGGTTGTAATACCCCAGATAATATACTGCTCTTGTATATATATATTGTTCGTGTGTATGTATATATTGCAGTGTTTGTTTTGATTATATGTGTATGATGATGATGGAGTGCGTTTATGCTTGCGGGGTGGTTCATGTAGGTGGTTGCGTTCTAGATGATGCGCGAGAATGAGAAGGACCGATACTAGTACATACACTAGTTTTGAGTACGGTACGTATGCAAATATGCAATTGTATGATACTACAATGGGTATACTTTGCATGCACTCAAATCTAACCTCTCATCACTCATTTGGATCTTGATCAAGACCAAACAAATTCAGCCCAAGCTCCAACTCAAAACCAAGAGCAAGACCATTGTTTTGTCCAAAACCACGTTGCCCACCCCCTACCCTACCCCCCTACCCTATGCCCCCCCTCTTTCCCCCCTCTTCCCTCACTCCCCTCTCATTAAAAACCCCCTTCTTTCCCCTCCCAAGATCTGTAAATTTTAGAAAAAAAAGGAAAAAAGAGGAAGAGAAGGAGAGAAAGAAAGGAGCTAATTTGAAGAGGAGTTCTTAAGCTTGGAGTAGGATCTTTGGAGGAGCAAGCTCAAGACAACCACATCTCCTCAAGCCAACTCAGCGTGGGGAGTTCTCTAAACTTGTTCTTGTTTATTCTTGTTGATTTTCTTGCATGCATGAGTAGTGTTAGCTTTAGAATGGTTGTGTAAGAGTTGATTGATAGAAATCTGAAACTATAACCTGGAAACATGATTTGCATGTCATTTTTTCAAATTTTCAGAGAACAAAATATCAGAAATTTGATGATGAATCTTTCATAGATTGATCTCATACATGTCTAGAAGATGCATGATTTATTTCGGAATTTTCTGGTGATTTTTGATATTTTAACAAAATCCAATTTGAGGGTTGAGCCGTAAGGCAGGAACATGATATGTTAATTGTGATAACTGAGCTTGTAGAAATTCTTATAATTAATTGACACATGATCTGTGGCTGAAATTTTTACCATGATTTCATACATGTATCTAGACTCTACAGAAAAATCATGAAATTATTTGGAAGAAGTTTCATGCATGTTCAAAATTAATCAATTAACAGTAATCAAGACTGTAACTGAAGAACAGCAGAATTTTTATGCATGTTTATAACAAATAGAACACAGTGAATACATGGAATTTGGATATGAAATTTTTTGCATGTTATTCATAATGATTTATAGTTTCCGTAATGCAAATTTGGTTACCATTTGATCAGTATGTGATTTATGGTGGATATTTTAGCATGTACTGTGCATAACACAATCAGAATGGACACCTAGATAAGATGGTACTGTTGAGGCTCTGTAAGAGCAGAATTTAAGGAAGTGTTCTGCTAGGAATTTGTAGTAGACATCTAGAACTTTTCAACATGCCTTATTTAAAGAAATTCCTATGAGTATATTATTAAATATGATTTTTGCAAGATTGGATAGAAACCAGGTTTTGAGCTGAAGGCTCTGTTTGAATAAGGCTTAGTGTGTAGTTCTGTACACCTAAGAGTAATGTCTGTTTTAGGGTGATCAAATAACATAATTTGGATTGGTGATCAACTAGAAAGTTGTAGAGGACATTCACACATTTCCACAGAATCTGGTTTTGTATCATTCTGATGAGTGGGTAGAGTTTTATGCCATCAGTAAGGTGCAGCCAGTGTAGAGGAAGTACACAGGCTGAGGCATGTGAGGCTAATTTAAGGAATTGGATGACTGAATCTAAGGTAATTATCAACTAGAGAGTTGTAGCCTAGGTCTTTAACTATCCAGATTGGGCTTGAACACCTAAATTTGAGTTGTATTGTGTGAGTTATGATCTTTTTAAGTTTCAAGCAGAATACCATTAGTTGTTTAGTCATGATTTTGGCTAAGTGTTGGAAGAACCATTTCCTTTGTATACCTAAGAGTTGATAACTCATTGTTTGGGGATGTATGGTGTCTATTTCTACTCTTTTTGGTGTTGAC
The DNA here is from genome assembly GCA_017893485.1 of Hemerocallis citrina. Lineage (NCBI taxonomy): Eukaryota > Viridiplantae > Streptophyta > Magnoliopsida > Asparagales > Asphodelaceae > Hemerocallis > Hemerocallis citrina. The sequence goes on along the minus strand of CM030364.1, from coordinate 171,859,146 downwards.
TCCTGTGGAGGTTTGTTGTGACTCGAGTTAGTCACTAGGGTAGAGTGATACCCTACGCCTATCGACCTTAGATATGAACTTCCGTCGGGGCATTGGACGTCCAGTTTGGCTCCGTCGAGTTATATTCATGCCGGTTGAGGATGAGCGTGGGCCACGGCATGGGACGATTCCAAGCTAGGGGAAGTGGCAAGCGGGACTTGTGTTGCCGGGGCCAGTGGGCGATGTGCAGAGTTTGGGAAGCATCATCTTTTACTAAAATGGTTAGAGTGAGTCTTAGATTAGAGGGATGTATTAGGGGTTTTGTACATTGCATTAGTACTAGCAGACCATCATAGGGTGTTGTATTTTTCCTGTCGTAGAGATACAGATTCGGTTCTCAGGTTTTGAATTTGCGGTCTCGGATCTTGATCTGTTAATGTCACACCCCGTTTCCCAAAAGAGAACACAGAATACGGATACGTGACTAAGCCCAGCGAATGATTTTCATCATCCATAAGTTGCTCAAAATCTTTACAACATTTCACTAGAATAATATGAGTCAGAAGCAAGAAAAGTCAACCAAGCATGCATAATCGAATCAAATAGACCAACCGAAATTTACTTGAAACAAATATATTTATCTTAAATAAATCAGATCTGAATAAGTCAAATAATATCCTAGGTCACATTGCCCAAATACAAAAATATATCCAAGTATCAAATACAATTGTTCAAGCAATAACAAGAAATAATGATAATAAATGCAAACAAAACTCCTGCACTAATATCTCATATCACCAACACCATCCGGTACTTGTTCTCCAAAATCTGTAATTTAACAATTGCAGGAATAGAAAAAAGAAAACAAACTCCTGTCAATGCAAGTTACAGGCTGCTTGTAGTACAGGATACAAGTACATGGGATAAATAACAATAGAACCAACATAGCATGGTATAGACATATCAACAGAAATATAGTATCTTACATGAATCAGGGAAACAAATCAGATAGCATGGTATACTAATAGATACAGATGACATGTGTCAAGTGTCAACATTATGCAGACGAGTATACGTATAACAGTATCAGGTAACAGTCAGTCAGTAACAAATAATAGTGTCAGGTAACAGTCAGATGATAGCAGGTAACAATATTCAGTAGCATGTAACAAATAGCAGTGTAACAGGTGTCAGTTCTTACAGTCTTGTATTTATTACTATCTAGGTAGCACTTCATGCGCCCCAGCTTTTATCACATGGTTGCTACATTCAAACAAATTACGTTTAGATTTTGAAGGGAATCATATAGGGCCGTATACTCAGGTATCAGTAATCAGACAGTAACAGATAATAGTCAGAACCTAGTGGTCCTCTTCCGAGTACACCTTCCTATAGGGAAGTGTGTAGTTTGGTAATCAGTAACAGTAATCAGATAGTCAGAACCTATTGGTCCTCCTCCGATTACACCTTCCTATAGAAAATTGTGCATTCAGGTAATCAGTAACAGTATAACAGATGCTCATTATGGGAAACACGACCCCCCTTCCAAGTACACAATTCTGTAATTTCCCACTACTAGATCTTTCCCTTAACCCCGGTTTGGTTATTTATTGTTATTATTATCAAACAAGCATGTATGTGTCATAAAAAGGTCAAAAATAACATGGTATAAACAAGTAACAAGTTCAGGGTGACAGATAAATATGTACAGATGATAAATAGTTCATAAAGGAATAGAATCATGCAAATGCTAGTTCAGGACAGCAAGACACTACTGTACTAAAACAGGGATTTCCGTTGCTACAAAAATACAAATATGGATCCATCGAAGAATCTGGAAACTAAACTCCCGGCCGAATCCAACGAACATATATAAGTCATATAGTAATTCACAAAAACATAACTCAAAACTGATTTGAAACCAGAAAATATGTTCAGCCAGAAATTAGAAGATCGTATTCAAAGTTAGGAAAACAGCATTTAAACTCATTAATTAAATCCACGAAAAATCTGGGGTATTCCCCTATATGTGTAGCATCAGAATATAAAGTATCAAAATTTTCCAATATAAATAGTTTAGTCAAATAAAACCAGAAAACATCGAGATCCAGTAGTTTTGTAAATCTGGAATTGTGAACACTGCAATACGAAAACAGCAATATCTCACAAACCATAAACCGAAATCCAAATCCGTTAGAAGGGTAATAAAATAGATACAGTAGGCTAACTTTAATATTCACAAATATTTTAGAAATAGTAAGTAGAATTAGGTCGAAAATTAGGTTCTTTACTGAATAGTAGTAAAATTCTGCGTGTAAAATCTTTATTCGCAAACATGAAAAGGTTTGGAAAACTCCTCAAATAAATCCACCAAAATTCTGGGTAAAGCCCAATCAAGTCTAGAAGTACTAAGCAAAATTTTAGATCAAAATAATAATTTTTACACCAGAATAGAAATAGCTTACTCTTCAAAATTCATAGAAAACACAATCGCGAAATCTTTGTACACCACTGTAGTAAAATAGACATAACTCGCAAGCCATAAATCGAAACTGAGATCTGTCAGAAGGGTTGGAAAATAGACAGAATTCTCTATAGTTCATGTTCACAAAATATTATAATATATTGACCTTAATAGGGTCTAAAATACTGATCAAAACGGAAAACCGACAAAACTGAAAATATCTCATATGCACAAAATCCACTAGTTTACATAGAACTCATCCAAAATACAACCAAACATAAAATATGGTGTAAAAGATGTCCAAGCAACATGGTATAGGGTATTTCACAAGTTCACAACAAGTCTGCCACGAATAACACGAACGAGCGCATAATATCGTATGAACAACATGCATATATGCAACAAGATGTAGTCAATCCCAGGTTATATTGTGTCATGTATGTCGTGAGGCAACTATGGTTAAATCATCACTATAGAGACAATATCAACAAGGGATTTTACACACAAATTGTCTCTAGAACCCAACTACACTACAGGCAGTATTTAATACTTGTATTTGCAAAGGAATTTAATACAAGTTACTTGTCTGAGAGACGACGACGAAAACGACACAAGAGCAAGAATAATGGGAACAGATTCCCGGGCACGAACACAACGAATGAACCACGAACGAAATGATCACGGACAAGATGACCAACCGATCGCGAACAAGATGAAGACGATCGAGATCACGAACCCAATCGAACGGCTAGATCAAGATGACCGGGTCAGATCGGACGGCCAGATCTCCTTGATGATGAAGATGATGATGATGATCAAGATCGATCGATCGAACGGCTGCGATCAAAAGAAGTTGATGATCATTATGATCGTGACGATCAAGAAGAGATCGGACGGCTAGGATCTAATCCAATGATCAAGAGGAGATCGACGACCCACATCCAATCAAGCATGATGATCAAGATCCAACGGATGGCCAGAATCAAAACCAAGGGGACATGATCATGATGATCAAGGGAATCGGACGGCCAAGAATCAATGTGATCAAACCTCAAACAACCATCAATGGAGCTTCGGCTTGGCGGCAGACGGCGATGTGAGGGCTAGCTGGTGACGGCCAGGGGACACGGCGACAGTGGGATAGGGCTACTGGCGTGGTGGTGGCTGAGTGCGGCAGGGGGTGCTGTTGTCGGAGGGGAGCATAGGGCGGTGCAGTGGAGTTGCGATAGGGAGCAGGGGGTGGCCTGCTGTGGTGCGCGGATGTTGCTGCGGGGTTCGGCAGCGCAAGGGAAATGGCAGGGCGGCGCAGTGGATGATGTCTGCCGTCATCGAAGAGGAAGCACAGGCGGCTGCATGGGGAGGAGACGCGGCTGTTGAGGGGTAGTCGAGAGAGTATGGGAGAGATCGAGAGGGAGAGCGATGGGTTTGGAGGCGGCTTAGGGTGTAAGGGGAAGATGAACAGGATATGAACGGGGTATATAAATGAGTAGGATTAGGGTTAGGGTGTGAGTATAGGGAACCGGGTATGGGTATTAGGACGGGTTGGGTTCTGATGGGTTGCAAACGGGTTTGGGTATAGGGGGTGGTTTAAAGAGGTATAGGTTGGAGTAAAATGGGTTTAGGGGATAATATAGAATAGGATATAATGGGTTGGGTAGTTAGGGAGTAAATGGGTTATTGGGTTTAAATATAGGGTAATGGGTTTGCAACCGGGTATTGGATTAAGTAGGTGATGTTTATAGGGTTGAGGATTAAAATGGGTCTTAGAATAAAATCCATTAGGGAAAAATAGAGTTTTAGGAATAATAAAATAACTAATAAAACATACAATTAGGATTTTATAGAAATACTAATAATAATAATAATAATAATAATAATAATAATAATAATAATAATAATAATAATAATAATAACAATAATTATAATAATAGTACTAAAAATAATAGTAATAATAATAATACTTATAACAATAATAATAATAATAAGAAAAGTGATAATAAAAAAATAATAGTACTAATAATAACAGTAGTAGTAATAATAACATAAATGAAAGTAATAATAACAAAAATAAGATTTGTATTACAATATAAAATTCATAGAAGATAGGTACAATAAAATTATTGATCAAAAATAGATTTTTATAGAAGATCCAAGAGTACATTTTAAAAAAGGATTTGAAAGCAGAAAAAAAATAATTTATGAGAATTTTAAACACAGAAAATACACAGAAAATAATTATTTGTGAAAACAGGGGTTACAGTTAATTCCCAAATAGCCGGAGTAAGGAACATGAGGTGCTCTTGTCAGATAGGGGGATTTGACCCTCGAAGCCGTCATGTTCCTATGTGCGTGGGTTTGTTCTATATATAAATCATTGACGTCATTGGGTGCATGGCCTGTACCAGAAGGTTATTGGGTACATGGTTTCGTACCGGAAGGTTTTCACGGCTTTTTTAGTGAGGTCTGTACGCGGGTACTAAGTGGAAAATACGACCACCACTTTAGGGACTGCAGTGCGGGACTAGACCGAATGACTGCGACCTCTTCAGACACGGGTATCTATTGGGAACAGGTTGAGTACAAGGGTATGATGCATGGCTAGGGATTGAACCCTACAATCAGGAGAGGCGAACACTTGGAAAGTATGTAGTACGGGATACATCCATTTATATTGAAGTTGATTTTGGGGAAGTATGTAGTACGTGATGCATACATTCCCAAATGAATTGTATTAGAGTATGTGCATCGTGTGCATTCCTTGTTTTGTGCATTAGATTAGGCCATGCTTGATTCTGGAACGTATGTAGTATGGGATGCATGCAGATCCAGAGTCCCAAGTCTTGCTTGCATTAGAATAAGGCGTGTGATTGACGCATTTAATTGTTAGACCATGGCATACACGAACACTAGGGAATTAGGATGCACGTTTCTTTTTCCATTCAAGATGGTTTGTGGTTGCCAGTTTGGAGATCATTGTTTCTTATCAGCATTGCGTCAGTCGAAGTACTGACATTCCCTACCTTTTAGGTACCGTTCTTACCTTTCGAGCAGGTGCAGTAATATCAGAGTCGCGCAGCGGAAGTCCCAAGCCGAGGAGCAAGTCCCGGAGAAGCAGATTGACCACTCAGAGGAGCTTCGGCGGTGATCATTCGATTACCATTCCGGGAGACAGCTAATAGCTTTACAAGAGGAGTTGGTAAATATTTTGTAATAAGATGTAATGAGTTAATGTAATTTGTATTCTTGTTCAAGAACAAGACAATGGTTGTAATCAATGATGTAATGACCTTATTTGGCAATAAAAAGTTGTTAAATTTCCGTGTTATTACTGTGGTTAGATGCATTTTAATGCAAAGATTCTGGTTGTGTCACGAATGTCCAGTAACGGAGATCTGAGGCGTTACAGGGGTCTACATCCTAATAAATATCAAGCGTGACGTCAACCTTTAAGCTCACCCTACAAGATATCCTATGCAAAGTGTGCATACGATCGCCTTATAGGACACCACCTAAATCATCAGATATCTTGAAGTGGGAGGGAATGATTTGAGATTTGCACTCCCTACACATCTAGCTGTCAGTTTATCTGCAACGTAGACTGTTTTCTGCTTTACCTTTTCTATGAAATTGAAGGACTCACTAACTAATCACCTTTTAATTCTTACAGTTTTTCCATAAAGGCCACCTATAAATTTATTAATTCCAAATAAACCACCCATAATTCTCTATCTCCATAAACACTAGTAGTAATATATACCTCATTCCAAAAAATTAAATTAAGAGTAATGCTTCATCCACTACCAATTTCATTACCATTATCTTCACTATCTTAGGTGGCACACTCCTATTCGAGAGTTCCCCCACATACTCTCTCTTTTTCCCCACCTATTGGAGTATACCACCTAAGGTAGCGAAGAAAAATATACTGAAATTGGTAGTAGATGTAGCATTATAATTAAATTAAACACAATATTATAACTAGGGTCCGATCCGGTGATTCAGCATCTTTTTTGGCCGAGGTGATAGTGAAACCGAGGCGACGCACTTCAAGCAGTTGGAGGCGAGGGAGAACGAGGCAATGTCCTTGGAGGAGGGCAACGAGGTTGAAGTGTCACTTTCCAAAGGGGGGGGGGATGAGGTTGAGGTGATGCCTTTCGGAGGGGAGGATGATGTCTTGGTGCTACCAATGCTCCCTAAGGCTCCGAGGAGTAAGGGGAAGTGGAAGTTGTTTTTTTTTTTCTTTCTTAGGATAATTCGGTTGTTAAAGAGGAGCCCATCGAGTTCTTAAGGCATTGCAATTTGGAGCGCCCATGGTATCAAGATCTAATACTAGTTCAGATGTGCCCTGAGGATCTTTGGGACTTGGAACAATATGTAGTCCAACCTCCTTTCGCTTGGTAGGGTTCTCATCGAGGTTGACCATACCCATACCATCGTGTCAAAAAATGATATCTTAATTATTCAGAACATCTTCTTCATTCCGAGATAGTATGAGTTGCTTCTTCCGGGTCCAAGCATTCGATCCACCGACATCCTCGCCCTGGGATTTTGTATGTTCCCCTTCGACGTGGTTCAGTCGGGCATGCTGTAACGCCCTGGATCCCCATTTCCGGACATCCGTGACATAACCAGAATCTTTGCCTTCAAATGCATCACAACACAGTAAATAACACGAAAAATTAAAAACTTTTATTGCCATCAAAGTTATAACATCATTAGTTACAAATATTATCTTGTCCTTGAACAAGGAATACAAATTACATTAGCTTATTACAACTTATTATGAATAATTAGACTCCTCTGTGAAGCTATCAGCTGTCTTCCAGATTGGCAATCGACTGGTCACTGCCGAATCTCTACTGGGTGGTCGGTCTACATTTCTGGGACTTGCCCCTCGGCTTGAGCCTTCTGTCGCGTGACTCTGATGTTTCTTCCCTTGCTCGAATGGTAGGTAAGTACACCGCTCCTCTACTTGGATGCCCGCATTTTGGATTCCGGTTTTTAGCACCTAATTAAGTGGGCACGTCAACAATACTACTGACGTAATGCTGATAAGAAAATAGCGATCTCCAACTTGCATACCCACAAACAATCATTGAATCGAAAAAAAACTTGCATTCTAATTTCTTAGTGTTCGTGTATGCCATAACCTGAAGTCTAATTCATAATACAGAGTACAGAAACGGATGCTCTAATGTCAGTAAGACTCTGGATACATATGTATCCCATACTACATACGTTCCAGATCAAGCTGTTTCTCCAATTTCAGGGTTTCGAACCCTCACCATGTAATGCATTTTACTATTGTACACTTCCTGTTCCTGATAGATACAAATCGTGGCTGGTGAATCCTGCAGTTATCACTGCTAAACACAGTGGTGTTTGCCACTAGTGCCCAAGCCGGTCTTGATCACACCAAATGCCATGACGATCTTATAGATACACCACCGTATATCTATAGTGCCGAAGATCCATAGGACAGCAGCCCTATGGTCCGTTTGTGTCCACTAAATATAAGAACATGACAGCCTCGAAGGACTAAGCCCCCTATCCGATAGGAAGCTCCCGTTCTTACCATGGCACTTCAGGAATTAACAGTGCGAGATACGCACAACAGCACGTATCCCTAATGACATGAAGAGAAAACCCTGGTTAACACTGCCTAGTGCTGACTCTTAGAACGAGTCGGATTATAGGGAATCACCCCCAACACCAACTTGGTCTTCGAGCGAACAGTAAGAAAACCTAACCAAATGTAGTTTACTGAAAATACAGTTATCCCTCAAATCATGCACGGTGCCATAACAAACAATGTTGAGTCTGACTTGTCTGCCAAGAAGCAAATAATCACGGGAATCACATTCACCGATTTCCAATACCTTCATAGGTCCTCGACCATACCCCTGGCCTGTGACTCTGAGTGGGTCGTCCATCGGCACCGAAAAGATGCATCAAAGTTGTAAATGAAGGTAAACATACGCAAATCCCAAATATCCGACCATAGACAGACCCAGGCATCAAGACACCAAATCACAATCGACCACATAGCTATTCTCTCAACTCACTCATGTGTCCACCATGAGTACTAAGCACGGGAATCTTTTCTAAGTTCTGATGAAGTGCTCAAAACATCTTAAAACTCAATAGCTCACAATCACCACACTACGGTATGCAAAGATTTCCATTTCAATCATCCAATATTATGTAGTTCAAACAAGCACCAGTTGCTGCGACTCATGCTACGCTCATCAGAATCCAACACAATTAGGTTTTCCAGAAGGGTAGGAAGATCTATTGCAACTCCCTAGTTGATAAATCTCTCAAATTCCTTATGGAACTCTAGTTCCCCGGTTTAATCCATGCTTAAAGTTGATCAAGACGGCAAGTTGCTGAACTTGTAACCTTCATAACTTCTAATATACAATTCGGAACTTCATGATATTACCCATTCTGGAAAACTAAGAGTCTAGGCTACAACTTCTCAGTTGACCATTGCATCAGATTCATCCATCTAATGGCTCTAAAAAATCTCTCAGGCATCAGCCCGTGTATCTCCCGTACACTGGCTGCACCTTGCCGATGGCATAAAAACCGACTTGCTCATCGGAAAGGCACAAATTAGGTTATATGAAAAGGTAGGAGTGTCTACTATAACTCCCTAGTTGAACACATCCTCAGATTCATCCATTAAAGTCCTCAAAATCTCCAATTTCTATGAGGTGCACATCCAGGGAAAAATTTATTTGTTTAACAACAAGGTCTCAACCTAGACTGGATCCGCCCCAGTCTTAGAAAAATCATAACTTTCAACCCACAAACTGGAATTACATAATTTCAGATGTTTTGGAAAGCTATGACTCCCTACTACAACTCTCTAGTTGATCAATGTTCTAAATTCTTAACACATGACTCCAGAATTACCCATCTTTACAGCCTAGTCAATCTGAACTAAGTTGAACCTGGTCTACTTTAAAATTGCATAACAAATCAGCCCTTAGTCTAAAGCTCATGAAATTTACGATTCTAAAACTACACACATACCATTCCATTGTGTCCCAAAATTGCATCTAGATTCATAAGTCACAGGGAGTTATGACCTTTCAAACATAGCACAAAAATTCAGCTGCATTTCAAACAGGGTCTTCACTTCTACATACAATTAATTTTTGAAACCTCATCAAATATCATCAAAAAAATCTAAAATTTTATAATCATGGAATAGACTCATACTAAAAGCTATTGCAAAAAATTCATGGCAATATCATGCACACACAAGTAGTTATGACTATATGAACTTCAGTCTCAAAACAGACAGACTCAGTTTCTATCTTTTAGACCACTTGTAACTTAGATACTTTTTGAGGCACAAATGAAGTTAGAAAATTACGAAATTTGAAACTATGGTTGAAGACACATACAAGAGTAGCCAGAAATTAGCTTAAAATAACCCACTAATATTGAGTTATGATTTCGGAAAGACACGTCAAGTTTTAACAAACAGCAGCTTTTTCAGCTGCTCTCTGTCTGAAATTTGAGTGGGTGTTTGGGCTACTAAATGAAATTAAAATATTCTGAAATAAATAATTTATGCTCTAGGTCCATAGCACAACAAGTCCTAAAAATTTGAGTCCCAAATTCCAAGCCGTTTGTGAGCTAGAAATTCTCAAACTTACATACTCATACATGTTCTTCACTAAAAAATTATGAAAAAGAGATCTTCTACCATACAAACTTGTTTTTCTTAGCACTTAACATACTCATACATGGTAACAAAACTTCATAGCTTCTACTACATATCAATTTTACACCCAAAAAAAATAAACACTAAGTTTTAGAGTTTAAGAGATCACCCACTTTGTTGCAAGAAGACTCCTTGTAGCTTTAGCTCGCTCCCTTATTTGCTCACTTGCTTTGTAGAGCTCCACAACTCTTTCTCCTTCTCTAATACTCAAAGGCTCCACCTTTCTTTATGCAACCACTGTTTTCTGTTTTCTGTATTTTGGGTGTATTTCTTTTTCCGTGTATTTGCTGTATTTAAAAATTTCTATAACTTTCTTTTCGCTTTTAAACTCTTTTACAACAACTACATTTCAACTGATTGAATTTCAACAAAATATTATTCAGGTTTCTAGGAAATTTTCTGTTTCATTTAATCTTCAAAAATTTTATTTATTTCTAATAAAGGTGTATTTTAACTTTATTTTTCATTCTAAGTAATCGACTATTTATATTATACACTGTTTGAATTATTTTAATAAATTTGTTAAACTCGAATATACATTTTGATATATATATTATTATGTTATTGAAAACCAAATTCTATGTACTAACTGTATTTGTAATTATTTCAAATTAGTTTTATGCTGTAATGCAAGTTACATTTTGTTATAAATATTATTTTTATGGTTATTATTGATATTTTTGACTGGTTATTAAAAATCCACTTTTATTTACTAACTGTATTTGTAGTTTTTTAAATAAATTCTATTTTGTAATGCCAATTACACTTTTATTATAAACAATAATTTTATAAGTTATTTTATTTTTATATTGAATTTTTTAAAAAAACCTATATGCTTTTGGATCCTATTCAAACCCATTACCTATTACCCCTTTAATCCCTAAACCCAAATATCCACAACCCATTTTAACTACCCAACCCAATATCCCCTAACACCTAGGACCCATTAGCCACTTAACCTTTCCCGTTTTATACCCTATACCCAAACCTATATATATACCCATACTCTGTTTAACCCTATTATCCCTAAACCCCTGAGCCGCTCCATCTCCCCCTTCCTCCCCCGTTACCTTCAACCTCCCGACTACCCTTAAACCCATCATCTTCTGATATTCCTCACCCTGTGCTGTCCCCAACTTCCAACTCTTATCCATCCTCCATCCACTACAGACCTCGACAGCCACTTTCCCTCCTTCCCTTCAGCCTCGCCACTTCATCCATGTGCCACCACCATGGCCGCCTACTTCACCCTCCCGAACGCCGCACAATGTCAGCGTCGTCAGCCGGCAGCCCCCTGCCGCACTCAGCCAGAACCCCGACCCCCATCTCTTCCGTTTCTCCCTGTCGAGCGGCAGCGGCAGCACCACCAGTTGCTGCGCTGTGCTCCTTGTGCGATGCCACTGAAGACCCCGACACACGCAGCTTCCCTACACCGCACCGTCCCGCCACCTGCCGTCTGCCACCATGCACGTGGGTGTGCTGTTGATTGAGTTTTGATCAAGTGATTGTGGGCCATCCGTTTGATTGTGATCTTGATCTTGATTGATTGATTCCTAGCCGTCCGTTGATTTGATCTTGATCATCATCATCGGGGTGATCTTGGCCCTCCGTTAGATCTTGATCATCATGCTTGATTAGATGTGGGTCATCGATCTCTTCTTGATCATCCGATTAGATCCTAGCCGTCTGATCTCTTCTTGATCGTCATGATCATGATGATCATCAACTTCCTTTGATCGCAGCCATTCGATCAATCAATCTTGATCTTCATCATTATCTTCATCATCAGGGGAAATCTGACCGTCTGATATGATCTGATCATCTTGATCTTGATCTTTGATCTTAGCCGTCCGATTGTGTTCGTGATTGGTTCGTGTGTTCGTACCGGGAATCCATTCCCGTTATTCTTGCACTTGCTTCGTCCCGTCGTCGGTTAAGGCAAGTAACTTGTATTAAATTACTTTGCAAATACAAGTACTAAATACCGTCTGTAGTGTAGTTGGGTTCTAGAGACAATTTGTATGTGAATCTCCTTGTTGATATTATCTCTATTGTGTTGATTCGACCACAGTTGCCTCACGACATACATGACATGAATTAACCTAGGGTTGACCACTTTTGATGTGTATGTTCATGCTACTTGTGATATCTGTGCTTGATGTGTTACTCGTGTTGTAATTGTCGAATACTTGCAAAACACCTTATACCATGTTACTTGTACATCTACTACACTATATTTCATGTTTTGGTTGATTTAGATGAATTTTGTATGATCTATGTTGTTTTGTGTGTGAAGAATAAATCTGTGTTTTCTGTTTTCCTGATGTTGATCAGTATTTTAGACCCTATTAAGGTCAGTATATGAAAATATTTTGTGAACATGAACTGTAGAGGATTCTGTCTATTTTCCAATCTTTTTTACGGATCTTAGTTTTGATTTTTGGTTTGTGAGTTATGTTGATTTTACTACAGTAGTGTTGAAAGATTCCAGATTTTATTTTCTATGAATTCTGGAAAGTAATCTATTTTTATTCTGGTATTAAAATTATTATTTTGATCTGAAATTTTTCTCAGTACTTCTAGACTTGATTGGGGTTTACCCAGAATTTTGATGGATTTATTTGAATAGTTTTACAAACTATTTCATGCTTGCAAACAAAGATTTTACATACAAAATTTTACTACTGTTCAGTAAAGAACCTGATTTTCGACCTGATTCTACTTGATGTTTCTAAAATATTTGTGAATATCAAAGTTAGCCTACTGTATCTATTTTCTTACCCTTTTGGCGGAATTGGATTTCGATTTATGGTTTGTGAGATATTGCTATTTTTGTACTGCGGTGTTTGTGATTTCAGATTTACAAAAGTACTGCATCTTGCTGTTTTCTGATTTTACTTGACTACTCTATTTTTGTTGGAAAATTATGAAACTTTATTTTCTATTACTATACATATAGGGGAATACCTCCAGATTTTTCGTGGATTTAATTAAAGAGTTTTCATGCTGTTTTCCTGACTGTGAATACAAAATACTGATTTCTCACTGAACACGTTTTCTAGATTAAAAACTGTTTTGAGACTTGATTTGTGAAATACTATATGACTTATATATGTTTTCTGGATTCAGAAGGGAGTCTATTTTCCAGATTCTTCGACGGATTCAGATTTACATTTTTGTAGCAATAGGAATCCCTATTTTAGTATTGTACTGTCTTGCTGCCCTGAATTAGAACTTACACTGTTTCACTCTTTTATATGACTGTTTACCATCTATGCATGTTTATCTGTTACCCTGAATCAGTTGTTTGTTATACCATGCTAGTTTTGCAATGTTTAATACACATTCATGCCTGTTGATATTTGTAATAATAAATAACCAAGCCGGGGTTAAGGGAAAGATGTAGTTGTGGAAAATTATAGAAATGTGTACTTGGAAGGGGACCGATGTTTCCCATAATGAGCATCTGTTATACTATTACTAATTACCTGACTGAACACTTCCCTAGAGGAAGGTTTACTCGCAGCAGGACCACTAGGTTCTGACTGTTACTGTTACCGTTACTGTTACTATTACTGTTACTGTTACTGCTACTGTTACTGCTACTACTACTGTTACTGTTACTGTTACTGTTAATGATACCTGAGTACACTGCCCTATATGATTCCCTACGAAATCTAAAACGAAACTGTTTAAATGTAGCAACCATGTAGTAAAAGGATGGATGCATGAATTGCTACATAGATAGTAATAAACACAAGACTGTAAGAACTGACATCTGTTAACTGTTATTTATTACATGCTACTGATCATTGTTACCTACTATCATCTGACTGTTACTTGACACTGTTATCTGTTACTGTCTGACTGTTATATGATACTGTTATCCGTACACCTGTCTGCATACTGTTGACACTTGACACATGTTACTTATACCTGTTAGTATACCATGCTAGTTGATTATGTTTCCCTAATTCAGGTTAGACATTATATTCTGTTGATATGACTATACAATGCCATGTTTGTACTGTTATTACTTTATATTTGTCATTTATCTCATGTACTTGTATCCTGCACTATAAGCGGTCCGCAACTTGTATTGACGGGAGTTTGTTTTCTTTTTCCTATCCCTACAATTGTTAAATTGTAGATTTTAGAGAACAGGTACCAGATGGTGTTGGTGATATGAGATATTAGTGCTGGAGTCATTATTATTATTTCTGTTGCTTATTTGAACAATTGTATCTTGATTACTTGGATTATTTGTATTTAGGCAATGTGACCCTGGATATTTGACTTATTCAGATCTGATTTATTTGAGATTAATATACATTTTGGTTTCAAGTAAATTGTTGTTGGTATATTTGATTCGATTATGCATGCTTGGTTGATTCTTTTGCTTCCGACTCTGATTATTCGTATGAAATGTTGTAAAGATTCTTGAACAGCTTATGGATGATGAAAATCATTCGTTGAGCTTTTGTCGCATATCTGTATTCCGTATTTTCTTTTCGGGAAGCGGGGCGTGACACTTTCCTTCTTTTTTTTTAAACAAAGAACAAGATAGAAGATAAGAAGGGATGAGAAGTGGAGTGGAGTGGGGGTTTTATAGAATTGGAGAGCTATGGTTTGGGGAAAATTGGGTCGGCCAAAGATGGAGGGTGGGGATTGGAGTGGAGTTGAGTTGAGTTAGTGGAAGTGTGGTGGTGATGAGTGCCAACACACTAGGAGCTAGAAGGTTATTGAAACCTCTTGGATGTTTCATGAAGAATTCTTCATGGTTGTTTCCAACCATTGGATCTTCATCAAGATGAGCCTAGTGTTTATCAAGATGGGGATTAAATCCTAACCCTAGGTCACTATACCCTAGGTCAAGAAGAATATCCCTAACCCTAACCCTAGAGCACAAGTGCAAACCATATTCAATTTAGCTTTAAAAATAAATAATAATATATATAGGGCTATCTTCCATTTCAAATGCAAATGTCATGCACACCCGTGCACACCACTTAACCCGTCATTGGGGATGACGGATTATGTGGTGCGCACGTTCGGAACTGCTACAACAGTGTTTGCAACGGAAGAAACCTCATATATATATATATATAATAAATAATTTAAATTTATAAAATATATGTTTTATAAAAAATATTATTTTCTTCCAAAAATAGTCTTGTCAAAACAATTGGGACAAATTCACAGTTTAATTAAGAAGATATCCCGAATATACTTCATTGATTCAGAATATACAATATATCTGAAATTCGTTAATTAAACTGATAATTATTCGAAAAATATGTAATCGTGTGCAATTCTTGACTGTGCACAGATTATTATGCAAAAAAATCCATATGCTATTTTGCGGGGTATTACACATGCGTTCGTCGATCCACCCATTCTTCAAAGAGGTGTTGAACTGGCTCGACGAAAGCCCATTGCAGCTGGGGCCTAACTCTTGGAAGCACATGGTGAGCTTCATCTTGTTGTGCAGGAGAATAAATGTGCTGCCGAGCCTCAAATTCTTCCGTAGGTGCTTTGGCCTTTGCACCCTCCGGGCTGGAGGGGGTCAGCATTACTTCTCCACTCAAATCGGGAAGCACGTTGTTTAGAGACACCTTGACTCCATAAAGGACTGGAATTTGAAATATTTTGTAGTGCGTGGTGTCAAACCATGGGATATACCCGCACAGTGGGAATTCAATATGGTGAGGGTGAAGGCTCCCAATGAGACGAAATTTAGTGTCGAGGAGTTAGAGGCATGCGACCGCCTATTTTCCAAAGGGGAAGTGATTTGCACCAAGTTGATGGAGAAGCACATGGTGAAGTGGGGATTGAGTACGACGGACGCTGGTATGTTTTTTGTTTGTTCATCTTTGTAATAGTTTGAGTATCTTTTAAACTTGTTCATTTTTCTTGCAAACATTAGCAACCAAGATGAGCTCAATGCTCGGAGGGCTGAGCTTCAGAAGAAGAAGGTAGTCGACAAGCTGAAGAGTCGAAATAGGGCGTCGGTGTCTACCTCCACTTCCTAACCTTTGAAGAAGGCGACGATGGTTGTGGATCTCTCAGCAAAACTAACGAGGGTCCCCCTGAGTCCCATTGCTCTCGCATTTACTGAACTCGTCCAAGGTCCCCACCCCAGACTTCACAGATGAGGCTCGTGCAGTCCTTGCCAAGCAGATCGCCACGACCTACCGCCCAGACTTCGTGGCGGACTCGATGATTGAGGCGAGGGTCATGGTCGAGGCGATGAACAACTTCGCCCAGCCTCGAGATCTGGCAACATTGTCCTACGAGACCTTCGAGTCCAGCTACCTTAAGTGGTGCCAAGCCCAAGCTTTGGTGCATAGCTAGCCCCGTCATCCCTTTAATTTTTTACTTGCTTAAATTTCAAAGTGTTTGAAGTTTATCTCCGCAATCTTCCCTCCGTGGCAGCAAGATAGGCAATACGAGTATGAAACGAAGATGCTCAAGGGGAGGATTGTGAGGATTGAGAAGGAGGCCCTCGACGCCTCCGTGAAGGGGAAGAAGGCTCTGCAGCTTAAAGTTGGCTCGCTCACTGCCGAGCGGGAGAAGCTGTAACGCCCCGAATACCAAAATACGGTAATTCGTAGCTCAACAGGATCTTTACTTTACTTTGTACAATTTTACAAGGAATTTCAAACTTTTATTACATCAAGTTCTTTTACAACAACAACGCAGCGAAAATTAAATGAAGTAGAACATGTTTTTAATGTACAATTCAAACATTAACAACTTAAAGCGGGAAATAATCTTTATCATCAATCATCTTTATATCTCCTTGCAAATCCAATGCCTGTATTTGAAACTGTGAGCACATCAGTTGCTTACAATCGATGCAATATTATACACGGCCATCCTCGCTATGCTGAAATATAATGATTTACTTATTTTAGCAACCACACACTTGAATGCATTACAAAGTGTAAAGGTGACTATCCTATACATGTCGGTGTATGTTATGCCTTAGATGCCTAATGCAAATTTTTACACTACGATGCACTAATGCATACTTATTCGGATTCTATGCATCCTATACTACATAGGTCCGAGGGCAAGCCCTTAAGGTTCTCCACATTATAGAATTTTATATCCCACGTTATGTATCCTAACCCAATGAATATACTCCAATGCGTAGTCACCGAAGAGTCACACCCCTAGGATATTGGACCTTACCGGCCTACCCCTAGCCCACCTCAGTGGATTTACCAGGTGTATCCTCAGCCACGAACCCTAACAAGTGGATCTCTCGCAACTACGAACCAGGCCTACCCCTAGCCCACCTTAGTGGATTTACCGGGCGTATCCTGTCCGTCCCGAACATTCCTCGGGACTGCAGTCTCTTTATCGGCCTTTCCGATGATAGATAGATGTACCCCTAGCCCAAATACATGGATTTTCCGGCCGTACTCTTCTATCTCGGACCCCTAGGAGCTGAACATCCTTTACTGGCCATGTTCGTCGTTGTTTCTATCATATCTTCTTCTAGTCTTAGGTTAATTAACATCATCACAACCCAGATGCTGATTTATACTCCCACCGAGCTTAAACAAAACACCGAGAACGATGACCTCACATTTGCCTCTTCTCAAATTAGTTAATCATTTCATCACTTGCCGGTACATGAGTCTCATTTAGCATCTAAATTACAACAATAATCTCATTAATAGAGATCAATTAAGTCATGACTAACTTCAACATATATCTCTCGTTCTTTATTCAAGTATCATTCACTTAATTCATTTCCTTCACAATTTTTGATCATGCAATAATTGGATAACATTTAGAAAACAATGCTTTTAATCAACTTCTTGATGACTAACACTTAGTTAATTTTTCGAAATTATTTACTTCAACCATTTTGATTAATAAAGCTTCTCACATTATCCATATTTTGAGTACTACTTCCATATCTAACATCAAGTTCTATAAAAGTCTCTTAATAAAACAATTTATTAGGAATTCGATTCCAAAACTATCGTTCGTATTTTTCATTTAATTATTCAATCTCTTCCAATATCTTTCCTAAGCCCAAAAGTCATATTCACAATATTTCTTAAGAGAGTTCAATTTCTTTAATCAATTTTCAACCCAACCTGTTTCTTATTATAGTATTAATCCATAACTCTTTAACATGAATATAAATTTTTTTAGAATTCTAATATATTCCCAAAACAGTGAGAAAATACTTCTAATTATTCAGTAAAAATTTTGAAACATTTCTACATTTTTTTCCAGATTTTTAAAAGTCAGGATTACACAAAAAAAAATGAGTACATTTTCGGATTCGAACCCAATACCTCTCCAGCCCAATGGCACCACGTGGCAAGCACAAGCGCACCTACGCACGCACTAGCTACAAATGCCAAGAGCCAATTCTGTTTATGTATGGGTTTAATTCTTTATAACCCTAGTCACTGTTTATTCTACTATTTTTATTACTTTTATACTCTACAATTTTATTTGTTTTCCCAATTTAATAGTTTACAAATTATGTCTACAATCTCTAGAAATGTTTATATATTAATTTTAACCATAAAAAAATTATTTTTATACATACATATTATAAAATGGTGATTTTTAGAAACAACATAACCATATATATTTATTTATTAATAAAACTACTTCTTTCATCCCCAATTCAAGATTTCATAACTTTTCCTTCTTCTCCCTATCAATTTCATGAGAATAATTCATTTCACATTGAATCTACAACTCTCCCTATTTTTTACCAAATTTTGTTTGTATGATTTAACAATTTGTGCATAAAAGATCATTTCCAATTAATGCAACTCAACATGACATACTAACATGCATCCAACAATACTTCCACAACTTCTATTTGCATTTTCAAGTAACTAACATGACAAGTTATAAAGGATCATTAGCATACATTTGCTTCTAACAAGATCAATACCACAAGCAAATTAACCACATTAGAAGTCTACAATTCATGCCACAAAATCATCACAACTAGTTGAACATGCATACTACAATCATCTAGAAAATAAGAAAATCACCCACCTCTTTGAAGAAAACGAAATTAGAACTCGAAGAATGAAAGCTCCTAGTTCCACACCGATTCCCTAACCCTTCTCCTCCCAGCAAAAGCAACTCCAAGCTCCAAGAATGAACAATCTGAAACCCTCATGCTCTCTTTCTTTTCCTCTCTCTTTGATTCTTTAGATTATGTGCAAATAACATACAATAGGGGGGAGGGAGGTTATATAGGAAATTTTTGTGGCTAGAATTAACTCAACTACCCATATAACTACCCATGAACTCACCCCCACTCTCCACTCTCCCCCTTTCCCATGATGGCCAGCTAACTTGCTTAGGGTGCACAACACGTGCATGTGCACCCCATGTGCACACTCTTATTCATTTTATATTTTGTTAATTGTTAGTGGCTACTAGTTTGTTATAAGGCAAGTGTAGAAAAAGCGTACAAAATAAATGTAGGATTTATTAGTGGGCTTTCATTGGGCTCTTGCTATTATTTCTTTATTTATTTTATTTCTAATGGGCTTAAATTAGTTTTTTAGGCCTCTGGACCTTAATTAAGAAAGAAAAATAAATAAATAAAAAACTTATGCATATCTTAGGAAAATTTGAGAACAAAAATGAGGTAAAATTGTACATGTGTTTCACGTGCAAAAATAAAAAAATGTATTTCTATTTTAAAATTTACTACGGGATGTTACAGAAGCTACTGAAGGAAAGGGCGGAGTGGAAGGAGAAGAAGGAAGGAGATGTCAAAGGTCACGACTGAGGCTCCGGACATGCTCATCGAAGCCCAAGTTGATGGCTATAAGAAGGCCATCCAGGTTGTAGAGAAGAGGGTCCCTAACTTTAGTAGCAAGGGGTACCACGTCGGCCTCAAGGAGGGTGAAGCTGTCGGGACCCCCGATGAGAACTGGGACTGATCAAAGGATGCCCCTAATGCTAATTGAGCAGCAACTAATTTGGAGCCTCTGAGGGAGGTGTCGAAGATGGATGAACTTTCAGATTTCCCCAACACGGGCAAAGAGGTGCTCCCCTGAACTCCATTGCTTGTAACTTTTATCCCTTGTAAGTTTCTGGAATCGCAGACTGGCCACCGCTATTAATGACAGACTTTTGTTTCGAATCCTTTAATGTCAGAGTGTTGAGAATAAATCTTTGACTTGTGTTTTCGGTTCTCCTTTGACATGTGTTGTTGGACGTCCCTCCTTTTGAAGCTATGTGTTTTAATACTTGTGTTTGTTGTAACTTCATCGATGGTGTCACTAGATCATTGTGTATTCTTGTAATACCCTAAACTTTCATTTAAATAAAATGTTGATTTTTACATGTTGTGCACGTGCAAAATTTCGTATGTGTATTTATTTATTTATTTATTTTTATATATATAATTTCTTTTGTAGTATGAACAATTATTTTCTTCTTTTCCTTTATTTTCTAAAAAAAAAACTTATTTTGTAAAGCCTAAAATATTGTTTTCTTATTTTGAGCCCACTTTAATGAATTTATTATTTTACTATTTGGCCCATGAGCCTAAAACCCACTATTTTTAAGCCCACAAATTAATTAATCTTTAATTGTCAACACTTGTCATGTTGATACAATTAGTAGACAATTAATTAATTAATTTTGGTACAACCTAATAATGGGGGGTACTAGAAAGGGCACGTGCACACACTAGAGTGTGCATTGCACACCCTTCTAGTGGCCGGTTTTGGATAAAGAGAGAGGGAGAGTGGGTGTAATTGAGGGGAGTGGTTATGTGATCATGGAAGTTACTAAAACTTCCCAATTCATCTTGGTCCTTAATCCGTAACTCCTTGATTAAATCTTAGCCTTCCATTCTCACCCTAAAACTAGTATAAATACCCCTCTTCTCATGCATACAACACTAGGAAAATTAATTGAAAGAAAGAAGTATATAAGAGAGTAAAAGATTGAGAGCATTAGTTGTGTGTGTTCTATCTTGGAGGGTGGTTACATCATCATTACCCTCAAGCAAGACTCGGGTTGCACCAAGGAGCAAGGAGGAGGAGCAATTCGCAATCCATTTCAGAAGGAGAAGGCTACGTTCTTACATTCTAGGAGTTTCCATTCGTTTCTTCAAATATAGGTAGGTGTTTCTCAATACTTCTAAATATAGTTGCCATGCTAGGGATGTTTGCTAAAATAGTTGAGAAGAAATTGATAAATTGTAGTCTCATGTTTGGTTGATTAGAGATAAAATAGTAGTTTAAAGATTTACTGTTAAGATGATTGCTAATGAACAAAGATGTGAAATTGAAATGCTAGAATTAATCTTATCATCATGCTTTATGTCTATGAATTATGCCATGTGAGATGAATTTGTACTTGTGAGACACAAATTGACAAAATGCATCTTGTAGAATTAATTGTTTGAATTAGAACAATCCAATTGTAGAGAACAAGATCGAGTGTGGGTTGATAAAGTATTAAATAGAGACATAAAGTGAATTTTTGGAAATTAGATTTATAAATTATGAAGAAATGTAAAGTGTTTTCAAACATCGAAAAATATGGACATAAAACACCAAATGAAATTAAAAATGAATTGTGTTATTGGTAAACAATGAATTTAAAAATACTAGTTTATTGTAATTGTGTATATATTAGAACCTGGAGAGTGTTGGTTCAAAAAGAGAAGAAAAAGAACTAAAAATATTTTGGGAATTGGAAAAACTTAGCAGCATCAGTCGACTGTTAGGATAAAACAGTCGACTGCTCTGAGTATTTATTTTTCGAGCTGTTAATCTTGCTGAACAGTCGACCGATCATAATGTAACAGTCGACTTCCCTAATCTTTTATTTCCCAGTTTGTAAATCTTTACGAAACAACTGACTGTCCAAGTTAATAGTCAAGTGTCCCGACCATTTTCTTGAGTATTTTAATCTTTTGCTGAACAGTCGACCGACTATGATCCAAGAGTCGACTTTCCAGACTATTTTTGACGTCTCAGATTTTAAATTTGCCTCGTGATAAAAATAAATATGCTATTTGAAAGAATATGGAAAAAGAGATTTGATAATGGAAAGAATGAAGATTGAATGTGACAAATCAGAAAGGTAAACTTTATTTGTCTTCTGCATGAAATTGTATATTAAGTGAATTGAAATATCCTGATGAATTATGGAAGGTTTTATGAATATGAATGCTATGAACATGAAAAGGAAAAAAACTATTGTTAGTCATGAAAAGAGAACTTATGAATTTGAAAGGCTCAATTTTGTGTGATTGTGAATTAAAATTGAGAACTAGAGTGTGGCTAAGACTCATACCGGCATTGAAAAGAGATGAATTGAAAAGAAATTTTGAAATGGAAAGACCAAGATTTGGGTCATGTTAAATGAATGGTTAAGACCGGTATAGTGGAAAGGCTAACTTTAGAGAATTGATTTTGTTCATGATTCAAATAAAGTAAGGATTTAGACACATAGTGGTGATGTAATGAAAGTAAGAGAAAAACATAAGTATGAGGGCCATCAGATTGGCGGTGTGAGAGCGATTCCCAGACTGCCTGCTTGATGCATCATGACATGGCGTGAGCGCTACTCCAGAATTATCGTCCCGGTGACGACGCTTGTGGGGTGTCTGGTGACTGCGGGAGGTGCCATTGTTCCATGGCGGAGGCTGAATTGTCCATAGTCTGCCTGCTTGATGCGTCACGTCAGTGCGTGGGATTCTCCTCCAAACTGCCTGGACATGGGCTCGTAGATCATAGAACATCTAGGATAGTTACCGTAGTAGTTTAAGTCATGGCGAGGGATTGAACCCTATAAGATGAAGCACGATTAAGGACTTGCCCTCGGACCTATGTAGTATGGGATGCATAGAATCTGAACAAGTGCTCATTAGTGTCATATAACATAACAACTGCATTAAGGACTAAGTGCACTGCATGACACGACATCAATAGGATAGCCCCTTTAGTTTTGTTTGTGAACAAGTTTGTGATTTGCTAAGTATTGAGAATCATTGTACTGTTTCTGGCATAGAGAGGATGGCCGTGTATGATATTTCGTCAGTGAATGAACTGACGTGCCCACAGTTTTACATGCAGGATAAAGATGCTTGACAGTTGAAGTATACATGCTGCTCAAGATTGATTTAAATGTTGTTTTATATAATTTATTGTAAAAATTGCTTCCGCTGTGATAATGTAAATGTGTAATGTAACTCTGATATATGAAATTTTTTTATTTCCTTGTAAAATTGTACGAAAGAAGTGTAAAGATCCCGTGGAACTTCGAATTCGGTTGTATTTTGGAATTCAGGGTGTTACAATTCTAGAGGAGATCATCGGGGTTCCGAGATCGTTCATCTTCACAACGAAATGTGTGAAACGGCTTGGACCTAGCTCGCCTGAAGGAGGTGTTAGTCGAGAAGGACTTGGAGCTTGCCTACTTGAAGGAAGTTCATTCTTGTAACACCCCTTATATATATATATATATATATATATATATATATATATATATATATATATATATATATATAAATAATAATAATAATAATAATAATAATAATAATAATAATAATAATAATAATAATAATAATAATAAGTAGTAGTAGTGGGCCTATAGTTGTGGATTATGGGCTTGGTTGTATGGAAATGGGCCAAAAGAAAAAGAAATCAGATAAGACGTGGCTGTGTGGATTTGAATGGGGCCCATGTGGATGTGTGGCATGCTAGACACGTGAGAAGGATGTGAAAGGGGATGAGTGTGGGTGTTAATCCCATATTGACTAGAAATGTGGAAATGTGTGCGTTTAAATAATTAGGCCAATGAGCAAGGGGTACTTGAAAGGTATAACAGCTTTTGTGAGGCAAGGCCTGTGGTGGACCATTGTTAGGATCTATTTTTTGCCTGTGTGCATGTGTAGTTGCGTCACAGCTGAGCCGGACTTGGGGCATTACAATCCTACTAGTTCGGCGTGCCCTTGTTTGGCAAGGAAGGACATTCAGGGCAAAGAAGTTCTCCTCAAGGAGTTGCTAGTCGAAAAGGAGTTAGAGATCTATCATCTGAAGGTGAAGCTTGGAGGACTGCAAACGCGGAGCACTCCTCGTCCTAGTGGTTGGGCAACGGCCTAAAAGCTACTCTCGAGCGCCCGGTCGACGTCGAGAAATCTCGAGGACCCCCAGATCAGAGTAGCCGGGTCTTCAAGCATGGTGTCTACCAATGGGGTTGTAGCGCCCCAAATTTTCAATATGATATCTCAGAAATACGTGGCACAATTCCCAGCATCAACCTCAATTTTAATAGTAAACATAGCCAAAACACAAATATATTTTTCAACTTTTATTTTATTAATTCTTTTACAAAACACAGCGGAAAAACAAACACCTTGAATTACGATCTTTTCTTTTTCAACACACACATCTTTTACAATTTACATAAGCCATAACATCATTCTACCACATGCATCCAGATCTCCATGCTATAAGTACCTACCTGTAAAATATGAGGCTAGAGATAACCCTAACCCCCAGAGCTACAGGGGTCAGCCATAACGGTGTGAGTGACATCAAAAGAAAAGCAACATAAATAAAACATAAAAGATAAGGTCATAAACAACATGTACCAACAACAAGAATAAATGAAATAAGAAATAACAATAAATAAAACATAAAAACATCAAGTGAAACTAGACTAAATGTCAAGTGTAGGAAAAACAGAAAACATCATGCATAAAACCAAGTCAAGAAAACATCAACGCTATATGCTGTGTAATATCCCGGTCGGATATTATATTTGTATTATAATTGTTTTTAAAATTAAAATATTTTCATGGAAATTTCTTGGTTTTACTAATAAAAAGTTATTGTATATATATACTAGTAAGTATATATATGCATTGTATCAGTTTTGTACACTTGTACAAAATACTGTAAAATGCGTCTTTGAAAAAATGTCTGTAAAATATCGGGCTGATTTTAAAAATTATTATTTTATTATTATTTTACTTTTATTTTCAGAATTGAAATATTTTTTTGTGGATATTACCCAGTTTTGTTAATAAACATTATATATATATATATATATATATATATATATATATATATATATATATATATATATATACCAGTCAGTATACATCTGTATTGTATCAAATTGGTACTGAAATCTTCCGAGCAGGTAATAAAATTATTTTTTATTATTATTTCTGAATGAAAATATTTTCAATAGAGATTATTCGTTTAACTAATAAAAATTGTCTGTATAGACAGATATATGTACTGTACCGATTTCGTACGTTTGTACGAAATCATGTAGTATGTGATTTTGGAAAAATGTCTCTTATTTTATATCCATCATGATCAAAATAGACGGGTTAGAAATGAATAGGGTGTTGATTGCAATTTAAATTTGCAATTTGATATCAAATTGTTTTGAGCCACAAAGAGAAGAGACAAGTGGCTTCATTCCCAACCACAAACTCACCTATAAAAACCCCTCCCCTCCTATGGCCGGCCACTTCTCCAAAGGGCAAGAAACCCTTTTCATTTTGCCCCTCCATCTCTTTCTCATCTTATTTTCCTTCTTCTTTACTTGTTTTTATTTTAGAAAAAAATTGAGAAGGAAAGAAAAGAAAGAGAGATAAAAAAATCAAAAGAAAAAGAGTGGGTTTCATCTCTTGATTTGTTCTTGAGATGAAGAGCAAGAACAAAGAGCAAGAACAAGGAGGAGAAGAAGCTAGCTAGTTCATCCTACACTTTTGGGTGGGAGTTTCTTAACTCGTTTGTTATTGCTTTATTATTTTATTTGCTTATTATGTGAAGATCTTGGAATAATTACATGTGCATATGATCATCATGGACTAGAATAAATTGTCACATAAAGGTTGAAGTGGTAGAACACAAAAATAAAGCATAAAGATTCAATGTTTGTAGTTTTAGGGTTAGAATTAATTACCTATGCTAAATGTGGAATCTTGAGCCCAAATTAATTTTAGAGGTTCTCCCATGTGTTGTTACCATGCTCTAATTTTTATAGAATTTTCTGGGTTAATTTACTAGGTTAAATAGACGTCTTCCTCAAAACAGCGAGTTTCAAAGCAAAAACAGCAAACAACTGTTTTGGGGTTAACATCGACATATGTTCAAGGGGCTGTATTTTGAGTTCTATAAGGAATTTGGAAATGTAACGCCCCGCCCCAATGCTCAGACAAATCATAAATACTATGTAGTTCCACTGCCCACCACAGGCTGCCTCTCAAAAGGTGGTTAACCGAATTGGTGACTCTTGATCCTCGGCAATAGTATTTATACTCTGATTATCCTTGCAAATTCCCGATATGGGACTATATTTCACAATCCTCTCACAAATCTCACAGACCAGTCGACTACTGGCAGTACCAGTCGACTGTCCTCTATCAGTCGACTGCTGGCAGTACCAGTCGACTGATCTGGGGTATTACATACACCCCCCCTTAGGAATCAGCGTCCTCGCTGAGCACAGGGCACACCTCAGTGTAGGACCGTCCTTTCTAGCACCTGGCATGCTTCGTGAATAGGCCCCCCTCCTTCGGAGGCACCCTCGACACGTAAGCATATGTACCCCATGAATAGGCCCCCTCCTTCGGAGGCACCCTTTCATCGTGCAGATACACCCCCACCCGGTGTGTCGAAAGTCGGCTCTGATACCATTTGTAACGCCCCGCCCCAATGCTCAAACAAATCATAAATACTATGTAGTTCCACTGCCCACCACAGGCTACCTCTCAAAAGGTGGTTAACCGAATTGGTGACTCTTGATCCTCGGCAATAGTATTTATACTCTGATTATCCTTGCAAATTCCCGATATGAGACTATATTTCACAATCCTCTCACAAATCTCACAGACCAGTCGACTGCTGGCAGTACCAGTCGACTGATCTGGGGTATTACACTCATGGTGGGTCAGTCCAGTACATTATTACTCTAATATGTACCCATGTGAAGATTTGATATCTCATATCCATGACCCGTGAGAATGGTCATCAATCTATGAACGCACTAGTCTTTATGTATTATCGTTGTCATAATTCACAATAATATTTGACTAAGGATATTTAAGAACAGTGTTCCGATTTCAGTCAATATGATCTCACAATCAAGTCATGCACTTGATATTCTATGGCATTTGAACTTACTATTCAAAGAACTTCATTATGTTCGTCTAATTCACAATAAATAACATAATAAATAAAATGCCTAAATATCAAATAAATGTCATGATATAATGGAAACTAGTAATGTCAATACACAACTGGCCTCTAGGGCATACACCAACAATCTATATATTGTAATAGCCTCAATTGAGAGAGGAATTAGTTCACTTAGAGTTCTCTATTATAAATAACAGATTATCTTCTAGTGATGCTTAAAAGATAGATAGGTTCTTGGTGAGAGTATTTGTAACACTTGTAATCTTCTCTAGTTGAATAATGTCTCCCTTATTTCTCCCCGAATTAGGTTTACCAGAACCAAGACAAACATTGTGTGCTTTGTGTGCGTAGTTTGATCTACTTGTTTGATTGTTCATTGGATCGGTTGTCACTTCTCACTCCTAAAGCTCCACTCCACCGCGCTAAATTCCTAATAGATAAAACAAGTTGGGATACAAGTTAGGGTAAGGGCTTTATTTATATTGAATCCTATTAGGGTAGAGGTTTACCGGCATTAAAAAAATTTAAGGCTATTATAATTTCAAGTTTAACAAGATGCTCCAAAATATACAGAGGTTTGTTAGTATGGGACTTGAATGTAGTCAAAGTCCTACTTGGATAGGCCTTAAAGGGAGGTCTCGTGTTCGGATTTTAGGCCTTGAAGAACTGTTCAAATTTTGGGCTGAACCCAATATATGAAACGCCATTATGATTATCTTGTAGTAATTGAGTTGTTGCTCATGTCCTAAACTCTGAACATTGAGTTGTTGTTCACAGATTTGGATGGTAATATGGGTCAGATGACGTGGCCCCCTCCGGGCCACAAGATCCCCTCAAAAGGCGTTCACCCCGATCATCTAGATCTGCCACGTCAGCCCTAGAACCACTTGGGCTTCCGCCACATCAGCCCTAAACCACCCAGGGCTCCTGCCACGTTAGCCCTAAACCACCTGGGCTTCCGCCACGTCAGGCCCACGGGCAACTGGGTCCAAACCCGGCCCCAAACGGGTCCGGACCTGGTTGGCTTTGCCTATAAATACCAGGCCCTTTACTCCTTCAACAGGTAATCAATCTTTTCCCTCTAAAAATCCTAGTTACTGTTACTCTTCAGCGACAGACTAGACCGCCGGAGGGCCTGCCATCGGGACCAACCCTGGTGTTCCTAGGCCGAGTGCAGGTACACGACACATCCGGACTCGAGCTTCCAGATCCGAGCCGAGCCTCCAGATCCGGGCCAAGTATCCTCCCTCCACCTCGCTCTCACCTCTCTTCCCGAGCCGTCCCTTCCGGCTGAGGGTCGGGCAAACCATCCGCACCAAAGCTTCCGCAAAAATACAAATTAAGAGAACTCATGCCTGGTGCAGTCACCCCCCAAAAACAAACCAGCATCAGGTTGCACCGTCTGTGTAACACCCCGAATTCCAAAACATACTGAATTCGAAGTTCCACAGGATCTTTACACTTCTTTCGTACAATTTTACACGGAAATAAATCTTTTTGTTACATCAGAATTTACACTTACATTACATATTTACAGCGGAAGCAATTTACAACAATTTACATTAATTGAAATGTACAACACTTGGACTCTTTAATCAACATGCATTCTTTATTCTTGTTAATCACTTTACCTTGCATAAAAACTGTGGGCACATCAGTTGCTTACAACTGACGAAATATTATACACGGCTAACCTCTCTATGCCGAAATAGTATAATGATTCTCAATACTTAACAAACCACAAACTTGTTCACAAACACAGTTAAGGGGACTATCCTATTGATGTCATGTGGTGAAAGTGCACTTAGTCCTTAATGCAACTATTTACTTTATATGACACTAATACGCACTTGTTCAGAGTCTATGCAGCCCATACTATATAGGTCTGAGGGTAAGCCCTTAACCGTTCTTCATCTTGTAGGGTTCAATCCCTCGCCATGATTTAATCTAGTTCTGTAACTACGGTAAGTATCCTAGATGTTCTACGAACTACGAACTCTTGTCTAGGCGCCCTGGAGAGAATCCCAACGCACTGACACATGACTCATCATGCAGGCATCCTATGGTAATTCACCTCCTACCATAGACATGACACCACCCGCAGTCGCCAAACACCCCACGAGCGTCACCATCGGGACGGTACTCTGGAGTAGTATCCATGTCCTACTCAAGACGCATCATGGAACATCTCGTGAATACTCTCACGCTACCAATCCAATGGCCCTCATACTCAATGTTTTTCTCTTACTTTCATCACATCTTCACTATGTAACTAGTCCTTAATTTAATTGAATCATGAACAAAATCAATCCCTTAGGGTTAGCACTCCCACTATACCGATCTTATTCATTTGTTTCACATGATCCAAATCTTGGTCTTTTCATTTCAAATATCATTTCAACTTTTCTTTCATTTTGCCGGTGTGAGACTTAGCTACACCCTAGTTCTTAATTTCAACTCAATTACAATATTGAGTTTTTCATACTCATAAGTTCTCTTTTACAATTAACATAATTCCCATATTTTCTATGAATCAAAACTCATACAAATAATTCAATTGCAATTCATGTATCTTAATAATTTCATTTGATTCTCATACTAAAGTTTATTTCATTTATTTAACTCAAAAGCCACAAAGTCATATTTTTCATACATAAACCAATTCAATTTAACAATCATAGTCCATAGAAAACACAATTAGATTTCCTTTCATTCAGAAATTCTTCTTTATCACTTAACATAATTTCAATAAATCACTTTTATAACTTTCCAAAAGTAGATTTCAATAGTCTTTTTGATACAATTTCAATTCTAACTCAATGTTATTTTAGTCAAATTGTTCCCAAATATTTTTCATAAGTTCTACATGATTTTAGAATAACTAACACAAATTTTCCCAATCTTTAGAAGCTAAGAATCTGTTTTAAAACTCAAAAAAATATCAATTTTCATATACAGGCCGAGACCATGAATGAACCCGTGACCTGAAGGAAAACAACCGCAACCGCAAGCCAATTGTGCTACGATGCACATGCGATAGGTAAAAGGAAACAATACTTAAGTATCTTAGAGTTTGGATTTTGGGTTTTATTCGAATTTCCGAAACAAAAGAGCAGAGCTCAGGACTCGGACTCGCAACCAAGAGTAGCCCACGCTACAGTCAGTGGCCAACACACCTACCGACCAACTGGTCTAAGCGACCAAGTCATCCAGAATGGGGGTTTTAATGGTTTTGTTCCTACTCTGTGTTCATCTCTAGTTTCTGAATTTTTCAAAAACGATTTTGGTTTCTTTTTCTACTCTTTTTGAACTCAAATTTTCTAGATCTTAATATGTATACAACCACAGTAAGTCAGTATTTTTAAAGTTATTAAAACATGCATTTCTAATCTCATTTTTCATTCCAATGTCCATAATTTTGACATTTAGAACAACCACAATTGCACGCAATTCGAAGTATAGATTTCTACAAAAATATTCTATTTCTTCATTCCTTTATTCATTAGCCAATCACACTAATTTAGAACACCAAGATTTCCTTCCTTGCTACAATGAAATTGCTTACACTTAACCAATTCAATTTCACATGAAACATTTAATTTTGTCTCATCGGCATAGATTTTCACACAACATGATTCTTTATTATTTAGCATGGTAAACATTAAGTTTTTAGCATTGTAATTCACAAATAGCCCAATAACAATCATTTCACAAACATTATCATCTCATCACTAATTAAGCAACATGAGTCAAATCTCAACTAGTTGTTCTCTAATAATTTCATCAAAACACTCCTAGCATGGTATCTAGATTTAGAAGTCATGAGAAACAACCACCTATTTGAAGAAAAACGAACTGAAAGCTCCTAGAATGCAAGAAAGTAGCCTTCTCCTCCTAGGATGTATTGCAAAAATGCTCCTCCTCCTTGCTCCTTGGTGCAACCCGAGCTCCCTTGTGCTTGATGGTGATGGCCGACCTTCCTTTGGTTGGAACACACACAAGGATTTCACACTCTAGTCTTTTGCTCACAAATCTCCTCAATCTTTTGCTCTCTTATCTTCTTCTTTTCACTTCTTTCTTAACAAATGTTTAGTGCACTAATGAGAAGAAAAGCTAGGGGTATTTATACACTTTTAGGGTGGAAATAGATGGCTGGGATTAATCAAGGAGTTAGAGATTAAGGACCAAGATGAGTTGGGAAGTTGTAGCAACTTCCATGAACTCAAAAACTACCCCTCAACTCAATCCCACTCTCCCTCTCTCTCTTGGCCACAACCTGGCCTCCCCAAAGGTGTGCAAAGCACACCCTAGTGTGTGCACGTGCCCCTTCTAGTACCCCTATTAAAAGTTGTACAAATTTAATTAATCAATTGTCCACTAATTGTGTCTACATGACAAGTTGTGACAATTAAAAGATTAATTAAGTTGTGGGCCTCAAAATAGTGGGCTTTAGGCTCATGGGCTATTTAATAAAATATTTAATTATTAGGGTGGGCTTAAAAATAAGAAAATAAGTTTAGGCTTTATAAAATAGGCATTTAGAAAATAAAGAGAAAAAAAGAAATAGTTGTCCATGTTATAGAAGATAATTTTATAAGAAAATATGCATACAAAATTTGTACGTGCACAACACGTAAAAATAAATATTTCTCATTAAATGAAAATTCAGGATATTACAGTCTGTGGGAACCGGTGCGGACACCAGTCCGAACCCAGCCATCAACAGTATCCCGTCAATCTGAGCTCACATGGCACCCAAGACCAGGAGAGATGTCACCTCTACACGTCGCCAGGACGTTCCCCCTCAGGACGTCTCCGCCGACACCCATGGATCCAACAATCCGAGGTTAGCCTCAGACACCAGTCGGGTGCCTCTCGCTCGGTCGTACACGACCTGCATTGGGTCATCCAGAACTGACAGGAAAGTCAGACTAGGGGAGGGACCGCTTCCAACTTGGTCCCGAACCGTCCTAGTCCCCCGCCCCAAGGGCGGGAGCCGGCGCTCAGCCGCATCACCAGGAGGCCACCGCCCCAACGTAACCCAGCCGAACGGGCCCCAGTCACCAACCAGGTGTTCCAAGACTTCCGAAAAGAGATCATGGAGGCTATCCTAGGGACCCCTGTCAACGAGACGATCCACCGCTCTCACTCGCAATCGGATGTCGGGGCAAGCGCGTCGCGCGACCCGATAGTCCCTCCGGAGTATGATGAGGACATCCTCAAATGCCTCCAGGAAATGGAGAACCGCCTCGACCACTTTGGCGATGGCGGCGCGAGGCCTAGCTCAGGGTCATAGGCCGACCCGACCTCCTTTCTCCACTACAATCCTACAAGCGGAAATACCCCACAATTTTTCGACCTCCCTAATTCGAAACATATGATGGCGATGGCGATCCTACTGATCACATGGAGGGTTTCAAGACCCTCATGATGATTCACAGCGCTTCAGATCTCCTTCTGTGCCGTGCCTTCCCTACCACCCTCCGGGGCCCAGCTCCGGAATGGTTCTCCAAGCTCGTCCCCAGCTCGGTCTACTCGTTCGATCAGTTGGAAGCCAATTTCCTGCCCCACTTCGTGACCAGTAGAAAAGCCGAGAAGACGAGCGTGTCCCTACTGGACCTCCGACAGAAGGAAGGGGAGTCACTCCAGGCAGTTCGTCCGGAGGTTTACCACGGAGGCGAGGTCAGTCTCCTCCCTCGATGCCGGGGTCGCGTCGGCAGCATTCCAGGCACGGCCAGTTAAAGGCATCCCTGGCAAAGAAACCTCCTTTCGATTTCCCTGACCTTCTCAGTCGGGTCGAAAAGTACATCCAGGCCGAGGAGGCCCTGAATTCGAAAAACACCAAAGAAGTCCCAGGGAAGGGGAAGTGCAAGGCCGACGAGACAGAGCTAGCTAAGAAGGTCCCAAAAGACGGGACCATCATGAGGAGGGTCCCTCCTGTCCCACGCTTTGAGAGGTACACACCGCTGACACAGAACGTGTCGACTATCCTCTTAGCAATCAAGGACAGGGACCTCGTCCAGATGCCCCCTCGGCCGCCCAACCACAACAACCAGAAGAGGGATCAGCGGTTCCATTGCCGCTTCCACCGGGACAACGGGCACGACACCGACTACTGCCGAGCCCTCAAAGATGAGATCGAGGCCCTCATCCAACGAGGGTACCTCCGGGAATTCAAACAAGAAGATGCCTGGGATCAAAGGGACACAAGGAACCGGAGGCTTTCTCCTCCCCTTTGAACACCCAAACTGCGTCCCGAGCAGAACCCCGAGCCTGAAGGAACCGAGGGTCAAGCCATCTTGCATTGTGTCCACGGAGGGCCCATGGGAGGAGAGTCCAGCACTTCCCGCAAGGTGTTCGTCCGAGAGGTAAACGCCGTCCAGGGTCTCCCTTCCCCCCAGGTCTGGCAACTCCCTATCTCCTTCTCTGGAGAAGACCTAGAGGGAGTCCGACTTCCGCACTGCGATGCGCTCATCATCAGCCTTAGCATGGCAAACTACAAGGCCCGTCAGATCCTCGTGGACAATGGGAGCTCGGTGAACATTCTCTTCCTATAAGCATTCGAGAACCTCAAACTCTCTCAGGATAAGCTGAAGCCAGTCGGATATATCCTGCACGGGTTCTCCGGCGTCCTGGTGCCAATCGAAGGGATCGTACCTTAGAAGTCACCACCGGTACGACCCCTCACAGACGGACCGAGTCGATGGACTTCATGGTTGTAAACGTCAAGGCAGCCTACAACGCCATCCTCGATCGTCCCGGGCTCTTCTCCCTCCAGGCGGTTCCCTCGGCCTACCACCAAAAGCTGAAATTCCCTACCAAGTCAGGTGTTGGGGTCATCCAAGGAAACCAAGAAGCAGCATGGTCGTGCTATATGACGGCGATCAGGGGTGGTGTGTTTCTCCTAGATGCCGTCGAGCTGTAGCCCGAAAGAAGCCAGCCAGAGCCTGAGCCGGTGGACAAACTAGAGGAAGTCTCGTTCGAGACAGGGGACATGTTGAAGTGGTTCCGCGTGAGCTGCTCCCTCGCTCCCAAACTCAAGACCGACCTGATCAACTGCATTCGCCGCAATGTCGACCTCTTCGCCTGGAAGACCTCCGATATGTCGGGGATCTCCGAAGACCTGATCATTCACAAACTCAGCGTGATCCCCAACTCGAAGCCGATCATCCAGAAGTGACGTAAGTTCGCCCCGGAGAGGTAGCAAGCAGTGGAAGCTGAGGTGGACAAACTCTTGTCCGCTCGTTTTCGTACAGGAGGTCAGCTACCATGAGTGGCTGGTGAACGTCGTGATGGCCAGAAAGGCAAGCGGGAGCTAGAGGATCTGCATAGACTTTACCGACCTCAACAAGGCGTGCCCCAAAGATCCGTTCCCACTCCCCAGCATCGACGCTCTGATCGACGCAACGTCGGGTCATGAGCTCCTTCCTTTCATGGACGCCTTCTCAGCTACAACCAGATCCGAATGTTCCCCCCTGATATAGCCAAGACGTCATTCGTCATGGACCAAGGTCTTTATTGCTACCGGGTTATGCCCTTCAGGCTAAAGAACCCCGGTGCGACTTATCAGAGGCTCGTCAATCGAGTCTTTAAGGATTAAATCGATCGCAACATAGTGGTATACGTCAACGACATGCTCGTCAAGAGCCAGTGGGGCCAGAACCACGTCGCCGACCTGGAGGAAGCCTTTGGGGTCCTGCGGACCCATAATATGAGACTCAATCCAGCGAAGTGTGCATTCGGCATCTCCTCAGGGAAATTCTCGGATTCGTTGTCAGCCAGTGCAGCATCGAGGCGAACCCCGAGAAAATCCAGGCCATAATAGACATGGCTCCTCCTAGAAACACCAAAGAAGTCCAGAGACTCACGGGAAGACTGGCGGCCATCGGCCATTTCCTCTCCAAGTCCGGAGAGAAGTCCCTCCCATTCTTCAAGGCTTTGCGCAGAACCAGAGGCTTCGAGTGGGGTACTCAGTAACAAGAGGCGTTCGCCCAATTGAAAGAATACCTCGCCCACCCTCCTCTCCTCAGCAAGCCCGAACCAGGCGAGCCACTCTGGCTTTATCTTTCGGCCTCGAAAAATGTGCTCAGTGTTGTTCTCGTCCGAGAAGAAGAGGAGTCCAGAAGGCGCTATACTATGTGAGCAAGGTTCTGCTCGCCGCCGAGACCAGATACTCAAAAATGGAAAAGGTAGCATACGCCTTGGTTATGGCCGCGCGGAAGCTCCGTCCCTATTTCCAGGCACATTCAATTCAGGTGCTCACAGACCAGCCTCTGAAGGCCGTCCTCTACAAACCCGAGAGCTCCAAATGACTGGTCAAATGGTCGATCAAGCTCAGCCAATACGACATAGGCTATCAGCCAAGGACAGCCATCAAAGGGCTAGCCCTCGCCGAGTTCATCACGGAATGCACCATCTCCGAGTAACCCAAAAGTGGGGAGGTCGACCAGACGTTGGAAGTTTATGTCGACGGGTCCTCCTGCAAAGCGGGGAGTGGTGCAGGTATCATTCTGCAGGGTCCTAACAATTTCCTCCTCCAATATTGCCTCTGCCTCAACTTCCCAGCCCCTAATAACGAGGCTGAGTATGAGGCCATGATTACCGGGCTCACCTTGGCGCACCAGGCAGGCGCCAGATAGATCAGGGCCTTGAGCGACTCTCAGCTCATGGTCAATCAGATTACTGGAGAGTACGAGGCCCATGACG
This sequence comes from Hemerocallis citrina, assembly GCA_017893485.1. Classification (NCBI taxonomy): domain Eukaryota; kingdom Viridiplantae; phylum Streptophyta; class Magnoliopsida; order Asparagales; family Asphodelaceae; genus Hemerocallis; species Hemerocallis citrina. The sequence goes on along the minus strand of CM030364.1, from coordinate 171,823,067 downwards.
ATCGGATGATCAGGTACTTGGCCGTGGTGCAGCAGCTATTGGCATCCTTTGACGAATCTGCAGTCTTGAGGATTCCTAGAGAGCAGAACGCCCAGGCCAATGCTCTGTCAAAGTTAGCTTCCTTGTCCTTCGAGGGTCTCGACCGAACTGTCCTGATCGAGGTACTCCTGAAGCCGAGTACTGACATCCCCGAAATGCTCTGCATTGAAGATGGAGCTCATCCTGCCGATTGGACCACTCCCATCAGGAAGTTTCTAATCAAAGGAGAGCTTCCCGAAGATCGAGCCGAGGCAAGACGGGTCAGGGTCCATTCAGAAAGGTTTGCCATGATCAACGAGACCTTCTTCAAAAGGTCGTACACCATGACAGACAGAAGGCCCTACCTCCGTTGCTTAACCCTCGACGAAGCCAAAAACGCTCTCAAGGAGCTTCATGAAGAAATTGGCGAGTGCCATATGGGAAGCCGATCACTCGCGTGAAAGGCTCTGAATCACGGGTACTACTGGCCCATAATGCTACAAGACGTCCTGTCCCTGGTAAAGAAGTGTGGCCCCTGTCAAAGGTTTTCCCCGGTGAAAAGAGCCCCGCAAGTGAACCTTCGCTCCCTGACCAGTCCTACCCCCTTTGCTATATGGGGGATGGATCTGGTAGGCCCATTTCCGGAGGCAACGGGCCAAAGAAAGTTTCTCATAGTGGCGATTGACTACTTCACGAAGTGGATCGAAGCCGAGCTTCTGGCCACGATCACCGAGCAGCAGACCCAATAGTTTTTCTGGAAACACATCGTCTGCCAGTTCAGAATTCCACAAGTACTTATCACAGATAATGGGACTCAATTCACAGGTAAGAACTTCTGAAAGTTTTGCGAGGATCTCAGGAATCCAGCAGCGCTTTTCTTCGATATGCCACCCGCAGTCAAATGGCCATGCTGAGAACGCGAACCGCCAAATCCTTAACGGTCTCAAGAAACGACTTGATAACTCTTCCAAGGGGTTATAGGTCGACGAACTGCTAAGCATCCTCTGGGCCCACCGAACGACAAAGAGAATCCCCACGGGTGAGTCTCCATTTAATCTGATATACGGTGCGGAGGTCGTGATCCCCGTTCGAGATCGGGCTCCCTTCGCCCGGGATCATGGCCTTCGACGAAGTAAGCAACTTGGCACAGCTGCGTGCCGACCTAGATCTCATAGACGAGGTCAGGGAGAAGTCTGCAATCAGAAGAAACACCTATCAACAGAGGATCGAAAGGTTCTACAACAAAAAGGTGCATCCCACCGACATCAAGCTGGGGGACTTCGTCCTCCAGAAGCTGGTGGTATCCAACCCCGGCCAAAAGAGGAAACTGGCCCCAAACTGAGAAGGCCCATACAAGGTATCTGAGGTCGTACGCCCGGGCACATACCGCCTAACCAAACTGGAAGGCAAGGCTGTCAAGAGGCCCTGGAACGCTGAAACACCTCATCAAATTTCTGGGAGGGGAGGGTTAGCCCCTACAGCCAATGTAAATTATAAAATTATAATCAGCACGTCGTGCCTTGTTTTGTAGAGTTCAAGTATGCTGTAATCATGCCAGCTTTCTTAAAACAAGCTTTGGCTTCCTATTAGCTCTCTTTTAAAAACAAGTCTTAGGCTCGAAACTCGGAAGAAACCACGAGCCACAAAAAGCTTCTCTTACAAGCTTAGGGCTCGGCATTCGGAAGAAATCGCGAGCCACAAAAAGCTTCTCTTACAAGCTTAGGGCTCAGCATTCGGAAGAAACCGCGAGCCACAAAAAGCTTCTCTTGCAAGCTTAGGACTCGACATTCAGAAGAAACTGCGAGCCACAAAAAGCATCTCTTACAAGCTTAAGGCTCAGCATTCGGAAGAAACCGCGAGCCACAAAAAGCTTCTCTTACAAGCTTAGAGCTCGGCACTCGGAAGAAATCGCGAGCCACAAAAAGCTTACCTTACAAACTTAGGGCTCGGCATTCGGAAGAAACCGCGAGCCACAAAAAGCTTTTCTTACAAGCTTAGGGCTCGGCATTCGGAAGAAACTGCGAGGCACAAAAAGCTTCTCTTACAAGCTTAGGGCTCGGCATTCGGAAGAAACTGCGAGGCACAAAAAACTTTCCTTACAAGCTTAGGGCTCGGCACCCGGAAGAAACCGCGAGCCACAAAAAAACTTCTCTTACAAGCTTAGGGATCGACATTCGAAAGAAATCGCGAGCCACAAAAAGCTTCTCTTACAAGCTTAGGGCTCAGCATTCGGAAGAAACCGCGAGCCACAAAAAGCTTCTCTTACAAGCTTAGCGCTCGGCACTCAGAAGAAACCGCGAGCCACAAAAACCTTCCCTTACATGCTTAGGGCTCGGCACCCGGAAGAAACCGCGAGCCACAAAATCTCTCATATAAACCTGGGGCTCGGAGCTCGGGCAGCATCTCGCGCCAGACAAAGTCACCTCCTAGGTATGGGGGCTCGGCATCTGCCTCGAGCGTGGTTTGGGCTTGTTCAAGCCCATCAACCTAGGTGCTCGGTGGCAACCCCAGCTACACCTATGCTATCTACCCGAGAACAGGTGTGGGGGCTCGTCGTCGACCTCGAGCAAGTTCGTGGCTTTTTTCAAAGCCATGCGACCTTTATGCTCGGCGATGACCTTCAGCTACGCCCATTACTGGCTTCACCAAGGTATGGGGGCTCGACATCTGCCTCGAGCGTGGTTTGGACTTGTTCAAGCCCATCAACCTATGCGCTCGGCGGCAACCGCCAGCTACACCCGTGCTATCTACCCGAGAACAGGTGTGGAGGCTCGTTGTCGACCTCGAGCAAGGCCTTGACTTTTTTCAAACCCATGCGACCTTTACACTCAACGACGACCTTCAGCTATGCCCATTACTGGCTTCTCCAAGGTATGGGGGCTCGGCATTTGCCTTGAGCATGGTTTGGACTTGTTCAAGCCCATAAACCTACACACTCGACGACAACCGCTAGCTACACCCATGATATCTACCCGAGAACAGGTGTAGGGGCTCGTCGTCGACCACGAGCAAGGTCTTTGCTTTTTTCAAAGCCATGCAACCTTTACGCTCGGTGACGACCTTCAGCTACGCCCATTACTGGCTTCTCCAAGGTATGGGGGCTCGGCATTTGCCTCGAGCGTGGTTTGGACTTGTTCAAGCAAATCAACCTATGCGCTCGGTGGCAACCGCTAGCTACACCCGTGCTATCTACACGAGAAAAGGTGTGGGGGCTCATCGTCGATCTCAAGCAAGGCCTTGGCTTTCTTCAAAGCCATGCGACCTTTACGCACGGCGATGACCTTCAGCTACACCCATTACTGGCTTCTCTTATGTATGAGCGCTCGGCATCTGCGTCGAGCGTGGTCTGGGCTTGTTCAAGCCCATCAACCTACACGCTCGGCGGCAACCGACAGCTACACCCGTGCTATCTACTGGACAATAGGTGTGGAGGCTCGGCGTCGACCTCAAGCAAGGTCTTGGCTTTTTTCAAAGCTATGCGACCTTTACGCTCAGTGACGACCTTCAGCTACGCCCATCACGGGCTTCTCTAAGGTATGGGGGCTCGGCATCGGCCTCGAGCATGGTTCGGGATTGTTCAAACCCATCAACCTATGCGCTCGACGATGATCTCCAACTACATCCATACTATCTGTCAAGACGTACGTATAAGGGTTCGGTGTCGACCTCAAGCAAGGCCTTGGTTTTTTCAAGCCATACCTTTCATGCTCGAAAACGACCTACAACCCCACCCGTTAGGAAAAATTTCGTTGCAGATTTAGGGCGCTCGCATTCGGCAAATGCCCCAAGCCCCGGACCGTCAGTTGACCCACCTCTCACCCGCGAACAACTCGGGGTTTACGGCTTTCAGAGCCAAAACCCTGAATTGTTCGAGGACGGCAGAGGAGCCACCGACCCAGGACTCTCACCGAGCCTCCGGGCCAATCGGTCAGGCCCATCACTACCCACAAGCAACTCGGGGTTTACGGCCCTAAAAGCCAAAACCCCAAATTGTTCGAGGGTGATTGGTGATCCACCAATTCGGAACACTCGGACCAAAGTTCTACTTAAGGAATGCCCGCCTTCAGCAGGCACCCGAATCTTATGACAGATGAGTCAATCTCAAATTCCTCATGAAAAACAATGGGAAGATGGGGATTATATAGCCCTTGAGCAGCACATTTATTACATCGGGAAGACCAAACAACGGAAGATGAAAACGTCGCCATTAATGTTTATCGGAAGACGAAACGTCGCTCATTGGGCGTTGCTTGCCAGACACTACGGTTCGGCCTTCCGCCTCGGTGGTGACCTTCTGCAAGGCCGAGCGCAGCAACAATCTCGAGCTACACTCTCACCCCCCTCACTCAATTAATCGTCAAAGTTAAAGAAGTCGGATGTTTTTATTACTCATAGAGCACCAGAAATGGCCGCTCGAATACAATGAAGAGCTTACAAACCACTCATTACTCGGTTTAAAACTCAAAGTCGACGCTTCCCACGGGTTCCTTCGCACGCTCGGCCGGTCCAACTGGGGAAGGTACTCCAGCAACAGAGCTTTCCTGCATCGGCAGACTGGGCCACCTCCAAGAAAAAGGTCGGAGAAGGTCCTAATACGAAATTTCTCGCCTCCTCGATTAGACCGGCACCTAGCATTAGCTTCAGCCTGCGGCTCTCCAACTCTTTCTCAACAATGGCCTCACGATGAAAAGACTCCGAAGCCGACCGCCCACTCGAGGTAGCCGAGATCGACCAGTTTGTCTGAACTGCCCACAAATCCCGGTCGGTTATGGCTTTCTTCAGACAAGCGACCTCCAAGCTGAGCTCCCTAGACTTCATAAAGTAATTCACTACGGCCGCTCGATCCCGAGCCTGTTTACGTTGGCGAGCCAGAGCGCACTCCATGGCCCCCAGCCCAGCTCGGACCCAGGAGACCTCGACGGAACCAAGGTCGGCGCCGAGGACCTCATGCGTCTATCAAAAAGACGGAAAAAACAATAGGTCACAAAAGAGGCTAAAAAACACAAGTCATGTAGCATCAGCCAAAAAATCATCTTGTATTAGTTCAAAAAAATTTCTTTTGTACTTCAAAAGGCGGTGGCCAGTCCGCGTTCGGCAATTACAAAATACAAAAAGAAAGAAGAAAGGAGAAGGAAAATTCTTAGACTACTGTTTAGGAGGGGGACGACACCTCTTCATCACCTTGGTCGCCCCCGACCTCCAATCGAGCGTCCCCCTGCTCCTCGTCCTCCACCCTGCATGGTGTCAGCGGAAGCTCCGGGTCCCACCTATAGTGGAGATGCCCGACCTGAAGGTCCGGATAAATCCGCAAGATATGTTCCCTGGCCTTGTTATAAGCCTTGTCCTGCGAGGCGATCAGGTTATCCACCATGGCGATCGTCGCCTCATCACTAGCCTTCTTGGCCTTCGCCTTAAACTACGCCAGCTCTTTCTCATGGTGCTACTTGTTGGAGACCAACTGGGCTTGGGCGACAGCAAGGGCAGCCTCCGCCGCCATCTACTCGTCCTTCATCTTCGTAGCCTCACGAAAATAGCATTCGGCGTTCTTCTAATGGACGGAGATCTCCTTCTCCAGACACTCGTGGAAGTGTTGCGCGTGTTGCATCGCCTGGCCAAGAAGGACAAATTTACGAGAATTCTTCGCAAAAGCTAAACCAAAAGGCAGAAGGAAGACACACCAAGAGGTGGGCCTGAGCGAACCTCATATACGACGTATCGGCCGTCTCCATCACTAGGGCCATATGATCCCGCTCGGTTACGAGGTGCTCCACCACCTCTACCGCAACTGGACCTTCAAGGAGCGTATCCCCCGCCTTGACCCCCCAGTCGGGGGTATATGGCCTCAGGACCTGCTGACCCACCATTTCTGTGCCGTCCGGCCGAAGTGGCAGGAGAGGCTCGTTCGCGATCTTAGCAACCTTTTAGCAATCGAAGCTCGGCTCCGGATCCTTCGCCGACCTCAAAGGATGGTGATGATGCTTCTTCACCCTCTTTAGAGTCAACTCCTCGGGCCTTGGAGTAGCTGCCTGACTAGACCCCGTCCTCGAGGCGGCCTTCTTTGCCATATCGGCCCTCCTCTTGGTGGCTAGGGCCACTACAGCATTGCGGTTATCCAGCTCCTTCACAGACATTTCTACAAAAGGAACAAGTTAACATGTTAATGCAAAGGCAGAAAGAAAAAAGAATGGAAACAAAAACATACTAGGGTTGGCCGAGCTCAGTCCAGCTCAGGCAAGGTGTAGCTCCGTGACGCGAGGCCACCCAATGCTGTGACCCTCCACGATCTTGTCGACCTTTGCCCACTCCTTCTCAGACAAGTCCCTTCGCTTCGGCGGCTTGTGGTTCGGCTTTCTGAAGTTCCAAACAGTGGGGATGTCCCAGGACTCCTCGCTCTGGACAACAAAGTACTTCTTTTTCCACCCCTTGATGGAGTCCGGATGGTCGTGCATCACCTTCTTGTGGGGGCGGGGCGAAAGATAGAAAATCTCCCCCTGGTCCCCGAGAGAGCTCATCCCCAAGATGGCTCGGAAGTAGGTCAGCCTCGGCATGATCCCCTTCTCCTGACACTTCAAAATAAAACACAGCAAGTGTTTCCAAGAGTTGGGACCATACTGCATCGGGCTTAACTCCCCCCAGTTTAGCACCCTCTTGATGAACAGGTGCAATGGAAGCCTCAACCCCAAGACAATAGCATCCTCAGGGAACATACAGAAGCTCGGTTCGAGTGCAGTGGTTGGGTGAATTCCTAGGTTCGGCAACAACAGCTCGACCCCCCGAGGTATGAAGTAAGACACCCTCAAGATGGGCAAGTAGTCTCTTGGTAGGGCACTCTTCACACTGTCCATCTTGATCATGGACCGGCCCTCGTCCCTCAATAGCGAAGTATACGACAGTAGATCCTTCACGTCGTCAGGATACATCCAGATCGATTCTGGATTTTTGCCGGAGAGAAGAGGGTACGTAAACCCAGATCCATACTCATACTTGTCCTTCTCGACCGGACTGCCAGGCCGAATCCACTTCCTCTTCCTCCTTCGAGGGTGATCTTTCCTATCAGGGGAAGGGGTCGCTAGGGGAGGAAACAGTGGAAGGTCTGCCTCATTTTCTTCCCCTACCCCCTCCGTGGTCCCTCCGACCTCACCATGATCACCACCACTCTCAGCCCCTTGTTCGGACTCCTCTTGATCATCACCCTCCTCGACTTGCTCCTCTTCTTTCGGGCCTCCTTCTCCGGATTCATTCTCCTCAACCACGAGCTCCTCGCCCTCAGGATCCCTCTCTTCGTGCTCCTCCTCTACTACGGGATTGCAGAGGCTCTACAATGAAGGCTACGTCACCCTCGCCATCCGACCCCCCTTCTGATAGAATCTCCTCCTTTACCAGGTGGATGTCTCCTGACGAAAAGGATACTGAAGACGAATGAACCTCCTCCTCGCCACGACCCGAAGTACTTGCCTCGGAACCGGACTGAGACCGCGATATTTTAAAACAAAAATACTAACCTGTTTCACCGGAGTACGCGAGGGTGAACGGAAAACGGTCGCCGGCAGTACGCAAGAAAATTTTGGTTATTTAGAAGTTGAAAGCAAAGTAAAAAGTGAGGTGGGGGAGGGGGATTTATAAGCCCAGACGGGACTCCTCAAATTCCGCAAAAAGATCTGGCCATCTGATCTTCATAGTCAAGATCTAACGGCCACTAAGATCTTGATGATGCCAGCTCAGTGCGCAAAAATACCTTCTTACCCTAAGCTCTGTCGACCAACGCGGCGCCTCGTCGCGCAGGGTCAACCTCTCGGGTACTTCACCATTATTCACCCAAGTTTTCCCAAACTGGTAGGGCCTCCGTGCTCGGATTGCACCGCGAGCCCAAAATGTTTCTCCCAACCCGCTTGGGCCTCGACGCTCGGATTGCACCGCGAGCCCAAAAAGTTTCTCCCAACCTCGGATTGCACCACGAGCCCAAAAAGTTTCTCCCAAACTACTTGGACCTCGATGCTCGGATTGCACCGCGAGCCCAAAAAGTTTTCCCCAAAATGCTTAGACCTCGGCACTCAGATTGCACCGCGAGCCCAAAAAGTTTCTCCCAAACTGCTTGGACCTCGACGCTCGGATGTCACCGCGAGCCCAAAAGGTTTCTCCCAAACTGCTTGGACCTCGACGCTCGGATTGCATCGCAAGCCCAAAGAAGTTTCTCACAACTGCTTCAGGGTCGACGCTTAGATTGCACCGTGAGCCCAAAAAGTTTCTCCCAAACTGCTTGGACCTCGATGCTCGGAGTGCACCGCGAGCCCAAAAGGTTTCTCCCAAACTGCTTGGACCTCGGCGGTCGAATTACACCGCAAGCCCAAAAAGTTTCTCCCAACCTGCTTGGGCCTCGATGCTCGGATTGCACCGCAAGCCCAAAAAGTTTATCCCAAACAACTTGGACCTCGACGCTCGGATTGCACCGCGAGCACAAAAAGTTTCTCCCAAGTTGCTTGGACCTCGACGCTCGGATTGCATCGCGAGCCCAAAAGGTTTCTCCCAACCTGCTTGGGCCTCGACGCTCGGATTTCACCGTGAGCCCAAAAAGTTTCTCCCAAACTGCTTGGACCTCGATGCTCAGATTGCACCGCGAGCCCAAAAAAGTTTCTCCGAACCTGCTTGGGCCTCGACGCTCGGATTGCACCGCAAGCCCAAAAAGTTTCTCCCAAACTGCCTGGACCTCGATGCTCAGATGTCACTGCGAGCCCAAAGAGTTTCATCCAAAATGCTTGGACCTCGACGCTCGGATTGCATCGTGAGCCCAAAAAAGTTTCTCACAACTGCTTCAGGGTCGATGCTCGGATAAAACTACGAGCCCCAAAATTATCCCCCAACAATAAGGGGCTCACTTGCCGATTCTCAAATGCTCGGCAAGGAGTTCCCCAACGACGAGGGCTCGCCTGCTGACCCCCCACGCTCGTCGAGGAGGCCTCCTGCTCCACGGTCTAGATGCCGCCCCTTGCTTTTCCAACCAGTGAGGGGCTCGCCTACCGACCTCCCCTAGGGGTCGGTGCTCAGATATAATCGCGAACCCCACAATTATCCCCCAACATATGCGGGGCTCGCCCGCCGACCCTCAACGCTCGTTAAATAGGGCCTCCTGCTCCACGGGTCTCGAACGCCCCCTTGCTTTTCCAACTAGCAAGGGGTTCGCCACCGACCCTCGAGGTTCGGCCGGTCGAGCTTTAACGACCCCGCGTAACTCCAAGAGGGGATCCCTTCATCCTACCCCACTGACCTCTTCTGGAAAATACGGGTCCCATTCTTCGCCGTACACACCAACCTGCTCTTCCTACAGAGGCAAAAAAACCACTCCTACATGGCTGGATTACCCAGCTCTTCAGGAGTGGGGGGCTCTTGATATGGGTCAGATGACGTGACCCCCTCCGGGCAACAAGATCTCTTCAAAAGGCATTCACCCCCGATCATCCAGATCTGCCACGTCAGCCTAAAACCACCTTGGCTTCCGCCACATCAGCCCTAAACCACCCAGGGCTCCTGCCACGTTAGCCCTAAACCACATGGGCTTCCGCCACGTCAGGCCTACATGCAACCGGGTCCATACCTGGCCCCAAACTGGTCAGGACCCGGTTGGCTTAGCCTATAAATACCAAGGCCCTCTACCCCTTCAACAGGTAATCAATCCTTTCCCTCTAAAAACCCTAGTTACTGTTACTCTTTAGTGATTGACTAGACCGTCGGAGGGCCTGCCATCGGGACCAACCTCGGTGTTCCTAGGCCGAGTGTAGGTACACTAGACATCAGGACCCGAGCTTCCAGATCCGAGCTGAGCCTCCAAATCTGGGCCAAGTATCCTCCCTCCACCTCGATCCCACCTCTACTCCCGAGCCGTCCCTTCTGGCTAAGGGTCGAGCGTACCATATGCACAAAAGCTTCCGCAAAAACACAAATTGAGAGAACTCACACCTGGTGGAGCCACCCCTAAAAACAAACCGCATCAGATGGATTAACGGAAGGTCGAGTGTTCGATACCAGGCTATAACATAGCCTTTTTTGTTGAAAAGGGCCTAATTGAACATACTATCATAATATTGTTATTGTGCACTACAAGATGCGAGTATGCAATAGACATTGATTTTTGTTCAAGGGTCCCTCATAAATTTCATATTTATCAAAAAGGTCCACACAAATTCATATTTGTGTAAAATCTCTAAAAGTTATGGTCCACTTGCAAAAAAATTCCTCTGATATGTATTTGATGGTTTAGTGTGGTTACTATTGTTTAGTAGCTTGCACTGTTCAGCAAAACTCCAAAATGCCCTCACTTTAACCCTTAAGTATCTCAAGTCTCCTTATTTCTCTTGAATTCTCATATGACTTAAAGGTTTACCTCAATTTTGTAAGCCCTAAACTTTCATCCGAGTTCTTTTCTGGTTCTAAATCTCTAGTCCTTTATGGAATAAGTGAAGAATATTACCTCAAATGGCTTTAGGAGAAAATTTTAAGCCATATGAGATCTAAAAAGACATGTAAGGAATTTAGGTTATTCAGGGGTTAAAATTAGAGTTTTTTCGAACTCTTGCAAATCATGGTTAGTCGTAAAACATAATAGACCATCAAAAACTTAATAGAAGGACCATTTTTTACAAAGGATGCCCAGTCATTAGTAACTTTAAATCTCACCGTTGATGTATCTTTGGTTCAAAAGCCCATTGGTTTTCCCTGTTGATGTCTTCCTCTTCTTCGGGACTGAAATCATTCTTAATCTTCAGAATCTTGAGAATCTTCTCTGGAGCTTTACCCTTGATTACTATTGTTGCGTTATTTTTCTTGTGTGGGAGCAATCCGATGATTAGTTTTTTTGAGGAGGAAAGCAGTGATCTAGACTGTCGATCAAGATCTGAATCTGAATGGCTAAAAGATCCTTGATCTGAATTTGAATGGTTGAGAACATCTTGATCAAGATCTGGGATGCTGAAAATATCCTACAAACCTACAGAAAGTATTAACACCGAAGGTGGTTTCGACGAAAGACCCTCCAAAACTCAAGTTGGTAACTCAGAAAGGAGATTAGGGTATTTGGTGGAAAAATATTGATTATCTTTGACTGATTGAGGGGGAAAAGTATTTATAGGCTAGGAGTTAATTGTAGAAGATAGACTTGAAAAGATATATTTTAAGATTTGATTGAAGATTCCCTTGGTGAAAAGATAAAATCAGTTAATAATCTCCTTATATATAGGAGATTTGCTGACATCCTTAATTAGCTTGGAATTCCTTTTACTTAGGCTGTAAGTTAGCCATAATTGTGGACCTGGTTGAGTTAATGGGCTTAAGGTAGCCCATGTTCTTCTTGTAGTCCTGTAGTTGCGGTGAAATTATTATTCTTCCTTGAGAAGTTTTGAGATGCATGCCGAGATCTAGTGGCTCCAAATTTACTCATATCATAAGCCCCCCGACTCCTGAAGGTTGGATATCACAGTCGTCGATGAGTAGTCTGCTCTGTTTTAGATAATCAAGAGAGCATATAGGATCTTTAGGGATTCTAGGAGTCTTGTTCGGAGCTTCTTTGGGTAGTAACAATTTTGTAAAGCTTCCAATAATTATTTTTGGATTTTTCAAAATTTAATTAAATTTTCTCAATTTTAAATTATTTTTTTAGAATTTTAATTAATTTTCCCGAAGTTTATAATTATTTTTTGGATTTTTAATTAAAATTTCTAAATTCATAATTATGTTTCAGATTTTTTAAATTTTTTCTGAATTTATAAATACTTTTTTCAAAAATATTAATTAATTATTCTAAATTTATAATTATTAATTGGAATTTTAATTAAAAAAATGTTAAAGGCAAGCACGAAAATGGAAGCAATCAGTCGGTTGGATCAGAAGGGCACGAAAATTGAGGTGATTAGATGGCTGAAAATTGCGAGCCCGCTGACGCCAGCCTTTTTTCGTTTTCTACGTCAAGGAGATGGGCATGAAGATTCGAGCAGATTGGATGACTGGATTAGACAAACGTGAAATATGAGGCGATCGAATAGCCTAGATTGAACAGAAGTGCTGAGCTCCTCTACCGTTATGATCTTATCGTTTTGCGCTGAGGAGCTCGCTGAAGTTTGTTGACATTAGCATTTTTTCATTTTGCACAGAGGAGGCGAGCGCAAAAACTGAAGCAGATCAAACGACTATGATTGGTAGCGCAAATCATGAGGCAATCAAATGCCCTAGATTCTACAAAAATGTAAAAATTGAAGTAGACCGAATGACTTTGATTGGTAGCGTGAATCATGAGGAAATCAGATGCCCTAGATCGTACAAAATCTCTGTGCTCCTCGGCCGTTAAGATCTTTTCATTTTGCGCCGAGGAGCTTGCTTAGCGGGCACCACGTGAATGCAGTATAGACTACTGAGCTGGCACCATGTGTATGCAGTTTGGAGGCTGAGCTGGCACTATGTGGATGCAGTCTGGGATGCTTAGAGGCACCGTGTGTACATGGTTTGGAAGTAGAGTTGGCACCACATGGCTATGTGCACGCAGTTATGCGGTCACGCGGTTACGCTATTGGTATTGTGTTACATGGACCGTTGTGAAAGCTCCACATGTCAAACACAGTTTATGACTGTTGAACACCCTCCTATATATATTAAACACCCCCCCCCCCCCCCCCCCACCACTTTTTCTCACTTTACTTCATTTTCACGGAACACTTTCCCTCTCATCCGCGCTCTTTCCCTTTCTAGGATCTCTACTCCGTTGAAGTTCGCCATCTTTTAGCCAGGTAACTTATTTATAATTTATAAGTCATGTCAGGGGTTTCTTCGGGTAATTCCACCTCCACTTTCGACCGTGATAAGCATGAAGTGCCCTCGGCCCGACTTCGTGGAAGGAAGTCGACAGGGAACCTCTTCGATTGACATTACCCCCGATAACCCACGTTCCCATAAATACTTATTTCCTAAATATTTTTGTATTTCGATTATTTATGAACTTACTTTGTATTAATTTCATTTTTAATCTTCTACCAAAGTATTTTCTAATAAGCAATTATATTTATTTCGAATGACAGTATATTTTAATTTTATTTTTTCTATTCCAAATTAACTGACTACTTACATTATTACTATTCAGATCATTTTAATAAGTTTGTTTAAATCCAATTCCTATTTGTTACATAATCTTATTATTGCTATTATTATTATTGTTATTGTTATTGTTATTGTTATTGTTATTGTTATTGTTATTATTATTGTTATTGTTATTATTATTATTATTATTATTATTATGATTATTATTATTATTATGATTACTGTTATTGTTATTATTATTTCAATTATCAACATTTGTTGTTACTGTTACTTTTGTTACCATTATTGTTATTATTTTTATTGTTTCTTATTTTATAAAGCAAAATGTTATTACTACTATTATTACTATTTTGTTAAAGCCCATTGATGTGATCTATATTATATTATTTAATTATTTGATTTGAAGCCTGATCCAAGCCCATCTCCTATTGGATTCTAACCGTAACCTAAACCCATACACATCTCTTATTGAATCCCCTTTTATACCTAGTACTCAATAACCCAAATTCTCCCCCTAATCTGTTTTGACCCGATCAACTTCAAGTTCTCCTCAATCTCATTCTCACGCTTTCTTCTCCCACTAATCCCAACTGCCCACTAACCCTATATCTTTCTCTCACTCTTAATTATACAACAGCCAAACCCTTCATCTTCTCCACAACTCCCAAACTACACTACTGTGCAACCCCTACCCCCTTCAATGTTCACTCCCCTAACCCTACCCCGATCTACTGTACACCCCCCCAACTGTTCACCTTCCTGCCTCTTCATCTCCTTTCACTGTTCTCCATTCCACTCGAGCGCCTCCCCCTCGTCGTCGTCATCCATAATTGTCGCCCTTGCCACCGCCATCTTCATCCCCTGTCGAAGCGTCGCCATTCCGAACTTAAGCTCCGAATCTCCTGGCAGCCGAAGCCTCCGGTTGCCAGTCGACGCTCGTCCCGCCATTGCTGCAGTCAAGCTTACCCTTAAGCTCCTCGTCTTCTCCCCTCCGTCGAGCTACTCTCGACAGTGCCGCTTCCAATTTCCTCCATCATCTATGTCGCTCCCAAAATAGAATGCCGCCTCATCGTCGACCTCTGCCCTTACCGTCGATCGTCGCTACGTCGCCCCTCGACCGTGAGCATCACTGCCAGTGCCCTATCATCAACCACCCCCTCATTACCGCATCGCCAGCTGCCACCATGGTCGCCGTCCCCTCTCCCACCAACTCACTCTCTCTCTCTGTTGCGTTGGAGAAGAAGAGTAGGGATTGGGTGTTTTGAGTGTTTGCTGTTCAGGAGTAGGGGGGTCTGCTATTCTGTGTGGCCGGTTGCTATTTTAGGATCAAGCGATTGCAGCCTTCCAATCCTCTTCTTGATCTTCGATCTCGGCCGTCCGATCATTGATCATCGCCATCATGATCACTTCATGATCCGTCGATCGTGGCCGTTGAATTTGCATTGATAATCATCATCATCATCATCAACCTACTTGATCTCGATCGTCAGATATCTTTTGATCATCGCGATCGTGATCATCATCTTGATCTTGATCTTCGATTTCAGCCATCCGATCATCCGATCTTAATCCTCATCAAGATCTGTGCCCGATCGTGATCATCGTGATCGTTTGCTCGTCACCGTGTCGCCAAGATTTCGATCCCGTTATTCTTCGCATATTTAGGATCTAATGTCATTGTTAAAGGCAAGTCATCTTACTCTCGAATTGTATCGTATCGTATTCGAGACTATTTATTGAATCCCGCAAGTAGATCCATATTTATTATCATATATTGTTTATTGTTATCTATCATTGGGATACTACGGATTTACACGAGCGAATCCAAGTATTAGTCTTGACCTCGTGTCGTATTTTCCCTCCAATGTGTCGAGATCTTGCATGCATACATGTAGTTAATTATTGAATATATGAATAGGAATTATTATTGTATTTCATGTCATGACATTATACAACTATTGTAGATTGTATACTAGTGTTGATTATTCATATAATTGCTGATCGTGTGTTAGTTGACTGTGATTAGTAGGGTTATGGACATTATACATCTTAATACCATGTTCACCTAGATGTAACTTGTTGTGATTTATGTTGTTGACCCCTAACTCATCGTTCATAACATTCTAATCATTTAATGCATGAAAAGTATATTGAGACCCTGAAATTTATTGCCAACCTGAACATTACCATGCTGTTTAGTCCTAGATAATTTCACCAAAATCAATAACTTCTTGAATATAAAATGTATCCCTAGATGTCAAGTTTACTACCCTTTTGACGGAATTGAATTCCAAGTTCTGGTTTGTGAGTTATCATAGTTTTACTGCTGTTGTGTCGTAAAATTCCATATTCTAAAAACTGCTACAATACTCTGATTTACAATTAATTTAACCATGCTACATGTAAGATAATGACTTGAAATTTTGCATGCTGATACTAGACACACTAGAGAACATTTCCTAATTTTTTGGAATTATTTAATGAAGTTTCAGACCTGTTTCATATGTATAAACACAATTTTACAAGTTCTGACTGAACATAAATCCTGTGTGGTTTGCTATTTTGACACCTGATGCTACAACTTTTATGTACCTTGTTAATATGAGTTGAAACCGAGCAGGTGTCTAGTTTCTAGACCTTTTGATGGATCCACATTTGCTATCCTTCAGCAACGGGAATTCTGATTTTGGTACAGCAACGTACTGCTGTCCAGAATTGGGTTTCTATGTTTAATAATATATAATTGAATCTATAATATTGAATTGGTGTATTTGATTATATAGAGTACATTGCATGATCTTAGGGTTGTGTTTTCATCATTCTAGTATCCCTTATTAATCACATTATCGTTTCTCAATGATATTTTTGTCCCTATTGTTCCCTATTAGTATTGCATGTTAATTGAATAAAGAATGTTAATCAAGCCAGGGTTAAGGGTTGACTAGGCTAGTTGATAATATAGTGATTGTACTCAGGAATGTGGGCATCGTTACCAAAATATCGTTATCGTCATTTTGTAAGAAATTGCAAAAGGCCATTGTTATCGTCATTGTACAAGAAATTGCAAAATTGCCAGTGTTATCGTCATTGTGCAAGAAATTACAAATAACCAGTGTTATCGTTATTGTGCAAGAAATTGCTCAGTAGCCAGTGTTATATTGTGCTGAGTACATGACCTATAGAATCTACCACCTTAGTCTAAACAAATTGATTGTATGCATCGAACGTCTAGTATGGGATGCAGTAGTACGTGCATTAGTTAGGATTAAAATAAATAATAGACTTAAGACTTCATCGCATTGTCATTGCATTTTGTCATCGTTATTGAGCAGTGTTATCGTTATTGCTTACCGTTATTGTTATCGTTTATTGTTATCGTTATCAATCATCGTTATTGTACATTGCATTGTTACCATTTTGCTGTTGTTCATTGCCATCGACTCTATTGTTTATTGAATTCATTGTCATACCGTAAATGTCATTGTTTCTCTGTTTCTCTACTTGCTGTCCACGTCTTGCTCTAAGGACATATTTTTCCTCTCTTTTAGATGAACAGCTTACAAGAAATCAAGGAGATTTGCCTGATGACTAGGAGAGCAACAATGGTGAAAGAATTGTTTTGCTGCGCTGCTTAAATAATTATTTTTTTTATTTAGAGAACTTTAATAATTGAACAATATCGTTAATTCTTGTATTTGTGGGCTTTTGACCTGAATAATGTTATTGTTGATTCCAGATGTTGGATTGTTATTATGTTGGTTATTTTATGCTCAAATTCCAAGTATTGTTACTCATGTGATTACTCTTTTAATGCATGCGTGGTTGTATTATTTCCTGTTATATTGTTGAGTTGAATCGATAACAGCTCACGGATGACGCAAGTCATTCACTGGGCCATGTTACATGCTTGCATTCCATAGTTTTGGGAAGCGGGGCGTGACAAGGTTTTTAGTAGTATCAGAGCCAGGTTTGACTCTAACTAGTTTGGAGTTGGACCCTGATTAGTTTGGATTTAGCCGGTTTGACTCAACAATATGTACAACGCGTGAATCACATGGATAATTGATAACCAACATATATCTGGATTCTAATCTTTTTGATCCACTTTTTTTATCCCTTCATATTCAGTCCCTTCATTTCTTAGTAGTTTTGTCCCTTCCATTCATTCACATTCATTAATTCCTTACTAGGTATAACTTTATTTTTTGGTGCCTATATTCTTTTGATTCTAGAGTTATCCATTCTTTTTCTTCCCGCTTGGTTCGTCGATCGACATCGCTGGATCTACAACGACATGTCAGTGGCTTGGATCATCACCGGGAGAGGAAGAGTCATCTTTTGCTGTGCATGCAGAGTCCCCGAATCTCATGAAGTGTTCAGAATCTGAAGTTGCCAAGAGTTCGAACTTAGTGCTAGAAAGATGTCATTTGCATGTGTCATGGAAATGGTGAGCCACGAGGCAGATTGCTGGAGTTATTGGATGCTGATGATGGAGTCTTTCCGATCAGAGTTGCGCAGCGGAAGCGTGGTGGGCCTATAACCCACAGGTCTTAGGATTCTCTTGTTTCTTCTTCCCTGCATTGTTGCTTTCCACTGTTCCTTGTATTCATCTTCATCTGTTGATTCCTTGATTGGTTCGATTCTTCCCTGTCCTTTCACCCTCTGATTCTATTTCTACCTACTCCATATCCTGCTTTGTTATCTTGTGTTCTTTGTTTCCTTTTGATACTGTTTATATTTTTTTCATGCATTCCATTTGACATCATTATTATCAATTTCCCTTCTTATTCTGGTGTAACCACCATTTTTACTTTTCCCTTGGATCCCTTGTTTTATTACCCCCATAAGTTTGCTTTCGTCTTGTCCTATGTACCGCCTACGCAAATTTCGAGGATGAAATTTTGTTGTAAGGTGGGTAGGATTGTAACCCCCGTTCCCGTAAATACGTATTTCCTAAATATTTTATGTATTTCGATTATTTATGAACTTACTTTGTGTGAATTTTGTTTTTAATCTTCTACCAAAGTATTTTCTAATAAGCAATTATATTTATTTTGAATGACAGTATATTTTAATTTTATTTTTTCTATTCCAAATTGATCGACTACTTACATTATTACTATTCGGATCATTTTAATAAGTTTGTTTAAATCCAATTCCTATTTGTTACATAATCTTATTATTGCTATTATCATTATTGTTATTGTTATTTTCATTTTCATTTTCATTATTTTTATTATTACTATTATTATTATTATTATTATTATTATTATTATTATTATTATTATTATTATTATTATTATTATTATTATTATTTTATTATTATTATTATTATTATTATTATTATTATTAATATCATTATCAGTATTATTATGATTATTGTTATTATGATTACTGTTATTGTTATTATTATTTCAATTATCAACATTTGTTGTTACTGTTACTTTTGTTACCATTATTGTTATTATTTTTATTGTTTCTTATTTTATAAAGCCAAATGTTATTACTACTATTATTACTATTTTGTTAAAGCCCATTGATGTGATCTATATTATATTATTTAATTATTTGATTTGAAGCCAGATCCAAGCCCATCTCCTATTGGATTCTAACCCAAACCAATACCCATCTCTTATTGGATCCCCCTTTATACTAGTACCCAATAACTCAAATTCTCCCCCTAATCTGTTTTGACCCGATAAACTTCACGTTCTCCTCAATCTCTCTCTCACGCTTTCTTCTCCCATTAATCCCAACTGCCCACTAACCCGATATCTTTCTCTCTTTCTCTTAATTATACAATAGCCAAACCCTTCATCTTCTCTACAACTCCCAAACTCCACTACTGTGCAACCCCTACCCCTTTACTGTTCACTCCCCTAACCCTACCTCGATCTACTGTACAACCCTCCCCCCCCCCCCCGAAAAAAAAAAACTGTTCACCTTCCCACCTCTTCATCTCCCTTTACTGTTCTCCATTCCGCTCGAGCGCCTCCCCCTCGTCGTCGTCATCTCTAATCTTCGCCATCGCCACCGCCATCTTCATCCCCTGCCTGAATTCATCGAAGCGTCGCCATTCCGAACTCAAGCTCCGAATCTCCTCACAGCTGAAGCCTCCACTTGCCAGTTCCTATCTCGCCATTGCTGCAGTCGGCTCACCCTCAAGCTCCTCGTCTTCTCCCCTCCATCGAGCTAGTCTCGACAGCACCGCCTCCAATTTCTGCCCTCCTCTGTCTTGCTCCCAAAATAGAGTGCCGCCTCATTGTTGACCTCTGTCCTCGTCGTCGACCGTCACTGTGTCACCCCTCGACTGCGAGCATCACTGCCAGAGCCATGTCATCAACCACCCCTCTCTCGCCAACTCTCCCTCTATCTGTTGCCTTGGAGAAGAAGATTAGGGATTGGGTGTTTACTGTTCGGGAGTAGGGGGATCCGCTGTTCTGTGTGGTCAGTTACTGTTTTGGGATCAAGCGATCGCAGCCATCTGATCCTCTTCTTGATCTTCGATCTCCGCCGTCCGATCGTTGATCATCGTCATCGTGATCACTTCTTGATCCGTCAATCGTGGTTATTGAATTTGCATTGATCATCAACAACATCTTCATCAAGCTACTTGATCTCGATCGTCGGATCTCTTTTGATCATCGCGATCGTGATCATCATCTTGATCTTGATCTTTGATCTCAGCCGTCCGATCATCCGATCTTGAACCTCATCAAGATCCGTGCCCGATCGTGATCATTGTAATTGTTTGCTCGTCGCCATGTCGTCGGGATTCTGATCCCGTTATTCTTCGCATATTTCAGATCTAACGTCATTATTAAAGGTAAGTCATCTTACTCTCGAATTGTATCGTATCGTGTTCGGGACTGTTTATTGAATCCCGCAAGTAGATCCATATTTATTATCATATATTGTTTATTGTTATCTATCGGGATATTACAGATTTACACGAACGAATCCAAGTAGCAGTCTTGACCTCGTACCGTTGTTTGCCTCTAATGTGTAGAGATCTTGCATGCATACATGTATTAATTATTGAATATAGGAATAGGAATTATTATTGTATTTCATGTTATGACATTATATAACTATTGTAGATTGTATACTAGTGTTGATTATTCATATGATTGATGATGATGTGTTAGTTGATTGATTAGTAGGGTTATGAACATTATACATCTTAATACCATGTTCACCTAGATGTAACTTGGTATGATTTATGTTGTCGACCCCTAACTCATCATTCATAACATTCTAATCATTTTATGCATGAAAAGTATATTGAGACCCTGTAATTTATTGTCAACCTAAACATTACCATGTTGTTTCGGCGTAGATAATGTCACCAAAATTAATAACTTTCTGAATATGAAATGAAGCCCCAGATGTCTAGTTTACTACCCCTTTTTTCGGAATTGAATTTCGAGTTGTGGTTTGTGAGTTATCGCAGTTTTACTGCTTCCAGATTCTAAAAACTGCTACAACAATCTGATTTACAATTAATTTAACCATGCTACCTGTAAGATAATGACTTGAAATTTTGCATGCTGATACTAGACACACTAGAGAACATTTTCTAATTTTCTTGGAATTAATTAATGAAGTTTCAGACCTGTTTCATATGTATAAACACAATTTTACAAGTTCTGGCTGAACACAAATCCTATGTCGTTTGCTGTTTTGACAACTGATTCTATAACTTTTATGTACCTTGTTAATATGCGTTGGAATCGAGCAGGAGTCTAGTTTCTAGACCTTTCTGACGGATCCACATTTGCTATCCTGTAGCAACGAAAATTCTGATTTTGGTACAACAACCTACTACTGTCCAGAATTGGGTTTCTGTATTTAATAATATATAATTGAATCTGTAATATTGAATTGGTTTATTTGATTATATAGATTACATTGCATGATCTTAGGGATGTGATGTCATCATTCTAGTATCCCTTATTAATCGCATTATCGTTTTCCATTGATATTTCTGTCCCTATTGTTCCCTATTAGTATTGCATGTTAATTGAATAAAGAATGTTAATCAAGCCGGGGTTAAGGGTTAACTAGAGTAGTTGATAATACAGTGACTGTACTCAGGAATGTGGGCCTCATTACCAAATGATCGTTATCATCATTTTGCAAGAAATTGCAAATGGCCAGTATTATCGTCATTGTGTAAGAAATTGCAAATGGCCAGTGTTATCGTCATTGGGCAAGAAATTGCAAATGACCAGTATTATCATCATTGTGCAAGAAATTGCAAATGACCAGTGTTATCGTTATTGTGCAAGAAATTGCTCAGTAGCCAGTGTTATATTGTGTGAGTACATGACCTATAAAATCTACCACTTAGTCTAAATGAAATTGATTGTATGCATCGAACGTCTAGTATGAGATGCAGTAGTACGTGCATTAGTTAGGATTAAAATGAATAATAGACTTAAGACTTCATCGCATTGTCATTGCATTTTGTCATCGTTATTGAGCAGTGTTATTGTTATTTCTTACCGTTATTGTTATCATTTATTGTCATTGTTATCAATCATCATTATTGCACATTGCATTGTTACCATTTTGCCATTATTCATTGCCATCGACTCAATTGTTTATTGAATTCATTGTCATACTGCAAATGCCATTGTTTCTCTGTTTCTCTACTTGCTGTCCACGACTTGCTCTAAGGACATATTTTTCCTCTCTTTTAGATGAACATCTTACAGGTAGTCAAGGAGATTTGCCTGATTGACTAGGAGAGCAACAATGGCAAAAGAATTGTTTTGCTGCGCCATTTAAATAATTATTATTTTATTTAGAGAACTTTAATAATTGAACAATGTTGTTAATTCTTGTATATGTGGGATTTTGACGCGAATATTGTTATTGTTGATTCCAGATGTTGGATTGTTATTTTGTTGGTTATTTTATGCTCAAATTCCAGGTATTGTTATTCATGTGATTACTCTTTTAATGCATGCATGGTTGTTTTACTTCCTGTTTATATTGTTGTGTTGAATCGATAACAGCTCATGGATAACGCAAGTTATTCGCTGGGCCATGTCACGTGCTTGCATTCCGTAGTTTTGGGAAGCGGGGCGTGACACCCCCCGTACACTCCTTTCCTTATTTGCCAGTACCCCAAAGACTTAAGGGATCTTGTGCGGTTCAATCTTCGATAAGACAAACCAAATTACTGTGCCTTCAACGAAGTTGATCATATCAAGAAGATCCTTACCAAATATAATTTTGTGAAGGTGAGAGTTGCTCTAAGAATTCCTCCTGAGTATGAGTTGCTTTTGCCTCTTCCTGGGGCAAGGGCGTTCTCTGTGATGAGAAGCGAGTTTTGTGTCTTCTCACTTGACGCCTTTCATACCGGGTTATGTCTTACCCTGCACCTATTCCTGAGGGAAGTGCTAAATTGGTATATGCTAAGCAAGGTTGTAAGACCCCGCAAAATAGTATGTATCTATTTTGTAGTTTAATACATGCACGATTGAGAGTTTCATGTATTAATGGATTTTTCTCAATTTTAATTGAGTAAGTATTGAAACATATTATTATTCGATATGTTTTGAACTCTATGAAGGTGCAATTTTAGAACTGGAGTTGAGATATCTTCTCAATTAAGTTGTATATTTAGTCTTAACTATGATTGAGTTAGGACGTATAATATTGATTTATTATTTTGAATGGTGATAATACGATTTCATGTGTGTTATTAGAAGTTGTATGTACAAATTGTAATTACATTATTTGTGTGTTTTCAATTTCTATTTGATTGAAATTGTGCGGGAGACATTGTTGTGATTTAAATCATTTAATTAAACCAAATATGACTCAACTAGACCTAAAAACTAGATCCAAATAAACTCAATTGACCCTAGCTTGACTTGGACATTTGTAGTGTAATTTGGCATGAACAAAAACAAAAATTTTGAAGCACCCTAGGATCGGGGGGGGGGGGGGGGTGTGCTAAAATTTTTAGGAGGGAAAAACAAAAAATTTGGATTTTTTTTTGAATTAGGGTTTCTTGGATGATGCAAGATACCACTTGAGTATGCATGAGTTCCCAAGCATCTTACCCATTCTTGCACTCAACCTCCACCTCTCTCTTGCACTCAACCTCCACCTCTCTCTCCACCAATGCAGCCTCTTTGGAACCCAGCCCTCTCATCTCTCTCCCTCTCACTCTATTTATCTCATCTCAAGTTACACCTACTTCTCATTTCTTCTACCTTCAAGAAAACCCCTCCTACACGTCTAGTACCCATTCCTTAGGCATTTGTTGCTATTTTGGGATCAAGAAGGAGACAAGGAAGAGCAAGGAGCAGCCAAGAAGGACAAAGGAGAAGGAGAACTCGGAGCTAGAAGAGCCAAAGGCAAAGCCAGGAGCTTGAAGTTGCAATTTCGTAAACAAAACAAGGTGGGTGTTTCTAAACCTTTGTAGTGTTTAATTTTGTGTGGTGAAATTGTGATATAGTCTTGACAGCATGAGAATTCATGAAATATGTAATTAAGTGGTAGAAATTCGTTGCATGCTAGTTTATTAGTGGATGACTAGATAAAAATCCACTAAAGAGGTAAACAGAAAAGTGTGCTAGGTCTGGATACTACAACAAAAAAATTATTTGGATTTTGAACTTAAAATTTTAAACATATATTCTTATGCATGTTATAAACCTTTATTCCAAATTTCATAATTTTTGTAATTTATTTACTATTTTAATTAAATACGAACTTGAACTCTAACTGTATAGAAAATATAATTTTATGTTCTGACTAGATCATCCAAAGCTTATGTTCTGACTAGATCTTCCAAAGCTCATAACTTCTAGTGCTTGAATATATAATTTTATAAATTTTGGACATCATTTTCTATTTTTAGAAAATCCAAAACCACTGGCTATTCTGAAAAGAAAAGACAGAGTGAAGATGATCTGTTATGGTTTTAGCCAATCTTCAATAAATTATAAATTGAAAAATACTTGATAGAATGACTTAAAATTTAAATATGTTCTATTACCAAGTATGTAGAACTTATGTTTAAAATTTCATGAAGTTTAGAGATCATTTTTTATTTTAAAATTATTTTTAAATTAGCACTGGTTAGATGTTGCTCTGTTCTGAAAATTATTGCATGCATGTTAAAGAATGACTTATTTGACTACTAAACGACTTAATCTGAAGAAGTATGTAACTAGAAAGCTGTAGTAGACACATCGATATTTCTATAATGTCCAATAACTCATGATTTGAATAAGTACACGAATTATAATAAATTTTGCAAGTGATAAAAGAAACACACAGATTCTTAAAGCTTATTGTTTAGCACTATGCCTAGGAGATTGAGTTAGAACTTGTAGATTTAAGTTTTAAGTTGCTGTTTGTGAGTTATAAATTATGTTGTGGTTGTGGAAATGAATTAAGACTTAAATTTTCTATGTTTTATGTTGTGAGTAGCTTATGTATGCATTGTAGAACCACAATTTAGACATACTTGTTCAATATTTTGAAGTGGATGTTGTGTTAAGTGATTGTGTGTTGATGTGGACTATTTTGGGATGAGATTCATGCCCATTTGATGCTTGTGCTTGCTGTCTACCATGAGTAGATGCATGGTGAGCACCCGATCGTGTTTCTCCAATGAAACGAGACTGGAAATGACTCCGTTTTGGCATGAATGCCAATTGTATGGTTTCAAATTGGAAATGTAATTTTCCATTTTTAGCACTTTTTAGCACTCTTTTTGGGTATTCATGGTGTAAGGAGTAGTTTACCCTTGTTGAGCTTCATTGGTTGAGCTTGAGACTCTAGGATTAAGTCCTATGGTATATTTAGACGGGTAAAATAGGAACCTGTGTCACATCGAATGCGTAGGAGGAGACGACTTGTGCGTCGGCGTGGTTGCCGTTCATGGAAGGATTCTATAGTTGTGTTTGTGCTACCACTTGTCGAGGATCGTGGAGCGTGAGGATAGTGGGAGCAACGTGTTTGGGTCGGGCCGAGGTTGCGATCGAGCTCCAAGCGTAGATGGCGGTTGCGGCGATCGACAGAGTCAGTTTGTCGTTGGTTCGGGCCAAGTGTGGGCCAAGGCGGGCCAACCTTTGGGTCGTATTTGAGGGCTTGATTGAGTCCTATTGTGGGATGGGTTATGTCCTAATAATGAAAAATGTAATTAAGTAGAAAAGAGTCTACAAGTAGAACTTAACTAGTTGTTCATAATAAACAAAGTTGTTTACTAAGTTAGGGCTTGGAAATACTTGATAGATCACCTAACTAAGAGAATTGGTTAAAATGAAATAGGCCTAGACTCGCCTAATGATTCATACATCTAATGAGATAAAGAAAGAGAATTAGATATTGACTGGAGTCGTGAAACTTGATAATCAGATGATCAGATAAAAAGCTAGTAATCATGTAATTAACCTCATTCTTAATCTTGGTCCTAGGGTAGGTTAGCTCTTGTACCTTGGGTTTGTGGTGTTGTAGGATTAGTTCGAGTCGTTGTTGAATGAAAGGATAGGCACTACTAGGTGTTGTGTTCGCCTGTCAGGGGGACTCGTGGCGTCTTCACACCTGGCCGAATCCCAGGTTCAGATAGGGGACTTAGGGACTGCCATGTGAGTGAACTCTTTGGGGCTCTATTGTCTTCGGCGCGAGTGCCTTCATGTCCGTAACAATCTTTGAAGAGGTTTGGAGTGGTGACATCGTCTCGACTGCAAGTTCTAGTCTAGTGTAAGAACGAGTGCAGCGGAGAATTTGGGAAACCCTAATATCCGTCAGGTCCTATATTGATCAATGCGGGCAGAGGACTTAGAGACTGCCATGTAAGTAAACTTTTTGGGGCTCTAAAATAAAATTTCGGTGGGGAGCCCTAGTGTCCGTACATCAGCTTTTGGTGAGGTCCGGGGATGCGGAATTACGGTGACCTACTATGGGTTTTAGCCGCAACGGAAGAAGCCGTGCGACTGCAACCTCGGGCGCAGTGGATAAAACATGAGGAATTGGACACCACTAGCGTGGCAGCGACTGGAATAAACTGGACGACTGCAACCTCATCATCACTAGAGTATCAGAGACAGGTGACAGCACAAGAGTAGGATGCATAACGATGGATCGAAATCCATCAATTGAAGGACTTCGTTTGATTGGGGAATGTATAGTATGGGATGCATATGTCTCCAATCAGGAGTGTATTAGAATAAGAGCATTGTGTGCATTTTTGTTTGGATTAGATCTAGGCTATGGTATACACCAACACTTGGTTTGACATCACTTTTCTTTTAGCATTAAATTTTGGTTGTTGAGGTTTGGAATCGCTATATTATGGCATGGCTAGGATCATTGTATTATAGCATTGGGTTAATTGTATTCAACTGACATGCCCACAGTTTGGTGAGTTTGCAGCACTACCTGATCGTGGGGAGCGCGGGAAAACTCAACCGTGGGAAGCATCCAAGTGAAAGTTACTGTCCAATTTTATTGTATATTCATGATGTACTAATTTATTGTAATTGTTGTAATCATTGGACATTTAATAATATTTTGATGTAATAAAAGTTTTTAATTTCTTGTGATATTTTTTGTGTTGTGACTCATTTGAAGAACGATGCTGGCTTGTGTCACGAGTTCTGGATAATGGGAACTCAGGGCACTACACCGGCGTAGTATACGCCGAACATGTGGAGACATCTGGTCGACTTCATCTTGCAATATAGACAAGTCGGCACTGAACCGAGTTTAAATGTCTGAAGAAGGCACTTCAGACTCCACCAGCAGAATAGGATGGATAGGTGGTTCTCCCCATCCGGAGATGGACTAATCGAAATCCCTGACTCGATAAAGTATTGGAAGACCAAGTATTTTATCATTTGCAATGCTGAGCCGTGGGGACTTCCCACAAAGTGGAGGGATGGTTCTAAGAAAGTGAAGGATGACCTGGCAGTGAGTAAGGAGGAGGAGTTGAGTGACACTCTCCTCAAGTGTAAGACCTTGAGGAGGAAGAATGTAACGGAGGATGTTCTCTTCGAGGGGGGTCCAAGCTGATGAACCCTATTATGACATTGTTTGTTTGATTTATGTTGAGTACATTGGCTTTTCACCTCATTCTCATATTTCCTTTTTTCTCTTTTTTGCAGAAGCGGAAGATATGGACTTCAAAGCTATTATGGTTGCTCAAGCTGGCTTGCACACAAGGGACATAGAGGATGAGAAGAGGAAGATGAGTAGGTTGAAGTCCACGAAGGCATCAAGAGCACTTCGGCTTCCACCCCAGTGGTGGCTCTGGAGTTTCCCCCGGATGGGTTGACAAGCCCTACTGCGGGAGAATTTTTCCTGGGTGCTATCCTTGCCGGTGATCGTCCTCCATTAGTTGCTGAGGACAACTTGATCTTCTCTGAGGAGGAGGAGAAGCTGTGTGCACAACTGGGTGTTAGGCATCATGATGGTTTCCTAGTGACACATCTTCCAACTTTGCAAGATCAGAAGAGGCTAGATGATGAGTCGATCCACTCCTCCTTCCTCGAGCTTTCTCGAGCCAACATAACGATATGTTTCCTCCCTTGTAGTGTATCCTTTGCATTCCTCCATGTATTTCTTGGTCCTAAAGTTGATTTTCCCTTTTTCAGATGCCTTGCGATGTGATGGCTCAAGTCAAGGACGAAGAGAAAGCCTGGTGAGACAAGGCCTATCGGACTGACTGGAAAGGAAGAAGACTGCCAAGAGGCATGAGAAGATGGAGAGCCGGGAGGGGACTGTTCTTGCCCGAACCTTGAGGCCTAGAGGAAGAGGGAGAGGAAAGAGGCGGTGAAAGAGAGGGGGGCAGTAGTAAATGAGAGGGAGGTTGTGGTGGCCGAGGTTAAGGCCGAAGCCAAAGCCCGTCGCTTTGTGAGCATGAAGAAGGCCAATGCGAAGGCCATCGCAGACTTGGTTGAGTGCGTCCCCGACTTTGATGGGAGGGGAAACCACATAAGCTGAGAGATGAAGGAGATGATCAAAAGGCCACCTCAATCGATTGAGTCACAGGAGTGCAAGTCTCGACTACTTCCTTACCCTTCTTCCCCGTGATTTTCTCCGGACCCTCCTCTTCGACCACAGGCTCTTCTGTGATTTCCACCTTTTCCTAAAGTAGGCAATAGCCATTACTCAGAAGTTAATCTGTTCAATCGCGGGAGGGAACAATCCACGTAGATCCATCCCTCACATGGCGAAGGGGATCAAACTTGATATGGACCTATGGTTGGCACAGGGTAGCTACTTGATCGAGGAGAATTTTCAGTAGGGGTGCATCCGCAAACATATTCTTCGGCATCGTCGAGCGGTAATGGCCAACAGTACCCTTGATTAGGAAATTTCTGAGCAAGGGACATCGCGCCCATGTGGCCACTTCCAAGTACTTCTCTAGGAGCATACTTGGCCTCCTCGACGGAGAGGCATTACAAGTAAAGATAGCCATCTATCAAAGTGTACGAGCGCTTGTAAAGAACTCATTAAACAAGTGTATCTTTCTGCTCTTACCCAGATTTTTCTTGTTCTTTTAGGATCCGATGGGAGGATTACCTTATCGAGGAAGTCGATCAAGGGTTTCATCCAACTGTCTCTGGGTGTTCGAGGAGTGACGACCATGAGCTCCAAAGCTTCCACTTCGATGATCGACTTGAGTATGAATTCAATGAGTACACTGTGGTCGAGTCCTTCGAAGGAAAAGGAAGCTAACTTGGAAAGTATATCTTCTTGCTTGTTTTCCTTACGGGGGATGCAAGTGACTTCAGCTTCTTGAAATGTTGATACGGTCATCCCTGGCTTCATATTCTCTTCGGAACTGGTTCACCATGACATGTGAGTTGCTGAACACTTTTACCATTCAGGCCCCTTGCTTTCAGAGCTAAGAAGAGGCAGACAATTAGCGCCTTGTACTTAGCCTCGTTGTTGGAGGCTTGAAATTTAAGGCAGAGTGAATATTGGTGGATGAACTCGTCTGGGCCAAGCAAGATGACACCAACCTCGTTCCATTCGATTCTTGAGTAACCATCAACATAAGCTGGAGGATCTTCATCTTCCTTCGGGGAATGGGGATACTGCTCTCGACAATGAATTTGGCTAAGCCTTGGGCCTTGATAACTCAACTCGATGGACCATTTCACGAGTTGACCAGAATTTTTCTACTTGTGAAGTATTTGTTTAAGGGGGTTAGTCGGTGAGGACCGAAGGTAGAGTGTACTTGAAAGTAAAGGTTTGGCTTCCGAGTGGAGCATAATCCATCTTTGAATAATGAAGCTCGACACTATGAAGTACATTGCTAATGTAGTAGATAGGCTTCTGAACCATGTTCTCTTCCTTTACTAAGACAACACTGAGGGTCCGATCTGAGGTGGCGAGGTAGAGGTAGAGCACTTCCCTTGGCTCTGGCTTGCTTAGGTGTGGGGGGTGGTGAAATATACCTCTCCGCTGTGCTTCCCCCCACTCAAATCTCGTTGATCCTTGGAGAGCCTTGAATAAGGGGAGAGACTTTTTTCCAGACTTAGAGAGGAACCGGCCAACGACAACGAGGCACCCCGTGAGTTTCTAAATTTATTTGATGTTGGACGGGGGAGACATATCGAGTATGGCTCAGATTTTCTCTGCATTGGCCTCAATTCCTTTTGGACTAAGCATGAATCCCAAAAACTTCCCTGAGACCACGAAGGCACACTTCAAGGGGTTCAGTATCATGTTGTGTTCTCGGAGGATGTCAAAAGCTTCATGGAGGTTAGCCACATGGTCTTCCTTCTTAAGACTGACGAGCATATTTTTGACATAGACTTCCATATTTTTGCCAATTTTTTCCTTGAAAACTTTGTTCGCTATTCACTAGCAGGTGGCTCCTACATTCTTTAGCTCGAAGCGCATCACCAGATAGTAGTAGAGGCCTTTGTCGGTGATGAAGGATGTCTTGGGGATGTTGGGAGGGAACATTCAGATCTAATTGTACCTTGAGAATGCATCCATGAAGCTGAGGAGTTCATGCCCCAAAGTGGCATCGATCAGAGCATCAATGCTAGGAAGAGGAAAGAGATCCTTCGGGCAAGCTTTGTTCATGTAACACCCTATACTTAAGAGTGTATATATAATATTATATTGGGTAATATATATACATATATATTGGGTAATATATATATATATATATATAAATAATAAGTGAGAAGTGGTAGTTAGGCCTATAGGGGATTCTATAGGGCTATGGATTAATGGAATTAATAAAGAGGCCTATAAAAGAAACTATGGGGCTTAGGAAATAATATGGCATTTAATCAAAAGAAAGAGAAAGGAATGGGGATGCTGTGCATGGTGTGGGTTTAGTCCCACATTGGAGGGGAGAGAGAGAGAGAAAGAGTGAATATATTAGGAAGGTAATGATCAAGAGGTACCTAAATGGCTATAGCCCCTTTTGTGAAACACGTCTGTGGTTGACAGTTGTTATGATTTTATTTGTTTGCGCATTGCGCGCACATGTAGCCACATGCGCAGCTAAGCCGGGTTTGGGGTGTTATAAATGGTATCAGAGCCGACTTTCAATACCGAGTGTGTGCAAGATGTACACCTGAGATGGAGCTAGCAGATGTACACTGGTGGGTAACCAGAGTCCCTGGTGGGTCTGTACAGCTAGTAGAATCAGGATAGTCCTTTCCATATCGGCTAGAAAGGGATCTTGTATCAGGTTGCAAATCTCGGGCTCAGCGAGGATGCTGAGTTCTTAGGGAGGGGGGTGTGTAACACCCCGTACTTAAGAGTGTGTGTGTGTGTGTGTGTGTGTGTGTGTGTGTGTGTGTGTGTATGTATGTATGTATGTATATATATATATATATATATATATATATATATAATAAGATGAGAAGTGGTTGGTTGGCCTATGGAGATTTCTATGGGGTATGGATTAATTGGATTAATGAAGGAAGCATAAAGAAGTGTCTATGGGGCTTAGGAAAATGGGGCATTACATGAGATCAAATGAATGAAAGAAAGGAGAGTAGCTAGTGTTGCATGGTTGGCGTGAGTGGTTAGTCCCATATCGGAGGAAGTGGGGAGAGAGTGAGTGAATAAATATAGTTGCTAATGATCAAGAGGTACTAATGGCTATAGCCCCTTTTTTGAATCACACCTGTGGTGGGCAGTTGTTATGATTTTATTTATTCGCGTATTGCGTGCACGTTAAGCCGCGTGCGCAGCTGAGCCGGGCTCGGGGCATTACAAAATATCATACCAAATCCAAAATTAATGAAAATTGGTGGAGTTGTTGTGAACATGTATAAGAAGCTCCAGTAAAAATCTCAGCTCTAGATTCATAGTGATCCTGGAGATTCAAATTTTATAAGTCAAAAGGTTAGATTCAACAACAGCTGTTTTTCTTTCCACAATCAACAACTTGATAGATTTTATAAAAATATCAAACCACATCCAAAAATTTTAAAAACTGGTGGAAATACTCTAGACACATATAAGATGCTACCATAAAAATTTCACCCATAAATTCTTCATATTTCAAGAGTTATGATTTTTGCAAATGAAGCATGTTAAAAATTCAATACAGCAGAATTTTATCCCCACACAAAAACTTTAACGAATTTATTAAAATATCAAAACACCTCAAAAATTCACGAAATTTGGGGTGAACATTAGGACACAATCAAGATACTACCATAAAAATTTAAACCTCAATTTGAATCATAGCAACAAGTTATGATTTTTCTAATCCAACATGCCTAATTCATCTCAAGATTCAATCTTTTCCTATCAATTGATAATTCTAGCCATAGAACTCAAGTAGAAACATACAAGATTTCATTCACACCATTAAGAAATCCCAAAAATAGCCACTTCACCATTCATCAATCATAAAAATATTCAATATGCATAGAGTTTGAGAAGTCACCCACATGAAGCTTTTGTTGATTTTCTCCTCCACCTAGCTTTTTTTACTCTCTTTTCTTTGGCTCCTCACCCTAGCTCATGCTTCTTTCTTGGCCCTTCTCCACCTCAGCTCCATGAAGGTATCTAGAAGTGTAGAAAATGCTAGAATGAGAAAAGGAGGATTTTTGGAAGTAGTAGAATTTTTTTTGGGTTTTAAAGGAACAAAAACATGAATAATTTTTCTTGAAGAAAGAAAAATAGAAAAATGGGGAGGGCTTTGCGGGGATTGCCGGCCAATCTAGAGGAAAGGGAGAGAGAGAGTGTGGGGGGTGAGAATGAGGTGAGTGGAAGAGCGGGGGGTGACCATATCTTCAAACTTGCACATAGTTTTAGCAGTCTGTAAAGTCGATACATATCCTCTGCTTTCCATTGGCCTTCTTCACCATGACCACATTGGCTAGCCACTCGAGGCACCTGATCTCTTGAATGAATAGAGCAGCTAGGATCTTTTCGACATATTCTTTGACCACTTGTTGCCTGTCGGGGGTAAACTTGTCGTGATCCTGTTAGACTAGCTTGACATCTACGTTAACACTTAGGTGGTAGATGAAAAAGTCTTCCGAGATGCCAGGCATGTAGGCAGTGGTCCAAGTGAACAAGTCCCAGTTTTCCATAATGCAATTAACTAATTTTTCTTTGACCCGGTAGGGGAAAGCTTCACTTACCTTGAAACATTTAGACTGGTCCTCTTGGGAGAAGGGTTTCTCTTCTAGTTCATCCACTGGCTTGAACTCATCTAGGTTCCTCTCATAAGGAAGCATTAAAACATCGAGGCGAACGACCGAGCCCCCCATTGTAGCAGTGTACCAGGTTCTAGGCACTTCTTGGCTTTTCTTAACTTTCCCTACTCCAGTTGGGGTATGTGAAAGGCTAAAGCTACAACGTGAAGAGCTGCTAGGTCTGGGCGATCGAGGATTGCATTATAAGTAGCATTCACATCAACAACCATGTAGTCTATGGGTTTCAGATGGTCCCTGGAGATCTGGAGGCCTTCAAATGCTTTTAAGAAGAGGATTTTCACCGAGCTGTCATCGTCCACCAGGATGTGGCACACTCCGTGATTTGCCATGGAGAGGCTGATCACACGTGCATTGCAGTGACCAGTCCAGATGCCTCAAGATCCTTGTCCAAGAAGGTTACTGGAACTCTCATACTCTTGGCAAGGGGGATGTTGTGAACATAGTTAACCACCTAGATGAACACCTTTTGGGAGGAGTTGGACTCCCCACCCATAGGACCTCCGTTGATGGAATGGAATATGACCATATGCTCCAAGTCTTGGAACTCAGGGTCTCTCTCTGGACACTTGTAAGCTCCTCGAGTTGGTGGAGTCTAGACCATCTCTTTCTGAGTGTACTTGGAGAGGTGACCACAACAGATGAAAACCTCAATTTCGTCTTTAATGACTCGGCACTCATCAGTGTTGTGGCCATGGTCCCTGTGGAACCGGTACCATCACCTCTTATAACTTCTCATGTTAGGGTTCAGTCGGAGTTAAGTGGGCTGAATTTGTTGAAACGAGGGATCGGAGGAGGGCAACGTTGGCCCGACCCATCCTTTTAAGACTTCTTAGGCCTTTTCCGTGTTTATATTTCTTCGTGTGTCCCCAGACGAGGGCTCACTTTGGCCCCAGGAATGAAGAGCTTGTCCAGCTCGGATGTACTTCTCACATCTTTTAGTAGCTTGGAGAAGTTCTGAGGAGGCTTCTTAGCAAGAGAGGCTTTAAGGTTTCATTGCAGACATTGTGGCGGAAGGTTGACTGAGAAGCACCCGATGTAGTCCTTGAGTGGCTCCCTTTGTTTCAACTCTCATTCCCTTTGTTTCAACTCAAGCAGGGAAGCACTCATATTCTTGGTTTTGCAACAATTGACGAAGTGTGTAAGAAAGGGTTCTTCAAGCAAATCAAACAAAGAGATAAATCCGGAAGGGAGACGAGAGTACCATTCCTATGCTGATCCCTTCAAGATAACAGAGAACTGCAAAGGAGCGCGTCCGAGGCTCTGCAGATCATCATGAGAGTTTTGAAGCTCTCGATGTAATCTTCTTGGTCAGATTCACCGTCATATGATTCGAAGGTAGGAGGCTTGAAGTTCTCTGTAAAAATGGCTTCAAGGATGGACCTAGTGAAAGGATGCCATCTGGGGAGGTACCCTCCATTTCGGTGCCCCTCCTCTTTACAGATTCGAGCAAGGCAGTTCTCCATCTCTCGAAAGTGACAGAGTACTTCATCTTCATGCCCCTCGGATCAAGTTGACACTCGGGACTCTTCTTCATACTCAGTTTGTAACACTCATCTATTTTATAATTTTAGAATAGTTGTTTATTTCCTTTATTGTGAGTAGATATTATTGTTATTGTTATTATTATGCATAAATAAGCAATTTTATTTTATATATATTCTTTCATTAATTTATTTATTTGGTGGAGTGGTTTTTATTGAACTTTATTATGATAAAGGAGTACTTGGGGGGCCTAAAAGAAATGTTGGGTCCCCCCCCCCCAAATTTTTTTCTGTTGAAACCCATTCACACGACCTAGGGTTCGATTAAAAACCCTAGTTTCCATCCGAATTTTTGAGTTGCTTTGGGGGTTTTGATCATTTTGGAGTCCACTTCCACGCCCCAGTTTTGGTTTGGGACGAAAAGCTCATTGAGTTATATGAATTTGTGTTTATGTTTATTGATTATTCTGTTCTTAGTTTCTTTGGTTAAAAATTGATGTAGGCTATTAGTTAGGGCTTGTAGAAAATGCTAGGAGTGATAGAATTGCTTCCCATGGCATGAAGAGAGATTTGCAAATTCGTCATAACCTCGATTTTGAGATCTTTAAGAACAGGATGGGTAATTCAATTTTAATTGCCTTAAAATTTGTAATGGTTAGTGCAAAATATTATGAGGTGATTAATGTGAATTTTAGATAATTTTTATATGCTTCGATCTCAATTAAAGCATGTGAGAATGCATGTAGGCATGTTAGGCACGCCGGGTGTTCGTTGAAGTACCCGAGCGAAACCAAGGTGAGAATTTGATAGGGTTGGTGATGTAATTCATATTTAATAATATTTTTAAAATTAGACGAATTAAATAAAAGAAACCTGATGATCGGGGCTTCCCTAAGAGAACCCTTCCGATTGATGAGTGAGATTTTGACTTGAGGTCCGAAGTCATAATAAGTCGATAGAACCCATCTACTTGTGATACTTGAGATGTGTGGGTATAGCTAAATTCGAATTTGGAGATTTATAGGATGTGTTTTATGGTAGAGCTAATTAGTTCTATGATTTTTCTGTACAGGGTAAAAGTTAAGCCGGGGTTGGCGATCGGGCAAACGTTCGGCATATTCTCCTTAGATTCGCCAGGTGAGTATGATTACACTAGACATATGCTATGTTGTGACGAAGCTTTATGCGAATTTGATGTGATTTGTATGAGTTATAGCCTAATGAAGATTTACTTGAAAATATGAAATTTTATATGTTGAATGGTGTTATATGGTGCAAGTTTGTGATATAAATGAGTGATAATGAGTTGTGACAGCATAACCAATGAAATTAATGAATGAGTATGTGTATAATATAGTGATATTCAAAGTGAAATTAACGGGCGATAAAATGATATAATCATTTACTTAATTTGGCTTATTGATAAGATATTATAGCGTGATTAAATATATACTTTGGTGCGTTTACGATACGGACTAGTATGATGTAATAATCTTATAAATGAAATAACCAGATGTATGTATGTCAGATATGAGATAAAAATTCTCATGGTCAAAATCAAAGATATGACAAGTTATTGAAATGAAAGATGAGATGTTGTGTGGTGATATTATGAGATGAAAAGATGAAATAAAAATGATAATAACAGTTAAATTTTGTTGACCAGTACCTACAGAAATCCTAAGGGTTGGGCAAGACCTCCTAACACCGAAGGACCAGCTTGGGGTGTGGTGTTTATTAGCCAAACTATGTTTGGGGTGCGGTGTTTTTATCACCCAAGCTATCGGCTTAAGGCCCGATTATTACCCAGCTCAGCTGGGGTGTGGTGATATTCCCTCGATGACAGATGTCACGAGAAAGTACCCTAGTGAAACTAGGGGTGCAGTATTTTCTTTCCCTCTTTGGCTTTGCCATGAGGAAGTACCCAGCTTCGCTGGGGTACGGTGTTTTCTTTTCCCTCGCTGGCATAGGCTGGGAGGAAGACATAGCCTCGGACGTGTAAGCCTTTGTGTGAGCATCGATCTGCCTATTTTACTGGGCTGTTGGCTTTCAGTATATTGGGATATTGTGGCTCACTGGTTAATAAATCAATAAAATGAATAAATGTGGAATGAAAGTGAAATGTGAATGAGAAAGTAAAGAAAGTGAAATTTAAATGAAAAAGTAAAGAAAGCATATAAATGTAATATGTGAATGAGGAAGAGAATGAATCTGAATGAAGATGAGAATGAAGAAATATGAGTTATTAGTTGTAAATGAAAATAAATGGTAAATGACGTATGTGGTTAACTAAGTATGAAAAACGAGATAATTGCATTATATAATTATAAATTAAAATAAAAAGATGGTGATGTGAAGATATTCATGAAATTAAGAGTATTGTGTTATGTGATTAAATATGAGAAGTAAAGAAAGTGTCTATGTCTGATATAATATTATGTGAATGAAAATAAAGTAATATGTAATATGAGTGTAAAACATGAAGTAAGGTGTGTTATGTGATGAATATGAGAATGGTTATTAAACTAACAACATGCTATGTTATGAATTGATGCACCTTGGAATTGTGTCAAGGAACTACACGCCCGGTATTTCCATGGGAATATTGAGAACTACCTGCATTGGCACAACTCCCAGGGTGAATTGGCGGGTTGTTGATATGATAGTTGCATTGGGAGGTAGAAATGAAAAGAAAAGTAAAATGTAAAATGAAAATGAAAATAAAGTAATGTAATATTCCAGGTTATCGGCTTGAGTTGTGATGTTATTACCCAGCACAGCTGGGGCGCGGTGATTTTCCCTCGATGACAAATGTCGCGAGGAAGTACCCAGTTTATCTAGGGTGCGGTGTTTTCCCTCGCTGGTATAGGCCAGGAGAACGTAACTTCGGGGGTGTCAGACTCTATGTGAGCAGCTTCCAGCGTGTATGTGTTTGTGTATGGAAATGGATATGAGAATTGTAAGTGATATTGAAGATAATTAGTGAAATAAAATGTTTGGAATTTGTATGGGTTTACGAATGAAAAGAAAGTAAATGATAAGTGTGTGTTGAAATAAGAATGGATATAAATAATGAATGTGGGGCACTATAATGAATGTTTTAATTTTTATATGATGAAACGGAATATATGTGTAAAGCGAAAAAAATTAGTTAAGTTATGAAGTAAAATTGTGTTTTGCTTTAAACGGAAAGTATGGTGATAATATTATGATGATTATTAGTAACGGAGTGAAGTAATATATATTCGGGAATGAAAGTTAGTAATGTGTGTGTGTGTGTGTGTGTGTTTTTATGTGTGTGTGTGTATATATATATATATATATATATATATATATATTGGGAATTTGGTGGTGACTAAAAGGTGGGATAATTCTTATGTTTAATTAAGTTAATGATAGCAGTTAATAGTTGGAGTTTGATATTCGGGCTTAGGAACTACTGCCATCTATTTCGAGCAAATAGTGGGAACTATTAACTGGGTTCGAATCTCTCGGTAAAGCAAGGATAATGAGATGTATGAGGTGGATTTGCAATAACTATATTGTGGGCTATTTGATGATTTACGTTATAATTTCAAATGTACATTTATTCTCGGGCATTCCATTGTTTATAACTTAATTTACTACCATGTTGGTATTTTCAAAGTTTCTGTTTTCTTTTATTTTATTCTTTTAAGTAAAGTTATATTTGATTATAATCACACCAAAAATGGCTAACCCCTTAATGTTTGGGGGGTTAGGGGATCCCAGGACTACCCTAGATTCCCTACTGTTGCAAGTCCTCAGTAGTGCAGATGTGAGGCATGGATTTTAGTTTGAGTGGGTTCTTTTATTTTTAAAATTTTTGTATAAGATTAGTTATATGAATACTAAAGTTTATGATTTAAATTGTATTTTGAATGTATAAGTATGTAGATGACGATGAAGAGTATAGCGTGGGGTAGTATGATATGTTTTTTACCCATACCCATCTCGTTGGGGAGTACCGGGTCCTGTGGTATGTTTTACAAAGGTTTTTCTAAGAATTTTGCTATGTTTTCAAAGAAATTCATAGTTTTTATTTAATATTTGATATTCTATTATGGGTTTGGCCCCCAGAGCATAATATTTATATTGCCTATGTGATTCTTCTTATTTTGGCCTGGGGAGCCGTGAATATATTGTCTGTGTTGTGAGCTACGGATGTTAGAGTAGAAGTCCGCAAGCTTTTTGTGTTTCGGGGTAGAAATTTTATGGGAAACTTTGCCAAAATTTTATTTGATATATAACTATCTTAGTTTATGTCTAAAGTGCCACAGAAATTGAAAGAATTGAATTTGGGATTATAGAATTGAAGAGGGGGGGGGGGGGGTTACACAGTTATAAGGGGCTGATCACTTGTTTGGCGGTCCCTACCTAGGGAACCCTTGAGGGATTTAAGAACTTGGTCAATGAATTCCTGAAACTCAACCATGGTTATGGGTGCCTTGTTTTCCCCATTGTTCCTAGGTGCTCGCCGACTGACTAGAATCGGGATCCTCTTGCTTCTTCGATCCCATCGCAAGGGGGTCAAGCAGGATTTCTGACATCATGGGGAAAGGCTCCTTTGGTGTTCCGAGAAGGGAATATCACATCGCGAGCACCTTTCATCTAACAGATGGAAAGGTTTGTTCCTTGCTGTTGGGAGTTGATGATGTCATAGAGGTCTGGCTACGCAGGGGGCACCAAGAAGGTGGTCGAGGTGCAGACCAACTCCCAAGTCTCTGCTGGACGAGGCACGGGGCGAGGCTGTTGAGATCCGGCTGAGGCAACCCTACCAAGAGGAGACGGCGACTACGGATGTGAGGGATACACCGAAGAAGGAGGAGGATCCCTCTGGCAGTGGACGACAGCTACCGCCTTCACCTTTCTTATCGCAGCAATGGCTGAAAGTAGTTTTTTGCTGATGAGATTTGATCGGAGAGGTAGATCTGTACTTTTCCATAAACACCACCAATCTGTTGCTACTTTTTTTGTGTGAAAGCAATCATATGATGAGTTTATTTAGGATAAAAGCTTCGATCTAGACCATCGATCGAAATCTGAATGACTGAAAGCTCCTTGATCTGAATCTGAATGGTTAAGAATGTCAGGATCAAGATATGGATGGCTGAAAATGTCCAGCAAACTGCAAAAATCTTAACACCATTGGTGGCTCCGGCGAAAGACCCTCCGATGCTCAAGTCAGTAACAAAAAGATATCTTTATTACCTTTAAATGATTGTCGGGGGGGGGGGGGGGGGGGGGGGGGGGGGTATGAGTTAGTTGTAGAAGATAGACCTGAAAAATGTATCTTTTAGGATTTGATAAAAGATTCTCACGGTCAAGAGATAGAATCACTTAAAAATTTTGTTTTAGATAAGGGATTTGATTAGTGATGTGAATTATTTGCAAGTGTACAAAATCGCAACAAGTAGTATAGATAAGTGAAAAGAGTATCGAACCCACAAGAACTACCTATTTTATCGAGTACCAAAATTACTAGATTAACTACTATTTGGAAAACCGAAGTTTTAATAAATAAAGCAACTAAATTAATCAAAAGATCTAAACTAACAAAAGAGAACGAAAATCTAAAAATTTTGTGATTTATTAATGGCAAAACAAATTCTAGGGCTTTCGATTTCACCTAATTAATCCCACCAAATATATAACTCCAAGTGAATAAAAATATTATTTTTCCAAGTTGTAGACCAAAATCTCCAAATTATTCAATATTCTGTTTCAAGCAATATCAAAAATATTCTCAAAAAATTATTTTTCATAGTTCATGCACAAATTACTAATTGAAAAATCATTAATATCTATAGATTTCTTAACGGTCTCATTAACAGCGGTTCGCTCTTGTAATAGTGTCTAATTTTATTAATTCAAAATCACAAATTACCAGTTCGGTCCCTCCATGATCCAATAAATTATACAAGAGTTGGTCAAACAATTGTAAGTATTAAGAACAAAAATTAAACACACAACCATGGAAAAAATAGAAAAATAATATGGAAATTAAAATTGTGCTCTCAAAACTTGGCTACATCAAAACCCTAGAATAATAAAATTACTTCATAATGGATTTGCAACTAACAAACATATTCTTGGGTTGCATAATAAAAATTAGAAGAGAAGAAGAAAAACTCATTTTTATAGTTGTTGCATGAAGCCGTCAAGATCCCTCTTCTTCAATCTCTTCCTCTTCAAGATCTTCTTTTCTTCTTCTAGCCTCCAAGATATATCCCTTAAAGTTCACATTTGCATCTATCTATAGCTCCCCAAAGAAATGCTTGAAAAAGATATAAAATTACAGCCCATTAGACCCGAAACCCGCATTCAAAATATAACATCAGCACCAATGCGGACGACCGCAACTTCAGATGATCAACCGTTCATGCCCTTCACGTGTACATGGTTTTGACAGAAAGAGGGACAGTCGACTGCATCATATATTACTTCATATATTACTTCTTAGTCCAAAATAAAATTCAAAATACAACTTTTAAACTTAGTTGCAACTCCATATGCACATACTGGTAATGGCTCTCCTACCTTCTTCATCTTGCCTTTAGTAAGTGCGAACTCTCACCCTTGGTGAACAGGCTCCTTTCCTTTATTGTTCATCTTCGGGGCTGATTCGCTGCTTCTCTTCTAAAACTGGGGACAATCTGGTCGGATATGACCAATCTCCCCACAATTGTAACAAGTACGGATCTTCACCTTAGGGTTCTTCCCTGAACATTGGGACTTTTAGTGTCCTTACTCACCACATAGGAAACAACTTCCTTGCTTGGCGCCTCCAAGATTGCCATCTGAATTTTGATTCTTCCGCTTCTGACTTTATTTCTCGGACCCAGATGTTGGTGCAGATCTTTTCCCTTGTAGTCGTGGATAGACTGATTTCATGTGCCTAACTCTCTCACAGAAATGGCATACTACAACCTTGGTGGTCTTCTGGATTTGCTCTCATTCATGTTGCAGTCGTGCCAATCTGGAATCTAAGTGTTCCTGCTCGTTTGCTAGGCCTGTTAATATAGCTCTGCAAGCATCGCCCAGTTTCTTAGCTCGATGACCTTTCCTGATTCCGAACTTCCTCAGTTTCCTTATTCCCACATGTATGCTGGCCGCTATTGCTGTGCGTTGATCCATACTTAACCATTGCGGTGGTGAAGGTGGTTCCCTCTTGAGGTTTGCTTGTAGTGAAATCTCCTTTGGCTCCACGCTCAAGATCATCGGATCATCCCTTGAAATTGGCTTACTCTCTTCTATCAACACATCCTCGGTTAGGATATCCTTGAATGCCATCCTTCAAACACATATACCAGAATAAGTCTAGAAATATAGAAAATTTATAAAACATAAGTTGAAAGAAACAACAATATGAATTATAATTGTCAACAACTAGCTAAAACCTGATTCCTATAAGGCATCCAAGTTTAATTTTCCTACTGTGTTGGATTGTAAATTGAAGTCGGTTCTGATACCACTTTGTAACGCCCCGATTTCCATACACTAGAAAACCATGACATAAGCCAGAATCTTTTTCTTCAATTAACCACAATACATAGAATAATAGAAAAATTTTAAAAAAATTTATTCAACACAAATGTATTACAAGTCCGAATGTTATAAAACTGCAATACATTACATCAGTATTATAATAATGCCATACAAGCCCAAGTGTTTCAAACTTTCAATAAGAATTACATCAGAGTACAATGAATAATATATAACACTTGGTACTTTCACTTGGATGATTCTCAACATAAAATAAATTACAACAGAAGTTACAATTGAAAATAAGAATCAACACTTTGCTTCACTAGCCTTGAGTCCTCCTGAATCTTGTACCTGTAGTTTCGCAATCCAGTACCTATTGAAGTAGGGACGTCAGTACATATACTGACGCTTTAGGGCTGATGACTAACAGGGATTCTCAACTTTAAACAAACAGATTGATGAAAAGAGAAAAGTGTATATATAATTGATGTGTCAGTGTATGCTATGACTTAGACTATAATGCACGATTAACTAATGCAAGGATACTCTTATTCTAATGCAAGCAAGACTCTGGAACAGTATGCAGCCCATACTACATACGTCCATATCAAGTCGTTTCTTCGTATATGGGGATTTGAATCCGCGCCATGAATTCTATTATTGTACTCAACCTATTTATGAAGATACAACGTCACTGATGAGGTTACCCTAAAACGGTCTAATCCTACCATTCGCAGTCATATAGTAGTATCTCTGTTTGCTACTATTGTCTGGCGTACCGGACCTCACTCAAAAATCTGACGAACCCTTGGAGTTTACTACAATATAGGTTAGCTCGAAGCATCCCCTGTGGCCCCTAGCTTATAGACCGTAGTCTATGGCTTGTTCACCTTTCCTGATATAGAACATGATGGAGTTCCTGGGGTCCATCCCTTAGCTCCAACAGAAGATTTCCCGCCCTTATCATGGCACTTCAGAAATTAAAAGACGAGATACAGATCCCGTGATCCCAACTCGTGAGAAGGCACAGACCATATCCCTTTCACAGGAAGGGTACAACCAATAACACTACCTAGTGTTGGCCTATAAAGTAGGTCGGATCATAAGGTATCACCCTTAATACCAACTCTTTTCCTTCGGCGAAATGATAATAAATAAAGGTTAAGTAGTAATAGTCATAAGTTACTACCCTAACGTTGTCACTAACCCTCAACAACCTGAGGGATGATAACAGTACTAGCATAACATGCTAGGTTTTAAGTTTAGACTTCGCAAGATAACTCTACTAGGTGCTCAAACTAGACTTACCAAGATCCATAAGAATCCTGTTCATAGCCTATCGATCCAAGATCCTGGCAATACGAACGTATTCGCATGCTACTACCCTAAACTTGGATTCCGTCTACACTCCCGGCTAGCAATCAACCTCCACCGGTTAAGATCTGACGGTGCACGAGGGGTGACTCATCCATAGTCCACGAGGAGTAAAATAAATATACGTCTTGATGGTCGATGGCCCTTAGGGCAATGATGTCACCCTAGACGAGCACAATAACTGCGTACTAGCTAATAAGCTATATATGAGCAAAACAACTTACATACGAGCCGACTGGCTATGTATGCGACAAAAATTTGCTAACAATTAGCGTGGACTTTTTCCCAACATAAACATGCTACTTATGAACAAAAGAAACACTTATTACTCATAATCAAGTGCATGATTCAAACTACTAACAAAACTTGATCTTTTATTCGTGAAAGCAACATAAAAGTCTTCTGTCATCCTAGAAGCAATTAAACATGCTACTTTTATCGGAATTCAAAAAAGTTAGAATTTTGGAAAGGTGAGAACCTCTACTACAACTCTCTAGTTGATAACCTTCTCAGATTCGGTCAACAAGAGGTACAAAAACTGCGAACAATCTGAACAGCGAAGCTTCAGCCAAAATGCTAGCTGATGTGACTTGTAAAGGTCATAACTCATACTCTGCTTATCGGATTCTAACAAAATAGAACATTTCGGAAAGGTGAGAACCTCTACTACAACTCTCTAGTTTACAACCTTCTCAGATTCAGTCAATAAGAGGTACAAAAACTTTGAACAAACTAAAAAGCGGAGCTTCAGCCAAAATGCTAGCTGTTGTGACTTGTAAAGGTCATAACTCATACTCCGCTCATCGGAATCTAACAAAATAGGACATTTTGGAAAGGTGAGAACCTCTAATAAAACTCTCTAGTTGATAACCTTCTCAGATTCAGTCAATAAGAGGTAGAAAAACCTCGAACAAGCTAAACAGCGAAGTTTCAGCCAAAAGGCTAGCTGCTATGACTTGTAAAGGTCATAACTCATACTCTGCTTATCGAAATCTAACAAAATAGGACATCTTGGAATGTTGAGAACATCTAATACAACTCTCTAGTTGATAACCTTCTTAGATTCAGTCAATAAGAGATAGAAAAATCTCGAACAACCTAAACAGCGAAGCTTCAGCCAAAAGGCTAGCTGCTGTAACTTGTACAGGTCATAACTCATACTCCGCTTATCAGAATCTAACAAAATAGGACATTTTGGAATGGTGGGAACCTCTAATACAACTCCCTATTTGATAACCTTCTCAGATTCAGTTAATAAGAGGTAGAAAACCTTGAACAATCTAAACAGCGAAGCTTCAGCCAAAAGGCTAACTGCTGTGAACTGTAAAGGTCATAACCCATACTCCGCTTATCGAAATCTAAAAAAATATGACATTTTGGAAAGCTTAGAACAACTACTACAACTTCCTAGTTAATAACTTTCTCAGATTCCGTATGGAAATCAAAATCCAGCTCTTTAATTCAAAGAACAACAAAGATAGCAAAATGCTGAAACTTGTAAAGCTCATAACTTTTGCTATACTTATCGGAATCTAACAAAATTAGACTTTTTGGAAAGCTCAGAACATCTACTACAACTCCCTAGTTAACAACTTTCTTAGATTCCTTATGGAACTCAAAATCCAGCTCTTTAATTCAAAGAACAACAAAGACAG
This sequence comes from Hemerocallis citrina, assembly GCA_017893485.1. Classification (NCBI taxonomy): domain Eukaryota; kingdom Viridiplantae; phylum Streptophyta; class Magnoliopsida; order Asparagales; family Asphodelaceae; genus Hemerocallis; species Hemerocallis citrina. The sequence goes on along the minus strand of CM030364.1, from coordinate 171,778,277 downwards.
CAAAAAGCTGAAACTTGTAAAGCTCATAACTTTTGCTATACTTGTTGGAATCTAAAAAAAATGGACTTTTTGGAAAGCACAGAACATCTACTACAAATTCCTAGTTAACAACTTTCTCAGATTCCGTATGGAACTCAAAATCCAGCTCTTTAATTCAAAGAACAACAAGACAGCAAAAGGCTGAAACTTGTAATGCTTATAATTTTTGCTATACTTATTGGAATCTAACAAAATTGGACTTTTTCGAAAGCTCAGAACATCTACTACAACTTTCTAGTTAACAACTTTCTTAGATTCCTTATAGAACTCAAAATCCAGCACTTTGAACACAATTCAAGAACTACAAAAAGGACATCAAAAGCTGAAACTTGTAACGTAACGCCCCGAATCCCAAATACACTGAATTCGAGATGTTCTACAGGATCTTTTCGCTTCCTTTAGTACAATTTTACAAGGAAATTTGAACTTTTCACTTTGCATCAGAGTTTACATCAATATTACACTTTACATTGCACAGCGGAAGTAAAATTTTACAACAATGAAAATAAATATACAACAACATTGAGTAATCTTTAAGCATTTGTTCCTCTTTAATCTTTATCAAGACATTTACCTGCATATAAGACTGTGGGTACGTCAGTTTATTCAACCGACGATCATTATACACGGTCATCCTCTCTATGCCGGAAATAGTATAACTTATTTTCCATATTTAGCAAACACAAACTTGTTACATATCAAACTAAACGGACTACCCTATTGATGTCGTGTTGTGATTCTGCACTTAGTCCTTAATGCATTTATTTATATTACATGACACTAATGCGCACTTGTTCGGATTCTATACATGTAATACCCTGATTTTTCAATTAATGAGAAATTATTTATTTTGCACGTGTTGTGCACGTGCAATATTTTTGTTGAATTATTTTATCATGATGTGTATGTTTAAATATAATTTTCTCAAATTATTTTAGTACAAAAAGCCTTCTTTAAAAGCCTTATTTGATTTAACTAAAAAGCCTTTTCTTAAAAAGCCCAAAAGCATTTTATTTTATTTATTTTTATAAATTATTTTGGCCCAAAAAGAAAGCCCATGAATTAATTAATTTTAATTAAACTTGTCATGTAGAAGACTTTTTTTAAACAAAATTATTTTTATACAATTTTAGAATGTACAAATTTGGCCTAGTTGCATGCACGTGCACTACACGTACACGTGCAATGCACCCTCACTATGCTTGGCCGGGTAGCATTCTTTGGAGGGAAAATTGAATTTTGGTGTGGAGAACATGGGGGTAGTTTCAAGGAGGTGGGTAGTTTTCCTAACTCCTACTTGGATCTAAGCCTTTCATTTTGCAACCACCAAGATGATCTTAGCCCTCCATTCCCCTCATTTTTTAGTATAAATACCCCCCTTCTCATAGCTAATTTTTCATATGCAAAGTATAATTTCTAAAGCTATAGAAATATATTGTGAGAGTTATAAAAGATAAGAGAGTGTGTGGTTCTTTTGGTTGCTTGGAGCTTTCGGCCAAGGAGGGTAGCATTCGGCTTGGGAAGCAATCGGCTTGGGAAGCATTCGGCTAGGGCTTGGGAGCTTGGAGTGGTGCACTCTTTTGGCTAGGAGGAGGTGTTCTCATCTACTTGTTGCTTTTGTGTTTCTCTCCATCAAGGTGGGTAAAACAATTCATGTTTCTAATATAGGATTCATGCTAGTTATATTGACAACACTATACATGGAAAATACTAATAAGAGTCCACTCTAATTAAAAAGTTAGTATGTGAATGGTTTAGAATGATGTGATAAATTGTGTATGTGAAATGCTAGCATGAAATTAAACTATATGAAGCACTTTCTATGATTATTTAGTTTAATTGAATAATGATGCAATGTGGTTAGTATGATGTGTGAAAATCTTCATCAATTGCATGTAAATTATATGGTTGAAACATGACAATTGATTAAGATATTGACACTATGAATTTGGATAGAAAGTATAAAGTATGCTTGAGTTATGAGTATGTTACATTCATGTGTAGAAGTGGCATAAATGAACCAAAGAATTGCTCGTTGTCATCAAATTAGAAATGTACCAAACTTAGTAATTTTTGAGTTTCACCTATTCATGTGTTACATGAATTCTTTTGCTAATATGAGTATGGGAAAATCCAAAGTTGTATTATGGTGTGAATGTAGATTAATAACCAGTAAATTATCATGGAAAATTTGGGGATAAAAGAGAGATTAGAAGATCGATCGATTCTTTTTCAATGTCGAAATAAAAGATTTGCTAGTTTTAATAAACAAATTATTAGTTGGGTGGAAAAATTATGTTTTTAGTACAAAATTTATTTTTATACTTGTTGTTTTGAAGATTAAATAAAGATGATTAAATCTGGAATTTTTCAGTGGTTTGTATAAAGGCAATATGAACCAAATAGATTTGAACATCGAGTTGTTTTCTAAAAACAGTGCGAATATGAAACTAATAGGTTTTAACCCAATAGTGTGACAACCTGAGCCAGTGGCTCAGGCGGTCGGTGACTGTGTTCGGTTTCCCTGAGCGGCGTGGTTCGAAACCCGGCCTCACCACCTTTTTATTCTAGCTATATATATATGTATATGGACAGCGAACCGAAAGCACTTATACTTAATTCACCCTCTTCTAATTGCTAGCACAGATTGGCCTACTGGCAGGTGCTCTGGCCTTCTTCTCTACCGTGCTGGGTTCGAATCCTTCCCCTAGCACTTTATAAAAAACATTTTTTTTTGGGAGTTTGTGATGTCCAAAAAAATGTGAGAAAAATATGGTAATTTTCATAAAAATACAAGGAATTTTATGGGATTGAGTTGGGTATTATTTGAAGAAAATATAATGTAGTTTGTGAACAAATGGTATAATTAAAGCTATGGTTCTAAGACACATGCTTATGGAAATTTTCAGTTTATAAAGATATAATGAAATGGGTTTATTAAGAAGTAATTGACACAAAGAATTTAGTGGTGTGACATGATATTATTTAATTTTCACTTGAGGTTATTGTGTAAAATGTAAAGTATGAGTGTTTAATTATAAAGTGCATGAGTCCATTGTATGATTATGGAATTTAGAAATCATGTTGATGAAATTGTTGGCCATGAATATGAATTTTATGAGTTATAAGTATTCACTATGGACTTGTGAACAAAGAGTAATCATGAATAAGAAAGAATATGAAATTGTGACATGAAAGTGGTTATGACTTAAAGATTGTGAAATGAAATTTGAAATAGAGTAGCTAAGTCTCCCCGGCATTGAGAAAAATGAATTGAATTGAAATTAGACCAAGGTTGGTCATGTTGAAACAAATGAATAAGTCCGGTTGAAGGAGAGGCTAACTCTAGTGATTATTTTGTTCATGATTTTTAAATAAAACTAAGGACTAGTACATAGTGGAGATGTGATGAAAGTAGAAGAAAAACATGAGTATGAGGGCCAACGGATAGCGGTGTGAGAGCGATTCACAGGTTGCCTGCTTGATGCGTCAAGACAGTGCGTGGGCGCTACTCCGGAATTATCGTCCCGGTGGCGACGCTCGTGGGATGTTCGAGTGGCTATGGGTGGTGCCATTGTTCCATGGCGGAGGCTGAATTGTCCATAGGTTGCCTGCTCGATGCGTCGTGACAGTGCGTGGGATTCCCCTCCAGGCTGCCTGGACATGGGCTCATAGATCATAGGACATCTAAGACACTACCGTAGTTACAGTAGTAGTTTAAGACATAACGGGGGATTGAACCCTATCAAGATGAAGAACGAATAAGGGCTTGCCCTCGGACCTATGTAGTATGGGATGCATAGAATCCGAACAAGTGCGCATTAGTGTCATGTAACATTAATAAATGCATTAAGGATTAAGTGCACAATCACAACACGACATCAATAGGGTAGTCCCTTTTAGTTTGAAATGTGACAAGTTTGTGTTTGCTAAATATGAAATTTTAAGTTATACTATTTTCGGCAAAGCGAGGACGGCCGTGTATAATGATCGTCGGTTGAATAAACTGACGTACCCACAGTCTAACATGCAGGTAAATGTCATGCTAAAGATTAAAGAGGATTTGAATGCTTAAAGATTTTATCAAGCTGTTGTACTTGTATTTAATTGTTGTATTTTACTTCCGCTGTGCAAAAGAAAGATGTAATTATGATGTAAACTCTGATGTATGATGAAAAGTTTTAATTTCCCTGTAAAATTGTACTAAAGAAAGTGAAAAGATCCTGTAGAACATCTCGAATTCAGTGTATTTGGGATTCGGGGCGTTACAGAGTGGTATCAGAGCCACGCTTTCTACACTTTCACACTTGTACAAATTTATAGGGAACGACACCCTAGAAGTGGACATTAGAGTGTGTGTTTGAATCTAGAGATTTAAATGTAAGTGACTTACATTTGCGTTGCTCTGAGATTTATGCTTTCTCCTCTCTATTTCTAAGATGGCTGATCACTTCGACCCTGCTGGAGGCGACGACTGGCACATCATTGAGGAAGAGTACCATCCTGGACAGGCAGATTCCGAGGACGAGTACTACCCTGGACAAGCTGATTCTGATGATGAGGAGTACCCTGAATCCCGAGAGATCACCCCACCTCCGGATTCATCTGATGATTCTTCTTCCGACGAAGAGGAAGTACCAGTTCCCAGTGGTCTTGTGACTTCTCTTCAGAGGCAAGTGGAAACCCTGAAGGAGAGAGTTAGGTTGTTAGAGGCTCAGCTGGAGAAGCGGAAGGCCGACTATTCTGTTCTTAGCCATCGGATTTGGGAACTTGAGAAGAAAAAGAACCTAACTGATGTGCTGAAGGATGAGGTTGATGAACTGCGGGAAGAACTTCGAGCAGCGAAGAGGACCCGTAGGAGTTACAGTGTTGTAGCTTCTGTTTCTTTCCGTTCTGATGTCAAAAATGTTTTAAAATTCGAATGTATAAACTTTTGGAATTCAATGAAATGGAAGTTGGTTTAAATTCTTGTTTTATACTTCGAATTTGACGGATCTTTTGCATCAGAATATGTCGAGAAGAGGAGCAAGGAATGGGGAAGGTTTGGATCTGGAGACTGAGCTTGCTAGGGTCTACCAGACGTTGAATGCAGTGGCTCAGAACCAAACTAGGGGGCCGGCAAATCCAGTGCCCGAGGCGATAAAGCTGGTGGAATCGTTCAAGAGAATGAAAACACCCGTATTCGAGGGAAAGTCAAACCCAGATGCGGCTGACAACTGGATACGGCAAGTGGAGACAATCTTCGAGGTGTTGGAGACACCGGAGGGTAGCAAGGTCAAGTTGGCAACCTTGCAGCTAGAGAAGGATGCAGCGGTTTGGTGGCAATCCATGAAGAGGACCATGGGAGGTCTGTTGTTTGGCTGGGAGGAATTTCTGGAGGAGTTCCGTAGCCATTATTTCCCCTCCGACGTCCAGGAGAAGAAGGCGATGGAGTTCCTGTCGCTTCAGCAAGGCAGCATGTCGGTGAGAGCATATGAGACCAAGTTCACTCAGCTCTCCAGGTATGCTCCAGAACTGGTGGCGGATGAGGCCAAGAAAGCTCGCAAATTCGAGCATGGTCTGAGGCCTAGCTTGAGATCTCGTATGATACCTCTTGGTATCAGGCGATTCGATAAGCTGGTCAAGAGGGCGGCAGCGACGGAGGCGGATATGGAGCAGTTCCATGTTGTTCAGAACAGGAGGAACAACTGGCAGTCTGGTAAGAGGCCTGCACATTCGGGGAGTTTCAGGGGGCAACCATCTGCACAGAGGTTCAAACCGACAGGGGCGAACGCTGTTAGTGTAGCTGGAGGACCTGGAAACAATGTGGCGAGACCTTCTGCGGTGACTTGCTTTAACTGTGGGGAAGCGGGACACTACCGATCTCATTGTCCCAACTTCAGCGCAGTAATAGCGGCGCACCAACGCAGCAGGCTGGGAAGAGGCCGTACGAATCAGGGCGAGTATTTGCCTTGACAGAAGCTGATGCTGAGGAGGCGGATCAGGTCATCTCTGGTACGAGGGCTGGTGTTTAGAGTCTTTGTCATTTCTTTTCCCTTTGTTTAGTGAGGCTGTTATGTAATGATGTATATTATGTAACAGGCGAACTCTATCTTAATGGAATTAAAGTTGTCGTATTGTTTGATACTGGATCCTCTCATACTTTTGTGTCTCCAAAGTTTGCTAAAGTGTTGGGAGTTGAACCGAAGATTTTCCCAGGCAAGATCTTATCAGTAGCTACTCCGTCAGGGGAAACTTTAACCACTGATCGGTATTATGCTGATTGCGAGATTGTAATTGGGGATAGAATCTTTGGCATTGATCTGATCGAGCTGACTATCTTGGGAGTCGATGTTATCATTGGCATTGATTGGATGTCGGTGTACAGTGCGAGCATCGAGTGTAAGGCCAAGACGGTGACAGTGAAGGCTCCAGGTGGACCTGAAGTCGTGTTCCAAGGGAAGCGGAAATGTTCTAAGCTGGTGGCAACTATCCTCAAGGAAGAGACTCCTGTGGAAGTGCAAGGGATTCCTGTGGTTCGGAACTATCCAACTGTGTTCTTGGAAGATTTTCCTGGGTTACCTCCGCATCGTGATGTAGAGTTCAGCATCACTGTTCAACCGGGAAGTGCACCCATTTCTAAGGCACCTTATAGGATGGCTCCAGTGGAACAGGATGAGGTGAAACGGCAGATTGAGGAACTGTTGGGAAAAGGCTTTATTCAACCTAGTGCGTCACCTTGGGGAGCACCAGTGCTTTTGGTAAAGAAGAAGGATGGATCGATGAGAATGTGCATCGATTACCGAGAGCTGAATAAGGTCACTGTTCAGAATAAGTATCTGATTCCTCGAATTGATGACTTGTTCGATCGTCTGCAAGGAGCAGCTGTATTCTCCAAAATTGATCTTCGATCAGGTTACCACCAAGTTCGAGTAAAAGCTGAAGATGTGCATAAGACTGCATTTAGAACTCGGCATGGGCATTACGAATTCTTAGTTATGCCATTCGGAGTGACGAATGCACCTGCAATCTTCATGGACTTGATGAACAGAGTTCTGAGGCCGTTTATTGATTCTTTCATCGTGGTGTTTATCGACGATATTCTCGTGTACTCCAAGTCAGAGGAGTAGCACACTGAGCATCTGGCAGCGGTGTTGCAGAAGTTGGAAGAGCAGCAGTTGTATGCCAAGTTATCCAAGTGTGATTTCTGGAAATCTGAAGTGGCATTCCTGGGTCACATCCTTTCTAAGGAGGGAGTGGCAACTGATCCTCAGAAGATAGAGGCAGTGAGAGACTGGGCAAGGCCTACTACAGTGAAGGAAGTCAGAAGTTTCCTTGGGATGACTGGATATTATCGGAGATTCATTCAAGGTTATGCTCAGATAGCTGTACCGCTTACAGGGCTGACCAAGAAGAATGTGAGCTTCAAGTGGACCGAGCAATGTGAGGCGAGCTTTCAGGAGTTGAAAGATAGGCTGACTACTGCACCTATCCTAGCTTTGCCTAGAGCTGGTGTTGAGTATGACGTTTATAGCGATGCTTCACATCGGGGGCTTGGTTGTGTCTTAGTGCAAGAAGGAAGAGTGATCGCTTATGGGTCTAGGCAACTACGACCGCATGAGAAAAATTACCCGACTCATGATCTAGAGTTGGCTTCGATTATTTTTGCTTTGAAGCAATGGAGGCACTACGTGTACGGTGAGAAGTTGAATATGTACACGAACCACAAGAGCTTGAAGTATATATATCAGCAGAGGGATCTCAATCTGAGGCAGCGGAGATGGTTGGAAGTGCTCGAGGATATGCGACCTGAGATCAAGTATCATCCTGGAAAGGCTAATGTTGTTGCTGATGCACTTAGCCGCAAGAGCAGTTTGGCATGTTTGATTACGACTCAGAGGCATCTGATTGAGGAGTTGGACCGAGCTGGGATTGAGGTTGTCTTGCAAGGATTGGGAGCATCTTTGGCTCAGTTGAGGCTTCAGCCTACTTTGAATGCAAGGATCATTGCAAGTCAGGAAGTTGATGCTGATATTCTGGAGATGAAGGAGCAGGTTGGTGCTGGCAGGTTGCCCGGATTTCAAATCAGGGATGGAGGGCTGTGGTTCGGAGATAGGCTGTGCGTTCCAAATCAGGCGGACCTGAAAGAGAGTATTCTTCAGGAGGCGCATGCTACTCTTTTGTCGGTACATCCTGGGAGTACTAAGATGTACAAAGACATCAAGCAGCATTTCTGGTGGTCAGGTTTGAAACGGGATGTGGCTGAATTTGTCGCGAAGTGTGAGGTTTGTCAGCAAGTCAAAGCCGAAAATCAGAGACCCGGAGGTCTATTACAGCCGTTACCTATTCCGGAATGGAAGTGGGATAACATCAGTATGGATTTCATTACGGGATTGCCTAAGAGTCCTAAAGGCAATGATGCAATTTGGATTATAGTCGATCGACTTACCAAATCCGCTCACTTTTTGGCGATGAAACTCACTGCTTCGATGGACAAGTTGGCTGAGATGTATGTTGGTGAGATTGTCCGACTTCATGGCGTTCCTTCGACTATTGTGTCTGATCGAGATGCGCGGTTTACTTCGCATTTCTGGAGGAGTCTTCAGGCAGCTTTGGGTACCAAGACGGATTTCAGCACTGCTTTTCATCCGCAGACCGATGGGCAGACCGAGAGAGTCAATCGCATTCTTGAGGATATGCTGCGGTGTTGTATACTAGACTTCGGAGGCAGTTGGGAAAGGCATTTACCCTTGGTGGAGTTTGCCTACAACAACAGTTTTCAGGCCAGTATTGGGATGGCGTCGTACGAAGCTCTGTATGGCAGGAAGTGCAGAACTCCTGTTTGTTGGTATGAAGTTAGGGAGCGTCAGTTGTTTGGTCCTGAGCTTGTACAACTGACTTCCGAGAAGATTGATCTGATCAGGAAAAGGTTGGTGGAAGCTCAGAGCAGGCAGAAAAGCTATGCAGACAACCGGAGAAGGGACCTTGAGTTTGAGGTTGGTGACTTCGTCTTTCTGAAGGTATCACCCAGTAAAGGTGTGGTTCGTTTTGGCAAAGGCGGGAAGTTGGCCCCGAGGTTTATAGGCCCGTATAAGATATTGAAAAGGATCGGGAAAACTGCTTACCGGCTTGAATTACCGGAAGAGTTGTCTCAGGTGCACAATGTCTTTTATGTGTCTATGCTGAGAGGTTATATTCCAGACCCGAGTCATCACTTGCCTGAAGTGCTGGAAGGTTTGCAGTTAGACCTGAATTACATCGAGTCTCCTGTTGAGATTGTTGATCGTCGAGAGAAAGTCTTGAGGAATAAGACGATACCGATGGTCAAGGTAGTCTGGAGAAACCACTTGGTTGAAGAGGCCACTTGGGAATCTGAGGAGAGGATGTTGAAGGACTATCCTGAGCTTTTTGCTTGATTGTATTTTTGTATCTTTATTTCTTGTTGAGTGTGTTGTATTTTGCTTGTTCTCTCGCTCTTGATTGTAGTTCCGGGGACGGAACTATTCTAAGGAGGGAGTGCTGTAATACCCTGATTTTTCAATTAATGAGAAATTATTTATTTTGCACGTGTTGTGCACGTGCAATATTTTTGTTGGATTATTTTATCATGATGTGTATGTTTAAATATAATTTTCTCAAATTATTTTAGTACAAAAAGCCTTCTTTAAAAGCCTTATTTGATTTAACTAAAAAGCCTTTTCTTAAAAAGCCCAAAAGCATTTTATTTTATTTATTTTTATAAATTATTTTGGCCCAAAAAGAAAGCCCATGAATTAATTAATTTTAATTAAACTTGTCATGTAGAAGACTTTTTTTAAACAAAATTATTTTTATACAATTTTAGAATGTACAAATTTGGCCTAGTTGCATGCACGTGCACTACACGTACACGTGCAATGCACCCTCACTATGCTTGGCCGGGTAGCATTCTTTGGAGGGAAAATTGAATTTTGGTGTGGAGAACATGGGGGTAGTTTCAAGGAGGTGGGTAGTTTTCCTAACTCCTACTTGGATCTAAGCCTTTCATTTTGCAACCACCAAGATGATCTTAGCCCTCCATTCCCCTCATTTTTTAGTATAAATACCCCCTTCTCATGGCTAATTTTTCATATGCAAAGTATAATTTCTAAAGCTATAGAAATATATTGTGAGAGTTATAAAAGATAAGAGAGTGTGTGGTTCTTTTGGTTGCTTGGAGCTTTCGGCCAAGGAGGGTAGCATTCGGCTTGGGAAGCAATCGGCTTGGGAAGCATTCGGCTAGGGCTTGGGAGCTTGGAGTGGTGCACTCTTTTGGCTAGGAGGAGGTGTTCTCATCTACTTGTTGCTTTTGTGTTTCTCTCCATCAAGGTGGGTAAAACAATTCATGTTTCTAATATAGGATTCATGCTAGTTATATTGACAACACTATACATGGAAAATACTAATAAGAGTCCACTCTAATTAAAAAGTTAGTATGTGAATGGTTTAGAATGATGTGATAAATTGTGTATGTGAAATGCTAGCATGAAATTAAACTATATGAAGCACTTTCTATGATTATTTAGTTTAATTGAATAAGGATGCAATGTGGTTAGTATGATGTGTGAAAATCTTCATCAATTGCTTGTAAATTATATGGTTGAAACATGACAATTGATTAAGATATTGACACTATGAATTTGGATAGAAAGTATAAAGTATGCTTGAGTTATGAGTATGTTACATTCATGTGTAGAAGTGGCATAAATGAACCAAAGAATTGCTCGTTGTCATCAAATTAGAAATGTACCAAACTTAGTAATTTTTGAGTTTCACCTATTCATGTGTTACATGAATTCTTTTGCTAATATGAGTATGGGAAAATCCAAAGTTGTATTGTGGTGTGAATGTAGATTAATAACCAGTAAATTATCATGGAAAATTTGGGGATAAAAGAGAGATTAGAAGATCGATCGATTCTTTTTCAATGTCGAAAATAAAAGATTTGCTAGTTTTAATAAACAAATTATTAGTTGGGTGGAAAAATTATGTTTTTAGTACAAAATTTATTTTTATACTTGCTGTTTTGAAGATTAAATAAAGATGATTAAATCTGGAATTTTTCAGTGGTTTGTATAAAGGCAATATGAACCAAATAGATTTGAACATCGAGTTGTTTTCTAAAAACAGTGCGAATATGAAACTAATAGGTTTTAACCCAATAGTGTGACAACCTGAGCCAGTGGCTCAGGCGGTCGGTGACTGTGTTCGGTTTCCCTGAGCGGCGTGGTTCGAAACCCGGCCTCACCACCTTTTTATTCTAGCTATATATATATGTATATGGACAGCGAACCGAAAGCACTTATACTTAATTCACCCTCTTCTAATCGCTAGCACAGATTGGCCTACTGGCGGGTGCTCTGGCCTTCTTCTCTACCGTGCTGGGTTCGAATCCTTCCCCTAGCACTTTATAAAAAACATTTTTTTTTGGGAGTTTGTGATGTCCAAAAAATGTGAGAAAAATATGGTAATTTTCATAAAAATACAAGGAATTTTATGGGATTGAGTTGGGTATTATTTGAAGAAAATATAATGTAGTTTGTGAACAAATGGTATAATTAAAGCTATGGTTCTAAGACACATGCTTATGGAAATTTTCAGTTTATAAAGATATAATGAAATGGGTTTATTAAGAAGTAATTGACACAAAGAATTTAGTGGTGTGACATGATATTATTTAATTTTCACTTGAGGTTATTGTGTAAAATGTAAAGTATGAGTGTTTAATTATAAAGTGCATGAGTCCATTGTATGATTATGGAATTTAGAAATCATGTTGATGAAATTGTTGGCCATGAATATGAATTTTATGAGTTATAAGTATTCACTATGGACTTGTGAACAAAGAGTAATCATGAATAAGAAAGAACATGAAATTGTGACATGAAAGTGGTTATGACTTAAAGATTGTGAAATGAAATTTGAAATAGAGTAGCTAAGTCTCCCCGGCATTGAGAAAAATGAATTGAATTGAAATTAGACCAAGGTTGGTCATGTTGAAACAAATGAATAAGTCCGGTTGAAGGAGAGGCTAACTCTAGTGATTATTTTGTTCATGATTTTTAAATAAAACTAAGGACTAGTACATAGTGGAGATGTGATGAAAGTAGAAGAAAAACATGAGTATGAGGGCCAACGGATAGCGGTGTGAGAGCGATTCACAGGTTGCCTGCTTGATGCGTCAAGACAGTGCGTGGGCGCTACTCCGGAATTATCGTCCCGGTGGCGACGCTCGTGGGATGTTCGAGTGGCTATGGGTGGTGCCATTGTTCCATGGCGGAGGCTGAATTGTCCATAGGTTGCCTGCTCGATGCGTCGTGACAGTGCGTGGGATTCCCCTCCACGCTGCCTGGACATGGGCTCATAGATCATAGGACATCTAAGACACTACCGTAGTTACAGTAGTAGTTTAAGACATAACGGGGGATTGAACCCTATCAAGATGAAGAACGAATAAGGGCTTGCCCTCGGACCTATGTAGTATGGGATGCATAGAATCCGAACAAGTGCGCATTAGTGTCATGTAACATTAATAAATGCATTAAGGATTAAGTGCACAATCACAACACGACATCAATAGGGTAGTCCCTTTAGTTTGAAATGTGACAAGTTTGTGTTTGCTAAATATGAAATTTTAAGTTATACTATTTTCGGCAAAGCGAGGACGGCCGTGTATAATGATCGTCGGTTGAATAAACTGACGTACCCACAGTCTAACATGCAGGTAAATGTCATGCTAAAGATTAAAGAGGATTTGGATGCTTAAAGATTTTATCAAGCTGTTGTACTTGTATTTAATTGTTGTATTTTACTTCCGCTGTGCAAAAGAAAGATGTAATTATGATGTAAACTCTGATGTATGATGAAAAGTTTTAATTTCCCTGTAAAATTGTACTAAAGAAAGTGAAAAGATCCTGTAGAACATCTCGAATTCAGTGTATTTGGGATTCGGGGCGTTACAATACATCCCATACTACATAGGTCCGAAGGCAAGCCCTTAATCATTCTTCATCTTTATAGGGTTCAATTCCTCGCCATGACTTAATCTACTACTGTAACTACGGTAGGTATCTTAGATGTTCTATGATCTACGAGCCCATGTCCAGATAGCCTGGAAGGGAATCCCACGCACTGACACGACACATCGAGCAGGCAACCTATGGACAATTCAACCTCCGCCATAGAACAATGGCACCACCCATACCCACTCGATCATCCCACAAGCATCGCCACCGGGACGATAATTCTGGAGTAGTGCCCACGCCATGTCTTGACGCATCAAGCAGGCAGCCTGTGGATCACTCTCACACCGCTAATCCGATAGCCCCCATACTCGTGTTTTTCTCCTACTTTCATCACGTCTCTACTATGTACTAATCCTTAGTTTTTATGAAAATCAAGAACAAAAATTAAATCACTAGAGTTAGCATCTCCACTAAACCGGACTTATTCATTCATTCAAACAGGAACAACCTTGGTCTTTCATTTCAAATTTTCATTTCCTTTATTTCCAAATGCCGGGGGAGACTTAGCGCTTTTTGTTTCAATTTTCAATTCATAATTTCCAAAATGAGCATTCCCAACTCATAAATTTCCATATTGAGTCATCATACTCAAAAGTAATTCTCTTTTTCAAATCATGATTTCTAATTCGTTCAAATAGTCCATAACTATACATGAAATTCATATGCTTTATCAATTATCACTTTCACTTTTAAAATTCACATCACTAACAAATATTCACAATTCATATTTTCCACATTATTCTCAAATGAGAATAAATTGCATCATGTCACACAATAAAATTTCTTTTTGCCAAATTAATCTTCTAATATTTCAATTTCTTTTGTAAGTTGTAACTTTTCACAAAGTATATATATAGAACCCTAGTTCTAATCACACATTTTATTCTCAAATCACATTTTATTTCATGCAATAATTCCCAAATCATTTTTATAAAGTCCCTTATATTTTCAGGAGAATAACCATATTTTTTCATAATTTTTGGACAAGTAAAAACCCCAAAAAAATATATTTTTCAATCTTGCCGAGGGCAAGATTCGAACCCAGCACCCCCGAGAACACAGCCCAGAGCACAGACCACTAGGCCGGTTGCTACTGGCGTCATAAAGAGGCGCTGAGAGCCATAAGAGCTCTCGGCTGCTGCTCTTCTTTTATTTAAAAAAATCATGGAATAAAATGTGTTGGTCAGAGGATTCGAACCGATCACCACAGGGAACCCAACCTCACCCTATGACCACTTGAGCTACGTGCTCAGGTTGTCACTAATATAATTTCATATCCATTTAACCCGTGCTCTCTGTTATTTAGAACATTTCGATGTTCAACTAGTCCCAATTTTATTTGATCTTCATAAAAATTACTGTACAACTCCAGATTAATACTACTTCACATAATTTACATACCAGTATGAGCAAAATAATTTTTGTAATAATTAAAACGTATTTTCATACACTAATTCAAATTATACATTATAATACTACATTTCTTCTTTTTTCGACATTTCTTCGCATTGTAGCATTCTAATCTTTTTATCAATGAATTTTCACCTTAATTCTCTGACTTTAATCATTTACCTAACATAAAACACATATTTTAATTTATTCATGCCCATATCAACACAAATGATCTATTTAACACATGAAATGGTTTAATCAACCTACTAACTTTTGTGTGTAACGCTTGATGGCAATAAATGTGTTTTCTATTAATCAATCCATGATTCTAATCAATTCACATACAACTCAAATAATAGAACCATATATAAATTTGTATGTCCACATTTCAATCATTCAAGAAGTCATCTTTTCCCAATTCAAGTGTGCTCTTCTTAATCATTTTCATGCTTCAATCTTTCTAAATAAACTAGCATGCATTCCTACTTTAGAAATAGGGAAAATTTACCCACCTTGTTGAAGAAAAGAACAATTAGCAATCTCCTAGACAAATGTCCTTGCAATGAAATGCTTCTCCTCCTTGTACATGCGCGCACAAGCCTCCAAAAGCACCAACCCGAGCTCTCCTCCTTTGAATAGCCGGCCTCTCCTTCTTGATTGAAAGCAAGCACAATACCCACTCACAACTCAATCTTTTAACTCACAAAAAACTACTAGATAATACTATTAGACTATAGGTTTGGAAGAGAATATTAAGCACAAAATAACTAGCCATGGGAGTGGGTATTTATACTAAAAATCAAGGGAAATAGATGGCTAGGATTGAAGTAGGAGTTAGGAACAAATGGTGGAGATTTAATGAGGAGTTACACCAACTACCCATGATCCAATAACCATCACTCCATGACTCCACTCAAAATTTGAGTTTTCCCTCCAAAGAATGCAACCGACCATGCATGGGAAAAAGTGCACTTTGCACGTGTACGTGTAGTGCACGTGCATGCAACTAGGCCTAAAAATTGTACATTTTATTCTATATAAAAATAAACTCTAGTTTGTATTCTACATTACAAGTTGCTTTTAAGAATAAATTGACTTATGGGCTTTAGTTAATGGGCCAAAATAATTATTATAAAAAATAATAAATTAAATTGACTTTGGGCTTTTAAAGAAAAGGCTTTTGAAAGAAGGCTTTATAGAAAAATAATTAAAAGCACATATTAAAATTTCTTTACTCATCTTGATGAAAATAATTATAAGATTTAATTCAACCCAAAATATTGCACGTGCACTCTACGTGCAAAAATAATTTTTCATAAATTAAAAAATCAGGGCATTACAACACTCCCTCCTTAGAATAGTTCCGTCCCCGGAACTACAGTCCAGAGTGAGAGAAACAAAAATACAACACTCACACAAGAACAAAAAGATACAAAGATACAATCAAGCAAAAAGCTCAGGATAGTCCTTCAACATCCTCTCCTCAGACTCCCAAGTAGCCTCTTCAACCAAATGGTTTCTCCAGACTACCTTGACCATCGGTATCGTCTTATTCCTCAAGACTTTCTCTTGACGATCAACAATCTCGACAGGAGACTCGATGTAATTCAGGTCCAACTACAAACTTTCCGGCACTTCAGGCAAATGATGACTCGGGTCTAGAATGTAACCTCTCAGCATAGACACATAGAAGACATTGTGCACTTAAGACAACTCTTCCGGTAATTCAAGCCGGTAAGCAGTTTTCCCGATCCTTTTCAATAACTTATACGGACCTATAAACCTCGGGGCTAACTTTCCGTCTTTGCCAAATCGAACCACACCTTTACTGGGCGATACCTTCAGAAAGACAAGTCACCAACCTCAAACTCAAGATCCCTTCTCCGGTTGTCTGCATAGCTTTTCTGCCCGCTCTGAGCTTCTACCAACCTTTTCCTGATTAGAACAATCCTCTCAGAGGTTTGCTGCACAAGTTCAGGACCAAACAACTGACGCTCCCCAACTTCAAACCAACAAACAGCTGTCCTGCACTTCCTGCCATACAAAGCTTCGTACGGTGCCATCCCAATGCTAGCCTAAAAACTGTTGTTGTAGGCAAACTCTACCAAAGGTAAATGCCTTTCCCAACTGCCTCCAAAGTCTAGTATACAACACCGAAGCATATCCTCAAGAATACAGTTGACTCTCTCGGTCTGCCCATCGGTTTGCGAATGAAAAGCAGTGCTGAAATCTATCTTGGTACCCAAGGCTGTCTAAAGACTCCTCCAGAAATGCGAAGTAAACCGCGCATCTCGATCAGACACAATAGTTGACGGAACACCATGAAGTCGGACAATCTCGCCAACATACAACTCAGCCAACTTGTCCATCGAAGCAGTGAGTTTCATCGCCAAAAAGTGAGCGGACTTGGTCAGTCGATCGACTATAACCCCAATCGCATCATTGCCTTTAGAACTCTTA
Source organism: Hemerocallis citrina (assembly GCA_017893485.1). Taxonomy (NCBI): domain Eukaryota; kingdom Viridiplantae; phylum Streptophyta; class Magnoliopsida; order Asparagales; family Asphodelaceae; genus Hemerocallis; species Hemerocallis citrina. Next base: position 171,761,364 of record CM030364.1, on the reverse strand, counting down.
GGCAATCCCGTAATGAAATCCATACTGATGTTATCCCACTTCCATTCCGGAATAGGTAACGGCTGTAATAGACCTCCGGGTCTCTGATTTTCTGCTTTAACTTGCTGACAAACCTCACACTTCGCCACAAATTCAGCCACATCCCGCTTCAAACCTGACCACCAGAAATACTGTTTGATGTCTCTGTACATCTTAGTACTCCCAGGATGTACCGACAAAAGAGTAGCATGCGTCTCCTGAAGAATACTTTCTTTCAGGTCCGCCTGATTTGGAACACATAGCCTATCTCCGAACCACAGCACTCCATCCCTGATTTGAAATCCATATAACCTGCCAGCACCAACCTGCTCCTTCATCTCTAAAATATCAGCATCAAACTCCTGACTTGCAATGATCCTTCCATTCAGTGTAGGCTGAAAACTCAACTGAGCCAAAGATGCTCCCAATCCTTGCAAGACAACCTCAATACCTGCTCGGTCCAATTCCTCAATCAAATGCTTCTGAGTTGTAATCAAACTGGCTAAACTACTCTTGCGACTAAGTGCATCAGCAACAACATTAGCTTTCCGAGGATGATACTTGATCTCAGGTCGCATGTCCTCGAGCACTTCCAACCATCTTCGCTGCCTCAGATTCAGATCCCTCTGCCGATATATATACTTCAAGCTCTTGTGGTCCGTGTACATGTACAACTTCTCACCGAACACGTAGTGCCTCCATTGCTTCAGGGCAAAGATAATCGCAGCCAACTCCAGATCGTGAGTCGGGTAATTCTTCTCATGCGATCGTAGTTTCCTAGACCCATAAGCGATTACTCTTCCTTCTTGCATTAAGACACAACCAAGCCCACGATGTGAAGCATCGCTATAAACATCATACTCAACACCTGCTCTAGGCAGAGCCAAAATAGGTGCAGTAGTCAGTTTCTCTTTCAACTCCTGAAAGCTCGCCTCACATTGCTCAGTCCACTTGAAGTTCACATTCTTCTTGGTCAGTCCAGTAAGCGACACGGCTATCTGAGCATAACCTTGAATGAATCTCCTGTAGTATCTAGTCATTCCAAGGAAACTTCTGACTTCCTTCACTATAGTAGGCCTAGCCCAATCTCTCACTGCCTCTATCTTCTGAGGGTCAGCTGCCACTCCCTCCTTAGAAAGGATGTGACCTAGGAATGCCTCTTCAGATTTCCAGAAATCACACTTGGATAACTTGGCATACAACTTCTGCTCTTCCAGCTTCTTCAAAACTGCTGCCAGATGCTCGGTGTGCTCCTCTTCTGACTTGGAGTACACGAGAATATCGTCGATAAACACCACGACGAAAGAATCAATGAACGGCCTCAGAACTCTATTCATCAAATCCATGAAAATTGCGGGTGCATTCGTCACTCCAAATGGCATAACTAAGAATTCGTAATGCCCATGTCGAGTTCTAAATGCAGTTTTATGCACATCTTCAGCTTTCACTCGAACTTGGTGATATCCTGATCGAAGATCTATTTTGGAGAATACAGCTGCTCCTTGTAGACGATCGAACAAATCATCAATTCGAGGAATAGGATACTTATTCTGAATAGTGACCTTATTCAGCTCCCGATAATCGATACACATTCTCATCGATCCATCCTTCTTCTTTACCAAAAGCACTGGTGCTCCCCAAGGTGACGCACTAGGTTGAATAAAGCCTTTCTCCAACAGTTCCTCAATCTGCCGTTTCACCTCATCCTGTTCCACTGGAGCCATCTTATATGGTGCCTTAGAAATGGGTGCACTTCCTGGTTGAACAGTGATGCTGAACTCTACATCACGATGCGGGGGTAACCTAGGAAAATCATCTAAGAACACAGTCAGATAGTCCCGAACCAGAGGAATCCCTTGCACTTCCACAGGAGTCTCTTCCTTGCGGATAGTTGCCACCAGCTTAGAACACTTCTGCTTCCCTTGAAAAGTGACTTCAGGTCCACCTGGAGCCTTCACTGTTACTGTCTTGGTCTTGCACTCGATGCTTGCACTGTACACCGACATCCAATCAATGCCAATGATAACATCCACTCCCAAGATAGTCAGCTCGATCAGATCAATGCCAAAGATTCGATCTCCAATCACAATCTCACAATCAGCATAATACCGATCAGTGGTTAAAGTTTCCCCTGATGGAGTAGCTACTTCTAAGATCTTGTCTGGAAAAATCTTCAGTTCAACTCCCAACACTTTAGCAAATTTAGGAGACTCAAAAGTATGAGAGGATCCAGTATCGAACAACACAACCGCTTTCATTCCATATTCTGATGCAAAAGGTCCATCAAATTCGAAGTATGAGGCAAGAATTTTAAATCAACTTGCATTTCATTGAATTCTAAACTTTATACATTCGAATTGAAAAACATTTCTTGACATCAGAATGAAAGATAGTAGAAGCTACAACAGTCTAACTCCTACGGTTCCTCTTCGCTTCTCGAAGTTCTCCCTGTAGTTCATCAACTTCATCCTTCAGCACATCGGTCAAATTCTTCCTCTTTTCAAGTTCCCATATACGATGACTGAGAACAGAATAGTCGTCCTTGCGCTTTGCCAGCTGAGCCTCCAATAATCCGACTCTCTCTCGCAGTGTTTCTACCTGCCTCTGAAGAGAAGTCACAAGACTATTCGGAACTGGTTCTTCTTCTTCGTCAGAAGAAGAGTCATCAGATGAATCTGGAGGTGGGGTGATCTCTCGGGATTCAGGCCATTCTTCTCCGTCAGAATTTGCTTGCCCTGGATAGTACTCGTCCTCGGAATCTGCCTGTCCAGGATGGTACTCTTCCTCAATGATATGCCAGTCGTCGTCTCCAGCAGGGTCGAAGTGATCAGCCATCTTAGAAAATAGGGAGGAAGAAGCATAAGTCATAGAGCAACACAAATGTAAGTCACTTACATTTAAATCTCTAGACTCAAACATACACTCTAATGTCCACTACTAGGGTGTCGTTCCTTATAAATTTGTACAAGTGTAGAAAGCGTAGAAGCATGGCTCTGATACCACTCTGTAACGCCCCAAATCCCAAATACACTGAATTCAAGATGTTCTACAAGATCTTTTTGCTTCCTTTAGTACAATTTTACAAGGAAATTTGAACTTTTCACTTTGCATCAGAGTTTACATCAATATTACACTTTACATTGCACAGCGGAAGTAAAATTTTACAACAATGAAAATAAATATACAACAACATTGAGTAATCTTTAAGCATTTGTTCCTCTTTAATCTTTATCAAGATATTTACCTGCACATAAGATTGTGGGTACGTCAGTTTATTCAACCGACGATCATTATACACGGCCATCCTCTCTATGCCGGAAATAGTATAACTTATTTTCCATATTTAGCAAACACAAACTTGTCACATATCAAACTAAAGGGACTACCCTATTGATGTCGTGTTGTGATTGTGCACTTAGTCTTTAATGCATTTATTTATATTATATGACACTAATGCGCACTTGTTCGGATTCTATGCATCCCACACTACATAGGTCTGAGGGCAAGCCCTTAATCGTTCTTCATCTTTATAGGGTTCAATCCCTCGCCATGACTTAATCTACTACTGTAACTACGGTAGGTATCTTAGATCTTCTATGATCTACGAGCCCATGTCCAGGTAGCCTGGAGGGGAATCCCACGCACTGACACGACGCATCGAGCAGGCAACCTATGGACAATTCAGCCTCCGCCATGGAACAATGGCACCACCCATACCCACTCGATCATCCCACAAGCGTCGCCATCGGAACGATAATTCTGGAGTAGTGCCCACGTCATGTCTTGACGCATCAAGCAGGCAGCCTGTGGATCACTCTCACACCGCTAATCCGATGCCCCCATACTCATGTTTTTCTCCTACTTTCATCACGTCTCCACTATGTACTAATCCATAGTTTTTATCAAAATCATAAACAAAAATCAAATCTCTAGAGTTAGCCTCTCCACTAAACCGGACTTATTCATTCATTCAAACAGGACCAACCTTAGTCTTTCATTTCAAATTTTCATTTCATTTATTTCCAAATGCCGGGGGAGACTTAGCTACTCTTTTTGTTTCAATTTTCAATTCATAATTTCCAAAATGAGCATTCCCAACTCATAAATTTCCATATTGAGTCATCATACTCAAAAGTAATTCTCTTTGTCAAATCATGATTTCTAATTCGTTCAAATAGTCCATAACTATACATGAAATTCATATGCTTTATCAATTATCACTTTCACTTTTAAATTCACATCACTAACAAATATTCACAATTCATATTTTCCACATTATTCTCAAATGAGAAAAAATTGCATCATGTCACACAATAAAATTTCTTTTTGCCAAATTAATCTTCTAATAATTCAATCTCTTTTGTAAGTTGTAACTTTTCACAAAGTATATATATAGAACCCTAGTTCTAATTACACATTTTATTCTCAAATCACATTTTATTTCATGCAATAATTCCCAAATAATTTTTATAAAGTCCCTTATATTTTTAGGAGAATAACCATATTTTTTTCATAATTTTTAGACAATTATAAACCCCAAAAAAATATATTTTTCAATCTTGCCGAGGGCAAGATTCGAACCCAGCACACCCGAGAACACAGCCCAGAGCACAAACTACTAGGCCGGTTGCTACTGGCGTCATAAAGAGGCGCTGAGAGCCATAAGAGCTCTCGGCTGCTGCTCTTCTTTTATTTAAAAAAATCATGGAATAAAATGTGTTGGTCAGAGGATTCGAACCGATCACCACAGGGAACCCAACTGCACCCTATGACCACTTGAGCTACGTGCTCAGGTTGTCACTAATATAATTTCATATCCATTTAACCCGTGCTCTCTGTTATTTAGAACATTTTGATGTTCAACTAGTCCCAATTTCATTTGGTCTTCACAAAAATTACAGTACAACTCTAGATTAATACTACTTCACATAATCTACATACCAATATGAGCAAAATAATTTTTGTAATAATTAAAACGTATTTTCATACACTAATTCAAATTATACATTATAATTGTAGAACCCCGTATTTTCAAATATTATTTTTATATTTGAAAATGTATTTAAATTGACTTTTGGAGATTTAATTAATATTTTCTAAAAAAAAAATAATTATCTTTTTACACGTGCAAAACACGTGCAAATGACTTTGAGAAGTTTGAAAGTTAAATTTTCTTTATGAAAAATCATCATTTAATATTTGGGAATTATTTAGTATTTTTCCAGATTTTTCTGAAATTAAATGGAACTATTTGCATTTTTTGAGAAAAGAAGGACCTTTTTACAAAATTGACATTTTAAAGGGTTAAAGTGTAAACTGTATATTCTGGATGTTTTGGATCAGTATTGGTTGAAATTTAGAAGTATGTTTTCTTTTAAAACCAAATTTAAATGAGTTTTGATGGAATTTTCAAAGAATGATCTATATATGCAAATTGTATTTTGGAAAGGGTTGTTTTGCAAAGTGTGGGTAAAACCCTAATATTCAATCCGGGATATTTAAGAGATTTTTCCCCAGCCGTCACTGTTGAGAAAATACAGAATTTTTGGAGATCTATTTTGGTGGAGAAAGGAGTCTTTGGATCTAGCAAAAGGAGGATTCTTTTCGTGGACTATTCTCAAAATCTAAGGTGAGAGATATAGAAATTGTTTTGTGGTTTGATTCATGTGAGTGACCTTGTTTTGATTATTTGATTTTGTGAGTATTATAATTCGTCATGTTGATTGATCTATGCGTGCAAGTATCATGATGTAATGATTGGATGTTGTGAACAATATAGATATTGTATTGAGGTATGAATTATGCGAATAATTGTGAATGAAATAGTTGATCTTTATTAATGAAATCGTGTTGCTAAAAACATGATGAGATTGAGTATGAACATCTGGGCATTAGTTATGAATCAGATTTTTATTTAGTTTTGAGGAAGAAACTGAGATCTTGTAAAATCCTAGTGAAAGGATTTGTGATTTAGAACATAAGAACCTAAATTTCGACATGTTGATGTTTTGAGTGATATGAATATACATACATCTGATGAAGACTCGTTGAGATTTATTATTTCCTGAATACGACTATTTTCATAAACATTGATCATTAGAAAGCTCAGATTTTGATTTTGTAATCAGACCTGATTTTGAAATCTATAGGCCAACAGTCGACTGGCCTACTGTGCAGTCGACTGGTACGAGCCTGACACCTTATTTTAGAATTGTTGAAAAGGTTGTTCTGGACAGTCGACCTAGCTCATAGGCAGTCGACTGGTCCACTGAAGAAATTATTTTTGTAAAAACTATTAGTCCTTCTGGACAGTCGACTTATAGTCCTTTAAGTCGACTTATTTACTTAGAATGTTTTAGAGAAGATTATTGGAAATTACTTCGGGTAAGTCGACTGATCCCTTCTTAAGTCACTGTTAAATGACTTAGTTTATTTTTGTAAAATCTTGAATTTGGTCTTCTGGACAGTCGACTTATCATCAGTATGAGTCGACTAGTACTGAAGGATATTTGTAAACTTTAGTGTTAATTCGAATGATTGGTTTCCCAGATAATATAGTATATACTTGTCATTCAGTTCAGTATATGATTAAGCAATTGACTTTGAGATATTCAGATAAGTATTTCATTTGAGACATTTAGTTGAGCCATTTTGTTTAGTGGAACCTTGTTTAGACTTTTGAGTTTGAGTCTCTAGAGGCGTGTGACCCTAGTATACCGGTTTTGAGTATTTTGTTGAGGCCCATTGAGGCATTTCAGTTATTTGGATTTGAATTTAGGCCTGTAGGGTATACCACTCTAGGTGATTCGTTAAGTAATCAATTGACCCAAAATAATAAGGACAGGCACTAGTGGTGATATGATGAACGGGAACATGAGTCAAGAACCTCAGTATGGCTTTCGGTGTGGGATTTAATCTCCGGAATTATCACAGTAGATTATTAGTGGTGTGGGATATGTCTCCGGAATTATCACAGCCATGTGGTGTGGGACAATCTCCGTAATTATCACGGTAACTATTTGTGGTGTGGGATTGATCTCCGGAATTATCGGAGTCGAGGTGAAGCACATGTGGTATATTGTGGTGACGTGTCAATGTTTCGGTGTGGGATGATCTCCGGAATTATTCAAGTGAAATATCTTGGGTGTGGGATCCATCTCTGGAATTATCGGGCATGAGATACTATCCATGGTTTATCTTTATCTCGTAGTAGTCATCGTGTTAGGATTAGTTCATAACGCGGGGATTGAACCCTATGAAGTGAAGACGTTAGGGCTTGCACCGAACCTATGTAGAATGGGATGCATAGACTTCGATAAGTACGCATTAGAAAGTCTGCATATAGAACTTACGTTTTCTTGGCTTGGTTTTATGCATGTGGTTTTCTTGTTTTCTACACAAGACACTTAGTTTAGCTCCACTTGATATTTTATGTACTGTCATTTCGTATTTCCCATATTCTTATTTAGTACTTGTTGTTTAAGAATTTATGAGATATGATCTTTTATGTGGTTTGTTTATTTTTATATTTCTCACACCATTTATGGCTGACCCCTTTAGTTTGGGGGTTAGGGATCATCTCTAGCCTCACATGATGCAGGTAGTTGCTTAGTGATGGATATTTGGATGCTAGAGGCATATTTGAGTTAAATTGAATCTTAAGTGCTTTGTGTAAAATTGTAATATCAGTTTGAGATGAATTTGGGTTGTAAATAAAGAAAATATTGAGTTGAGTTTGTTTTGAATTCCGCTGTGATTTGTAAAAGATTTGTTGTAATAAATGTTGAAAATTTTAGTGGTGTTGGTTATGTTTAATATTGTATTGAAGTGGATCGTTGGGAATGTGCCACGTATTTTCTAAGATATCTTATTAGAAATTCGGGGCGCTACAGAGATTGATATCAGAGCGACGCTTCAATAGTAATATTAAACATGACATAAAAATAACCTAGGTGTGGACACTAGAGTGTGAGTACCTAGGTGTGGACATTAAGAGTGAGTATCACATAGAACTGAATGTGATGTTTTACCTTTGGAATTCCAGTGAAGTTTTGCCAAAGGATAATTGATGTGAATTTGAATTGTGTGTGTGATGCTCTAACTTTTCCCTCGTTTTGCAGTATTCAAAATGGTTGCACCCAGGGGCAGGAATGGTGGCAACAATAAGGATGGATCTAGTAGTTCCCGAGGAAAAGGGATCAACCTTGAGGCTGAATTCACCAAGGTGTACCAGACGCTGAACACGCTGATGGCATTCAATGTGGCGCAGCAGCAAGCTCAGCAACAGAATCCGCAGCCAAATCATGGAGCTGGACATGGATTGGTGAACGCCGACCTTATCAAGCAAATTGAATCCTTTAAGAGGATGAGGCCGCCAGTCTTTGAGGGGCAAGCTGATCTAACCGCAGCAGATGATTGGATTAGGAAGATGGAGACGATCTTCGAGGTATCGGAGACTCCAGCAGCCAGCAAGGTGAAGTTAGCTTCGATGCAGCTTGAGAAGGACGCTGGTGTCTGGTGGGAGTCGGTAAAAAGGGCCTTGGGAGACCAGCCGTTGACTTGGGAAGCTTTTCTGGAGGAGTTCAGAGATTGCTTCTTTCCCCTAGATGTTCAGGAGAAGAAGGCGACTGAGTTTTTGAACCTTCAGCAGGGCAGCATGACCGTGCAGGAGTATGAGACCAAGTTTGCTCAGCTTTCGAGGTATGCGCCAGAATTGGTTGTTGATGAGGCAAAGAAGGCCAAAAAGTTTGAGCAGGGCTTGAGGCCAAGCTTGAGGTCGAGGATGATTCCGTTGGGTATCAGACGGTTCGACAAGCTGGTCAGGAGAGCAGCGATGACTGGGGAGGATATGGACCAGTTCCAGAAGAAGCAAGATACATGGAACCGGAACAAGAGGCCAGCATCAGGCCAGAGTGGGAAGGGATTCCCCGCGAAGCAGGCCAAATTCAATGACCCAGTGCAGAAGGCACCTGCAGCTCAAGGGGTGACCTGTTATTACTGCAAGGAGGCAGGACATTACAGGTCAGCATGTCCGAAGTTGGCAAAGCAGGTTTGTTCCCAGTGTGGGCAGGCAGGACATTCTCAGTCTCATTGTCCACAATTGAGGAAAGATGGTTCTGGTGAGAGCAAATTTCAGAAGAGGCAAGGGCGAGTATTTGCATTAACCGAGGAAGATGCTGGTAACTCGGAAGATGTAATACAGGGTATGCAAGAATTCTGATTTTTATTTTGAATCAATGTAATAAATGAAACCTTTATTTGAGAACAATTTAAGATTGAGTATCATTCTTATTGTAACAGGAGTTGTTTTAATTAATGGAATAAAGGCCAAGGTTTTATTTGACACTGGTTCATCGCATACTTTTGTATCGCCAAGTTTTGCAAAGATCTTAGGTGTGGAACCTAAGTTGTTTCTAGGCAGGGTTTTGTCGGTGGCAACGCCATCAGGTGAAGAGTTGATTGCGGATCGATATTACGAGAGCTGTGATATCGAGATTGGTGGGAGGTTGTTCGGCATTGATATGATCGAGCTGAAAGTTTTGGGTGTGGATGTCATCATGGGCATAGATTGGATGGCAATATATGATGCCACAATCGAATGCAAGCAGAAGGAGGTGTTGGTGAAAGCACCAGGTGGACCTGCAGTGACTTTCCAAGGAAAGAAAAAGGTTCCGAAGGTAGCTGCAATGGTATCTAAGATGGCAATTCCAGATGAAGTCAAGGGCATTCCGGTTGTTAGAGATTTTCCTAAGGTGTTCTTGGATGATTTTCCAGGATTACCGCCACCGAGAGATGTGGAGTTCTGCATTAATGTTCAGTCGGGGAGTGCGCCGATTTCCAAGGCTCCGTACAGGATGGCACCTGTAGAGCAGGATGAAGTGAAGAAGCAGATTGAGGAGCTGTTCAGCAAGGGGCTTATTAGGCCGAGTTCTTCTCCGTGGGGAGCGCCAATGCTGTTAGTCAAGAAGAAAGATGGGTCAATGAGGATGTGCATTGACTATCGGGAGTTGAATAGGGTGACTATTCAGAACAAGTATCCACTGCCGCGGATTGATGATTTGTTCGACAGGCTTCGAGGAGCAGCTGTGTTTTCGAAGATTGATTTGAGGTCAGGGTATCATCAGGTTTGAGTCAAGGAGGAAGATGTGAGTAAGACAGCTTTCAGGACTCGTCATGGGCTGTATGAGTTTCTGGTAATGCCATTCGGGTTGACGAATGTGCCAGCAGTTTTCATGGATATGATGAATCGGGTTTTGAGGCCATTTATTGACTCCTTCGTGGTGGTTTTTCATCGATGATATTTTGGTGTATTCGAAGTCGGAGGAGGAGCATTCTACACACTTGACAGCGGTATTGCAGAAATTGCAGGAGCATAGCTTGTATGCCAAGTTGTCGAAGTGTGAGTTTTGGAAGTCTGAGGTAGCTTTCCTTGGTCATATTCTTTCTAAGGAGGGAGTAGCTACTGATCCTCAGAAAGTTGAAGCAGTGAGGGATTGGCTCAGGCCGACATCTGTGAAGGAAGTCAGAAGTTTCTTCGGCTTAGCTGGCTACTACAGGAGATTTATTCAGGGTTATTCTCAGATTACTGTTCCATTGACAGGTTTGACCCGGAAGAATGTGGCATTTGTGTGGACTGATAAGTGTGAGGAGAATTTCCTTGAGTTGAAGGAAAGGTTGACTACTGCACCTATCTTAGCTTTGCCGCAAGCTGGGAAGGATTATGACAGTGACGCATCTCTCAGAGATTTGGGATGTGTCTTGATGTAAGAAGGCAAGGTTATTGCTTATGGTTCGAGGCAATTGCATCCGCATGAGAAGAATTATCCGATGCATGATTTGGAGCTAGCAGCTATCATTTATGCCTTGAAGCTGTGGAGGCATTATGTCTATGGTGAGAAGGTTAATATGAACACTAACCACAAGAGCCTGAAGTACATTTATCAGCAGAAGGATCTTAATCTTCGGCAGAGAAGGTGGTTGGAGGTATTGGAAGACATTCGTCCCGAGATCAAGTATCATCCGGGCAAGGCGAATGTGGTGGCTGATGGACTTAGCAGAAAGAGTAGTTTATCAAGTTTGATCACTACTCGAAGAGAGTTGGCAGCAGAGATCGATCAGGCAGGTATCGAGGTGGTACTGCAAGGTTTAGGGGCATCTTTGGCTCAGTTAAGGCTACAGCCGTCCTTGAGAGAGAGGATTGTGGAAGGTCAGAGATCAGATTCAGAGATTCAGATGATGTTGCAACAGGTTTCAGAAGGCAAGCTATCGGAGTTTCGTGTCCAAGATGGAATTCTTTGGTTGGGTGAGAGGTTGTGTGTTCCAGATAATGCAGATTTGAGAGAGAGTATCTTGCAGGAAGCACACAGTACATTGTTGACAGTTCATCCAGGAGGCACGAAGATGTACAGGGACATCAAACAGCACTTTTGGTGGTCTGGTATGAAGCGGGATGTAGCAGATTTTGTGGCAAGGTGTCTGACTTGTCAGCAGATCAAAGCAGAAAATCAGAGACCTGGAGGTTTGTTATAGCCGTTACCCATTCCGGAGTGGAAGTGGGAGAATATCAGTATGGATTTCATCACAGGTTTGCCGAGGAGTTCGAAGGGCAATGACTCGATTTGGGTCGTTGTGGACCGTTTGACTAAGTCGGCTCACTTTCTAGCCATGAAGATTACTTGGTCGATGGAGAAATTGGCTGAGTTGTACATTGGGGAAATTGTGAGACTTCATGGAGTTCCTGTGTCGATTGTATCCGACAGAGATGCAAGGTTTACTTCAAGGTTTTGGAAGAGCCTACAAGCAGCTTTGGGCACCAGGACTGATTTCAGTACAGCTTTTCATTCACAGACCGATGGTCAGACTGAGAGGGTGAATCGAGTGCTGGAAGATATGTTGAGGGCTTGTGTTATGGATTTCGGTGGTAGTTGGGAGAGATACTTGGCATTGGTTGAGTTTGCTTACAACAACATTTACCATGCAAGTATTGGGATGGCACCGTATGAGGCTTTGTACGGGCAGAGGTGCAGGACACCTGTTTGTTGGTATGAGGTTGGCGAGAGGCAGATGTATGGTCCTGAGATCGTGCAGCAGACATCAGAGCAGATTGAGCTGATTCGCAAGAGGTTAGTTGAGGCTCAGAGTCGGCAGAAGAGTTATGCTGATACGCGGCGAAGAGATTTGGAGTTTGAAGTTGGGGATGCAGTTTTCCTCAAGGTTTCTCTGACCAAAGGAGTGATCAGGTTTGGTGAGGGAGGCAAGTTGGCGCCAAGGTATATTGGTCCATACAGGATCATGGAGCGGATTGGCAAGACCGCTTATAGACTGAAACTTCCAGAGGAGTTGGCACAAGTGCATGATGTATTCCACGTGTCATTGTTGAGGAAGTATGTGCCAGATCAGAATCATCAGTTGGTAGAGATTCCTGAAGATTTACAAGTGAACTTGAGTTACAAGGAACGGCCTGTTGAGATCGTTGACCGTAGAGAGAAAGTTCTCAGGCGCAAGGTGATACCTATGGTCAAGGTGTTGTGGAGGAATCAGCAGTTCGAGGAGGCTACTTGGGAGCCTGAAGGTCGCATGCAGAAGGATTTTCCTGAACTTTTTGTATGAGTGTATTTCTGTTATGTGATTGTTATTCTTTGAATGATAGTACTTTGATTTGAATTGCATTTCTTTTATTTTGATGGAATTGTCATATGCAATTGTTTCAACTATGTTCCCATTATGAGATGTTGATTTCTTTGTTGATATATTGTTTGGACTCGTTAGTAGTAGTTCTGAGGACAGTACTCTTCTAAGGAGGGAGTGATGTAGAACCCCGTATTTTCAAATATTATTTTTATATTTGAAAATGTATTTAAATTGATTTTTGGAGATTTAATTAATATTTTCTATAAAAAAATATATATATCTTTTTACACGTGCAAAACACGTGCAAATGACTTTGAGAAGTTTGAAAGTTAAATTTTCTTTATGAAAAATCATCATTTAATATTTGGGAATTATTTAGTATTTTTCCAGATTTTTCTGAAATTAATTGGAACTATTTGCAATTTTTGAGAAAAGAAGGACCTTTTTGCAAAATTGACATTTTAAAGGGTTAAAGTGTAAACTGTATATTCTGGACGTTTTGGATCAGTATTGGTTGAAATTTAGAAGTATGTTTTCTTTTAAAACCAAATTTAAATGAGTTTTGATGGAATTTCCAAAGAATGATCTATATATGCAAATTGTATTTTGGAAAGGGTTGTTTTGCAAAGTGTGGGTAAAACCCTAATATTCAATCCGGGATATTTAAGAGATTTTCCCCCAGCCGTCACTGTTGAGAAAATACAGAATTTTTGGAGATCTATTTTGATGGAGAAAGGAGTCTTTGGATCTAGCAAAAGGAGGATTCTTTTCGTGGACTATTCTCAAAATCTAAGGTGAGAGATATAGAAATTGTTTTGTGGTTTGATTCATGTGAGTGACCTTGTTTTGATTGTTTGATTTTGTGAGTATTATAATTCGTCATGTTGATTGATCTATGCGTGCAAGTATCATGATGTAATGATTGGATGTTGTGAACAATATAGATATTGTATTGAGGTATGAATTATGCGAATAATTGTGAATGAAATAGTAGATCTTTATTATTGAAATCGTTTTGCTAAAAACATGTTGAGATTGAGTATGAACATCTGGGCATTAGTTATGAATCAGATTTTTATTTAGTTTTGAGGAAGAAACTGAGATCTTGTAAAACCCTAGTGAAAGGATTTGTGATTTAGAACATGAGAACCTAAATTTCGACATGTTGATGTTTTGAGTGATATGAATATACATACATCTGATGAAGACTCGTTGAGATTTATTATTTCCTTGAATACGACTATTTTCATAAACATTGATCATTAGAAAGCTCAGATTTTGATTTTGTAATCAGACCTGATTTTGAAATCTATAGGCCAACAGTCGACTGGCCTACTGTGCAGTCGACTGGTACGAGCCTGACACCTTATTTTAGAATTGTTGAAAAGGTTGTTCTGGACAGTCGACCTAGCTCATAGGCAGTCGACTGGTCCACTGAAGAAATTATTTTTGTAAAAACTATTAGTCCTTCTGGACAGTCGACTTATAGTCCTTTAAGTCGACTTATTTACTTAGAATGTTTTAGAGAAGATTATTGGAAATTACTTCGGGTAAGTCGACTGATCCCTTCTTAAGTCGACTGTTAAATGACTTAGTTTATTTTTGTAAAATCTTGAATTTGGTCTTCTGGACAGTCGACTTATCATCAGTATGAGTCGACTAGTACTGAAGGATATTTGTAAACTTTAGTGTTAATTCGAATGATTGGTTTCCCAGATAATATAGTATATACTTGTCATTCAGTTCAGTATATGATTAAGCAATTGACTTTGAGATATTCAGATAAGTATTTCATTTGAGACATTTAGTTGAGCCACTTTGTTTAGTGGAACCTTGTTTAGACTTTTGAGTTTGAGTCTCTAGAGGCGTGTGACCCTAGTATACCGGTTTTGAGTATTTTGTTGAGGCCCATTGAGGCATTTCAGTTATTTGGATTTGAATTTAGGCCTGTAGGGTATACCACTCTAGGTGATTCGTTAAGTAATCAATTGACCCAAAATAATAAGGACAGGCACTAGTGGTGATATGATGAACGGGAACATGAGTCAAGAACCTCAGTATGGCTTTCGGTGTGGGATTTAATCTCCGGAATTATCACAGTAGATTATTAGTGGTGTGGGATATGTCTCCGGAATTATCACAGCCATGTGGTGTGGGACAATCTCCGTAATTATCACGGTAACTATTTGTGGTGTGGGATTGATCTCCGGAATTATCGGAGTCGAGGTGAAGCACATGTGGTATATTGTGGTGACGTGTCAATGTTTCGGTGTGGGATGATCTCCGGAATTATTCAAGTGAAATATCTTGGGTGTGGGATCCATCTCTGGAATTATCGGGCATGAGATACTATCCATGGTTTATCTTTATCTCGTAGTAGTCATCGTGTTAAGATTAGTTCATAACGCGGGGATTGAACCCTATGAAGTGAAGACATTAGGGCTTGCACCGAACCTATGTAGAATGGGATGCATAGACTTCGACAAGTACGCATTAGAGAGTCTGCATATAGAACTTACGTTTTCTTGGCTTGGTTTTATGCATGTGGTTTTCTTGTTTTCTACACATGACACTTAGTTTAGCTCCACTTGATGTTTTATGTACTGTCATTTCGTATTTCCCATATTCTTATTTAGTACTTGTTGTTTAAGAATTTATGAGATATGATCTTTTATGTGGTTTGTTTATTTTTATATTTCTCACACCATTAATGGCTGACCCCTTTAGTTTGGGGGTTAGGGATCATCTCTAGCCTCACATGATGCAGGTAGTTGCTTAGTGATGGATATTTGGATGCTAGAGGCATATTTGAGTTAAATTGAATCTTAAGTGCTTTGTGTAAAATTGTAATATCAGTTTGAGATGAATTTGGGTTGTAAATAAAGAAAATATTGAGTTGAGTTTGTTTTGAATTCCGCTGTGATTTGTAAAAGATTTGTTGTAATAAATGTTGAAAATTTTAGTGGTGTTGGTTAAGTTTAATATTGTATTGAAGTGGATCGCTGGGAATGTGCCACGTATTTTCTAAGATATCTTATTAGAAATTTGGGGCGCTACAATAATACTACATTTCTTCTTTTTTCGACATTTCTTCGCATTGTAGCATTCTAATCTTTTTATCAATGAATTTTTACCTTAATTCTCTGACGTTAATCATTTACCTAACATAAAACACATATTTTAATTTATTCATGCCCATATCAACACAAAGGATCTATTTAACACATGAAATGGTATAATCAACCTACTAATTTTTGTGTGTAACGCTTGATGGCAATAAATGTGTTTTCTATCAATCAATCCATGATTCTAATCAATTCACATACAACTCAAATAATAGAACCACATATAAATTTGTATATCCACATTTCAATTATTCAAGAAGTCATCTTTTCCCAATTCAAGTGTGCTCTTCTTAATCATTTTCATGCTTCAATCTTTCTAAATAAACTAGCATGCATTCCTACTTTAGAAATAGGGAAAATTTACCCACCTTGTTGAAGAAAATAACAATTAGCAATCTCCTAGACAAATGTCCTTGCAACGAAATGCTTCTCCTGCTTGTACACGCGCGCACAAGCCTCCAAAAGCACCAACCCGAGCTCTCCTTTGAATAGCCGGCCTCTCCTTCTTGATTGAAAGCAAGCACAATACCCACTCACAACTCAATCTTTTAACTCACAAAAAACTGCTAGATAATACTATTAGACTATAGGTTTGGAAGAGAATATTAAGCACAAAATAACTAGCCATGGGAGGGGGTATTTATACTAAAAATCAAGGGAAATAGATGGCTAGGATTGAAGTAGGAGTTAGGAACAAATGGTGGAGATTTAATGAGGAGTTACACCAACTACCCATGATCCAATAACCATCAGTCCATGACTTCACTCAAAATTCGAGTTTTCCCTCCAAAGAATGCAACCGGCCATGCATGGGAAAAAGTGCACTTTGCACGTGTACGTGTAGTGCACGTGCATGCAACTAGGCCTAAAAATTGTACATTTTATTCTATATAAAAATAAACTCTAGTTTGTATTCTACATTACAAGTTGCTTTTAAGAATAAATTAACTCATGGGCTTTAGTTAATGGGCCAAAATAATTATTATAAAAAATAATAAATTAAATTAACTTTGCGCTTTTAAAGAAAAGGATTTTGAAAGAAGGCTTTATAGAAAAATAATTAAAAGCACATATTAAAATATCTTTACTCATCTTGATGAAAATAATTATAAGATTTAATTCAACCCAAAATATTGCACGTGCACTCTACGTGCAAAAATAATTTTTCATAAATTGAAAAATCAGGGCATTACATGTAAAGCTCACAACTTTTGCAATATTTATCAGAATCTAACAAAATTGGACATTTTGAAATGGGGGAGAACATCTACTACAACTTTTTAGTTGACTACTTTTTCAGATTCCTTACAGAGCTCAATATCCAGCTATTTGAACACATTTTAAGAACAACGAAATTGACAGCAAAAGCTGAAACTTGTAAAGCTCACAACTTTTGCTATACTTATCGGAATTTAAAAAAATTTGACATTTTGAGAAGGGAAGAACATCTACTACAACTTTTCAGTTGGCCATTTTTTCAGATTCCTTAGAACTCAAAATTCAGCCCTTTGAACACGTTTCAAAAATAACAAAAACATCAATTTGCTTCAAAGCTCACTGTTTTGGGGGAAACGTTTACTTGACCTATCAAACTAACCCAAAAGATCTACAAAAATTAGAGCATGGTAGTAACACTTATGAGAACCTCTCAAATTAATTTGGTGTCAAAATTCCAACTTTACTACAAGTTATTAATTCTAACTATCATAACAACATGCTAATTATTAGAGATTGATTCTTTAGTGTTTTGTTTTAGTTCTACCGCTGAGTTCTATATGCCATTCATTTTAGTCCTCAATCATCAATATGCACATAAACGTAGTCCAAGTTCTTTATATAACAAGCAAATAAAACAAAACAATAACAATGAGTTAAGAAACCCCCACCCAAAAACGGTCGGAAGAACTAGCTAGCTTAGCCTTCTCCTTCTTGCTCCTTGTTCTTGCTCTTCATGAAAAGAGAACCCACTCTTTTTCTTTTGATTTTGATCTCTCTTTCTTTTCTTTCTTCTCAATTTTTTCTAAGTAAAACAAGTAAAGAAGGAGTAGAAGAATTATGAGAAGAAGAGATCGAGTGAGATGAGAATAGGGGAAACAAAGAAATGAAAAGAGGGCTTCTAGCCCTATGGTTGGCCAGCCTTGCTCTTTTATAGGAGATGGAAAGAGAGCTTGTGGTTAGAGAGCGATCCACTTGTCTCTCTCTCTTGTGGCTCAAAACATTTGAGATCAATTTGCAAATAAATATTGCAATCAACACCCTACTCAATCCCTACCTTCCATTTGATCATGACTGATTAAAAATAAGAGGCATTTTTCCAAAATCATATACTGCATGATTTCGTACGAACGTATGAAATCAATACAATGCATATACGTACATACATCTGTCTATACAGATAATTTTTATTAGTTAAAATGAATAAACCCTAACAAAAATATTTTAATTCAGAAATAATAATAAAAATAATTTTATTACCAACTCGGAAGATTTCAGTACCAATTTGATACAATACGGATATATACAGACTGGTATATAAATAATGTTTATTAGTAAAACTGGGTAATATCCACCATAAATATTTCAATTCTGAGAATAAAAAAATAAAATAATAATTTTTAATATCAGACCCGGATATTTCAGACATTTTCTCAAAAACGCATTATACAGGATTTTGTACAAGTGCACAAAATCGATACAATACATATATATACTTACTTGTATATATATATACATATAATGATTATTTATTAAAACTAAGTAATTTTCATAAGAAATATTTTAATTTTAAAAATAATAATAATACAAATATAATATCCGATCGGGATATTACACCTATCATATAAAATCAAAAATTAAATTTAAAGTAAAGTAAAAAAAAGAAAAATCAAATCTAATGCAGTAAAAAGAAAACATGGGTTGCCTCCCAACAAGCACTAAGTTTTAAGTCTTCAGCCAGACATTGCAGCTGAGATGGTTATGTAACGCCAAGATCCAACAACAGCGGCTTGAATTTCAATCGTTTCTTTCTTGAAGAGGGAGTCTTTGATATCCCTACCTCTTTGAATGTCTGTTGAGAAAATGGATGAATCGATGGTACAACATCCAAATACATAATATATTCCAAAACCTCGTCTTTCTCAGATTCAAGATTTGCTAAATTTGTTAGACATATTTTTGTAGTTAACTTTTCAACTTCAGCCTTATGTTTCTCGCCCATAGTTAAATATGTTTCACTTACTTGAAAACATGAGTGTTCTTCTGCAGGAAAATTCATGGATTTAAAAACATCAAACGTTACTTGCTCATCCTCAACCCACAAAATAAGTTTTCCTTGTTGGACATCAATCAAAGCTCTCCCCGTAGCTACAAAAGGTCGCCCCAAAATTAACGAAATTTGTTCATCTTCTTCCCTATCAAGCACTATGAAATCACCTGGGAATATGAACTTGTCTACCTTTACCAAAACATCTTCAATTATTCTTCTTCGATACTAGATAGATCTGTCCGCCAATTGCAAAAAAATTGTAGTGGGCTTTGCTTCTCCAATACCTAATTTTCTTAAAACTGAAAAAGGCATAAGATTAATACTTGCTCCTAAATCACATAAAGCTTTATCAAAATAAGAATTTCTAATAGTGCAAGGAATTGTAAAACTCTCTGGATCTGTATGTTTAGGAGGCATATTCTTTTGTAAAATTGCAGTACTTTCTTCTGTTAGTATCATCATCTCATGCTCTTCCAGCTTCCTCTTGTTTAATAAAATATCCTTCAAAAATTTAGCACATTTAGGCATTTGTTCTAAAGCTTCAATAAGAGAAATATTAATATGCAATTGCTTTAAAATATTTAAAAATTTTGAAAACTGATTATCAAGCTTGTTCTTTTTAAGTCTTTATGGAAAAGGAATAGGTGGATCATAAAGTGAATTAGAATAAGTGTCAGAATTAAACTCCCCTAAAATTATTTGGCTTGAAACTCCTTTATCCTTCTTAGAATGGTAATTGACCACCTGCTGCGTTTGTTCCTCCAAAATTGGTTAGTACTCATCTTGCTTTTCAACCATATTTTGTTCGGCAATTTGTGCTTGTGGCTGCTTAATTGTTCTCTCGCTTCTTAGTGTTATTTCTATGAGATGCTTCGTGGGGTTAGTTACGGTGTTACTGGGTAAAATTCCTGCTGTTCTCTCTGTAAGAATATTTGAAAACTGACCAATCTGAGCCTGAAGGTTGCGAATTGAAGCTGACATTGAAGTTGCAACATTTTGGATCGCCAAATCTTTTTTTTGCATGTATTGCATGAACATTTCTCAAGTGTCGGCTTCTTTTCTTGTTGTGAAAAATTTTGATGTGGTCTAATTGCTCCTTGATTGTTGTTCCAAGAAAAATTGTGGTTATTTCTCCATCTTGGATTATACGTGTTCGGATAAGGATTGTTTTGATGTTGAAAATTGGACACGTAATTTGCTTAATAGGAATTTAGTTGTGCAAATGTATTTCCCACTTGGCAATCCACACTTTAGTGATTTCCTGCACAATGATCACAAATAATATTAGTTTGAATAGCATTAACATTCATATTACAAATTGTTTAGATAAAATATCAATTTGTGCAGTCAGTGTGGTAATAGGATCAATCTCAAAAATTCCAGCCACTTTTCTTGACATTGCTCTTTCTAAAGACCATTGGTAATTGTTGGATGTCATCTCCTCTAAAAGTTTATAGGCTGCTTCGTGAGTTTTGCTCATTAGTGCACCTCCATCTGCTGTATCTACCATAGACCGATTTTGTAACTCCCAAACCATTATAGAATATTTGAACCTGCAACTATTTCGGGTAGTTCATGATGAGGATACTTTCTCAGTAACTCTTTATACCTCTCCCATGCATCATACAAAGACTCAGTCTCAAATTGAGTGAATGTGGTAATGTCATTCCTTAGCTTCGCTATTTTTGCCGGTGGAAAAATACTTAGCTAGAAATTTTTGGGCAAGTCCCTCCCAAGTAGTATTAACACCCGGTGGTAGAAACTTTAGCCAAGCCTTCACCTTATCTCTTAGTGAAAAAAGAAAGAATCTCAATCGAATTGCAGCATCTGATACTCCATTATGCTTGAAAGTGTCACAAATTTCTAGAAAGTTTGCAATGTGAACATTAAGATCCTTGTACGATAGTCCCCCAAATTGAACGGTCTGTTGAATCATTTGAATGAGCACCGGTTTAATCTCAAAATTGTTAGCTTGTATAACCGGCCTCTTTAAAATTAATGTTGCTCCATTAAGTAAGGTCATAGCATTATCTCTCAAAGCCTTGTTTTCCTCATTGTTTACCATTGTGATACACTTCTATGTCTTGAAATATAGCTATTAAAAAAATAGAAAAAATAAAAATAAAAACTAAAAAGAAAATAAAAATAATAAAAATAATAAGAAAAATCAAAATTAGTAACAATCTAGCAATTATCAATATCAATAAAAAAATGATTAGTCCCAGGCAACGGCGCCAAAAACTTGATGTGAATTGTTTGCAAGTGTACAAAATCGCTACTAGTAGTATGGATAAGTGAAAAGAGTGTCGAACCCACAAGGACTAATTATTTTATCGAGTACCGAAATTACTAGATTAACTACTCTTTGAAAAACTGAATTTTTAATAAATAAAGCAACTAAATTAATCTAAACATCTAAACTAACAAAAGAGAACGAAAATCTGAAATTTTTGTGATTTGTTAATGGCAAAACAAATTATGGGGCTTTTGATTTCACCTAGTTAATCCTACCTAATTTATAACTCCAAGCGAATAAAATATTATTTTTCCAAGTTGTAGACCAAAATCCACAAATTATTCAATATTATCTCTCAAGCAATATCAAAAATATTCTCAACTAATTATTTGTCATAGTTCATGCATAAATTACTAATTGAAAATTGATTAATATCTATGAATTTCTTAACGGTCACATTAACATTGGTTCACTCTTGTAACGGTCTCTAATTTTATTAATTCGAAATCAAAAATTACCAGTCTAGTCTCTCCATGATCCAATAAATCATACAATAGTTGGTCAAATAATTATAAGCATTAAGAACAAAAATTAAACACACAACCATGGAAAAATAGAAAAATAATATGGAATTAAAATTGTGCCCTCAAAACTAGTCTACATCAAAACCATAGAATAATAAAATTAGTTCATAATGGATTTGCAACTAACAAATATGTTCTTGGATTGCATAATAAAAATTAAACGAGAAGAAGAAAAACTCGTTTTTATAGTTGTTGCTTGAAGTCATCAGATCCCTCTTCTTCAATATCTTCCTCTTCAAGGTCTTCTTTTCTTCTTCTAGACTACAAGATATATCCCCTAGAGTTCATATTTGCATCTATCTATAGCTCCCCAAAGAAACCCTAGAAATAGATATAAAAATACAACTCATTAGATCCGAAACTTGCATTCAAAGTATAACATCAGCGCCGATGCAGTCAACCACAACTTCGGATGGTCTACCGTTCATGCCCTTCATGTGTACAGGATTTTGACAGAAAGAGGGACGGTCGACTACGAGGTCGACTGGCATTCGGTTATGTGTGCGGTCGACTGTCCACTTGCTATTTTCTGCGCGCAGACTATAGAAAGATTGAATTTTCCGGAGCTACAAAACTCCGTTTTTGACGAATGAGTACTCGTTTCGAAGAAGATTTCACGGCCAACATCTTTCATTTAGACCACAAATTCAGATTCATCTATCTTCAGGTTCAAAATAGCCATACAAGTTCTAGGTGATGTTCTTGCTGCTTTTTCGCATTGCTTTGTTTCTCCAGCTCCAAGCTCCATAACTTCGTGTATTTGAGCTCTTAATCATAAAATCCATCTCATTCCTTCAAAACAAAAAAATAAAATAAAATTAAGTAGAAAGAAGATGAAATTCAACAACATAAGTGCGAACTCACAATTTTTATACGTAAAACGAGTAATAAAAGCAGGTATAAATTACACTCATCAATTAGCAACAATAATTAGCTAGAAATCCCTTTTACTTGGGTCGTAAGTTAGGCATAACTGTGTACCTGGTTGAGTTGATGTGTAACTCCTGTTTTCATTTTCCCCTTTTTTATTGATCCCCATTGTAATCTCTTTTGTAATTCTATAACATTTCATTTTGTTTCATTTATTGTATCGAATAATATCAATTCTAATATTATTCATAATTTATCCTTGATATCAGTTTGATTATTTGAATCTTACTTTTTCTTTTCCTAATTCAAATTTAATTCCATGAAATTGTCATTTATCTTGTTGGGTTGAGAATTGTCCTTCTATTTGACCCACATTGTACCGAAAACCCTATAACCCACCTCTTATTGGATCTTGACCCACAAACCCACTAACCCAAAACCACCCCATATCTCCACTAATAATCGATCTCCAAAAATCACTCCTAACCAGAACACATTCTGTAACCCCCAAATTTGAATCCCTAATAGTCAACCTTGCAATCTCTCCCCATTATTATATTTATTATATCATTACTATTATAATAACCCCCTTAAACCTAACCCTACCCCTATAACCCCCAGCCGCCCCTACTGTTATACCCCATCCCTAACCTCCCGCCCACCTATTATTCTTCCTTCTTCCTCTCTAAATCGAAACTCGACTGAAGCTTCACCCTCCCATCGTCTTCCTACCACCCTCCTGCACCTCATCGAAGTTCCGCCTCGGAAAACCCATTGCCTGCTCCACCTCGCTCCCTTTCAGCGCCTCACAACTCCCCTATTGCCGAACTCAAAGCTCCGAGCCCACGTCTTCCTCCACCTCGTCGAAGTCGCCGATTTCCATCTCCCGCCGTCACTCACTCTCTCTCTCTCTCTGTCGCGTTTGAGAAGAAGAAAAGAGATTGGGAAATTGGGGTGTTTGCTGTTGTGGAGTAGGAGAACGGGGATCGGTGTTTGGTGTTTGGGTTGATCCGGTGTTATGTGTTGTGTTTGATATTTTGCACGTGGAGCGCACGTGCTAGCATTTTTTCTTATTCGTAGGTTCGTCGCCCGGGATCCTAATTTCGTTATTCCCTATATCAAACCGAACTTCGTTCTAAAGGCAAGTCATCTCACTCTCGAATTGTATTGCGTCGTGTTCGAGATTGTTTATAGAATCCCACAAGTAGATCCATATTGATTATTGTATATTGTTTATTGTTGTTCATCGTTGAGATACTACGGATTTACACACGCGAATCCAAGTAGTAGTCTTGAATTCGTGCCGTCTTTTTGCCTCTAATTTATAGAGATCTTGCATGCATTCATGTAGATAATTATCGAACACATGAATAGGGATTGTTATTGAAATTCATGTCATGTAGTTGTAGATTGTGTACTAGTGTTGATTGTTCATATGATTGGTGTTGGTGTATTGGTTGATTGTGATTAGTAAGATTATGGACATTATACATCTTAATACCATGTTCACATAGACGTAACTTGCTGCGATTTATGATTGTTAACCCCTAACTCATCGTTTATAACATTCTCATTATTTTATTCATGAAAAATATATTGAGACCCTGAAATTTACTGTCAACCTGAATATTGTCATGTTATTTCAACCTAGATAATATCATCAAAATCAATAACTTTCTGAATATGAAATGTAGCCCCAGGTGTCTAGTTTCCAAATCATCCAGAATTTTTGAATGCCGACTTATATTGCATGAGTTATGACCAGTTTACTGCAGCCTGCATTCTATTTCCAGATTTATGCATATACCATGTTAACCTGATTAAATAGATGAACTAATGATCAAATATCACCATGATAATTTCCACATTGATAGTTAACATGCTTAGGGTAATGAAAATTATTTTTGCTGATTTTTAAAATGAATAATTTCTGCTTTTAAAACTGAAACTAGTTAATACTGATAACTAGCCAGAAACGGTAACCTGTAAAGAACACTGAAATTCACCTAGCTACTGTTGTCGGAATTTTGACTTTAAATATGCATTGGAACCGGGCAGGAGTCTAGTTTCTAGACCTTCTGACGGATCCACATTTGTTATTCTATAGCGATGGAAAATTTAATTTTAGTACAGCAACCTACTGCTGTCCAGAATTGAGTTTCCATGTTTGATAATATATAATTAGATCTATAATGTTGTATTGGGTGCATTTAGGGTTGTTTTGTAATCTTTCTAGTGTTCCTTATTAATCGCCTTATCGTTTTTCTATTGATATTTCTGTACCTATTGTTCCCTATTAGTATTGCATGTTAATTGAATAAAGAATGTTAATCAAGCCGAGGTTAAGGGTTGACTAGAGTAGTTGATAATATAGTGATTGTACTCGAAAATGTGGGCCTCGTTCCCAAAATATTGTTATCGTCATTGTGCAAGAAATTGCGTCAATGGCCAGTGTTATCGTTATTGTGCAAGAAATTGCTACAATAGCTAGTGTTATCGTTATTGTGCAAGAAATTACTGCAATAGCGGATGTTATCGTTATTGTGCAAGAAATTATTGCAATAGACAGTGATATATCGTGCCGATTACATGACCTATAGAATCTACCACTTTAGTCTAAACGAAATTGATTGTATGCATCGAACCGTAGTATGGGATGCAGTAATACGTGCACTAGTTAGGATTAAACTGAATAATAGACTTAAGATTTTCATCGCATCGTCATTGCATATTGTCATCATTATTGGACAGTGTTACCATTATTGTTTACCGTTATTGTTATCATTTATTGTCATCATTATCAATCATCGTTATTGCACACTGCATTGTTACCTTTTTGCCATTATTTATTGTCATCGACTCTATTATTTATTGAATTCATTGTTATACCGTAAATGTCATTGTTTCTCTGTTTCTCTGTTTCTCTATTTGCTATCCACGACTTGCTCTAAGGACATATTTTCCTTTCTTTTAGATGAACAAGTTACAGGTAATCAAGGAAATTGCCTGATGGACTAGGAGAACAACAATGGTGAAAGAATTGAATTTGCATCGCCGCCTAAATAATTATTGTTTTGTTGAAGTCTTAAATAAATTGAACATTGTTATTTCTTGTATTGTGGGCTTTTGACCCGAATATTATTTTGTTGATTCCAGATGTTAGATTGTTATTATGTTGGTTATTTTATGCTTAAATTTCAAGTATTGTTATTCATGTGATTACTCCTTTAATGCATGCATGGTTGTATTACTTCCTATTTATATTGTTGAGTTGAATCGATAACAACTGATGGATGACGCAAGTCATTCACTGTTCCAGGTCACATGCTTGCATTCCATATTTTTGGGAAGCAGGACATGACATGATGGGCCTAAGACAGCCTAAGTTCTTCGTGTAGGCCTATAGTTGTTGTGAAATTAATATTCTACCCTTGAGAAGCTTTGAGATGGGTGTCGAGATCTAGTGGTTCCAATTTTGCCAATATCAATCACATCCGTACAGTTCTACACGTCAAGTCCAACAACCACTTGATTTCCAAATAGTTGGCTACCAACCAAAGATAATAAAGAACATGTTGTTTGACGTTGACAAATTCATCATCCCAATCTGTGAGTTTGCTGCTATCTTCTTTAGATATAGATGATGCGTACCGAGCATGCTTCTTGCAATACCTAAGGACTTTGGTAAGCGTGTTGATGTCAACATTATGAAAAGAAATAGCATTATCTGTACAACTGTCCTCTATCATTACCCGAATTGTTTCAGAATAAACCACCTCATTCTCTTTGATCTTGAATACTTCGCCATTTGAGGTAAGAGAAACCATTGATACAAGAACACCAAGGTAGTATAAGACAGAAGAAGAAGGAAGAGGAGATGTTGGAATAAAGATTTAGGGTAAGGGCTTTATTTGTAAATACCCCCCACTTCAATTCCCCTCTTTCTCAACCTTCTTCTCTTTCTCTTTCTCTTTCTCTTTCCCCGATACCCAACCACCCTGCAACCCAAGCTCCGATGAAACCCAAGCTCCGACGAAACCATGTGTGGCATCCACTCCCCCTCTTCACACACAAACTCTTAGACTCTCTCTCTCTCCTGAACTCTGAAACCTTAGCTCCTCGCCTCCGACCTCTCCCTCCCGACGACACCCCTGACAACCTCCGAACTCTCTCTCTATCTCGGAGACACCCCTCAACAACCCCTCGCCTTCTCAAGCTATCCTCTCCTCTCCGATATTCTCACAGAAGTTGGAGGTTGTCTTTAACTTCATCAAGAAAAAGTCTAAAGAATGCAGAAGCTGATTATGTAAGCTATTCCTTGTCTTCAATTTGTTCCCTTTTTATTTTGAATTATTTTTGGTGATGTAGTTAAGAGTAAATTCAAATGAGATGGTAGAATTATATATTGAACAATGTACATATAAGAGCATCCACAGTCATGTGTTATTTATGCATTAAATGCATTTTATAGCAAACGACCAGCTGCAGTCATTTGCTATTTATGCATTTTTTGACAAAAAAAAAAACAGTAGATTGCTATAAATGAAAGTAGATATAAGCGAAATGCATATTATAAAGGACGCAACTTGAAAGTTCGTCCCACAAAAAAAATATTTTTTTAATTCTCCTACGCAACTTCAATTTCTGTCGCTCCCCAAAAAATTAATTTTTCGTAATTAACCCCCCCCCCCCAAAAAAAAAAAAGTTCCCCTCGGATGGAACCTGTAGATCCATCTAGTAGGGGTGGGCCCTGCATTTTTTTTTCATTCCAACTAAAAAATGGTTTTAATTATTTAAAAAATCGAAAAACCCGTGGGACGGATCTTCTGGATCCGTCTGTCACTTTTTG
Source organism: Hemerocallis citrina (assembly GCA_017893485.1). Taxonomy (NCBI): domain Eukaryota; kingdom Viridiplantae; phylum Streptophyta; class Magnoliopsida; order Asparagales; family Asphodelaceae; genus Hemerocallis; species Hemerocallis citrina. Next base: position 171,733,787 of record CM030364.1, on the reverse strand, counting down.
ATTTTTTTTCTTCCGACGCAACTTCAACTTCCGTCTTGTTTTCTTTAATCTTAAATTGCTATAAAATAGCATTGTACGCACTGCAGCAAAAGCTAAAAAAGCTATATGTAAATATGCATTTATTCATTTTTTGACATTCACGACTGTGGATACTTTAATTAAAAATGTTGGTTATGTCGGAAAAGTTTGGATTGAAAATTTATATCAAAAAACAAATTTCGGATGATTCCAAGTACTGGGTGGCAAAATAACTAGAATGGTGTTTATTACACATAGAAATTTAATTAATTTTAGTGATGTTGGAAAAACATGGGTATAATCTATATTGAGAAATTAAAGTATAAATGTTAATTGTTATATTGTTATACATGTAGAAGATGACGTTATATTGTAATATTCCTTTGCTAAATTGAATATTTTTGTTAAATTGATAATTGTTATTCATGTGGATTGGTATTGCAAAATTAAAGTAAAAGTTATATTGTAGAAATTTAGATTGATAATCATACTTTAATAATTAACATGCTAAAGTAGGATTATCAATCCACATGTCTAACAATTATCTATTTAGCATGTAATAATCCGTTGCTAAATTAAAGTAGAAGTTATATTGAAATATTCATTTACAAAATTGATATTCGATGTACATGTGGATTGATATGAGTCACCGATCTAGATTGTATTTTATGTTTGTGATTCAGTGTGCGTATGTTGTGTTTGTGATTCGATCTATATGAATAGTGTATTGAGAATTGTTGTATTATCGTTGAGAGAGAAATCGCCAGAACGAGGGGATGGCCATCTAGTAGTGATAGGGGCCAAGCATCCACACAAGGCCAACCATCCACACAAGTACGAGTAATATTAGTTTTAGTTCTGAATTTTGTATACATAATATTGTATGTACAATAACAAGATTTTATTTGTTAGTATAGGTTGGTGGCCGACCATCCTCTTCCACAGAGGTTGGTGTGTTATCTTTGGGTGGACGTTGCTGTCCAGGACCTTTAGACTCGTGCTTAATCACTTTGCAAGAACGCTACAGATATAAAGAAGTGTGGAGAGGGATGATGAAGAAATGTAATTTCTGTACACATGCAACAGTGCTGATGCACCTCGAACCCACGAGTACTTAGTACAAGCCAGTTTCTATGGACTCTATTTGATGGGTAATGTGAAACTGAATCGAGCACTACTTTCAGCCCTCGTCGAGCGATGGAGGCCGAAGACGCACATCTTCCATCTACCAGTGGGAGAGATGATGGTCACACTGCAAGATATTGCCCTAATTTTTGGTCTTCCAATATATGGGATGGTTGTAACGGAAAATATGAACTTCGAGAAAATAGTCGTTGTTCGTGATCTCCTCGGTGTAGAGTTAGATGATAAGGATGTGAACGAAAAAGATATTTTTAGCGGGCAATCAATCCGACTTTCATGGTTGAAGAAATAGTTTGAAAATTTCTTGACCAATGGCTCGAGCGACCATGACGTGCAACGCTGCACTAGGGTGTACATTGTAACTGTGTTTGGAGGTGTTCTCTTACCGAACTTCACCGGTGATACCGTCCCACTGATGTATCTATGGTTGCTCACTGACTTAAGCATAGTGGGCCGGTATCGTTGGGAATGTTGTATATTAGCTACCATATACAAGAGTTTGTGTGCATGTTCATTACATTCAGTTGAGATGATGGGACCAATGGTGTTGTTACAGATTTGGTGCTGGGAACATTTACACTTGGGTCGCCCCCGGATAACAAAATTGACGTGGGGTTGGGTGGCTCAGGCACCGAACGAGGAAATGTTGTCACCTTTAGTTGTGTATTAGGTTGGAAATCGTAGCTATAAAGATAACCCACGTGGTGTTATAACCTGCTACAGAGAGACCAACTGCAAGATGAGTTTCTCATTTGGGAGTCTTATACCCCCGCTCGTGTGCAAAGACTACCCCCAGCGTGTACGGCTAGTTCCCAGTTATAGTTGACGAGGCCCTCACTCGTCAACTTTGGTATGGTGGATCATTACTTTTCGGATAGAATCCTTTGCCAATTAAGTCTGCATCAGAACATTTCCATCAATCGCTCGTATGACTTTGAGTTACATGCTGTTAGAGGAACGAGTCGTATGCCTAATCATGTCTGGACAGGATTTCACCGAGCTTATGTGGCAATGTGTAATGATCTGTCATGCCCCGCTTCCCAAAAAGGAGATACAGAATACGGATATGTGACTAAGTCCAGCGAATGGCAGATACAGAATACGAATACGGATATACAAGAGAAATAGTCAACCACGCATGCATAACTAAATTAATATAGTCAACAAGATTACTTGAAACAAGAAGTCAGAATACTGAATTTCAAATAATCATGTCTGGAACAGAACACAAGTCTGGGACAAAAAGCCCAAAACAAATATCCATGTAACAAGTTACAATTATTCAAGATAAGAAACAAGAAATAAATAGATATAGTAAAAACTCTAGCCAACTAGAATCTTTGATCACCTACTCCATCGGGCAGCTGATCACCATAATCTGCAATTTAACAAATTGCAGAAAAAAGGAAAGAGAAACAAAACACCCGTCAATGCAAATTACGGGCCGCTTGTAGTGCAGGAGACAAGTACAAAAAAAATAAACAAGAATAGAGTAACAGCGGAAGTAAGTATAGCATGGAAATGATGTAACAACAAAATAAAGCAACTAACTCTAAGTCAAGAACAAAACAAGTAGCATGGCAAGATAAATGGGTGCAAGTGGCATGTAACATGTAATGCCCTGATTTTTCAATTAATAAAAAAATATATTTTTTGGCACGTAGTGTGCACGTGTAATATTTTGGCTATCATTTTCATCATGATGAGTAAAAATATTTAAACATGTGCCTTTGATTTGTTTTCTATAAAGCCTTTTTCCTAAAGCCCAAAATTTAGTTTATTTATTTTATTTTCTTTTAAAATAAAATATCTTGGCCCAATCAATTTAAGCCCATGGTTTAATTCTATTTTTTTCAACAACTTGTAATGTGGAACACTTTTTTTTAAAGATTTTTATTTTGTATTTTGTACAAGTTTCTTTTTATGGTGACTAGTGCTTGCACGTGCACTTCATGTACATGTGCATGAGCACACCTTCTTGGCCGGATTGAGAGAGAGTGGGTCTAGTCATGGGTGGTTATTTGGGATGTGGGTAGTTATTTCAACTCCCTAGTTCATCCTAGCCCTTGATCCTATAACTATCTACTAAATCCTAGCCCTCCATCTCACCCAAATTGGTGTATAAATACCCCTCTCATTCATCTATTTCTTTTACACTAAGATTATGTTGTAAGAGAGATATATTGTGAGAGAGTTGTGTGTGACTGTACCTTTGGAGGCCGGTCATCTCTGCAGAGGAGCTTCGGTGAGGAGCAAGGAGCAAGGAGCAAGAAGTCGTGCAGTGCATTAAGAGACTTTTCTGGATTCGTTTATTTTTGTCAATAAGGTGGGTGTTTCTCAGGACTTCTAATGTAGAAAATATGTTATGGCTATGATGATTGCTACCATGCTTGTGGAAAGTAAGTTTAAACATATTAGATTGCCCTATGTATGTTTATGATGAAGGTCGTGAGGGACTAATAATGTAGTAATGACACTGAAAGTATGACTGGAATGGGCCTATACAGTCGACTGTCACTTGGACAAGTCGACTGGTACGAGGCGAATGTTCTCTCATGATTGTTAATTTAATGGCGTACATGTGTACAAACAGAAGTGATAGTATGATTGCTAAATTCATATCCCCCATGTTATATATGATGGAGGAGATGTGAACGGATGAAAAAGAACTAGTGATAATTAGTAAAAAACTGGGAATAACCCGTACAGTAGACTGCTGATGTAAACAGCCGACTGAGATATCGAAGTAAATTATGAATAGTTCAGAATTCCATGAAATGAGGTATTTTTATGGTGGTGTTCTAGTGTGCTAAATTGAGATTTAGTGTTCATTTCTGCAAGTAAATGATGAGTAAATGAAAGTGCATGTTTTCCCTTGAGAAAGGAAATATTAGTTATGTGAAATTATATGTTGTGATGTTAGTGAACAGCTAAGAAATTACATGTTTATGTAGTATGAATATATTGTAATGTGACACAATGATGCATGTGAATGGAAGAACAGATGGAAGATAATTCCTAAAATTGAAATTTTAACCTGTTCAGTCAACTTAATGCAAGTAGCAAGTCGACTGGGCAGAGTATTAAAATGTACTGTTGAAATCCCAGGACAGACGACTGACGGAATGACAATCGACTGTCACGTGGATGATATTTTGAACATGGAAAATTGCGGAGCAGCCGACTGGCCATGTGCAGCAGTCGACTCTCCTGAGCAGTTATGATGAACTTGATTTTGACTGAACAAGTCGACTAAACTTTCTCCAAGTCGACTGTCCAGAACACTTTGATATGTCAGAGATCTTATTCGATTTATGTTAAAAGTTGTGAACCTTGTGGTTGATGTTGGTAAACTCTATTTGTTGCTGCATGAATTTACATGAAATGAATCATAGACTTGAATTGAGAATTAAATGAATATGAAGGCTAAGATCATGATAAAGAAAGTCTGTGAGACTATTAAATGAATTCATGAGTTGAAATGCTCAAATTGGAAATTGTGAATTGGAAATTGAAACAAAAGAGTAGCTAAGTCTTCCCCAGCATTGGAAATGAAATGAAATGAAAATTGAAAAGAAAGACCAAGGTTGGTCATGTTGAATGAATGAATAAGTCCGATTTAGTGGAGAGGCTAACTCTAGAGCTTTGATTTTTGTTCATGATTCTAATAAAAACTAAGGATTAGTGCATAGTGAAGATGTGATAAAAGTGAGAGAAAAACACAAGTATGAGAACTAGGGTTTACGATGCGGGTGTGTGAGCCACAGAATGCATGCTTGATGAGTCAAGACATGGCGTGGGCACAACTCAGAATGATCGGACTCTAGCCACGCTTGTGGGATGTTTGGTGACTGCAAGAGGATCGTGTGCCATGAAGGAGGCTGAATTACCACAGAATGCATGCTTGATGAGTCAAGACATGGCGTGGGGTTCCCCTCCAGGTTTTCTGTATACGAGCTTGTACTCATAGATCATCTAGGATACTGACCATAGTTACAGCAGTAGATTAAGTCATGGCGAGGGATTGAACCCTACAAAGATGAAGAACGATTAAGAGGCTTGCCCTCGGACCTATGTAGTATGGGATGCATAGAATCCGAACAAGTGCGCATTAGTGTCATCTAATATAAACAATTGCATTAAGGATTAAGTGCACAATCACGACACGACATCATTAAGATTTCCCTTTTACTTTATTTTTGATATGTGAACAAGTTTGTGATCTGTTAAGAAATGAGAATCGTTATACTATTTCTGGCATAGAGAGGATGGCCATGTATAATTATCGTCTGTTGAATAAACTGACGTACCCACAGTTTTGTATGCAGGATAAATGGCATGAAAAAGATTAAAGAGGATCAGATGCTTAAAGATTATTAAATGTTGTTGTACATTTGTTTCATTGTTGTAAATTTTACTTCCGCTGTGCAATGTAAATGTAATATTGATATAAACTCTGATGTAAAGTGTAAAGTTTGAATTTCCTTGTAAAATTGTACTAAGAGAAGCGAAAAGATCCTGTAGAACATCTCGAATTCAGTGTATTTGGGATTCGGGGCGTTACACTTAGAGTCTTTCCCATAGAGTCTCGCTCTGTGGGGACTTCCTCTAAACCTTCTGCCCACATCGATCAACAAAGGACCTGACGGATATAAGGTTTCCCCAACTCATGTTTCCGCGTCAATAGGTAGTAGCTCTGGACGAAGTGATCGCCTTCCGTGCATCCACCAAAATCCTGTAACCTAAAGAAAAAAATATTTATTAATAAAAGAAAAGAAAGTAAAAGAAAAGATTTACTGATTTGTACGTTAAAATACTAACAATCCCCTGGCAACGGCGCCAAAAACTTGTTGTGCAATCTAGCTATCTAAATATATAGATCAACTAGACACAAATTAAAAACCTCGCAAGTGTACGAATCGTTTATAGAAGCGTAGTGAAAAGCAAGGGTCGATCCCACAGAGATTGTAGAAATTAACTTACTAACCAATAAAACAGAGATAAGAATCTTGAAGTGTTGTTCTAAATGAAAAGATTAAAAACTATATCAAGAAGTTCTGAATCACAAATATTTATCAAGTAGTTGGGTTTTGATTTCCACCTATAGTTAATAATGCCAAGTCACCTTCTTCTCTATTCTAATTACTCATGTTTGTTCCTTTAAGGGCATGGTATCTACTCCATAAAGTTAATGTTTCCCTAAGCCAAGAATTAGGCATGGTATCTACTCTAATTCGTTTCTTTCCTTAAGTATTTAGCATGGTATCTACTAAGTTGCACTTAAAGAAAACATATGAATAATGGAAACGAACAAACACTCGAAGTTCTAGAAATTGGTATCAGATCTAGATCCTTCAAGTCGATTAAACCAAGAACCCCTAAAGATTCCTGTGTTACAAGTTATGAGCACGAGATACGGGTCGTCTCTATACTCATATAACAGATTCAGACTTATAATATGCAAACTTGATAATCTCAGGTTCTGTTTGGCAGTCGACTTGCTGTCACTCTCAGTCGACTGCTCTTAGAACTTCTGAACAAGTTTGTATATTATAAATCTATATCGATACTCTCAGGTTTAATCAATAAGTAATAGAATAGCATTCAGAAGAATATAAGCATTACATAACTACGGTTTCAATCTACCCAACTATGAAATTAGTTCCACATAATAAAACTTTTACTGACTAACAGTTTCGAATACATGATGAACATTAAAAGAACTAGAAAGAGAAGAAATAAACTGATGTAGTTCGGCCAGATAAGTCGGCTGGCTGTCACACAGTCGACCGGCCGTTCCCTTGTTGAATACTTGATCTCCTTCTTCTTCGATGCTGATAGAATAATCTTCTTGGTTTATGACTTGATGATTCAAAAATTCCGTCTCTCTTCGATGATTTCTCTAACGCCTCTTCTTGTTGATATTTATAGAACACGGGAAGAGAATTAGGGTTTGCCTCCATGCCGAAAAAGTCCTCCTCTTTCCTTTATATCTTTCCTTCCTTAATCTGCGTTGATTTGGATTTAAATGCGGATGGATCTTTAATTATCTTATCTTTTCACTCCACCGGATGCAGTCGACTGGTGTTGAGTGTAAGTCGACTGTGCCGAGACCCAGTAATCTCTCTGTCCGGTCGACTGGTGAAGAGCCAGTCGACTGTTGCTCTGCAGTTTCCTGTATATTATCCTCTCAGCCTGTATTAGTCTGGAATCTGCTTCGTTTTGCTGCTTTTGGTTGTTTCCTATGGAAAAGAAAAAAAAAGAAGAGTAAAATACCACATATAGAGCATTTAAATGTCTAATTGCACTAAGATTATTGCTCTTAAATGTGAATATTATTGGGTTCATCACTAAGTTACAAATTCCAAAGAAAAAATACATGAATCATCAACAGCAGCATCAGCTGCTACAACAAGAAATCCAACATCATCAAGTCATTTATGAAACAACTGCAACAACAATAATAGCAACAATTTCATATACGATCTCATTCAATCATCACATTCTCTTCTCATTCAAAAAAATCATAATCAACAATCAATACATTCTCATACAATCATCGTGTAGGGTGGGAGCTTTTGGTGGGTTGTCGGGGGTGTCATTGGGTTGTCGAGAAAGAGAAAGAGAGAGGGATGCAATTTGTGGGTTTTGGGAGGAGGAGGAGGAGGTGGAGAAGGAGGAGGCTTGGGGTTTCTATGTGTTTTATGGGTTTTGTGGGTTTCAAAAGAGAGACATGCACAGGAGAGGGAGAGAGAGAGGGGGGGTGAGTTGAGTGAAGGTGTATTTGGGGTGAAATCCCCAGAATACCCCCCTTCACTTAAGTGAATAGGAGGAGGAGGTTGAACAGGATGAATCATGGTCATTGGATAGGGCTGCAAACTAGCCGAGTATCTTGAAGATCGGGCTCGGCTCGTTAAGTTATAGAGCTCAATTTTCAAGCTCGAGCTCGTCTCGAGCCGAGCTTTGACCGAACTCGAGTCGAGCAACTTGCGAGCTTAGCCTATTAATCACAGCATGCCCCAGCTTGAGCTCAGCTCGTTAAGCCATCAAGCTCGATTTCAAGCTCGAGCTCGTCTCGAGCCAAGCTTCGACCGATCTTTGACCGAGCTCGAGCCGAGTAGCTCGCAAGTAGCTTGGCTCATTTGTAGCCCTATCGTTGGATCAAGATGAACTTGATCGAACGGACAGCAATGGAGTTTGCACACACCCGTTTGCAATAGATTAACCTTCTGTTGTGCACTAGCCTCCATGTGCACTCAGCCTTCGTATCGACGATCCGAACCGTTCACATTGATCTACACGTCTAAATTAGTCTAAATATGTAAAATCAAGTCATTTGAAATTCACTTGCCTATCCATTGAAGTGCTACAAAATTGTATGGTTGATTTTTTTTATAATGACATGATGGATGGACAAATGAATTTTAAATGACTTGATTTTACATATTTAGACTAATTTAGATGTATAGGTCAATGTGAATTATTAGGATCGTCGATATGAAGGCCCAAAGGCCGAGTGCACACAGAGTCTAGTGCACAACTGAAGGAATATATATATATATACTGGTAGTGCACATTGTGGGATTGAACCAACCAAAGAGACAACGACAAAGTATAACTTTAGCCGTTGTTTCCCACAACAGCTTCAGGTTAGTTGAAATTTGAGCAAAAAGTCGTGCTCTCTGTTAGTTGAAGATTTCAAACAGAGACTTGATTGTTTTTAACAAAATTCATCTTCCTCCTAACTCGTTATTGGGGATAACAGGTTCATTTAATATAACCCATTGTTGGAAACAATGGATTTGGGATTTTTTGTTTTCATCTTTTTTTTTTCTTTTGACTTTCTTTTACCTTTTTAAAATTATTTTTATATTTTAAATTTTTTTAATTTAAATTTACTACAATTTTGTTTTTAATATGTGATGCGATCGTATGACTTCAATTTAAGGATTTTTTTAATACGTGAGATGTAACTATCTTTGTACTGACCGTGTTTAGTGTTTACCCCCACAGTGGGATCTGATAACTCTCCGCTCTGAAGCACACTTGATGCTGTTTATTTCTGGGAGACGTGTGGATGCACCAGGTGTGAGTTCGGACTCAATTTGTATTGAAGGAGATTGCCGCTCGTCTGCCGACCTTCAGTTGACCTTCTGGGACCTACGGTGAGCTCGGAGAGATGTTGAAGGCTGGGCTCGGATCGGAAGGGTCGGATCCGAGGTCTTGTGTACCTGCAGACGGTCCTGAAACACCGGGGTTTGTCCCGGTGGCGGACCCTCCGACGCTCTAGTCAGTCTCTGTGAGAGAGTAGCAATAACTAGGTATATTTAAGTGGCAAAAGATTGATTACCTCAAAAGGTGGGTGTGGGTCTAGTATTTATAGAGAATCCCAACCGGGTTTGGTTCCACTTGGGGCCGGTGATGTGCATGTCAAATATTTTAACAATGTTTTATGTTTTAAGAAAATCAAACTCAAATGAATATATAAAGTATAATCACTATATATTAATTATGTACACAAAATACTTAAAAATTTAATATTAAAGACTCTAAATATTACATCTAATCATGAGTAAATACAAAATAACATGTAAATAATTATCTCACCTAAAACATAAAAGATATTAAAAAAAAGAATAAATTAGTAAATCCTAAACTCATATCATCGTATTTTTTATAAGATCAATTATCATTGTCGACTTTAACTTTATTGAACTTAAAACTGCTCCATAACTTCGTGTTCATCCATTTTTTTTATTTTGCATCCAGTCAATGATGTTGTAGTTGTTCTTCCATCTGTGACAGCTTGTGATCTGATCAAAAAAATATACTCATCTCCAACGCATTTCTTGGTCTTCTGTTAAATTCTCCAACATTTTTTTCATGTATATAGAATTACATAATTAGCTCTTGATTATTTTTAACATTATGAGAATAGCATATTATACCTTATTCTTTATATGTTCCAGGACTTTTGTGGTACAGCTGATGATGCATCTTGCTTCCTCACAAATAAAGTCAATTCTACCTCTCCGCACTTGTATCTTTTATTGATATTTTGAATATAGATCTGAAATAATTATTTCTTAATTAATAATCTTTTGTACATTTTTTTGAAGAATGGAAAAGGCAAAAACTAACAATATTGGGTTTTGTAAACTTTGACTCATATTTAACATTATTATTTTTACATTTTTGACAATAAGCTTCATCATTTTCAACATTGACTTTTGTTGAAAATGTTTTGCATGCAATGTACTACTGAACAGGATTTTCAACACTTCCTCCACACCCATTACTTTTCTTTTGTTTATTTGCAAGGAATTAATTTTTAATAAAATTTCATTACAACTTATCCTGAAACAAAGTAAAAAATTTATGTAAATGATAAAAGGCAACAATTATAGAATTAATATACAAAAAAATTATACCATTCTCGGATTTGATTTGCTTCTAGTTCATTTGGATTTGGCTCTATTGTAGTGTTGTTTGTTAATGTGAATCCTGCTAAAAAAGTTCAATAAATAAATAAATAAAATATATAATTAATGGCATTATTAATTTTATGGTATATAAATTACCTTCAAGTTTGAGGGTTTTATTTGGCACGTTAGATGATAACTTTTTTAGAGCTTTTCCTTCCTTGATCACTAGTTCTCCGCATAGAGTAAGTAAGATTGGTTTTGACCATAAATTAAGCAAAAGCATATGAATTCCAAAAACAATTTCATAAAATATCATACAATTTAATTTCATAAAATATCATACAACTGTAAGATTTCGCTTCTCTACTTCATTACCGCCAGTAATATATTCCCTACAAAAGATGAAAATTTAGTAGTATTAATTATATATATATATATTTAAAGTATCTAAACATCATCATCCATAAGTGCCACTTTCGAAAAAAAATTGGTGGCTTTACTATTTTGGTATTCTTTCACACCATAAATGTTTCGTAACCGAAATTTTCATAGTTCACAATTGTTGATTTTCTTGCAAGGAATTGATAGAGGAGTATTCATTGTGGGAATTATCCATTGATATAGACAATTTGCAAAAAATATATAATTATGAATAAGTTAGTTTTATCAAATAGAATTTATTAATAAATAGTTAATTTCAGTATCAACTTATGTATTCTCGGAAATCACATGATTAAAGGATCAACAATCTAAAGTAGAAAGTGCTAGCATATTTCATCAATTTGTATTGGTTCGTCTAATTTCTTTTTTTTATTGGCATAAGGTAGGAAAACATCCTAGCTCACATTAGCATACATATATATAGTAGTAATTTACACATGTGATGCACGTTTTAATAAATATATAATTTTTTAAAAGTAAAAACTCAGACGTAGTCTAGATTCATACTTGAGACCTCATTCATATTAGTTATATACGTGTGTTACACGCGTTGATAGATTTAAAAATGACACTAAGGTCTTCTCCCATTATAATATTTTATATATATATAAGCTAAAAGTTAGTACATGATACAAAATACATCATCTTGGTCGATCGGGTAGGGCTAGGGGTTGTAGTCAAATTAGAGGTTGAGAATACCTTGAATTAAGTCGAATAAAGGGCAGCGGACATCCATCATACATCTCAACTTACCTTAACCCTAGGTATTTATCCCCTAATTTAATTTCAACCTTGCTAACCCAGTTACAAGATCTCCCAAACCCTATCATCCATGATCACATATGGTATCTATTACCAAAACCATATAGCCTCAGGATCAAAACTGAAAGAAAACATAAAAAAAAATTCCCAAAATACAAGTCAATCACACAATACCGGTATATCACCTGGAGTTGCTACCCGCTTCACTCCTGACTACTCCTCAGCTTGGCCAGCTTCTCGTAGAAGTATCTCCCTCGCCCCTACACTGTCAACTCCCTGCATAAGCTGATGTCTCTTCTTGTCGCTTTCGCATCCATCTAGCCAGTAACCAAACCAAAATTTAGCATTAACAACTAATGATTATGTTGAATTAGATTTAGCGAAAAAAGTTCTATCATTTCTAGCTAGCCAGATACTCCAACAGATAGCAATTGTGAGAAGGTGCCAAATGTATCTGTGTGAGTGTGAACCAAAATACCATAGTGAGAAGCATTCATGAATAGATTATGGCATTGTGTGGATGTTTGTGAAATAATTCCAGGTGCTGACTACAACATCGCATTCGAAGAAAATGTGGAAAGTTGTTGCAACCTGGCAGGCACATACTGTGCATGTCAGGTCTTCCAACCATCCTTTGGCCAAGAGTGATGCTTTGGAATAGACCTTCTCCCAGCTAAATTTCCACATGAAGATTTTGCACTTTAGGGGGGCTATCGAGTTGCATGCTGCATTATGATAAGGAGATTTGAGTGCTGAGTAACTAAAGAAGTTGTAGGCTGACTTGATTGTGAATATACCAATTGCATTGTGTACCCATGAGGCTGTTGTATGTGTGCTATGAGCTCCAACAGCCTCCTTTTCTCTTATCCACGGATTGGATTAGAGCTGCTGCTAAGTCTTGTTCTCCAAAGCCAGGTATTGTTGATCCACTCACCTTGGGAGAGGATGTCTACTTCAAGGTTCTAGGCTGCTGTTGCCAATGCAGGACATATTGAGGAGATGTTGCTCCCCTCAATCCACATTGAGGTCCAAAATTTGATGAGTTTCCCAATGCCTAGTTTCCTATCTACACTTTGCATGAATTGCTCCTTGAGGTGGAAGACCCCCTTCCAGAAATTTGAGGCTTGAGATAGGCAAATAAAGCTATGAGAGATGGCATTGTAGTATAGTACTTACTAGTGAATCAGAAGATACAATTTTCCACCACCATTTGAGGAGTAAGGCCTCATTAAAGATCTTCATATCTAGTATTCCAAGCCCTTCCTATTTCTTTGGCTAGCAGTGTAACAACTCGGATTTTCATATGAATATATGCATGATTTGTTGATTACTAAAATACCATATTTGTTTATTTTTCTTTTTTTGAAACTATTAGTATGGAATTATTGCATAAACTTCAACTAGACTCACCATGAGCTAGACATGGGTTTTAACCATGTTATTTTGACTATTGAGCCATGAACACACACTTGTAGTGTGACGTAACTTAAACAAAAAAAAATGAAGCCCAAAGATTACATGAGAAAATGAGGGAAAAGAGAACAAGGGTTAGGGTTTTTTTGAACTCAGATTGTCTCATGATGAGTTCTTCTCCACTCCTACACTCCACCTCCCTCAAGAGCCAATGCAAGAGGAGATTCACCCCCATTTTTCCATGCCCAAATTAGGCCAAACACACCCCCATGCTCTCTTTTGTGTTCTTTTAAACCCTTCTCATCCATTACTTCTCATTCTCACCTTCTACAACATCCACCACTCAAGAGAGAAAGAAAAAAAAGAGAGTAAAAGGGACCTTGCTACTGATTTGGAGTAAGAAGAAGAAGAGAAGCTAAGGAGAAGGAGCCAATGATCCAAGAAGGCAAGGATCTAGGAGCAAGAATGGGTAAGTAATTATTCTATTACATCACTCATATACTTATGTCCATAGTCCTTGTTGAGTCCTACAACCCAAAAATGAGTGTGTAAATAAATCCTTATATGCTTATGTCCTTGGTTCCAAGTCAAGTTCTACAACCCAAAGATGGGTATGTATTCAAATCACCATATGCTTATGTTCATTTAGTCCAAATAACAACAACAAGAACAAAAGTTACAACAATCCAAGATTCAATCTTTATGTTCTTATTAAAGTTCTACTATTCACTTACTATTATTTATTCTTAGAACTTAGTTCATGTTATTTTAGAACACAACAAGAGAACAACAACACACCTTGATTTTCCTTGAAGGAAGAACTTACCTATGCACATTCTCCTTCCCCTAGCTCCTATGAAAAACTCTTAAGAAAAACCTACAATGAAAAACTCTCTAGTTAGGCTTGTTCTCTCTTTCTTTTCCTCTCCTTTTTTGGTTCTTGTAAAATGAGGCAAGAGAAGAGGGGAAGGGGTATTTATAGGGTGAAGGAGAAGGGGGGAAGTGTAAAACACCAAGGCAAATTTCAAAAACCCCCATTGGGTACTTGGCCGGCCATACCATGGAGAGGGGGTGATGAGGTGGAGGTATGGTGTAAGGGTATGGTGAAGGGTGAGGTGGAGAGCTTCTAGAAGAACAATGCCTTAAACTCTTATGCATACTTAATCCTAGGTTTAGTTTTTCATTAAAACTTAACCATCTAAACTAGACTTGTCATGACAAAGAGATAGTTCAAACATGAAAAGAAATAATTTATACAATGTAATATCGGTCCGAGATATTACAATACTCCCTCCTTAGAATAGTTCTGTCCTCAGAACTACGTTAGGTCAGAAAAAATGAAAACAACAGATACGAAATAATGCAGACATAGAGCATGCGATGAACAATTTTTGAACAACCCATTGCATGGATTCCACACACACACACACACACACACACACACACACACACACACACATATATATATATATAAACTCATTTGGTTACAAAAGTGTTATATCTTTCATAAGCATCATCTTCCCTACATTTATATCATATAAGTAGGAATCAAAATATCAAAACAACAAAATAGCCTATGAGCACCCAACTGCCTAGTCAGTACTGCTAGTGCCTTCTGCTGGGTCCCCTCCCGTTAGCAGCGCCTGTAACTGCGTGATCTGCTCCTGAAGCTCCGCGCATTTGTGCTATAGGCACGCAAACTGTACACGGTAGCTGCGCTTCAGGATCACCATCCTGCAGTTGGCCCTCATCTTGGCGCTCCGTAACATTGCCACTTCCTTCCCATGGTGGAAGGCCACAAACTCACACGAGTCCATCTTGTTCTCAAGACAAACATGGGACCACGCCAAATTCGAGATATCGCGAAAGACCTGCTTAAGGCCTGTTCTACGGGGGTAAGTTGGGGAGGTGGTGGGGGTGGCGATACTGGAATCTGGCCATTTGCAGGGGCACCCCTGCTGCGGCTGCTGCGGTGGCCCTATTGGCCAATCCAGCCCCAATCGGTGACTCGTCCCCATCTGTGATGGGCTCCGAGTCCGAGTCCACCTCGACTGCAACCCCGTGTGCCCATCCATTCCCTAGGGGAACTACTCCGTTCGACATCCTGCAAGGAGTGGACACGTGAATTAGCATAGATATAGAAATATCATAAAACATAAGTTGAAGGAACAACAGTATGAATTATAATTATCTACAACTAGCTAAAAGAAAACCTAACTCCTACAAGGCATCAAAGTCTATTTTCCTTCTATGTTGGACTATTAATTGAAGTCGGCTCTGATACCACTCTGTAATGCCCCAAACTTTCTATATGGAGAATTCGAGACACGAGCCAGGACCTTTACATTCAATTAGTCACAATACACAGAAAACAGGAAAATTTTGAAACTTTTTATTAATACAATATTATAGGCCGAGTGTTTCCATTGATTCAATATATTATATCAGAGTATACATGAATGAAAATGATAAACATTGGGCTTTCCACTTGTAGACCATGCCTTGACTAGAGTCCTCCCGGTTCGTGATCTTGTATCCACAACCTATTAGAGTGGGGACGTCAGTACATAGACTGATGCTTAAAGGCTGATGACTAACAGCGAATCTCCAAAAACAAACATATAAAAATATGGTAAAATATGTCGGTGTAGTTTAAGTGTTCGTGAGTGCAATAACTAGGATCTAATGCAATGTCGACTAAGGCTAGGATGTTCCTATTCTAATCCATGCGAGAATCTGGAATCGTATGCATCCCATACTACATACGTCCATATCAAGCCGTTCTCCATATATAGAGATTTGAACCCGCGTTATGAATTTCTACTTGTACACAACCTGTTCCTGACAGATACAACGTGACTGATGAGGTTGCAAACGTGGTCAAGTCCTACCAATGCAGTACGCTCATGGTGTCTATGTTTGCTACTACTACCTGGCTAACCGGACCTCACTCAAAAACCAGACGAACCCTCGGAGTTACTGCAACACAGGTTAGCTCGAAGCATCCCTTGCGACCTCTTAACTCATAGACCGTAGTCTATGGCCTGTTTGCTTCCCCCGCATAGAACACGACGGAGTTCCGGGGTCCATCCCCTAGCTCCGTCCGTCCTTATCATGGCACTTTAGGAATTAACAGTGTGAGATACACAACCCGTGCTCCCAATTTGTGAGAATGCACCGTACGTATCCCTTTGACGGGAAGGTACAACCCAATAACACCACCTAATGTCGGCCTAAAGGACGAGTTGGATCATAAGGTGTCACCCTTAATACCGACTCCTCTCTTTTGGCAAAATGGTTAAGTAAAGATCCTTATAAGTTACTACCCTAATGATGTCCCTAATCCTAAACAATCTTAGAAGATTAACATGACTTGCTAGGTCTTAAGTCAGACTTCGCAAGATAACTCTACTAGGCTGCTCAACCTAGACTTACCAGAATCCCTAAGGATCTAGTTCATGGCCTATCGATCCAAGACCCCGGCAATACGAATGTATTCGCATGCTACTTCCCTGAACTTGGATTCCGTCTACGCTTCGGTCCGTGATCAACCTACACCGGTTAAGATCCGACGGTACACAAGGAGTGACTCGTCCACAGTCCCTTAGGAGTAAGGTAACCACATGTCTTGATGATCGATAGCCCCTAGGGAAATAATATCACCCTAAATGAGCACCACAAACTGCGTACTAGCTAGTAGGCTACATACGAATAAATAAGACACATACGAGCTAAACAAGCCGCGTATGGAACCAACAACTACATACAAGCCAAATAAGCTACGTATGAGACTAACAGCTATACGGGCCAGGTGAGCCACGTATGAGCAAACCCACATACAAAAACCACCCTGTAGGTAATCAACCTAGAGACAACCAAATGTGCTTACTAGCAAAACTTGATCTTCTATAATTAGAAGCGATAGAAGAATTTACTAACAGTCTACAATAGGCATACTACCAATGAGGAGCCCGAAAGCGACAAGGTTCATGGGTTCTTTCTCAAGGTTGAGCTAGAACTACCTAGAACCTAATTGTATGAGTTCCTCACCAATTCGAGCTGGAACTATCATGGAGCTAGTTTTTTATGAGTCTCTTCCTAAAAATCGAACTAGAACAACTATGAAACATGGTTTCATTTCAATAGCTCAATTGGATTAGCATGCAAGCTAAACTCACGGGTTCCTTTTAGAATTTAACTAAAACCACTACAACATACAACTTAAACATGCCTGGATTCTTTTGAAACTAAAACAACCATACGACTAAAGTATAGATTCTTTAAATCTAGAACAACTACACCTCTCAAGCATGGTTTCTTACCACAACAACTATACTAACTTAAGCATGGGTTATTTAGTAACAACTCGAGCATGATTCTCACTACAATAACAATTTAAGCATGGTTTACAATTCAAACATGGTTTCTTTACCACATCGACCTACAACAACTCAATTATGGTATACAACAATAGCATGGGTTTCTTATCAAACAAGCATGGTTTCTTTACTAGAATACTACAATGAGAACAATGATGGGTCCTTATTGCGTATAGAATAACTACACATATACCATTCAAGCATGAATGGGTTCTTCACTAGGATACTACAATTAGAACATGATGGGTTCTTTACTCAACATGATCCTTCAACTTAACATGAATTCTACATATAACTCAAGCATGAATTCTATAACTCAAGTATAATTCTACACTATAACTCAAGCATGAATTCTATAACTCAAGCATAATTCTTCACTATAACTCAAGCATGAATTCTATAACTCAAGTATAATTCTTCACTATAACTCAAGCATAGATATTTACTATAATTTAAGCACGAACTACAACTTAAGCATGGATATCTACCACCACTTTAAACATGAATGTCTACTACTATTTCAAGAATGAACTTTACTTACACTTAAGCATGAATATCTACTACTACTTCAAGCATGGATCAACTCAAGCATGAATGTTTACTTAAGCATGAATATCTACTACTACTTGAAGCATGGATCAACTCAAGCATGAATACTTGCTTAAGCATGAATATCTACTACTACTTAAAGCGTGGATCAACTCAAGCATGAATGTTTACTTAAGCATGAATATCTACTACTACTTAAGCATGGATCAACTCAAGCATGAATGTTTACTTAAGCATGAATATCTATTACCACTTTAAGCATGGATCAAACTCATGCATGAATGTTTACTTAAGCATGAATATCTACTACTACTTAAAGCATGGTTCTTTTCTACTACTTAAGCATGGTTCATTACTACTACTTAAGCATGGTATACAACATAAGCATGGTTTCTTTTCTACATTAAACCTACAATAACAACATGGTATACAACCTAGCATGGTTTCTTTTCTACATTAAACCTACAACATGGTATACAACATAAGCATGGTTTCTTTTTTATTACTTAAGCACGAATCTACAATGGTCTTAAGCATGATATATAACTTAAACATTAACCTACCACACTCTTAAGCATGAGTACAACTTAAGCATGGACTTACAATAATCTTAAGCATGAACAATTACTACAATTTAAGCATGAAGCTTTACTACAATTTAAGCATGAGCTACAACTTAAGCATGAATGGTTACTACAACTTTAGCATGTATGTTACTACAACTTAACATGAATATCTACTTACTTTAACATGGATATTTACTACAACTTAAACATGAGCATTTACTACCATTCAAGCATGAGTAACTACTACACTCTAAGCATGGATGTCTATTACAATCTTAAGCATGAATATGAACATTTACTACAATTCAAGCATGAGTAACTATTACACACTAAGCATAGATATCTACTACAATTTTAAGCATGGATATCTACCAAAACCTTAAGCATGGATATACAACTTCCCTACAACAATCTAAGCATGGTATACAACTTTCCTACAACAATCTAAGCATGGTATACAACTTTTCTACAACAATCTAAGCATGGTATATAATTTTCCTATAATAATCCAAGCAACTTTCCTACAACAATCTAAGCATGGTATATAATTTTTCTACAATAATCCAGGCATGGTATATAACTTTCCTACAATAATCTAAGCATGGTATAAAATTTTCCTACAATAATCCACGCATGGTATATAACTTTCCTACAATAATCTAAGCATGGTATATAATTTTCCTACAATAATCCAAGCATGGTATATAACCTTCCTATAATAATCTAAGCATGGTATACAATTTTCCTACAATAATCCAAGCATGGTATATAACTTTCCTATAATAACCTAAGCATGGTATATAATCTTCCTACAATAATCCAAGCATGGTATATAACTTTCCTACAATAATCTAAGCACGGTATATAACTTACAAGTCCTACATATAACAAAAGTCTACTTCTTTTTGAATTAGAAGTTCTTCATACCACAAGTCTACCTTTTTATAAACTAGGAGTTAGCAAGATTGATATTTTAACAAAGTAAAGAGCAAAAACAATAAAGACTTATTATTTTTTTGTTAAGATTATTAAGACCCATAACCCCAAAAATTGGTAAGTAATTATTCTACTACACCACTCATATGCTTATGTCCATATTCCTTGTTGAGTCCTACAACCCAAAAATGGGTGTGTAAACAAATCCTCATATGCTTATGTCCTTGGTTCCAAGTCAAGTAATACAACCCAAAGATGGGTATGTATACAAATAACCATATGCTTATGTTCATTCAGTCCAAATAACAACAACAAGAACAAAAGTTACAACAATCCAAGATTCAATCTTTATATTCTTATTAAAGTTCTACCATTCACTTACTATTATATATGCTTAGAACTTAGTTCATGTTATTTTAGAACACAACAAGAGAACAACAACACACCACCACAAAGAGAACAAAACACTCAACAACACACACAACAAAAAGAGAACAGGAAGAACAGGAATCAACAAAAAGAGAATAAGAAAAGATGGAGAAACCCCCACCTTGATTTTTCTTGAAGGAAGAACTTACCTATGCACCTTCTCCTTCCCCTAGCTCCTATGAAAAACTCTTAAGAAAACCCTACAATGAAAAACTCTCTAGTTAGGCTTGTTCTCTCTTTCTTTTCCTCTCCTTTTTTGGTTCTTGTAAAATGAGACAAGAGAAGAGGGAAGGGGGTATTTATAGGGTGAAGGAGAAGGGGGAAAGTGTAAAACACCAAGGCAATTTTCAAAAATGGAAAAACCCCCTTGGGGTACTTGGTCGGCCATACCATGGAGAGGGGGTGATGAGGTGGAGGTATGGTGTAAGGGTATGGTGAAGGGTGAGGTGGAGAGCTTCTAGAAGAACAATTACTTAAACTCTTATGCATATTTAATCCTAGGTTTAGTTTTTCATTAAAACTTAACCATCTAAACTAGACTTGTCATGACAAAGAGATAGTTCAAACATGAAAAGAAATAAAATAATTAAATATTTTAATAATAACAAAAATAATAAAAAAATAATAATTTATACAATGTAATATCCGTCCGGGATATTACAAATGAGGTGGAGGAAAGCATTTGCACGCAGCGCCGGAAGGGCCTGCGATATCTCTGAGTTGTGAGGGAGCTCCATTTCTAGGGTTTCACGACGGTTATAGAGCGGCAATCCCTGAGTTTGTTGCCGATTTTTTTTACTGTTGAAGCACTGGATACCCATTTTTCTGCAATCCGCCGTTAGGTGGTCGCCGTGGCCACATTTCATGCACCTCTACTCCATCTTCTTTTTGGATTTGGGTTTTTTTGTGGTCGGTGGTGGGTTTCTTAGGGGTATAGGGCGATGGGTTTAGGTTGGAGAAAGGGTTTGGAAATGGGTTTGGGAATGGAAGAGGAAGGGATAATGGGATGGGGTGGATTATGAGGTTGGGGAGTAGGGTAATGATGGGGATAGGGGGAGGTTGGCGGAGAACATGAGCATAAGATTAGCTCGATTCCCAAGGTCGCTAGACATTCTCTCTCCTCACCCCTCTCATTTTGTGAAGAGTATACTCTATAGTGCTCTCTCGTAATTAGCAGCATATAAATTATGTTCATCTAATTTCTAAAACATAATATATAAAAATTGAGAATTTCTCAGTAACTACGGAATCTTATTCTACTATACATAATCCAAAATTTTAGAAACAATTTAATGATGATAAATGAAAGTAGGCAAAAAAAAGGTAATAATTCTAATCAAATTGAGAGATGGTTTTTTAAAATTAAAAATTAAAAAAATTAAACGAGGAAATTATTTGGTGTAAATAATTTTTTTCCTCTTCTATGAATTTTTGGTTGAAGAAAGATTCACGAATAATTAAATTGGATATTCCCTATTTTTGTTTGCGCTAGGTACCTTCATGTCGAAGAGACTGTTGTTGTTTTGAAACCTGCTTAAACCTGCACATCAATTACCATGACAGTCATCAATTACCATGACGGTCATAAGCTCGGCTGTATACATGCAATCAGAGGAACAACTCTACCTGTAAATACTTTATTGTGCTAATCGTGGGAAAACGGGGTCCAGCAAAATATAACAATAACAAACCACTTAAATTCATTCAAAAAGTTTTCACATGCAGCCTGCAAGCAAGTACGGGACCACGAGGAAAACCACAAGACTTTTCAGTAGTATGCTCTTCATAACTCAGTGCACAGCATGAGAACTGAACAAGGAACAAAAGAACAACTACAGCGAAACATAACAGATTGAAATTAAACACCACAAGAGCTCAAACACATGATGAAAGCATGATTCATCATCCAGTATTTTGATAACATTATGATAGTATCAGCTGCATAATATAATTTGCATAACATTATTCAGTAACATAGTCTTGAGCAGTAATAAAGTTAACTCATAATTTGATGGATAGAGTGCAGCTATGTAATCCCGTCTGCAACCTTCAAAGGTGACGAATTGTCATAATAGAAGCAAAACCAACATCCAAAACATGCGTCATCAATCCTCGATCAGGTCACTTCTTGACAAGATTCACAAATGACCAAATAACATGCCAGCATTGTTCCGTACCCCTAAAGTCCTCTCAGCTCTCCTTTTCAATGCATTGACACATCTATCTGCAAAAAGGATTGTTCGAGACAAGCATTTTTAGGAATGAACAATGGGCTACAAGGAACTCAAATATATTTATGAGAAGAGTTAAAAGGATAAATCGCATACCTCACCTCTGAAGTTACCCTCTGATCATCACCGAAGTCATTAGGTTCTCTTGCCTGAGGACTATGTATGCGTCTTTCATCCAGGACTAAAAGGGTTATGTTTGTCATCAAAAGTGATCCCAGCATATATTGATCACTGCTTATCATAACAACTAAATTTTTATTTTTTTTTGAATTGTAGCGTCACTGTCTGTTATGTTGTATCTGTATCCTATTCCATATTCTTAAAATACATGTTGGAACACTCCTAATGTGTGAAAACCCAGTAACAAAAACTTAGTTGCACTGCAGGATACCTTAGGCAAATTGTGTTAGCCCAAGGTGGTCAATGTTAGGTTTCTATCTGACACGTGATACTAAAATGATGGTCGTGATTCATTTGGTGTTTCTTGTATTGAGAGCTTCATTTGGGACAAGACTTGGTGATCCTGATCCAAAAATGAAGTTTTGACAGAACGAGACTTGCTTGCTGGGAGTGATCTCTGATCTTTCCTTGCTATAATTAGTAAATACTGGCTCTGAAATCACAGGGTTAATTGGCACCTGATGTCCAGATGATCTCTTACAGAAACTCCATGCATGCTTATCCAATGAAATCTTGCTCTGAATAAATATTCAATTTTTATTTCAACAGCTAGGAGTAAGGATAATAGATATTTTAGCAAACTGAGAGTGCGAGTAATATGTGAAGTACCAAACAAACAGAAATTGGAATATGGGTATTAGTTTAAGGTCATGAAATACGAGTTTATTTATTATATGGGCCATTTCGACAAAAAATATCCAAAAAAAACTATTACCTAAAAGCCATAGAACTTATCCAAATATCACTTTCACAAAAGGCTCATCATCCATATCCTAATTAAATAGAAAACTTCAAAAACTCGTACATTTACAGTTGCACAAACTTGGTAAGAATGAGACAAGTTATAAGTAAGAGAAATAGATGGGATTAGACCCAAAAGGGAGACGGCATGTGATTTTCTCTCTAAATAATACGGTACACCAATTGGGAAGTACAGTAATTGGGATCAGATCCCATTCTCCCTTAACGAATAGATCAAAAGGCACAACAATTACTTCAACACACCCACAATCCAGCTACCACATTTCCATATAAATCATCTATTTTTTTTTCTTTCATTCAATTTTGTCGTTCCATTTTACTTGTAGTAACTACTCCCAGATAATGCATTCAACCTCCCTCTAATCCATTTTATCGAATATTAAACATGCATTTTCCCAAAGCAGCCAGATCTAGTGAGTTAACTAATTTAATTATAATCGAAGAAGAAATCAACGAGAGAGCAATGCAAACGTGAAGACAGAGCTTGGTCATCAACTGAATCCTCATTACCACAAGTGATGATCTTTCAACAGGAACCTGTAGATCTCCCACCTCTCTCTCTCATCTCAGAACTTAAGAAAACTCATTAAATTTAATTGAACTCCCGGACCTCGCATCCGCTAAATAACATTTCTTCAAGCATTTACATCTTTAATCAATCTGAACTTGAAAAAAAGTAAGGGAGATAACACAACATTCGAATTTTATCACAAATTATAAGTGTGAAAAAAATGACTGTTACAAGGCTAAGTTGATTGTTAGGTGTCGAAATCAGAGCTCGATTGGAATTCACCATGGAGAAGAATTTTGGATTGAGAGATTGGAGAATTGGGGAAGAACACCACCGGTTTCTTGATTAATTTCTTGAATGAATTACAAATGAACTGATCCCTCTCTTTCATGTAGAGATTATTACATATAAAGCGCGTGCTGCTACAGTAATTACAAAGTGCCCTTTACTGACTCAACTACAACTCGACCCAGTTACATAACCCGACGCAGAACCCGCTTCAGAATGAACACTAATACTAAAGTAAAATTATGGCTAACTACTGATATAGCTCATACATTCATATCAAATCCATAGCTCACATATAGTCTTCATCTCCTGAGCTAATTCAACCCGTAACAACTCCACCCTGCTCAGATTGAGCTTGACCCAAGTCAAAATCAGGAAACCTCTGTCGAAAAATCATCTGTATCAATCCAAGTCGCATTAGCAGCATCCAAACTGATGCTGTTTGTTTTTGGGGTGTGGGGGTAGCAGGTGTGAGTTCTTCTAATTAGTGAAATGGAAATGGTAGTACTAGCGTCGGTCCGACCATAGGGGATAGGACCAGCTCGGGAGTAGCAGCCGAGAGGTAGAGGCTGGGTGCTCGGCTGGAATCCAGTAGCTCGGCTCAGATGTAGTTACTCTGTTCGGTCTTCTGTACCTGCACACTACCTAGAAACATTGGGAGAAGTCCCGGCGACAGTCACTCCGACGGTCTAGTCAGTCACTGAGAAAAAGACTGGGCAGCTAGGGTTCAGGTGGGAAAAGATTGATTACCTTTTTCAGTGAGGAAGGGGTTGGGTATTTGTAGGCAGAAGCAAACGGGTCTGGGGTCCTCAATGGGCCGGGTCGGACTCGTTTGCCTATGGGTCTGAGCTGTTTAAGGCTCGTTGGACTCCTGTTGACTTTGATGATCACAGGGGGGAGGATCCAGAAGAGATCAGAGGGCTCTGGTTTGTGCTACTCTTTTATCCCATATCATAAGCCCCCCACTCCTGCAGGACTGTGCAAGGTCAGTTGTGGAGGAGTAGTCTAGTTCCATGGAGAAGAGTGGAAAAAAGAGTTTCTTCGGCTATGTAATATCAGTTAGGGTCGGCGCCGAGCTGAAGCGGGTTCGGACGACCGAGAACGAGGGTCTACTACCAAGTGTCGTCAACGAGGTCCTAATGATTCCCACCTTTGTCATGGTGGAATGCAGGCTGTTCGGAGTGTCGAAGGGGGGAGAGGTCACCGAGCTTGGATCGTCGTAGTTGTGAGGGGATAACCCTGTGCTTGAGGTGGCTGTCGAATGTTTAAGCTCAGGGGGTCGACGAGCAGAGGCGAGCCGAAGAGACTGCATGTGAACGCTACCCCCGTGCTCGAGATTGCAGCCGAATATCGAGGCTTAGGGGTTCGGCGAGCAGAGGCGAGTCCAAGGGACTTGGCTTGTGAATGCTATCCCTGTGATAGAAATAGCTGTCGAGCGTCGAGGCTGTAGGGGGTCGGCACGCGGAGGCTAGCCCTCGAGACTTGGCCTGTGAACGCTACCCCTGTGCTCGAGATAGCTGTCGAGCGTCGAGGCTGTAGGGGGTCGGCGAGCGGAGGCAAGCCCACGAGACTTGGCCTGTGAATGCTACCCTTGTGCTCGAGATAGCTGTTAAGCGTCGAGGCTTAGGGGGTATAAAGCCCCGAATCCTAAATACAACTGAATTCGAGAGTTCGACAGGATCCTTCCACTTCATTTAGTAAAATTTTACAAGGAAATTTGAACTTTTCACTTTACATCAGAGTTTACATAAAAACATTACACTTTACATTGCACAGCGGAAGTAAAATTTACAACAATTAAATAAATGTACAACAACATTGTATAATCTTTAAGCATCTGTTCCTCTTTAATCTTGATCATGTCACTTACCTGCATATAAAACTGTGGGTACGTCAGTTTATTCAACCGACAAACATTATACACGGCTATCCTCTCTATGCCGGAAATAGTATAACTTATTTTCCATATTTAACAAACACAAACTTGTCACATATCAAACTAAAGGGACTATCCTATTGATGTCGTGTTGTTGATGGTGCACTTAGTCCTTAATGCAGTTATTTATATTACATGACACTAATGCACACTTGTTCGGATTCTATGCATCCCATTCTACATAGGTCCGAGGGCAAGCCTCTTAATCGTTCTTCATCTTTGTAGGGTTCAATCCCTCGTCATGACTTAATCTACTACTGTAACTACGGTGAGTATCCTAGATGATCTATGAGTACAAGCACGTGCACAAAAAACCAGGAGGGGAACCCCACGCCATGTCTTGACTCGTCAAGCATGCATTCTGTCGCAATTCAGCCTCCTTCTTGGCACAAGATCCTCTTGCAGTCATCAAACATCCCACAAGCGTTGCTAAAGTCCGATCATTACTGAGTTGTGCCCACACCATGTCTTGACTCATCAAGCATGTATTATGTGGCTCACACACCCGCACCGTAAACTCTAACTCTCATACTTGTATTTTTCTCTCACTTTCATCACGTCTTCACTATGCACTATTCCTTAGTTTTTATTAGAATCATGAATAAAATCAAAGCTCTAGAGTTAGCCTCTCCACTAAACCGGACTTATTCATTCATTCAAACATGACTAACCTTGGTCTTTTATTTCAAATTTCATTTCATTTCTTTCCAAATGCCATGGGAGACTTAGCTACTCTTTTGTTTCAATTCCAATTCACAATTTCCAATTTGAGTATTTCCAACTCATAAATTCATTTTCATAATCATAACAGATTTCTTTTTCAATAGCATGATCTCTAAATTGTTCAATAGTCCATAATCATACATGGAATTTTATACTTCATCAAAAATCAATTTCACATTGAAATCACATCACTAAATGAATATTCACATTTCATATTTTTCACCCTATTCTCCAATGAGAATAATTCACGTCCATCACATAATATAATTACTTTCTTTGCTATATTAATTTTCTAATCCTTCTTTTCAAGTTCTTTTTGCAAGATATAATTTTCACCAATATATAGATGTAGAACCATAGTTCTATTTACACATTTATTCTCAAATCATATTTTATTCTATGTAAATAATTCCCAAATTATTTTTCATAAGTCCCATATATTTTTAGAAGAATAATCATATTTTTTCCATAATTTTTCAATCATCCAAACACTCAAAAAAAATATTTTTTTTCAAACTGCCGAAGCCAAGATTCGAACCCAGGACCACAGGGAAAACCGCCCAAGGCACAGGCCACTAGGCCGGATGCTACATGCGTTATAAGGTGGGCTGAGAGCGTTATATGCTCTCGGCTGCTGTTTTTATAATTTTTGAAAAAAAAGAAAACAAAAGTATGGTGCCACAGGGATTCGAACCAGCGACCTGGAACTCTGAACACCCACTGTAGCAAACAGAGCCGTCCCAACCACTTGAGCTATGCGCTCGGGTTGTCAATGGTATAACTCTAAGTTTACTTAAATCAATCCTTTCTGTTATCAAAACATTTCGATGTTCAACTAGTCCTCATTTCATTTTGTCTTTATAAAAATTACTGTAAAATTCCAGATTGGTTCTTCCTCACATAATTTACACACCAGTATGTAAAAATAATTTTTTTAACAATAACAACATATTTTTCATAAAATTAATTCGAATTCTACATTATAACTACCACATTTCTTCTTTTCGACATTTCTTAGCAATTAACATCTCAAATCTCTTTACTAGCAATTCTTCATATTAATTTCTGTTTTTAATCGTTTACCAAACATGCAAATCCATATTTTAACTCATTTCGATAAAACACAAAGATTCATTTAACACATAAAGTAGCATTGCTAATCTACTAACTTTTGTGTACAGAATTTGTGATGTAGATAATGAAACTTCTCCAATAATTTATGGCTATAATCGATTCACACACAATTTTGCCTTTACTAATAGAACCACATACAATTGCACATCCATATATCAATCAATCAATAAGTCATTTTCCACTTAAATGTGTACTCTTATTAATCTTTTTCATGCTTCATTCATTCAATTTAGTCTAGCATGCATTCCTAATTAGAAACATGGAAAATTTACCCACCTTATTGAAGAAAAGTACAACTTAGCAACTTCCTAAATGAATGTCCTTGCAACGAGAGCGATTCCCCTCCTCGTCGACGCGCACAAGCCAACCCGAGCACTCCCCAAAGCCAAACCGAGAGCACCTTCCCTTGATAGCCGGCCTCTCCCCTTCTTGATGATGCAAGCACAATCCCACACAATCTCTCAATCTTTTACTCACCTACTAACTACTAGATAATTGTATTTTGAACTATTGATTTGGAAGAAATAATAAGCACAAGAATAACTAGGCTAGGGGGGGGGGGTATTTATACTAGAAGTTTAGGAAAATGGAAGGCTAGGATTGAAATAGGAGTTAGGAACAAATGGCTTAGATTTAAGGAGGAGTTACACTAACTACCCATGATCAAATAACCATCACCCTATGACTCCACTCAAAAATTTCATTTACCTCCAAAAGATGCAATCCGGCCTACCTAGGATGGTGCACATTGCACGTATACGTGCAATGCACGTGCATGCAATTTGGTTCCCAAAATTTTGTACATTACATTTTATATAAAAATAACCTTTAAAATGTATTCTACATTACAAGTTGTATTTAAAAATAAATTAACTCATGGGCTTTAGTTTATGGGCCAAAATAATAATTTTAAAATAAAATAAATGAATTAAATTTTGGGCTTTAAGAAAAAGGGTTTTGTCTAATTGAAAGAAGGCTTTGTATAAAAATAATTAAAAAGCACATATTTAAATCTCTATACTCATCACAATGAATTTAATTATCAAAATATTGCACGTGCACACTACGTGCAAAATAAATAATTTTTCATTAAATGAAAAATCGGGACATTACAACACTTCATCCTTAGAATAGTTCCGTCCCCGGAACTACAGTCAAGAGTGAGAAAAAAAAAACAACACTAACAACAATCACAAGAAAAATATAAAAATACAAATCAAGCAAATAGCTCAGGATAGTCCTTCAACATCCTCTCCTCAGACTTCCAAGTAGCCTCTTCAACCAAATGGTTTCTCCCGACTACCTTGACCATCGGTATCGTCTTATTCCTCAAGACTTTCTCTCGACGATCAACAATCTCGACAGGAGACTCGATGTAATTCAGATCCAACTGCAAACCTTCCGGCACTTCAGGCAAATGATGACTCGGATCTGGAATATAACCTCTCAGCATAGACACATGAAAGACATTGTGCACCTGAGATAACTCTTCCAGTAACTCAAGCCGGTAAGCAGTTTTCCCGATCCTTTTCAATATCTTGTACAGGCCTATAACCCTCGGGGCTAACTTCCTGCCTTTGCCAAATCGAACCACACCTTTACTGGGTGATACTTTCAGAAAGACGAAGTCACCGACCTCAAACTCAAGGTCCCTTCTCCGGTTGTCTGCATAGCTTTTCTGCCTGCTCTGAGCCTCTTCCAACCTTTTCCTGATCAGATCAATCTTTTCGGAGGTTTGCTGTACAAGCTCAGGCCCAAACAACTGACGTTCCCCATCCTCAAACCAACAAACAGGCGTCCTGCACTTCCTGCCATACAAAGCTTCATACGGCGCCATCCCGATGCTAGTCTGAAAACTGTTGTTGTAGGCAAACTCTACCAAAGGTAAATGCCTTTTCCAACTGCCTCCAAAGTCTAGTATACAACACCGAAGCATATCCTCAAGAATACGGTTGACTCTCTCGGTCTGCCCATCGGTTTGCAGATGAAAAGCAGTGCTGAAATCCGTCTTGGTACCCAAAGCTGTCTGAAGACTCTTTCAGAAATGCGAAGTAAACCGCGCATCTTGGTCAGACACAATAGTTGACAGAACACCATGAAGCCGGACGATCTCGCCAACATACAACTCAGCTAACTTGTCCATCGAAGCAGTGAGTTTCATCGCCAAAAAGTGAGCGTACTTGGTTAGTCGATCGACTATAACCCAAATCACATCATTGCCTTTAGGACTCTTAGGCAATTCCCGTAATGAAATCCATACTGATGCTATCCCACTTCCATTCCGGAATAGGTAACGGCTGTAATAGACCTCTGGGTCTCTGATTTTCGGCTTTGACTTGCTGACAAACCTCACACTTCGCCACAAATTCAGCCACATCCCGCTTCAAACCTGACCACCAGAAATGCGGTTTGATGTCTCTATACATCTTAGTACTCCCAGGATGTACCGACAAAAGAGTAGCATGTGCCTCCTGAAGAATACTCTCTTTCAGGTCCGCTTGATTCGGAACACATAGCCTCTCTCCAAACCACAACACTCCATCCCTGATTTGAAATCTGGGCAACCTGCCAGCACCAACCTGCTTCTTCATCTCCAAGATATCAGCATCAACCTCCTGACTTGCAATGATCCTTGCATTCAAAGTAGGCTGAAGCCTCAACTGAACCAAAGACGCTCCCAATCCTTGCAAGACAACTTCAATACCAGCTCGATCCAATTCCTTAATCAGGTGCTTCTGAGTTGTAATTAAACTGGCTAAACTGCTCTTGCGACTAAGTGCATCAGCAACAACATTAGCATTCCCAGGATGATACTTGATCTCAGGTCGCATGTCCTCAAGCACTTCCAACCATCTCCGCTGCCTCAAATTCAGATCCTTCTACTGATATATGTACTTCAAACTCTTTTGGTCCGTGTACATGTTCAATTTCTCACCGTACACGTAGTGCCTCCACTGCTTCAGGGCAAAGATAATCGCAGCCAACTCCAGATCATGAGTCGGGTAATTCTTCTCATGCGGTCGTAGTTGCCTAGACCCATAAGCGATTACTCTTCCTCTTGCATTAAGACACAACCAAGCCCACGATGTGAAGCATCGCTGTAAACATCATACTTAATACCTGCTCTAGGCAGAGCCAAAATAGGTGCAGTAGTCAGCTTCTCTTTCAACTCCTGAAAGCTTGTCTCACATTGCTCAGTCCACTTGAAGTTCACATTCTTCTTGGTCAGACCAGTAAGCGGCACAGCTATCTGAGCATAATCTTGAATGAATCTCCTATAGTATCCAGTCATTCTAAGAAAACTTCTGACTTCCTTCACTGTAGTAGGCCTAGCCCAATCTCTCACTGCCTCTATCTTCTGAGGGTCAGTTGCCACTCCCTCCTTAGAAAGGATGTGACCTAGGAATGCCACTTCAGATTTCTAGAAATCACACTTGGATAACTTGGCATATAACTCCTGCTCTTCCAGCTTCTTCAAAACTGCTGCCAGATGCTCGGTGTGCTCCTCTTCTGATTTGGAGTACACGAGGATATCGTCGATGAACACCACGACGAAAGAATCAATGAACGGCCTCAGAACTCTGTTCATCAAATCCATGAAGATTGTGGGTGCATTCGTCACTCCAAATGGCATAACTAAGAATTCGTAATGCATATGTCGAGTTCTAAATGCAGTTTTGTGCACATCTTCAGCTTTCACTCGAACTTGGTGATATCCTGATCGAAGATCTATTTTAGAGAAAACAACTACTCCTTGTAGACGATCGAACAAGTCATCAATTTGGGGAATAGGATACTTATTCTGAACAGTGACTTCATTCAGCTCTCGGTAATCGATACACATTCTCATCGATCCATCCTTCTTCTTTACCAAAAACACTGGTGCTCCCCAAGGTGACGCACTAGGTTGAATAAAGCCTTTCTCCAATAGTTCCTCAATCTGCTGTTTCACTTCATCCTGTTCCACTGGAACCATCCTATACGGTGCCTTAGAAATGGGTGCACTTCCCGGTTGAACAGTGATGCTGAACTCTATATCACGATGCGGGGGTAACCCAGAAAAATCATCCAAGAACACAGTCAGATAGTCCCAAACCACAGGAATCCCTTGCACTTCCACAGGAGTCTCTTCCTTGCAGATAGCTACCACAAGCCTAGAACACTTCTTTTTCCCTTGGAAAGTGACTTCAGGTCCACCTGGAGCCTTCACTGTTACTGTCTTGGTCTTGCACTCGATGCTTGCACTGTACACCGACATACAATCAATGCCAATGATAACATCGACTCCCAAGATAGTCAGCTCGATCAGATCAATTCCAAAGATTCGATCCCCGATCACAATCTCGCAATCCGCATAATACTGATCAGTGGTTAAAGTTTCCCCTGATGGAGTAGCTACTGCTAAGATCTTGCCTGGAAAAATCTTCGGTTTAACTCCTAACACTTTAGCAAATTTAGGAGACACAAAAGTATGAGAGGATCCAGTATCGAACAACAAACAACTTTCATTCCATATTCTGATGTAAAAGGTCCATCAAATTCGAAGTATAAGACATGAATTTTAAATGAACTTGCATTTCATTAAATTCCAAACTTTATACATTCGAATTGAAAAACATTTCTTGACATCAGAACGGATATAGTAGAAGCTACAACAGTCTAACTCCTACGGTTCCTCTTCGCTTCTCGAAGTTCTCCCCATAGTTCATCAACTTCTTCTTTCAGCACATCGGTCAGATTCTTCCTCTTCTCGAGTTCCCATACCCGATGACTGAGAACAAAAAATTCGTCCTTGCGCTTTGCTAGCTGAGCCTCCAATAATCTGACTCTCTCTCGCAGTGTTTCTACCTGCCTCTGAAGAGATATCACAAGACTATTCGGAATTGGTTCTTCTTCTTCGTCAGAAGAGTCATCAGATGAATCCGGAGGTGGGATGATCTCTGGGGATTCAGGCCATTCTTCTCCGTCAGAATCTGCTTGCCCTGGGTAGTACTCTTCCTTGGAATCTTCTTGTCCAGGATGGTACTCTTCCTCGATGATATGCCAGTCGTCATCTCCAACAGGGTCGAAGTGATCAGCCATCTTAGAAATAGAGAGGAAGAAGCATAAGTCATAGAGCAACACAAATGTAAGTCACTTACATTTAAATCTCTAGACTCAAACACACACTCTAATGTCCACTTCTAGGGTATCATTCCTTATAAATTTGTACAAGTGTGAAAGCGTGGCTCTGATACCACTCTGTAACGCCCCGAATCCCAAATACAACTGAATTCGAGAGTTCTACAGGATCTTTCCACTTCATTTAGTACAATTTTACAAGGAAATTTGAACTTTTAACTTTACATCAGAGTTTACATAAAAACATCACACTTTACATTGCACAGCGGAAGTAAAATTTACAACAATTAAATAAATGTACAACAACATTGTATAATCTTTAAGCATCTGTTCCTCTTTAATCTTTATCATGTTATTTACCTGCATATAAAACTGTGGGTACATCAGTTTATTCAACCGACAAACATTATACACGGCTATCCTCTCTATGCCGGAAATAGTATAACTTACTTTCCATATTTAACAAACACAAACTTGTCACACATCAAACTAAAGGGACTACCCTATTGATGTCGTGTTGTGATGGTGTACTTAGTCCTTAATGCAGTTATTTATATTACATGACACTAATGCACACTTGTTCGGATTCTATGCATCCCATACTACATAGGTCCGAGGGCAAGCCTCTTAATCGTTCTTCATCTTTGTAGGGTTCAATCCCTTGTCATGAATTAATCTACTACTGTAACTATCGTGAGTATTCTAGATGATCTATGAGTACAAGCACGTGCACAGAAAACCTGGAGGGGAACCCCATGCCATGTCTAGACTCGTCAAGCATGCATTCTGTGGCAATTCAGTCTCCTTCATGGCACACGATCCTCTTGCAGTCACCAAACATCCCACAAGCGTTGCTAAAGTCCGATCATTACTGAGTTGTGCCCACGCCATGTCTTGACTCATCAAGCATGCATTTTGTGGCTCACACACCCGCACCGTAAACTCTAACTCTCATACTTGTGTTTTTCTCTCACTTTCATCACGTCTTCACTATGCACTATTCCTTAGTTTTTATTAGAATCATGAATAAAATCAAAGCTCTAGAGTTAGCCTCTCCACTAAACCGGACTTATTCATTCATTCAAACATGACCAACCTTGGTCTTTCATTTCAAATTTCATTTCATTTCTTTCCAAATGCCGGGGGAGACTTAGCTACTCTTTTGTTTCAATTCCAATTCACAATTTTCAATTTGAGCATTTCCAACTCATAAATTCATTTTCATAATCATAACAGATTTCTTTTTCAATAGCATGATCTCTAAATTGTTCAATAGTCCATAATCATACATGGAATTTTATACTTCATCAAATATCAATTTCACATTGAAATCACATCACTAAATGAATATTCACATTTCATATTTTTCACCCTATTCTCCAATGAGAATAATTCACGTCCATCACACAATATAATTTCTTTCTTTGCTATATTAATTTTCTAATCCTTCATTTCAAGTTCTTTTTGCAAGATATAATTTTCACCAATATATAGATGTAGAACCATAGTTCTATTTACACATTTATTCTCAAATCATATTTTATTCTATGTAAATAATTCCCAAATTATTTTTCTTAAGTCCCATATATTTTTAGAAGAATAATCATATTTTTTCCATAATTTTTCAATCATCCAAACACTCAAAAAAAATATTGTTTTCAAATTGCCGAAGCCAAGATTCGAACCCAGGACCACAGGGAAAACCGCCCAAGGCACAGGCCACTAGGCCGGATGCTACATGCATTATAAGGAGGGCTGAGAGCGTTATATGCTCTCGGCTGCTGTTTTTATAATTTTTGAAAAAAAAGAAAACAAAAGTATGGTGCCACAGGGATTCAAACCAGCGACCTGGAACTCTGAACACCCTCTGTAGCAAACAGAGCCGTCCCAACCACTTGAGCTATGCGCTCGGGTTGTCAATGGTACAACTCTAAGTTTACTTAAATCAATCCTTTCTGTTATCAAAACATTTCGATGTTCAACTAGTCCTCATTTCATTTTGTCTTTGTAAAAATTACTGTCAAATTCCAGATTGGTTCTTCCTCACATAATTTACACACCAGTATGTAAAAATAATTTTTTTAACAATAACAACATATTTTTCATAAAATTAATTCGAATTCTACATTATAACTACCACATTTCTTCTTTTCGACATTTATTAGCAATTAACATCTCAAATCTCTTTACTAGCAATTCTTCATATTAATTTCTGTTTTTAATCATTTACCAAACATGCAAATCCATATTTTAACTCATTTCGATTAAACACAAAGATTCATTTAACACATAAAGTAGCATTCCTAATCTACTAACTTTTGTGTACAGAATTTGTGATGTAGATAATGAAACTTCTCCAATAATTTATGGCTATAATCGATTCACACACAATTTTGCCTTTACTAATAGAACCACATACAATTGCACATCCATATATCAATCAATCAATAAGTCATTTTCCAATTAAATGTGTACTCTTATTAATCTTTTTCATGCTTCATTCATTCAATTTAGTCTAGCATGCATTCCTAATTAGAAACATGGAAAATTTACCCACCTTATTGAAGAAAAGTACAACTTAGCAACTTCCTAAACGAATGTCCTTGCAACGAGAGCGATTCCCCTCCTCGTCGACACGCACAAGCCAACCCGAGCACTCCCCAAAGCCAAACCGAGAGGACCTTCCCTTGATAGCCGGCCTCTCCCCTTCTTGATGATGCAAGCACAATCCCACACAATCTCTCAATCTTTTACTCACCTACTAACTACTAGATAATTGTATTTTGAACTATAGATTTGGAAGAAATAATAAGCACAAGAATAACTAGGCTAGGGGGGGGGGGGTATTTATACTAAAGTTTAGGAAAATGGAAGGCTAGGATTGAAATAGGAGTTAGGAACAAATGGCTTAGATTTAAGGAGGAGTTACACTAACTACCCATGATCAAATAACCATCACCCCATGACTCCACTCAAAAATTTCATTTCCCTCCAAAAGATGCAATTTGGCCTACCTAGGATGGTGCACATTGCACGTATACGTGCAATGCACGTGCATGCAATTTGGTCCCCAAAATTTTGTACATTACATTTTATATAAAAATAACCTTTAAAATGTATTCTACATTCCAAGTTGTATTTAAAAATAAATTAACTCATGGGCTTTAGTTTATGGGCCAAAATAATAATTTTAAAATAAAATAAATGAATTAAATTTTGGGCTTTAAGAAAAAGGTTTTTTGTCTAATTGAAAGAAGTCTTTGTATAAAAATAATTAAAAAGCACATATTTAAATATCTATACTCATCACAGTGAATTTAATTATCAAAATATTGCACGTGCACACTACGTGCAAAATAAATAATTTTCATTAAATGAAAAACCGGGGCATTACAACACTCCCTCCTTAGAATAGTTCCGTCCCCGGAACTACAGTCAAGAGCGAGAAAAAAAAAACAACACTAACAACAAGCACAAGAAAAATACAAAAATACAAATCAAGCAAATAGCTCAGGATAGTCCTTCAACATCCTCTCCTCAGACTCCCAAGTAGCCTCTTCAACCAAATGGTTTCTCCAGACTACCTTGACCATCGGTATCGTCTTATTCCTCAAGACTTTCTCTTGACGATCAACAATCTCGACAGGAGACTCGATGTAATTCAGATCCAACTGCAAACCTTCCGGCACTTCAGGAAAATGATTAAATGAAAAATCGGGGCATTACAGGGGGTCAACGAGCAGAGGTGAGCCCAAGAGACTTGGCTTGTGAAAGCTACCCCTGTGCTCGAGATAGCTGTCGAGCGTCGAAGCTGAGGGGGTCGGCGAGCAGAGGCGAGCCCAAGAGACTTGGCTTGCGAAAGCCACCCCTGTGCTCGAGAAAGCTGTCGAGCGTCAAGGCTGAGGCGGTCGGCAAGTGAAGGCGTGCCCAAGAAACTTGACTTGCGAAAGCTAACACTGTGCTTGAGATCGAGGTCGAGCATCGAGGCTGAGGCGGTCGACGAATGGAGGCAAGCCCAAGAGTCTTGGCCTGTGAAAGCAACCCCTATGCTCGTGATAGCTATCGAGCATCGAGGCTTAGGTGGTCGGCGAGCAGAGGCCAGCTCAAGAGACTTGGCTTGTGAAAGCTATCCCTGTGCTCGAGATAGCTGTTGAGCGTCGAGGCTGAGGGGGTCGGCGAGCGGAGACGAGCCCAAGAGACTTGGCTTCTAAAATCAACCCCTGTGCTCGAGAAAGCTTTCGAGCATCGAGGCTGAAGGGGTCGACGAGCGAAGGCGTGCCCAAGAGACTTGGCTTGAGAAAGCTAACAATGTGCTCAAGATCGAGGTCGAGCGTCGAGGCTGAGGCGGTCGGCGAGCGGAGGTGAGCCAAAGAGACTTAGCTTGTAAAAGTAACCCCTGTGCTTGAGATAGCTGTCGAGTGTCGAGGCTTAGCTGGTCGGTGAGCAGAGGTCAACCCAAGAGACTTGGCTTGCGAAAGCAACCCTTGTGCTCGAGATAGTGGTCGAGCATCGAGGCTGAGGGGTCGGTGAGCGGAGTCGAGCCCAAGAGACTTGGCTTGTGAAAGCTACCCCTGTGTCCGATCTAGGTCGAGCATTAAGGCTGAGGGGGTCGGTGAGCGGGGGCGAGCCCAAGAGACTTGGCTTATGAAAGCAACTCATGTGCTCGAGATAGCTATCAAGGGTGGAGACTTTAGGGGGTCGATGAGCGGAGGCGAGCCCAAGAGACTTGGCCTGTGAACGCTACCCTGGTGCTCGAGATAGCTGTCGAGCGTCTAGGCTTACGGGGTCGGAGAGCGGAGGCGAGCCCAAGAGACTTGGCTTGTGAACTCTACCCCTGTGCTGGAGATAGCTGTCGAGCGTCGACATTGTAGGGGGTCAGCAAGCGGAGACGAGCCCTCGAGACTTGGCCTACGAAAGCAACCCCTATGCTCGAGATAGCTGTCGAGCGTCGAAGTTGTAGGGGGTCGGCGAGCAGAGGCGAGCTTACGAGACTTGGCTTACGAAAGCTATCCCTGTGCTCGAGATCTAGGTCGAGTGTCGGGTCAGAAAGCGAAGGCGAGCCCAAGAGACATGGATTATGAAAGCAACCCCTGTGCTCGAGATAGCTGTTGAGCGTCGAGGCTTAGTGGGTCGGCGAGCAGAGGCGGGCCCAAGAGACTTGGCTTGCGAAAGCAACCCCTGTGCTCGAGATAGCGGTCGAGTGTCAAGGCTGAGGGGTTGGGAGCGGAGGCGAGCCCAAGAGACATGGCTTGCAAAAGCAACCCATGTGCTCGAAATAGCTGTCGAACGTCGAGGCTTAGGGGGTCGGCTAGCGGAGGCGAGCCCAAGAGACTCGGCTTGTGAAAGCAACCATTGTGCTCAAGATCTAGGTCGAGCATCGAGGATTAGGTGTTCGGAGAGCGGAGGCGAGCCTAAGAGACTTGGCTCATGAAAGCAACCCATGTGCTCGAGATAGCTTTCAAGCGTCGAGGCCCTTAGGGGGTCGGCGAGCCCAAGAGACTTGGCCTATAAAAGCAACCCTGTGCACGAGATAGCTGTCGAGTGTCGAGGCTTAAGGGATCGGCAAGCAGAGGCGAGCCCTCGAGACTTGGCCTGTGAGCGCTATCCATGTGCTCGAGATAGCTGTCGAGCATCGAGGCGTAGGGGGTCAGCGAGCGGAGGCAAGCCCAAGATACTAGGCTTGTGAAAGCTACACACATGTGCTCGAGATAGCTGTCGAGCGTTGAGGCTGAGGGGGACTGTGGGCGGAGGCGAGCCTAAGAGACTTGGCTTGCGAAAGCAACCCTTGTGCTCGAGATAGCTGTCGAGTGTCGAGGCTGAGGGGGTCGGCAAGCAGACGTGAGCCCAGGAGACTTGGCTTGCGAAAGCTACACCTATGCTCGAGATAGCTGTCCAGTGTCGAGGCTTAGGGGGTCGGCGAGCGGGGGTGAGCCCAAGACACTTGCCTTGCGAAAGCTATCCCTGTGCTCAAGATCTAGGTCTAGCGTCGAGGCTTAGGGGGTCGGAGAGCAGAGGCAATCCCAAGAGACTTGGCTTGTGAAAGCAACCCCTGTGCTTGAGATAGCTGCGAGCGTCGAGGCCATTAGGGGGTCGGCGAGCGGAGGCGAGCCCAAGAGACTTGGCTTGTGAAAACAACCCCTGTGCTCGAGATAGCTATCGAGCGTCGAGACTTAGGAGGTCGATGAGCAGAGGTGAGCCCTCGAGACTTGGCTCTGAAAGCAACCTCTGTGCTCAAGATAGCTGTCGAGCATCGAGGCCCTTAGGGGGTCGGCGAGCGGAGGCGAGCCCAATAGACTTGGCCTGTGAAAGCAACCCCTGTGCTCGAGATAGCGGTCAAGCGTCAAGTCTTAGGGGGACGGCGAGCGGAGGCAATCCCTCGAGACTTGGCCTGTGAACGCTATACTTGTGCTCGAGATAGTTGTCGAGCGTCGTGGCTTAGGGGGTCAGCGATCGAAGGCGAGCCCAAGAGACTTGGCTTTCGAAAGCTACCACTGTGCTCGAGATCTAGGTCGAGGGTTGAGTCAGAGGTGGTCAGCAAGCGGAGGCGAGCCCAAGAGACTTGGCTTCCGAAAGCTACCCCTGTGCTCGAGATCTAGGTCGAGCGTCGAGGCTGAGGGGATCGGCGAGCAGGGGCGAGCCCAAGAGACTTAGCTTATGAAAGCAACCCCTGTGCTTGAGATAGGTGTCAAGCGTTGAGGCTTACGGGGTCGGCGAGCGGAGGCAAGCCCAAGAGACTTGGCTTGTGAAAGCAACCCCTGTGCTCGAGATAGCTGTCGAGCATCGAGGCTTAGGAGGTCGACGAGCAGAGGTGAGTCCTCGAGACTTGGCCTGTGAAAGCAACCTTTGTTCTCGAGATAGCTGTCGAGCATCGAGGCCCTTAGCGGGTCGGCGAGCAGAGGCGAGCCCAAGAGACTTGGCTTGTGAAAGCAACCCCTGTGCTCGAGATAGCTGTTGAGCGTCGAGGCTTAGTGGGTCAGCAGCGGAGGTGAGCCCCCGATACTTGGCCTGTGAACGCTACCCCTATGCTCGAGATAGCTGTCGAGCATTGAGGTTAGGGGGTCAGCGAGCGGAGGCGAGCCCATGAGACTTGGCCTATGAATGCTACCCCTGTGCTCGAGATAACTGTCGAGCGTCGAGTCTTAGGGGGTCGGCGAGCGGAGGCAAGCCCAAGAGACTTGGCTTGTGAAAGCTACCCCTGTGCTCGAGATAGCTGTCGAGCGTCGAGGCTTAGGGGGTCAAGCAGCGGCGGCGAGTGGTGGCGAGCCCAAGAGACTTGGCTACTGAAAGCTACCCCTTTGCTCAAGATAGCTGTCGAGCATCGAGGCTGAGGGGATCTGCGAGCGGAGGCGAGCCCATGAGACTTGGCCTGTGAATGCTACCCCCGTGCTCGAGATAGCTATCGAGCATTGAGGCTTAGGGGGTCGGCAGGCGGAGGTGAGCCCAAGAGACTTGGCTGGTGAAAGTGTAGGTGGTCGTTTCGGAGATTCCAATAGCCATTATGGGAACCATTTTTTGCGAGAATCGAGGAGTTACAGTAACTGTTTTTTGCAAGAATCGAGGAGTTACAGTAACTGATTTTTGTGAGAAACGAGGAGTTTTATTCCTCTATATATATGCGTGCCCCCTCCCCTTTTTCATTTCTCACTTTTACTCTCTCTCTCTCTAGAACTCAGAGCTTCTCTCTCTGGACTTTCCATCATCGTCGATGAGCTTTCTGCTGATCTTTCGCTAAGCTTCACTCAGGTTAGTACTTCTTAACATGTTCAGGGCTCAGTCCGGCTCCTTTGCCTCAACGCCCAGCAGTGGTATACCCACCGGTTTGTCAGACTCTTCGACTTCTTGAGATACGAGAGAGAAAGTGCTGGCCGTGCAACCGTTGCGCACCCGCAAGCCGTTTGTGGTCGAGAGCAGCGACTCGGAGGAAGATGAGCCCCCGTCGATGCCACTGATGATGAGGATGAGGAAGAATGTAACACTCTAAATTCTAAAACAAAATGAATTCGAAGTTCCACAGGATCTTTACACTTCATTTCGTACAATTTTACAAGGAATTTAAAACTTTTATTTCAACAATAATTACATCTGAGTCTTTTACATCAACGCGCGGCAAAATACATAAATTACAACAATAATAAATGTTCAATTGAAACAAATTTAACATTTAAGTAATCAACAGCATCAAATCATCTTTATATCTTCTCGTAAACTCCAAGTCCGGCATGTAAAACTGTGGGCACGTCAGTTGCTTACAACCGATGAGATATTATACACGGCCATCCTCGCTATGCCGAACAGTATAACGATTCTTAAATACTTTAAAAAACACAAACTTGATCGCAAACAAAGCTACAAAGGGACTATCCTATTGATGTCATGTTGTGCGGTGCACTTAGTCCTTAATGCAGTTATTTATATTATATGACACTAATGCGCACTTGTTCGGATTCTATGCATCCCATACTACATAGGTCCTAGGGCAAGCCCTTAATCGTTCTTCAACTTGTAGGGTTCAATCCCTCGCCATGACTTAAACTAGTACGGTAACTACGGTAAGTATCCTACATGTTCTATGAGTTACGAGCCCATGTCTAGACAGCCTAGAGAGGAATCCCATGCACTGACATGATGCATCATGCAGGCAGACTATAGACAATTCAACCTCCGTCATGGAACGATGGCACCACCCATAGTCACCAAACACCCCACAAGCATCGCCACCGGGACAATAATTCTGGAGTAGTGCTCACGCCATGACATGACGCATCAAGCAGGCAGACTATGAATCACTTTCACACCGCCAATCTGATGGCCCTCACATTCGTATTTTTCTCTTACTTTCGTCACATCTTCACTATGTATCTAATACTTACAATTATGTTTGTTTTAAAAGAAAATCATCACAACCCAGAGCTTACTTACCATACCGAACTTAAATCAAAACAACAAAGACAGTCAACCTACATGGCTACTGGTGTGAATATTTGCAAATATTTGCAAGTGTACAAAATCACAGCAAGTAATATAGTTAGTGAATAGAGTGTCGAACCCATAGGGAC
This sequence comes from Hemerocallis citrina, assembly GCA_017893485.1. Taxonomy (NCBI): domain Eukaryota; kingdom Viridiplantae; phylum Streptophyta; class Magnoliopsida; order Asparagales; family Asphodelaceae; genus Hemerocallis; species Hemerocallis citrina. Next base: position 171,691,784 of record CM030364.1, on the reverse strand, counting down.
TAGATATTTTATTGAGTACCGATATCACTAGATTAATCACTATTTGGAAGATCGAAATTTATGAAGGATAAAACAACTAAATTAAATTAATCTAATTAAAGCTAACTAAATTTGTGAAGAAGGAGAGGGCTGTTAAACTGTGAAGCTCTTGTAATTTATTAATGGTAAAATTTGTTCTAGGGCTCTTGGTTCACATCGTTTATCACACACACAAATTATAACTCCTTATGAATTAAAAATATTATCTTTCCAAATTGTAGACCAAAATCCTAAAAATATTAACAACTCTATCCACGTAGTCTAAAAATTATTCTCAACTAATCATTTGCCTATCCATCAAATTATTAGTTGAAAATTTGGATTTCTTAACGGTCATGTCCTCCAATAACGGTATTTAACTTTTATTAATCACAAATCACCTGTTCGGTCTCTTCATGATTTGAAAAATCATACAAATGTCTATCCACCATTTTGTATGCATAAATAATAAAAATTAAAACACAACTAGGAAAAATAGAGTAATAATAAGGAATTAAAATTTGTGTTCTACAAAATTCTGCTACATCTTAGCCTCTAGAACAATAAATTCAGTTCATATTTGTTTGGGATTGCATCTAAAAATTGGAGAAGAAGAGATACAAAAAGAAATAAAAATTAATGCAAACCAGTCCTTTCTCTTTCTTCTTTCTCAAAAACCAAACCCCAAACAGTCGCTGTCTGATCATTCGCTGTGCACGCCAGGAAATGAGGCAGCGTTCCCCACCTGTCACGTGGGACCGCCTGCTTGTTGCCTTCGTCTAGTCAGCAGCAGAAGAAGCCAGCGCACGTCAGCCGAAGCCTGCTGCTTCTCTTTTGTTGTGTCGTCTGCGTCAGCACGCCTTGGGTTCCATGCGCATGGTCAGAGCTCAGAGCCGCACGCCAGGCCTAGTCAGCACCCGTCTTGTCGCTGTGTGGTCCCGCCGCCTCTGTCGCCCTGCTTCTCTCTCTCCCTTTTTTGTTTCAACCCGCAAACCAAAGAGAGGAGAGCTCTCTCTTACTTTTTTTAAAATTTTTTTATTATTTGTTTGTTGTTGATTAATAGTCGTCACCTCCTGAATCTTCTCTCTCCCTTTTGGTTTGTACTTATAGAGAACGGGAAGAGAGTTAGGGTTTGCACTTTTTGCAGAATAGTCCTTCTTCTTCTATTTATTTCCTTCCTTATTTGGCCTGCATTTTATTTCTTTCTCTTTTCTTCTTTTCTTCCTTTTTCTGCCAACCACGTGCTTCTGCATATACAGAATAAGACCTAAATTTAGGATTAAAAATAAAATAAATTAATTAGTTTAAAATTAATTAAACTAACTAAAAATCATATTAGCTCGTTAAAATCCTTCTAAAATTATTTTTACTCAACAAAACAATAAAAATTGATAAATCCATTATTTTATTTTGTTTGTTGATTTTTTTTCACAAATCTTTACTTTTTGCATCAAAAATATTATTTCTTAATTAAATGAAATCTTATAGAAATGAGATGAATTATAGACAATATCAACGAAAACAAGCACTTTTAATTGGTAAATGAGTACAAATATTTGTATATAATTTAGACACATCAAATACCCCCAAACTTAAGATTTTTCTTGTCCTCGAGCAAAAAGTAGAATCATGAACAAAGGAATAATAATCAAGAGTAGGCTCAACCCAT